>OFHU01002896.1:0-643757 GCA_900245905.1 Lacerta viridis
ACGAAATTAATTTGTTCCGCGAGTGCTGTCGTATAGCGGAAATTTCGTCTTGCGAAGCACGGTCGGAGGAAGCGCGGTTTGACGAAAAAACAAACAAACCACAAAATGTTTTCGTTTTGCGAGTCGCGGCCATAGGGAAATTCATCTTGCGAGTCACCCATTCGTTAGCGAATGCCTTTCATCTAGCGAGTTTTTCGTCTAGCGAGGCATTCGTCTAGCCAGGTACCACTGTAAAAGCAAACATTCTGCTCATGTAAAAAAAAAAAACAACAAAAAACCAGGCAGGCCCCACAAATAACCCAGAGATGCATTTTAAATAAAAGGACACATTCTACTCATGTAAAAACATGCTGATTCCCGGACCGTCCGCGGGCCACATTTAGAGGGCGATTGCACCTGATCTGGCCCATAGGCCTTAGCTTGCCTACCCATGGTGTAGACAGTTATGCATGGTGGGGAGGTGGGAGAGAGAGAGAAATCTTGTCCTTTTTTTCATAACAGTAGAGCTTGGACTGCATCCAACGAAGCTGAAGGCTGGAAGCTTCAGGGCAGACAAAATAAATAATTTTGCAATCCGACTGGGTTGCCCCAGTCACTCAGGGCAGCTTCCGATATATGTAAAAACATAATAAAACGTTAAAATATTCAACACTTCCCTATACAGGGCTGCCTTCAGATGTCCTCTAAAGGTTGCATAGTTCTTTATCTCCTTGACATCTGACGGGAGGGCGTTCCACAGGGAGGGCGCCACCACCAAAAAGGCACTGTTCCTGGTTCCCTGTAACTTCACTTCTTGCAGCGGGGGAACCACCAGAAGCGGGATCTCAGTGGATGATGGGGGTGGAGACGCTCCTTCAGGACCTCCTTGCAAGGTGCATCATTAAAATGTGGAACTCGCTTCTGCAGGAGGCGGCGATGGCTAGCAACCTGGGTAGCTTTAGAATAAAATCAAGCAAATTCATGGGTGATAAGGCCATCGAGAGTTGTGATGGCTATGTTCCTTCTTCACCGTTGGAGAATTTGCTCCCATGAGATTCCCATGTATCTAGGAGTCTTGGTGGACCACAAACTTGACCTGAGTCAACAGTGTGATGCAGCAGCTAAAAAAGCCAATGCAATTCTGGGCTGCATCAATAGGAGTATAGCGTCTAGATCAAGGGAAGTAATAGTACCACTGTATTCTGCTCTGGTCAGACCTCACCTGGAATACTGTGTCCAGTTCTGGGCACCACAGTTCAAGAAGGATACTGACAAGCTGGAACGTGTCCAGAGGAGGGCAACCAAAATGGTCAAAGGCCTGGAAACGATGCCTTATGAGGAACGGCTTAGGGAGCTGGGTATGTTTAGCCTGGAGAAGAGAAGGTTAAGGGGTGATATGATAGCCATGTTCAAATATATAAAAGGATGTCATATAGAGGAGGGAGAAAGGTTGTTTTCTGCTGCTCCAGAGAAGCGGACACGGAGCAATGGATTCAAACTACAAGAAAGAAGATTCCACCTAAACATTAGGAAGAACTTCCTGACAGTAAGAGCTGTTGGACAGTGGAATTTGCTGCCAAGGAGTGTGGTGGAGTCTCCTTCTTTGGAGGTCTTTAAGCGGAGGCTTGACAGCCATCTGTCAGGAATGCTTTGATGGTGTTTCCTGCTTGGCAGGGGGTTGGACTGGATGGCCCTTGGGTCTCTTCCAACTCTAGGATTCTATGATTCTATGAGAGGTAGTGATGGCTACCAACTTGGATGGAAGATTTGCAGAGAATAGGAATAATCAGTGGTTACTACCCACAATGGCTGTGCTCTGCTTCCATCGTCGGAGCCACTATCCCTCTGTATACCGATTTCTAGAAACCACAGGTGAGGCAAGTTCTGTTGCGCTTGGATCTTGCTTGCAGGCTTCCCTTGGAGGCATCTGGTTGGCCACTGTGAGAACAGGATGCTGGACTAGATGGGCCACTGGCCTGATCCACAGGGTTCTTGCATACCCTCCAACATTTCTTTGATGAAAATAGGGAAGTCTTATTCAATAATAATAATAATAATAATAATAATATAATTATTATTATATCCTGCCCATCTGACTGGGTTGCCCCAGCCACTCTGGGCGGCTTCCAACATATATATAAAACATAATAAAACATTTAAAAACTTCCCTATACAGGGCTGCCTTCAGATGTCTTCTAAAAGGTTGTATAATTACTTATCTCCTTGGCTCGGGGGGGGCACGACTCCATACCCTCCAACATTTCTCTGCTGAAAATAGGGACGTCCTAAGGAAAAGCGGGACATTCTAGGATCAAATCGGAAACCAGGATGGCGTCTGTAAATCCGAGACTGTCCCTGGAAAAGAGGGAAGCTTGGAGGGTCTCTTGTGTTCAGAACTGATGGTGTAAGTTCCAGGAAAGGGTATGTGTGTGTGTGTGTGTGTTTAGAACTGTACAAATGGTTTTCTGGGAATCTGCCGCCTTTTTCTTTTCTTTTTCACTTTTAGTCAGTGCCTGCTTTTTTCCAGCAGGCACTGCTTGTACATTTGTAAATAAAGCAACTGCGGTCGAGTCTCCTGGTTTTACTCCTCCAAGCGAAAGCAAAACCGGTGGTCGCAAAACTGGTGGTGCTTCTCCCCCTTGGGAGGGGAAGCGGGGAATGTGCTGCCTTTGCAGGGAGAGGTTACGGGTGGCTTAATCGGAAAACCGGGGCCCGGAGCCAGCAGGGCTGATTTTCAGCTCAGGGATCGGCTCCTTCCCAGGGTCAGGTCAGAAGTTTCCATCGCTGGTGGGAGCAGCGAGGCTTTGTTTAAGGAGGCGAGCAGAGCGGAGGAGGAGGCACTCCGCAGACATTAATCTTGTCAGGAGGAGAAAGGCAACTGTGCTCTCAACTCTCCGTGTCACAAAAAACAAGCAGCTGATCATTCCTTGCCATGCCTGGACCAGTTTCTGGTGTCCCAGGCCCAGCAGAGTACCTCCCTAGGTTTGCCTGGCCCTCTCCAGGTGGCAGGTGATGGGCTCCAGGGAGGCGAGACTTTGGCATTTGATAACAATAAACTGTTAAAGAAGTTTTGGCTTGGCAGGAGATGGCTGCAAATTCTAGCATGGGCACTGAGGGTGGGTTGAGCAGCGCATAATTGTAACTATGGAACTCACTGGTGCAGGATGCAGTGACAGCCACCAACTTGGGTAGCCTTCCTTCCTCGGAGGTTTTAAAGCAGGAATGCTTTAAATGAGATTTGCTGCATTGTAGGGGGTTGGACTGGATGACCCTTGGGGGGTCCCACCCAATGCTAGGATTCTATGGTTCTGTGATTTCTGGCCTAAACCGAGGCTTCTTTTTGGCCTGGCATGTGTGGATGGATCAGCTGGTTAGAGCGTGGTGCTGATAATGCCAAGGTTGCAGGTTCGATTCCCATATGGAATCATTGTATATTCCTGCATTGGGTTGGACTAGGTGGTCTGCTCCAGCTCTACAATTCTCTGGTTCTATCCCTGGGACAACCCCAGGCTAGCTCTGCCGCCCGCTGGAACAGGGTTTCTGTAAACCGTCAAGAGTCTTGTTATTGTTGGAGAGGAACCGTAGCCTCAATGCTTCTCTCCAAAATTGCCTTCCACTCCTCCAGCCTCGCAGTGCAACAGATGCAGCCGGCTTCATGCACCCCAGGCATGGAAGGGCCTCTCATCCTAGAGATGCCTGGGCTGCTTCCCCCCAACCCCACTCACTCTTCCCCCCCCTCCACCACGAAAAGGAAAATATCCATGTTCTCATCCGGCTGTGGGAGGTGAGAAGGAGTTGGGGGGGGCGGGAGGAGAGGAAAGGAGCACAGCTGCCTTGATGGAAAATTGGCAAAAGGAGTTCGGCAGAGTGGAAAGAGTGAGGTCTAGCTCAGAAAAATGCAGGGCCCAAAGGGAGCAAGTCAGGGGGGAGATAGCGGCTGGGCGGAGGGGGAGGCGAAGCGGATGTGACTGGGGTTGCTAACCTTTTTTGGCCCGAGGTCCGCCAGCCACCTTGGCCCATAGCTGTCAACCCTCCCTGCTGTTCCCCACTGCTATAATAAGGGAATTTCCTGCAAAAAAAGGGGAAAGGTTGACAGCTATGCCTTGGCCAAACTGCTGGGAGCCGCAAACTGGCAACAGGTCTGACCCAAAGTGTGTGTGCTTGCATGTACAAACCAGGCTGTCTGCATGCACGCCAAACCTTTGAAGCACCCCCACCACACACACACACACACAAAGAGAGCCATGTTACAGCACCCAGTGGTGCTACAGTTCCCACCAGCACCCTTAACAAGCTCCCGTACTCGGGACTTGCTCACTCCACCTTCCGCATGGCAGCGCTTTGGATATTTGAAGATGGCTATCACGCCACCTCAGTTTCCCTTGTGCAAGAGACCTTCCCGGTGGATTTGTGGCCAGGGCTGTTTTGATTTTATCGTATCTACTTATCGGGGATAAACCAGGGACGTGTTGAAGCAGCTAAAACAAAGCGCTCGGCAATCGCTGGCAAGTGGCCCGGCGAACCATTTCGTTGGGGTTGGCACTGCTTCAAGCCTCTTCCCCTCTGGTCACGGCGCTCAGCCTGTTGTAAGATCGATTCCCATCTTGCATGGATATTGAGGGCAGCAGCTTCGGCCGCAGAGAGAGAGAGAGAAGCCCAGCTGGTTGCTTGCACAGCGAGAGTGCGGAGCAAAGCAAGTTAGTGCCGACCTGACACTCCCACAGAGCTCCTCTTCTCTCTGCAGCCGGGTTGCATGCCTTGCAGTTGGCTTGCCTCTTTTCAGTGTGTTTCATCCTTTATGGAGGCACTAGTCACTTCTCTCTCATCCTGGAGAGAAGTGACTAGTGGGGTGCCACAGGGTTCTGTCTTGGACCCAGTCTTATTCAACATCTTCATCAATGACTTGGATGATGGGCTTGAGGGCATCCTGATCAAGTTTGCAGATGACACCAAATTGGGAGGGGTGGCTAATACCCCAGAGGACAGGATCACACTTCAAAATGACCTTAACAGATTAGAGAACTGGGCCAAAGCAAACAAGATGAATTTTAACAGGGAGAAATGTAAAGTACTACACTTGGGCAAAAAAAATGAAAGGCACAAATACAGGATGGGTGACACCTGGCTTGAGAGCAGTACATGTGAAAAGGATCTAGGAGTCTTGGTAGACCACAAACTTGACATGAGTCAACAGTGTGATGCAGCAGCTAAAAAAGCCAATGCAATTCTGGGCTGCATCAATAGGAGTATAGCGTCTAGATCAAGGGAGGTAATAGTACCACTATATTCTGCTCTGGTCAGACCTCACCTGGAATACTGTGTCCAGTTCTGGGCACCACAGTTCAAGAAGGATACTGACAAGCTGGAACGTGTCCAGAGGAGGGCAACCAAAATGGTCAAAGGCCTGGAAACAATGCCTTATGAGGAACGGCTTAGGGAGCTGGGTATGTTTAGCCTGGAGAAGAGAAGGTTAAGGGGTGATATGATAGCCATGTTCAAATATATCAAAAGGATGTCATATAGAGGAGGGAGAAAGGTTGTTTTCTGCTGCTCCAGAGAAGCGGACACGGAGCAATGGATTCAAACTACAAGAAAGAAGATTCCACCTAAACATTAGGAAGAACTTCCTGACAGTAAGAGCTGTTGGACAGTGGAATTTGCTGCCAAGGAGTGTGGTGGAGTCTCCTTCTTTGGAGGTCTTTAAGCAGAGGCTTGACAGCCATCTGTCAGGAATGCTTTGATGGTGTTTCCTGCTTGGCAGGGGGTTGGACTGGATGGCCTTTGTGGTCTCTTCCAACTCTAGGATTCTATGATTCTAAGAGCCTATTGACTTAGAGCAGCATTTGCAAACCTTCCAGCCAGTGCTATTTTTCTGGGGGGGAAGGTGCCAGAACTCACCACGAACGCCTCCTTTGTTATAATGGCGATGGCGCCCACCTGAGAATACCATAAAACTTGCTATGATCTTCCATTATCTGTCTTTGAAGATAAAACGGGCACTACAATGCTAGAAAGTCATTTATTTAGAAATTCTGCTGGTTTGCTTAAGAGTTGCAGTTCTCTTCGCTGCTGTCGACAAGGCAGAAGTACTGTTTGGGGGGGCGGGGTGGGGGGGGATTCCCTGGTCCCCAATGAGGTAAAACTGGTTATCTCCCACTTGGACTACTGCAATGCGCTCTACACAGGGCTACCTTTGAAGGTGTCTCTGAAACTACAACTAATCCAGAACACAATATTGCCTCCCATCCGATGTCAAGGAGATAAAGAAATACACAACTCTTAGAAGACATGTGAAGGCAGCCCTGTTCAGGAAGTTTTTAATGTTTGACATTTTATTGTGTTTTTATATTATGTTGGAAGCTGCCCAGAGTCGTGGGGTATAAATATTATTATTATTATTATTATTATTATTATTATTATTATTATTATTCAGGTGGGGACTTGAGGCAACCTCAGACATCCATGGAAAAGGAAAGGAAAAACAGAGACAGTTGGGGAATGACGGCAACACCCAGGTCCCTCCACTGGCTTCAGCCTGGCAATTTCACCCACTAGCTTCCGTCCGAAATGGGGCAGAGATTTGAGGACAATACTGAGCAGAGGTGGGTTTAGGGCAGCGGAAGCCTAGTGGGCGCTGCAGGGCGTCGCAACTGTGACGTAGTGGATTGAGCAGAACAGAAGGCGAGAGTCGGGTGGGCTGCCAAATTCCGACCTCTTACAGGGCACTGCTGAGATTTGAAATACCAAAGTCCAGCCCTTTACTGAGCAAGATGGTGCAAGGCTCTGACTCAGTGCGAGGCGACTTCTTTCCACTTCAGTGGGACTTGTGCGAGAGAATTTATGGGTGGTTTTTGTCCAATGGAAAGAGCCAGGAAAAAAGGCCAGGCCTCAATAAACAAAACAGAGCCAACGGTCCTTTGAGCCTTTTTATCTCTGCTCTTAGGTTGAAATGTGAAATGATGAATCATCCCTTCTAGGGCCTTAAAATAGATCGTTGGGCTTTTTTCTTTTTTTTTAAAAGGGTGCTTTTCGGAAGAATCTCCCTCTCCCTCACCCAGGTTCTGCGTCCATTCAGAATTTTGATGGGGTCACGACGAGAACAAGTCAAGAAGAGGCAAGAAACGGAAAGCATCGTGGAGAGGATGTCCCAGGAGCATGGAGAGGGGACCGGTCCATTTCCAAACTGGAGAGCTTGGAGAGTGTTGCCTGTTCTGGGGCAATGAGTGTAAATATGGCTTTGAAATTGTAGGACCACCAATTTCCAGAGGCCAGCCCGTTGCAGCAAGTGTAGGAGGAAGAGCCTAGCTGCCGGATTCGACAAAAAGCCCATCTAGTCCAGCATTCCCTTCTTACAGTAGACAACTAGAAGACCCCATGAGACGCCCACGAGCAGGACCCGGGTGCAACAGCACTCTTTCCTTTTGTAGGTTCTAGCAAATGGTGCCTCCAACAGTAGAGGGAGAACATAGATATCATGGCTTTGTTGTCGTTCAGTCGTTCAGTTGTGTCCGACTCTTCGTGACCCCATGGACCAGAGCACCCCTCTCCTCCACTGCCTCCCGCAGTTTGGCCAAACTCATGCCAAATATCATGGCCAGCATCCTTCAATATCCCTCACCTCCATGAATTTGTCTCATCCTCTTTTAAAGCCACCTAGGTTGGTGGCCATCACTGCGTCCTGTGGCAGTGAGTTCCGTAGTTTATGCACTGCAACAGCACTCGCCCAACCTGCAATTCCCAGCAACTGGTCTTCAGAGACACACTGCCTCTGACAGGGGAGGCAGGACCTATCCATCATGACTAGTAGCTACTGAGAGCCTTTGTGAGCTTGTCTTTGTGAGTTAATGGTCATCATGACCATTTGTGGAAGCCAGTGATCATGCCAAGATGCCTCCGCCTCTCTTAATAGAAGGTTGGCATTCAGGATAGACAAGCAAACATGGCCTGCGGTGTGAATCCACAAGCCCTTGGCACCTCTGAAGTCAGGTTCATGAAGAGTTGAAGGAAAGGAGTCACTATGCAAACAGATGCAGCCCCGATCCACTGATAGCCACAGACTTCTGAGTAACAGGAGAGGCTAGATTACATTACGCTGAGAAGCACAGAGGGATAGGAAACGGTGACACAATTTGCGTGCGTGCACACAAACACAACTGGCTTGCCAGCAACCCGGAAGGGGGGGAAGTATTCCGAAAGAAAATACATATTGCAGCCAATATTCCAGAGCTCCTTGGCTCCCGTCCAGCTATGTGGAACATTTGATTTCGTTTACAAGGCAGTTTCACTGGGGACGTCGTCACTCGGTTGTGCCACAAATGGCACCCAGGTAGATCTAGAGAGGAGAAGGTCCCCGAGAGAGGTGGCCGGAAAGATTCACGTATTGGAAACGGAGCCGTGCTTGGGTGCGCCGTCTTGTGGGAATCTGCTTGTGTGAAACGGCTTTCTGCATAGCCTGCCTGGCCTATTTCAGCCACATGGCCGCGACTCCTGGTCTCGATTTGTGGTGGAGGGAAGGCAGTGATGTGCTTGAGAGTGGTTAAACTATGGGAAGCCTCACACAAATAGCTTCTCACGAGGTAAAGGTAAAGGGACCCCTGACCATCAGGTCCAGTCGTGTCCGACTCTGGGGTTGCGGCGCTCATCTCGCTCTATAGGCCAAGGGAGCCGGCGTTTGTCCGCAGACAGCTTCCGGGTCATGTGGCCAGCATGACAAAGCCGCTTCTGGCGAACCAGAGCAGCACACGGAAACGCCGTTTACCTTCCCGCTGGAGCGGTCCCTATTTATCTACTTGCACTTTGACATGCTTTCGAACTGCTAGGTGGGCAGGAGCTGGGACCAAGCAACGGGAGCTCACCCCGTGGCAGGGATTCGAACCGCCAACCTTCTGATCAGCAAGCCCTAGACTCTGTGGTTTAACCCACAGCGCCACCTGGGTCCAGCACCCAAAGGGTTTAATTGTTCCAGCGGCAATGAGGCATTCCACTCGTGCGCCACTCAGCCCAAGGAAGAGTCTGTGAAATGGGTTGATGGTTGTGGCGTTGCTCATTCCTGAGGTTATCCTTTCCAGTGAACTCAGATACATATTTCAGTTACAGGTGCCAAGGAAATAAACAACCTTATGACTTTTAGAAGAAATCTGAAGGCAGCCCTGTATCAGGAAGTTTTTAGTGTGTGGTATTCTACTGGGGTTTTATAATTTGCTGGGCATAATAATAATAATAATAATAATAATAATAATAATAATAATTAATTGCAGCCTGCCACTGAAATCTCTGTCTTTCCCCCCTTGCAATCTGAGGTTAGGGAAGAGCATGTGATAGTTTGGATGTGTGGAGGCTATCCCTCATTATTGTGTCCAATAATGTTGGGAACTTGTTCTGTTGCTGTTTTTCCACACACACTTCTATATTATTCTGCAATAATAGACTCTAACCTTAAAAAAAAAGTATTAGTTTTATAGCATTGCTTTCTTGTATTCATTTTTTTTGGCTTAAGTTTTGCTGTTACTTCATAATTCACACCAAGCCTTCGGAATAGGAGGAAATAAAGTTCTAAATAGTCTGACTATGTCACTGGGCAAACTCACTTCTGTTATGTTAGCATTTAGTGATCTTTTGGGCTTGGCAGGCACTCCCAACTTTTTTTTCTTTCATGCTCAGTTGTTTCCAAAAGGTTGACAAAACAGGAGCCTGTCCCAAAATTAAAACAACACCAATGAGAAAGAAAAAGGCAGATTATTTAACTCCACAGCACCCAAACACAGGCAGACCCTCTCAGTGCCCCTGTTTTCCAGGGACACCCCTGATTTAGAGAAGCCATCCTGGTTTCTGATTCGATCCCGGAATGTCCCACTTTTCCTTAGGGCATCCCTATTTTCATTGGAGAAATATTGGAGGGCATGGAGTTATCTGACTCCCTGTCTGAAGGCAATCCTGTACAGGGAAGTTTTTATTAAAAAATGTTTAATATTTTATTGTGTTTTTATATACAGTATGTTGGAAGCTGCCCAGAGTGGTTGGGGCAACCCAGTAAGATGTGTGGGGTATGAATAGTAAAATTATCATTATGGAATGGGACGTCCCTATTTTCATCGGAGAAATGTTGGAGGGTATGCACACTCTGAGGTTGGGATGGTCTCTCTTGGCATCATGACTGACCGGTCCATGCTGTGGGTTTGTGCTGCCCTCTGGAGGCTATGAGGATTATCAGAAGATCATCCCAATGCAGCCTTTGCCAACCTGGAGCTCTCCAGATCTTTTGGGAAACAACAGCCGTCGGTCCCAGCCAGCCCAGCTACAAACCTGCAGCTGGCCCTGGAAGGGAACCAGTCTTGGCCACTGTTTTCTTCTCTGTTCCACTTCCACATCCTCTTTGCTGTCACTTGATTCACCAACGATCTTGTGTTGGGAGTGGTTCAGCTGGAGACTTCCAAGCGCAGTAGAGTGATCAAACACCCTTGGTTGAGACAGTAATGACAGAAGTAGAACCGAAAGGGAGAAAGTAGGTCCTGAGTGACCAAGAAGTGTCCTTTTTCTCCAGTTCCTCCTATCTCCATCTCCGTCTCTCTCAGGCTCCAGCAGAGCTGATCAGACACAAGCATAGCCCTTTGTGTGTAGTTACAGGTAGGTAGCCGTGTTGGTCTGCCATAGTCAAAACAAAATAAAAAATAAAAATAAAAAATCCTTCCAGTAGCACCTTAGAGACCAACTAAGTTTGTTCTTGGTATGAGCTTTCGTGTGCATGCACACTTCTTCTGATTTTTTATTTTTATTTTTTATTTCCCTTTGTGTGTGTTTGTGTCAAGTGGCAGAGGAGAGCAGTTCTTGGTGGAAAAACCGCTGCCCTAACCCACTTCCAGGTACAGATTTTGGACCAAATTTGCTCAGGACGCCTACAATTCAGTCTTACACTGATCAGTTGAAAAATGGAGATCAGTGCATTGTAGCACCATAAAGGCCAGCAGATTTAGTGTGGCATAGGTTTTCATGGACTAGCGACACTTTGCTCAATACATGAAGTGTGTGTGCGTGCGTAAAAGTAAAAGCCCTACTGGACAAGTCCACCATCCTGTTTCTGGCCATTCAGATCCTTCTATAGATATGCAGAACATAAAGTCAGGAACCATCCACCAT
This sequence comes from Lacerta viridis, assembly GCA_900245905.1. Taxonomy (NCBI): domain Eukaryota; kingdom Metazoa; phylum Chordata; class Lepidosauria; order Squamata; family Lacertidae; genus Lacerta; species Lacerta viridis. The sequence goes on from OFHU01002896.1 coordinate 11,113, forward strand.
CGGCATCCTGCTCGAATATGGTAGCTATCACAACCAATAACCATTAGCAGACTGATTCCCCTATGAATTTGTCAAATTCCACTTAAAAGCCATCTAAGCTAGCAGTTATGAGCAATGTGTAACTTTGCAACACAGGCAGAAACACTCAAAAACTATGCCGTGAGAAAAAGCTGCTTATTTCTTTACCTGTACTGAATCTCCTGCCTTTCCCTTTCCCTACTCCATGCATAAATTGGTACACCTCCATCAACTGCCTTTTTAAAAATTGAAAAACAAAACTAGAAAGCCCCAAACACACTATGCTTTCCTTTTATGGAAGATGCTTCTGAGCAGCGGTTCTAAAACCTTTTTTCCCCTCCTCAGCCCACTTGGAAATTGCTGAGGGTAATGGCAGAAGACTTTTCTGTCTGTTGTAGCAATTCTAATGCACAATGCTAATGCTGGGTGTAATTTTGTTGCTTCTTTTGTATCTTACACATTGCTTTTTATTGAATTATATTAGGCTACACAGAACTCAAATCGTGATGCAAAAAAATGCAATATAGGAAATAAAAGAAGCAATGGAAATACAGTAACGAAAAACTCACTGAGAATTATTTAACGTGATGAATCCGCCACCTCCAGCCTCCAACACAAAACCAGACACACCACAGACCCCCTGGAATGAAGCTCACAGACCACAGTTTGGGAACCCCACGCAAGAGCCTACTGAATATTTTGGGGTCACCTTTCCAGATTTTTATACCTCTACAATACCTTTTTGTGCCTGGGTGGCTAGTAGAATTGTGCACTGTATACAGAATGCAACACAGGATTCTAAATTCATTTATTAGGGACAGATTTCTTTCTTATTAAAAAAAGGGGGGGAAACATAGGCAGTGTGGATTAGTCCATCTTGCCTTGCATGTTCCCAATTGACTGCTTTGATCGGTGAAATCGGCACTTTTGCAGGTGCCACAGAATACCTGTTTCGCTTTTGTTATAACCCTATTGTTTAACTTTGGAATTCCCTGCCTCTTGAGATTAAGCAGGTGCCTTCCCTGCTCTTTTTCCGGCACCTACTAAAAATATCATCGCTTAGACAAGAAAAGTCGAGTTAATTTTAATCTGTTTTAATACTTGAACTTTTGCATGTTTTAAAGTAGGGTTGTGAGTTTCCCCCATTTTTCGGTTTTATTTTTTCGTAAACTGCTTTGAGGTGTTGCTGGGTGTTTTGTTTTTGTTTTTAACAACCAAGCAACCTATAGATCTTATGAAGCAAGCAAACAAACAAATACAAAGGCTACGAAACGAGAGAGGTCTCTGGGACGGTTGCTGCGGTTACTACGCTTTGTGTTTTTCTGTGCTTTTATACAGTAAACCGCCCTGTGATATTGGAATGAAGAGCGCTGTATACATTTAATAAATCATATTGATAAATAATGATAGGGACCGCTTCTGTATTTTTTACAAATTTAATAAATGTGTTCAGTGTGTTTTTATACAATTCATAAAGACTAATTGCAAGAATAACAAGAATAACTTAAAATAAACCCGAGGATAAACGGAAGACAGGCGAGAGAGGGGCCTCCCTCCGCCTTCAGCATCCTTCCATTCCCCTCCCCAAAAGCGGGATGCAGGCCCGGGCGCCTGGTTCCCTTAGCAACGGAGAGGCCCTGCGCCGTATCCAAGGGGCGGGGCCTCCGCCCGCCCGCCTCCCAATCCACCCGCCGCCCGCGCACGCGCCGCGACGCACTTCCGGCTCCTTAAGGGAACGTGTCCCTGGGCGCCGCCGAGGCCGCCTGCGCCGGGCCGGAAGTGCGGACTGCGTTGGGGACTGGAGACGATGGAGCAGGCCGAGGCGCACAACGGGAGCGGGGGCGGCGGGGCCTCCACGGCCGAGGCGGCCGGGGCTCGGCCTCCCGCCACCCCGGAGGGCATGGCGCTGGCCTACGGCAGCCTGGTGCTCATGGCCCTGCTGCCCATCTTCTTCGGGGCGCTGCGCTCCGTCTCCTGCGCGAAGGGGAAGGTGAGGCGGGACGGGCAGGGGGGCGGCGAGGGAAGGCAGGCCGGCCGGCAGGACCCCCTCCCTCCCTCCCTCTCTGAGGCGGGAGGCCGCGGCCCGCTCCCGCCACGGGTCGGCGGAACTCCACGAGACATGCTGGTCTTGTGGAGGAAGATTAACTCGAGGGGGGAGACGCAGCTCTCAGTGGGTAGAGAGTATCTGCCTGGCGTGCAAAACGGGGGCCCGGTTCAGTGCACCCGAAACGGTATTTCCAGGTAGGGCTGCGAAGGATCCTCCGCCTGCAGGTCCATCCAGCGGCTGCCAGTCAGTGCAGGCAGTACTGGGCCAGGTGGACCTAATGGCTTGACTTATTCTTCTTTGGCGATCCCTCGTAGCCGAGTAAGATTGTCTTCCATAAACACGGTTTTAACAATGAGTCCGTAAGTGACTGTGGAGGCCAATTCTGGATCCACACGTCCTTCCACAGTGGGGACATTGGTTTCCTGGCAGGAGTTGATCACGGTGTGCATTTGCCAAGCATTCCTTCCTCTTAGCATGTTTCTCCCTTGCGTCCTGAGTTCGAGTGTCTTCAAAGCCCATGACACCTTTGGTAAAGGCTTGACTTTGGTAAATGGCTTGACTAGCTTCCCATAGAATCATAGGGCTGGAAGGGATCCCAAAGGGCCATCCAGCCCAACCCTCTGCAATCCAGGAATGGCTGCTGAAGAACCCCTGCCAGGTGGACGTCCAACCTCTACTTAAAAGCCTCTTGCGGAAGAGAGTCCACCCCTTTCTGAGGGAGCCCACTCCGCTGTCAAAGCAGGTTCTGTGTTTCTTGTGAAGGAGGTTGGTGCCGTTGGCTGTGGTTAGCCATGGTGGCTAAGTGGAGCCTTTGTGCACAGAGGCAGTCTACCTCTAAATAGCAGCACATGGTGAGAGGGAGCAGAGGGGCATTACGTTCATGGGGTTCTTGTGTTCTTGGACTCCCTGAAGGAGCGTCTCCACCTCCATCATTCTGCCTGGACACTGAGGTCCAGCACCGAGGGCCTTCTGGCAGTTCACTCACTGCGAGAAGCCAAGTTACAGGGAACCAGGCAGAGGGCCTTCTCGGTAGTGGCACCTGCCCTGTGGAACACCCTCCCATCAGATGTCAAAGAAATAAACAACTATCTGACATTTAGAAGACATCTGAAGGCAGCCCTGTTTAGGGAAGTTTTTAATGACTGGTGTTTTAATGTATTTTTAATCTTTTGTTGGAAGCTGCCCAGAGTGGCTGGGGAAACCCAGCCAGATGGGCGGGGTATAAATAGTAATAATAATAATAATTATACCTGACACCCCCTCCAGTCTTTGGGCTTGCAGCAGGCGTCTTCGCTTCCTCCCAGTGCCTGAGTAGCCAACTATAGTTCTGTGATTCTGTGTGCTAATGCCTGTGTTAGAAAGCAGGGCCATCTTTGCATATATGTAGTGTGGTGGTGGCATGTTCTCTCCACATACTGCAATTAGGTGCCCTGTCTTATGTTGGTTTTTTTTACTTCTGGGCATGTCCAGAGCATAGAACCATAGACTTGTAGAATGGAAAGGGAACCTGAGGGCTATCTAGTCCAACCCCCTGCAATGCAGGAATCTTAGCTAAAGCAGCCTTCCCTTGCTGCCTCCTGAGTTTTGCATCAGGCAATTGGTCCATCGAGCGCTGCATTTTCTACCCCGGCAGTTCTGTCTCCTTTCCTTGGTATCTCCTGGGGTGGGGTGTGTGTGTGTGTGTGTGTGTGTGTGTATAAAGCATACACTCCAGCAAGTGTTTCTTCCCTTCCAAGTTGAAAGAGGAGTCCCTTTGCTACATGCAGTAGCGTTGGCCTGTTTAGCACAGGACTTTTTGTTCCTTTGCTCTTGAGTGTGCACCTTGGGGAGAACTTGGGAAGGAAGCAAGGAGGCCATCTGACGTGTTAGCAGGCAACAGGGCCAGAGTGGAAAGCATGCCCCTCCTCCTTTGATGCTTGAGTGCTTCCTTGGGCAGGCAGTTGTGGCTAGCTGTGGTGCTGGGGAGCTGCTTCTGTAGAGAATTCATGTTTTGCATATGCTACGTTAGCACCTTTCTGTACGTTTCCCTTTATGAAATTGTGAATGTTGAAGATAAGAAAGAAAAATCCATGTGGGTAAGATTCGTGCACTGAGGCTGGCAGGAATCAGTTTTAAGACAAAGGAAATACTTCACCTGATACATAATTAACCTCTGTTGTTTTAGTGTTGGAAGCGGTGGGGAGGGCACTGGCATAAATAAATACTGGAATCGGTTGGTGGCTCCAGCCCAAGATGGTCAGACCTGTTACTTTCTTTAGAGGTGGTATAATTCAGCCATGCAAACATACCGGTACTCACAGAAGTTATGAGCCTGGAAGCACAAGGGGAACCTGTTCTCTTCCAACTTCCTTCACTTTCCCTTTCTGAATTTTGGAAGAGATGCCGGCTGTCCACAGACTATTTCAGGCCTGATATAGCAACAACAACAGGTTTCCCCAGCTACTCTTGAGGAGCAGGTGGATTGAGCCACCAGGTTGTATTAAAAAGTGCCAAAATGATTGCAGGCCGATACCTCAACTTGCCATGTAGTGCTGCATCGAAAGGTATTTGTCACAAAAATGTCTTCAGAACAAGAAGCTGAAAAACAATAAAAAGGTGTTTGTGTGAGTGTATCAGAGCAAATTTCCATATGACGCATTCCAGTAGGGAAAGTAATTTGCCTCCGAGAGTGCCTGGCAACCCCATTGCTCAAGTTTCCTGAGGGCTGTAAAAGCAGATGTGGTTAAGTGAATGCAATATCTGCCCTACATTGCAGTTATTCTGCTTCCAGCGGGAAATAGGGAAGAGCGCATTGGTCACTGTCCAGGCTGATGGTCTATCTTGTAACAGTAGAACTCGTGGACATCCAGTGAAGCTGAATCCTGGAAGATTCAGGACAGGTACAGGAAAGTCCTCCTTCAGGCAATGCATAGGACCTGGCAATGATGGCTACCAATTTAGATGGCTTTTAAAAAAAGGATTGGACAAATTCTTGGCGGAGGAGAGGGCTATCAAAGGCTACCAGCCGCAGCGGCAGTGCTGTGCTTCTGAATATCAGTTGCTAGAAACCACAGAAGGGGTGAGGGCCCTTGTGCTTGAATCCTGTGTGCTCGTTCCCCAAAGGCATGTAAGGGGATAATAGGATGCTGGTCTAGATGGGCCATTGGCCTGTTCCAGCAGGCTCTTCGTGTATTCTTCATATCTTTACTTCTAGAGTTCTGAATAAGGTATCCTTCCCGCCCTAAGGGGCTAACATTTGACCAACTTTCCCTCTAGAATGCTTCGGATATGCCGGAGACCATTACCAGCCGAGATGCTGCCCGCTTTCCTATCGTTGCCAGCTGCACCCTCTTAGGCCTCTATGTCTTCTTCAAAGTAAGTAAAACCACTGGGGATCTTACTGCAGTCTTCTGCCGCTGACAGCTAATCCAGTAACTCTCCCTTTTGTGGGTGTAGAGGAAGCAGAAGCGCTCCTGGGGAGGGGGAAGTGGCAGAAACCTTCCTGTCCGAAGTATTCGGAATAGTGTGGTGTCTCCATCGGGCCTCTAGGAGCTGTGGGTTGCTGAGCATTTTGCAGGTGGATGCTGTCTGATGCTGGTAGAAGGTCTTTCGTTTCCTGGATCTGCCAGCCCGAGGTTTCCAGCTTTCAAAAAGGCTGGGTATTTCTTGCATAAGAGGAGGGTCTGCTTGTACAAACAGTGTAATATAGCCTACTTTGGGTGGGTGGGGGGGACAATTCCAGCTTTTAGATATTTTATCCAGCCTTTCTATTCAGGATTTCCCAAAACTATGTACTTGGTAAAGTGGATGAAACAGAGAATCACAGAATTAAAAGCAGTGTAATGGAACGATAAAGGCAGCACCATTGAAAATATCAACTGAGACAACGGGATAATGTTTTAAAAGAACAGAAATATCTAAAAGTAGCAGACCAGACAAAATTAATAAGAAGCAGCAGCTTTATTTAGCCGAAATAAATAAAAAAAACCACCCATTGTCTAAAGGCAAAGATGGTGCCTGGTGCATCCCTGCTTGGCTGTGTGTGTGTGTGTGTGCGCGCGTGCGTGTGTGTGTGTGTCTTCCATAATCCAGGCTCCACAGCCCCCAAGATGGCTCTGTTCCTCATGCTCAGGCATAAGCAAACTCGACCCTCCAGATGTTTTGAGACTACACTTCCCATCATCCCTGACCACTGGTCCTGTTAGCTAGGGATGATGGGAGTTGTAGTCCCAAAACAGCTGGAGGTCCGAATTTGCCTATGCCTGCTCATGCTCATCAACTTCACCACCCACAGGATGGGACAGAGCAGGGCCTCCATTAGTAGTTGGAAAAGCTAGAGAGTGGAGCTTATCTGATCTGCTGCGTTGCCTGTTTCCCTTCCCCCTCGCACAGTGGTAGATCATCTGCTTTGCACGCAGCAGGTACCAAGCTGCACTCTGAAAAGTTTAGGTGAAGTGGGAAGATAGATCCATTTAGCTCCAGTAAAAGTCCAGAGTGGATTGCAGCATGAAATGAGTTTTACAGTGTGCTCGAGGCCTGAGGAGACTGAGCCAGTGCTGTTCTCCTGACTGGCATCCAGAAAACCTCGGAGCAAGGCAAGGCCTTGCATGGTTCCCCATGCCAGTCCAGATTGCCTCCTCTGATCTGGTTGCATGCAGAGTGAGTGCTGATCTTCTTGTTTGGGACATTGGAAACCCCTGGGTGTGGAAGGTGTGCAGAAATTGACATGCTTCCATTCCCACCAGAAGTCATATTCTGGCTTGGATTCTGGTCGGTTCTGAATTCTTCCCCGTTGCCGATCTCTTGTGGTAGGAAGGCTGAGCACCTCTGCTAGAGATCCTGGAGATGCCAGGGGTGAGATGCAGCTGTAGAAGGCACCTTCTTGTGACCACTTGCCTAAGCCATTTCAAGTGCAAATGGGTGGTGGGATATATAATTTCATTTCATTCCAGCTGTTTGCATACCGCTTAATCACCAGAATTTCTATCGGGTATACAGTTGGATTACAGGAAACACACAGTGGATAAAATAAATTGAAATTGATCCTAAAGTCATGAAATGCCTGCTGAAATAGAAAGGTCTTTGTCATAGACGAGATGGATTGGCCTCGGAGATTGTTAACTTCCTGGATTCCTGCTGCATTTCTGCCAGATGATGCCAGCCTTGGGAAGCTGGCAATCACAGCCTGTACCGGCAGGAAAGGAAATGGAATAATTCTAACTGGCAATTGGTGTTTCCAGGGTGACTGTTTGTTCACCGCACAGCATTTGTATCTTAGAGATACGCAGATAAGCTGTGTCGGAGGTCAGGAGAATGGAGGCCTTTGTGAGGCACAATTGCAAAAGTGATCAAGGTGACCAAAGAACAGTTAGTTACTGGTTCTAACATTAGAAAGCTTTCATTGTAATTATCACAGAGTTTTTCCGGTCAAGAACTTCTTCCCCACCAGCACAGAATTAACCTTTAGAGGCAGCGCTGTTAGAAAACTCATGAAAAAGAATACACACACTGATCTGGGCTATGAGACTGGGCAGAGATGATGCACCCCCATACTTATGTGAGACCCCTGGTCTGGCATAAGACAAGCCTTCTCTAACCCTGGTGCCTTCCAGATGTTTCTGACTACAACTCCCATCAGCCCCAGTCAGCACATACTGATGGGAGTTGTAGTCCTAAACATCTGGAGAGATGCTCAAATCTGTCAGAAATTAAAAGGAAGCAAAACTATGGCCTTCTGGCTTAGATGTGAAAGTTTAAAAGCAGTAATTACGCTTCCGGGATGTTCTTCCTCTGTTTTGACACGTTGCATAGTTAGAAAGCAGGTTGTTTAACCTGACTGGTTTTTCTTGTCTTCTAGATATTCTCTCAAGAATACATCAACCTGTTGCTCTCCATGTATTTCTTTGTCCTGGGGATCCTTGCCCTTTCCCACACCATCAGGTAAAAGGAGAACAGCAGATGGCTTGAATACTGTGTGTTGCGATTCCATTTAAAAGAAAAAGAAATCTGAACCCTGCTGGTTGCAGCAAAACAGCCTAAACTTAGCTGGCGTTTTTCTTTAAAGCAAAATTAGAGGGCCTGTGCTGAGAAGGCTGGTGGCTCCTGGGCAATACAGCTTCATCTAGTAGAGTTATCCCTCATTCCTCTCAGCTCTTTCCTGCCATTACAGGGTTCTTCCTTCTCTCCACACCCCTCAATAAGTTTCCCTTCATTTCTCGCTCTAGAACAAACGAAGCCAGAGATCTCTTCAGAAATTGCTTTTGGGACGTTGGGGCGTTCCCAGTGGACACTATTAGCTAATATTATTCCAGAGTTGGCTGCTTCCAAAACTGTTCTTCCATCCCTCGGCTATATGATAATTTTCCTCTGTTTGAACCAACTAACGTTTCAGGATGAGGAGGAGAAGGGATGAGATCAGAGGTTTGTTAGCAGAGCTAGAGGTTGGTAGCAAGTCTCTGACTCTGCAGCTCAGGGTATTTCAGACTGAGGGCTGCGTTTCCTCCCAAAGGCCACATGCCAGCAGTGAGTGGGACCATAAGCAAATGTGGTTAATGCAGTTAATGCAGAAGCCTAGTTTCTACTGCCTCTCTGTCCTCCCATCCCGGCTGGCAAGGGGCATTTTATCAGAGTTGAAGGGTGCATTCCAGGCAGGGAAAAGCCATGCAAGCAAAAGTAGGAAGTGCTTTTCAAGTGCCCTTTTCAGGGTGTTCTGCTTCCCTCTGTCATGGGAGACAGGAACGTAACACACCTGGCCAATGAACTTCAGTCTGCAGTGCCATTCACTGGGTGAAGAGGCAAATCGAAACGTTTCCTTGGCAAAGGGATCTGCTTAAAAATCCTTGGCTTTGCATCTTTGTTGAAACGGTCACTGTTCTGCAAAAGCACCACACCCAATAAGCAGGATGATACTGGCATCTATAATGGCATGGCTCAGTCTTCTTAAAATCCCTGCCAAATTGTGCCTTCTTGAAAAAGGAGTTCATACCCGCTCTTTGAACAGTACTTTTAATGAGGAGGTGCTGCTGGTCGATTCCAGGGTCTCTGCATCTCAGGCCCCACTCATACCTGCCCCCCTCCCTTCCCACCAGGCCCCATCAGGATTCAAATGGAAGATGCACAGTGCAGCTGATAAATTGCCTGTTTCTTACCAAATTCAAAATGAAGCTCTCTGGGTCAGCTTAATATTGAGCCTCCCTTTTTAGCTGATTCTTAGCATGGGGCTGGTGATGATGCTGGGAACTCTTCATACAGGTAGCAGCTCTTTAACATGACCTCCTCCCGTATTTTGTTGTCATGAAAAAGGACATCCCTGGGGGGGTTATTTGACCCGTCCTTAAAGGCAACGGCAGAGGGTGGTTTAGGCTTAGTTCAGCCTTGCAAATAACCTCACAGAGGGTACTAGCTCACTTCGTTCAAGTACAAAACGTGTCCCTAAAGGGGAAAAAGAAACCATGGTTTGCAAGACTTCCTTGCCTGGAGCCAATTTTTGTGTGTGCCTCTTTACAAGCTTGGCTCAATTTCTGCTGCATGTGTGTGCATTAGGCACCTGACTGGGACGGACACCTATTGAAGTCTTTTGAGCTAAACTTGAGGCTGGCAGGAATGCTTGGTGGGTGACACCCCACTGCCCTCCTCTCTCCATGGTTCTTCAGGAGTCACCATGTCCCTTCTCTGCTCTTGATTTCAGCCCCGTGATGAACAAATTCTTCCCGGTCAATTTTCCCAACAAGCAGTACCAGCTTCTCTTCACTCAGGGCTCTGGGGAAAGTAAAGAAGGTAAGTCCCTCTCTGCCAGCCAGCTTGAACTCCCGCCTGTGGCATTTCCTGTGCAAATCCTACATTTCCCCTGGCTTGCCTGTTGCTTCCTGATTTTCCCCAACCTGAAGGCCATCAGTAGCCTTGCCTGCAGTTTTCTGCTTTGGCTAGTGAGGTCTCCCTGGAGTTTCCGATTCTTTCAATATGGCCAATATACTGGGCAAGTGTCCTAGGCACCCTTGTCTTCCAGTCGTCACCTGCTGTTTCTGTTTCTGTGCACACACAGGCAGCATACATCAGTGGAATGATGTGTTTTAAATAAATAAATAAATAAGATAAAACATCTACATACAGTCAGAAAATCAGCTGAATATCTAAAACCTCTCTTAAGTGGGTCTTTCTGCTTGCAGAGCATATGGCCCGTCCCCCAGCCATAGCTCAATGGCAGCGTGCATTATTTGCAAGATTCGCCATTTCCATTCACTGGAGTTTGGAGAGTGGGGCTGGGTAAGATCTCTCTCTCTCTCTCTCTCTCTCTCTCTCTCTCTCTCTCTCTCTCTCTGCGAAGCTTCAACAGTCTAGGTGGCTCAGCGGTCTTGTCTTAAGTCAGCTTCATGAGCTCATAATAATAGGTGCGAAAACAAGCGTCGGTTCTCTTAGCTCTCTGCCAGGGTGCCTGGGTGCTGCCTATCCCTTACTCTTGCTTTGTATTAAAAGAGGCTGATAGAGGTGAAAACGACGTGGTGGCTTTTGTTGCAGAGATTGTCAACTACGAGTTCGACACCAAGGACCTCGTGTGCCTGGCCATGAGCAGCATCGTTGGAGTCTGGTACCTGTTGAGAAAGGTACGCCGAGCACCTGGCAAAGCCTGGGCACCACTTTTCTGTTTGCCTAAAATTCTGGGCGTGCATGGGGGGCGGGAGGCAAGGGGGTGAGCTGTGCTGGTGCTGTTTTTTATTGTAATTACCTCTACGTTTTTAATAGATTTGAGGGAGGGGAGAGGGAGAGGGAGAGAAGAGATTTAACCCTAGCAGTGTTTAATTGTTTTTAATGATGGTTCTCCCCCCCCCTCTGTTTTTACCTTTTTTATATTTACCTGTAAGCCACCTTTAGTGCCTGTCAGGGATAAGTTACAGGTGGGTAGCCGTGTTGGTCTGCCATAGTCAAAACAAAATCAAAATTCTTTCCAGTAGCACCTTAGAGACCAACTGAGTTTGTTCTTGGTATGAGCTTTCGTGTGCATGCACACTTCTTCATGCACACGAAAGCTCATACCAAGAACAAACTCAGTTGGTCTCTAAGGTGCTACTGGAAAGAATTTTCGATTTTGTTTTGTCAGGGATAAAGTATTATTATTATTATTATTATTATTATTATTATTATTATGCTGTGTGCTGACCTTCCCTTCCTTTCTCCCAGCACTGGATTGCCAACAACCTCTTTGGCCTGGCCTTCTCTCTCAACGGGGTGGAGCTGCTGCATTTGAACAATGTCAGCACTGGCTGCATCCTCCTCGGGGGGCTCTTCGTCTACGATGTCTTCTGGGTAAGCAAGTGCTGGTTTCTCAGGGTTTCTCCAAGCACTTTATTTCTACTTACTGCATTTATATCCCACTTCCCCTCCAAGGAGATTGAGGCGGTGTTCATAGTTTTCCTCCTCCCCGTTTTATCTTCAAAACAACCCTGCGAGGTAGGGTAGTCTGGGAGGCAGTGACTTGGACCCTGGGGTCACCCGCTGGGCTTCATGGCCGAGTGGGGATTGGAACCCTGGTCCCTGCCAAACCATTACACCACACTGGCTCCTCCTTGGGGATCTGTGGCAGAGTGAGTCCATGCCACCGTGTGGCTTCTTACATTCTTGTATTACCAGCTCTCTCTTCTTTCTTTCTTTCTTTCTTTCTTTCTTTCTTTCTTTCTTTCTTTCTTTCCTTCATATTCAGCCATTTCCGCTGAAGGTGGCACACGTGGTTCTCCCCCCACTTTAATCCCTACAACAACCTTGCAAGTTAGGCAGTGACTGCTCCGGGGTCGCACCCAGTAACCTTCATGGCCAAGTGGGGATTCGAACCCTGGTCTCTGCCAAGCCCTTGTTGGATGCTCTGTAATGTTGCTGTGCACCATAAAATACTGTGTACACCAATATCAAAACATCGTTTTGAAAAATGTTGAAAATCAGTAAAGCACAATCGTTAAAATGACTGGCTGCTCAAGAAAATCTTCAAGAGATTCCTGAAAGTTAACGGAAAGTCTTCAAGAGATTCCTGAAAGTTAACGGAGAGGATTCCTTATGAATCTTCTGGGAGAGCAGAATGGATGCCCCACTCCTGGTTGCAGACAGTTATTCTCCTAAGGAAGGCCTGGTCTCCGTCGGGTGGCTGCCGTGGTGTGAATGCTTAAGCTGCAGTCATCATTTTTCACACCGTTCTTCTCTCCTCTCTAGGTCTTTGGCACCAACGTTATGGTGACGGTCGCAAAGTCCTTTGAGGCGCCCATAAAATGTGAGTACCTGGTTTTTTAAACCTTTGGCGGCAGAAGCAGTGGGCATGAGCGGTGGCCAGCTGAGCCACACTGCAGCTTGAGCAACAGAAAAAAAAACCTTTGTTGTAGAGCAGGGTATGTGAAACCTTCATCCTGTGGGGCTAATTCAACCCAACAGAGGTCCTGAACTGGCCTGCGATGCCAGTTCCCTCAAAACCACTCCTTCCTGCCCCAACCCTGACCTCAGGTGTGAGAGGCAGGTATAGGCTCGCTCCTGTGGCTTTGGAGTCCATTCACTTTGGTGTCATATGACTGCTGGGCAGCCCCGCCCACCTGCCAAAAGTTTGCTGGTGGGATCTGGTCCACCCCTTCCGCTGAGCAATATTAGCCCAGCGAGGAAAGACAGAGCTCATTTCTTGGCCTGTCACTCTAGGGCAGGCATAGGCAAACTCGGCCCTCCAGATGTTTTGGTAGTACAATTCCCATCATCCCTGACCACTGGTCTTGTTAGCTAGGGGTGATGGGAGTTGTAGTCCCAAAACATCTGGGGGGGGGCGAGTTTGCCTATGTCTGCTCTAGGGCCATTGCCTGTTTTGGGTGCTCACGATCCCATCCTAGCCAACCGTAGGAATATACTGCACATGGGTGGCTGTTGAGAGGGGTGAGGCATGCGGTATATTTAGCCAATCCTGCACCAATTCCACTGTATGTTTCCAGGCCAAAGTGCTGGATTTAACCTTCCGAGACTGGACCCAACATACTTTGAGCACCTCTCTCACCCTACATGAGACTGCCTTGGACTGCCTGGTATTTGCCATGCTTGGGGTGCGTTTGTTTGTGGGAGATTAGAAACAGCAGAGCCACGGCAGAGGCAGCCCCAGGAGAGCAGAGCATTGGTCCTCTTCCGCTTCCTCTCTCTCGGCATCTATGAAAAGTGCAAGATCCATCTGATGAAACTTCGTTGTGAGGAAGTTTGGGCAGAAAAGGTGCCTGTTTGGATCTCCTGTCAGTCTGCGGTTTGCCTCACTTCTCCTCAACATGAAATTGTTTTAATAGTGATGTGTTGTGTGTGCTTTGTTTCGAAGCTGCCCCCTGCACAGGGAGAGGCACCAGTGTGTGTTTAAAGCAAACCTGCCATAGCCTTTGAATGACAAACTTGGACTCTCTCTCTCTCTCTCCTGCCATGGGCTGAACCCCGCTTCTCCCCTCTTTCCTTTCCCCAGTGGTTTTCCCCCAAGATCTTCTGGAGAAAGGCTTGGAGGCTGACAACTTTGCCATGCTGGGCCTGGGGGACATTGTCATCCCAGGTAAGGCGATCGGGGAGTGTGTGACTATGCGATGGTTCAGTGTGATGGAACGGCCCCTCTGGCTCTCGCTTGCTGCTCTTGGTTGTCGGCTGGAAAGAAGGAGGCACCTGGAGAAAGGGGAGGAAGCTCAGCAGAGAAATGGAGTGGAGCTAGAAAGTCATCTGATCGTCCCACACTCCATAGAGCATGGGTGGGGAACCTTTTTTGGCCCAGGGCAGGGCAGGGGGGCAGACCATAGGCCAGTTCCCTGGAGGTGGGAGGGAATAATCCACCTGCCAATCACCTGGCCCTATTTTGACACCAGAAGATTGGCAGGTGAGTTATCCTGTCGAAAGTTTTCATTCCAGCCTTTGCTAAAACATAGCCTTTTCCCTGGTTGCCAGAAACTACAAGAGGGGAGGGCTCTTGGGCTTGTATTCTGCTTGAGGGTTTCCCTGCAGGCCTCTGGTTGGCTGCAGTGTGGGATAGGATGTTGGACTAAATGAGCCATGGGTCTGATCCAGCAGAGCTCTTCTCTTCCTTTTCCCTTTCCTACGAGCTGTGTGACCTGTTGTCTGTCCCTGCCAGAGGTCCCAGTGAATCGCCTCGATGTTGCTTTCAGCCACAAGGGGGTGCTGCGGCCTCACAGATCATATTAGTAGCAGGAAGCCTTGAGAAAAGGGCAGTGTGGCTGAGTGGGTGGGTGCCTGGCACAGCCTCCTCCCTGTAGCCCTAACCGTGATTCTTCCACTCTCTTCTTTTCTCCCAACCCGAACCAGGAATCTTCATTGCTTTGCTGCTGCGCTTTGACATCAGGTAAGTCCACACACACACACACACTCTGAATGTGGAAAAGAGCGCCACTGGCAATCCTGTATTGCTGAGTGATGCCCTTTTTGTGAAAGTCTGCTCTTGAAAAACATGCCAGTTGGGAGCAAGAGTGGCTGTTGTTGGAGGGTAGGGTGGGGAGCAAGGGACCTGCAGGTTTTCTCTGGTCATACCTTTGTGGCCTGATGGCATCTCTCTGTACCTGCTTCTTTGAGACAATTTTCTCGCCTGTTTGTGGGGTTGGGTGCGCAGTTAGGGAACCTTCTCTTGCCCCTGGATCACCGTAACGCCCACTTCTGCTTCCTTCCCTGACTCAGCCTCAAGAGGAACACGCACACGTACTTCTACACCAGTTTCGTGGCTTATATTTTTGGGCTGGGCCTCACCATCTTCATCATGCACATCTTCAAACATGCCCAGGTGAGCCGCCTTTACCTGCGTCCAAACGCCACCTGCCTGCAACGGCCAGTTGCCTCTTCTGGTAAAGCAGGAAGTTCTTTGAATTGGAGATGGAAAGGGGGGGGCAGATGAGAAATGAGGAGTTTGGCACTGTTCCAGCAGCCCACCAGCATCACGATAGCATCCTGCTTGGACACACAGCTGCTCCCTTGTGAAAGGTGCAGAGCTCATGGTTTCTAAGCAGACTTCCCCGCACAGCAGTGAAGGCTTGCCTCTGGGCATCTCACCAGTGACCCAGCTGGCCAGAAAGAGAGAGGACTGCCCCAACCCTAGCTGGCTTTAAGGGTGCATGGAAGGTGACCCTCTTCTGGGTTTCATTTCCTGAGGGGGGAAGGCAAATGGTGATCTCCCTTCAGCCAAGAACCCTCTGCCAGCCAGGCTAATAATGACGGAGATTGATTCAAATCTTGGCTCCCTCAAAGAGCACTGCATTGGAAAGTTCCTGCTGCTAGCTGAGATCTGCTTCACAAAAATACAGAATTGCAGATTTGGAAGGGACTCCCAGGGTCCTCTAAGTCCAACCCCCTTCAATGCAGGAGTCTCAGCCAAAGCATCCAAGACAGATGGCCATCCAACCTCTGCTTAAAGGCCTCCAGCGAAGGAGAGCCCACCACCTTTTCAGGTAGTCTGTTCCCTTGTCAAACGGCTCCCACCATCCGAAATTTTTTCTTAATGTTTAGTCGGAAGCTTCACCCAGATCCGTTTCACAAATAAGGCAAGTATTTTGAGAAGAGCAGCTTGCCTGACCCCAGAGGCCAGTGCTCTCCCATGGCCTGTTGCACCAGCGTGAGGCCTGAGCTGTAGCTTCCTGGGTCAGACCAACCTGGTGCCTCCAGGTGAGGCTGGACTCCCACCAACGCCAGCCAGGACTGGTGAGAATTGCTGTCCCAAGTATCTGGAGGAAGGGCTGCTTTAGGCCCAGCTCTGGGGTCTGCCTCTGACACTTAAACCGCTTGGTGCCTTTGGCTTGGCAGCTCCGAACCCCCTGCAGGCCCACTGCAATCCATTCTGTGGTCGGTTTGTAATTCTGCCCTTGACCTTCCGGCTTTCTTAGACTTGTGAGTGTGAAATGGTGAACGGACTTTCGGTGTGGGAAGCCTGGCCCTCCACACTAACGCTGTGCCCCTGTAGTTCCACTCTGTGCCCTAATTTGGCCGAGCCCATGTCCGTCTCCCGAACCCCCTCTCTCCCTCCTAACGCTCCCCTCCCTTGATTTTCCCCCTCAGCCTGCCCTGCTGTACCTGGTCCCGGCCTGCATCGGCTTCCCTCTCCTGGTGGCTCTGGTGAAGGGAGAAGTGGCAGAGATGTTCAGGTAAGAGATGCTTTTTGGCCACACAGCAGTCGCGAGATCCAACTGGTTTGCGGGGCTCTTCAGGAAATGGGGCACAGCTGAGTCAGCTCCTGTTTCCCTCCGACAGTCTTCAGAGTGTGAAGTAGGCCTCTGAAAAGAGGTGCAGGTGGGGGTGCGTCCAGCCAGCCTCTCTTCTCCCCTGTGAGCGTTTGGGTCGAGCCAGGAAGCCGAATGCCACCGGCGCCACACTGGAGACGTTCTGTCCTCATCCCATCTGCTGGTTGTCAGCATTTTCATCTGTCACCAGTCAGTGAATTGGCCTTTGGACTACAGCTCCCATTAGCCCCAGCCAGCATGACCATTAAGAACATGAGAAACACCTGCTGGGTCATGGCCAGTGGCCCGGAAACTACAACTGATCCAGAATGCGGCAGCTGGGCTGGTGACTGGGGGCGGCCGCCAAGACCACATAACACCGCTCTTGAAAGACCTACATTGGCTCCCAGTACGTTTCCGAGCACAATTCAAAGTGTTGGTGCTGACCTTTAAAGCCCTAAACAGCCTCTGCCCAGTATACCTGAAGGAGCATCTCCACCCCCATTGTTCTGCCCAGACACTGAGGTCCAGTGCTGAGGGCCTTCTGGCAGTTCCCTCACTGCGAGAAGTGAAGTTACAGGGAACCAGGCAGAGGGCCTTCTCGGTAGTGGCACCCGCCTGTGGAACGCCCTCCCACCAGATGTCAAAGAGAAAAACAACTACCAGACTTTTAGAAGACATCTGAAGGCAGCCCTGTTTAGGGAGGCTTTTAATGTTTAATAGATTATTGCATTTTAGTGTTCTGTTGGAAGCCGCCCAGAGTGGCTGGGGAAACCCAGCCAGATGGGCGGGGTATAAATAATAATAATAATAATAATAATCTCACAGTGGCCAAGCAGATGCCCCAAAGGGAAATCGGGGGGGGGGGGGAGACGACACCAAAACATCTGCCGGAGCATAAGCATTCCCATTCTCCTGTGCTCAGTAAAAGCATTTTGAGAGTGGCATGGATGCCAGGAGTGGGCAAGGCACCTGCGGTTTGTGATTCTTCTGGGCAGGAAGAGGTTGGGGCTTGTGGCTCTGCCTGTCTCTCCTGCATGGCCCTGCTCCTTGTTCCCCAGTTCAACAGGATGGGAGGAGGATAAAACCCCAAGGGGCAGGAAGCTGCAGCCTTGAGCTAATGGTGGGGTAGGAGAGCTGGAAATAATACCAATACCAATAATACCAATCTATTTCACATCTGGCAACCAAACCCTTTGGTTTCAGATAGTTCATGACGAGTCTAAAAAGCCCAGGACACAAATTTTCACGGCCCTCTAGCAGCTATGGTGGCTCATTTGCCAGAAGTAATGTATTTAGCATTAAATCTGGAAGTGTTTACTCGCAAGCCTCCTGGTGTGTAGTGAAGCCGTTGTGCAGACACTGCCCGTGGGGTACCAAAACTTGTCGCTGATGGCCTGAGTGTTGGGGAGGTTACAACAGAGGGCCTTGTTAGATCCAGCCGTGTTGAACTATAGAGGAGCGCCTCTGAACATGTGCATAAAATCCTCCCCCTTAAACTTCAGCTAGCTTTCAAACATGCTGGGTTAGGGATAAGATGACAAGCCAATAAACTTTCTCTGAGTCAGTTGTTCTCGCTTTTTTGGGCCAGAGCCACCTAGAATCAGGGTCCCTCTGATGGGCAGCCAGCCTCCCACAAATAAATACGCATTCATCCCCCAAACCCCTGGGTCTGCCATAATTTAGGGGTGTTTCCCCCCCAACAACAACAACTGGGGGATGAGCAAGTGGTTCAGGCTCCCCATTTCCGCATCAGGTTCGCAAAGGTGCCCGAGTGCCTCTGTGGGGTCCCTGGGTAGCTGGCAGCGAAACCTGCGGATGTGGAAAAGCAGTTGTGTGGTTCTGTGCCAGTCCTTGAGTGCCTCTCCCTGCCCCACCTCCTTGGAAGTGCTGTGGGATTTGGAGGGGGGGTGGGAAGCAAGGGGAACTGGTGATGAGAGTGATGAGCGGAAGGGTCCCCCACCCCAGGAATCCCGGCAGGTGTCGTCCGGCCTCCCTCGGCTCCCTTCCAGGTGGCTTTGATGAACAGCCAGTTCCTGGGGGTGCTGACAGGTCTGATGTGGCACGGCAGCTGGCTTCGCACCTCTCGGGGGGCACCCTGACCTTCACCCCGGGCAAGCTTTGAGGAGGGTACCTGCCCCCTTCAGTCCCCAGGGGGCCTTTCTTCTGATCAAGCCATTCCTGGAGGATTCCTTGTCTGCCGTTGTTGGGTTTTTTGCCTGCACCGCTTTGAATGAAAGGCTGGGGCAGGGGGGGAGGGTGTCAATGGCAGGAATTTGGGGTCCTTCCTGATATCTTGCCCTGCAGGGCCTCGGTCAACTGATGGTGTTTATACCTGGGAGATCACCCACTAAGCCATATGTTTACTTTGCTTCATAGAATCTATATACCGCTTGATTGTTAAAACACACACACCGTCAAAGCAGTTTACAAAAAGGAAAGTCACCAAGAAGAAAAATTAGCAACAGTAAGTTGCTCAAAGAGTTAAAACAGCAATAGGCTGGAAACAGATTAAAACTTGCATCAACTGTCTGAACAATTTCGCTCTGGCTGCTGGTCCCTGCCAGCTCCATGTGTTCAAGGGACTCTTCAGGGCTGGCCTTTGCCTTTCGCCATCGTACAGGAAAACCCAAGCCAAAGTGTTTCTCAGAAGTACAGGGCACATTTGTACATAGCTGGGGGTGGGGGCGCAGAATAGCTTTCAACCCCTTTTCCAGTGAATTTTGAGCTTCCTTGCAGAGAGAAGTGTATCTGAGAAACAGGGCCCTGTGGGCACAAAGACCCGGGCAGCATCTCGTTGAGGGTTCAGAATGCCTTTGCTTCGTGGCTCGGCTGCTTTCAGAGCAAGGCTGCCACGTCCTGCCTTTGGTCCTGGGCTTCTTCCCCCTCCTTCCCCTTTTCTCAATTGAGCAGCCATGGAGCAGTGCCTGCTACAAGGTTTTGAGGGCCCTCAGGCAGGACACCCTCCCCGCAACCCGGCCTTCTTCACCAGCTGAGCCTGCTCCTCCTCCTCTTCCTCTTCCTCCTCCTCATCTCTCCCACCGCCTGGTTTGCTTCCCTGACAGGGAGCTCTTGAGCCAAGCAGGTTGCTGGGATCTCCTCCTCCTTCCTTCCGTTCCTCCCTGTATTTGGGACAGGGGGGTTACAGCAGTAGGGGCAGAAGGGGCTCGTCCACCTGGCAAGGTAGCCCATCCAGGAGAAGGGAAACGCTGGTCCTCAACCTCCGCTGCGTTGTGGGACGTCTAGAGGGGGAATAGAGGCTAAGAAGCAAACAAATCTGGAGTCCCTAAGACGGCTGGATGGCGCCTTGTCTGCCGCCTTCCGGCAACTCCTGCAGCCAAGCTGGGGCCAAATGTCTCGTTCTGCTTTCCTTTGGGCCATATTAGCGAGGCTGGGAGGGGGGCCTTGTCATCTGGGCAGCCCAGGACTCCCACCCCCACTGCCCAGGCTTACACCCTGGGGATTTGCCAACACAGTGGTTTCACTTCACCCCTGGAGGTGCACTCCATTGTCTGTCAGGACAGATGGATAGCAACAAGGGTGGTGTAGGAGTGGGGGGCTGGGGCTCTTCTGTTGGGTGGTTCTCCATCCGTCGCCCGGCCATGCTGGCCCTGGCAGTAGAGCCAGGTGAGGAGGGGGAAAGCTGTGCCATCTCCCTCTTTGCAGCCGCTCTCCCTGTCGCCCTTCCTAAGCCTTTCCCTTTCTTTCTCTCTCTCTCTCTCTCCCTCCTCTCTGCCCTCTCTCTCTCTCTCCCTGCAGCTACGAATCCTCCGCCGAAATCTTGCCCCATACCCCAAGGCTCACCCATTTCCCTAGCGTCTCCGGGTCTCCGTCCAGCCTCGCTGACTCCATGCAGCAGACACTGTCCTGCTCCCACAGACGCCGGCAGCAAAACCCCAGCGCCATGTAGCTCTCTCAGGCCTGCCTGTGTAGCCAGGTAGGGGGAGATCCGAGATTTAGACCTCAGCGTTGTCCGGAATGGCGGGGGGGGGGCAGAGGAGGGAGGGAGGTTCTCTGTCCCTTGAGTTGGCCGCTTCTGCAAATGCATGCCCAGAAGGGACCCATAGGTCCTCCCCCCCACACACCCCACTTCTACACAACAAGAAGTGCACCCACAACCACCCCATAACGTGCTAGTTGCACCTAGGCCCTTCGTCTCCAGCCTGGTGCTCTCCAGGGGGCCTGGACTACAACTCCCAGTCAGCACAGGCATGCTAGGGCTTATGGGGGCATGGCTGAGCTGGCAGGGGCTGATGGGAATTGTAGTCCGAAACAGCTGGGGATGACGTTTCACGGGTTAAACCTGTCAGACAGGGCTGCAGAAAACCCTTTTGCGAATGCAGCAGAGCTGTTGCTAGTCAATATGATTTGGGTTTTTAAAAGTTATATACCGTATTTCCCCATCTATAAAACACCCCCTATTTTGAGGGACTCAGGTTTAAGAAAATGGCCTCAGCATTATCTGTGTATAAGACGCGCCCTGATTCTTGGCATAATTTATTAGGGGGGAAAATCTAGTCTTATACATGAAAAAATACGATATATGGAGAGCAGATACATTGAAATGGACTGGAGTTATTATTACAGGCAGGTAGCCGTGTTGGTCTGCCATAGTCAAAACAAAATAAAATAAAAAATTCCTTCCAGTAGCACCTTAGAGACCAACTAAGTTTGTTCTTGGTATGAGCTTTCGTGTATCTGAAGAAGTGTGCATGCACACGAAAGCTCATACCAAGAACAAACTTAGTTGGTCTCTAAGGTGCTACTGGAAAGAATTTTTTATTTTATTTTGTTTTGGAGTTATTATGTCAGTGGATCTGCTCTGAGTAGGACTAGCATTGGCTACAGCTCTGAGCCCCATAAAATCGGCAGGAGGACCCAGCAGTGAAATGCAGAGTCGCTGAGGCATCTCTGCAGTAGAACTGTTTCAGCCAGGAGGTGGCGTGGAAATGCAACTAGCCGAGGGCCAGGTCGGCAGTGTGGGAGCTGGGGCAGGAGACGCCTCGGCAGATGACTTGCTTTTCATGCAGAAGGTTGTAGGTTCAATCCTCGGGGGCATCTTGCAGGAGGCCTGCCTGGAACCCTGGAGAGCTGCTGCCGGTCAGAGATGGCATTGAGGAGCTTGAAGGACCAGTGGTTCCTATGGCCTGGCCAATGGGCCAGATCCTTCTCTCCCACAGTGAGCTGCCCTGGGCACAACCCAGCAGGGAGTTTCTGCTGCTCCGGAGCTGCCTTGCGCCCTTGCCCAGCCTCATTGGCTCCAGCGTGGCTTGCACAGGAAAATGGTGCCCTCGGCCGTTGGCACAGCCTGCTTTGGAGTTGGCACAGGGCTGCCTCCACCGTGACTTGCCCTTGTCCCACTTGGTGCAGCAGAATGAACACACCCACCCAGACGCCGTAGACGCGTTGAGGGAATTCCCTGGGTTTGCTGCTTTCCCTCTTGCTAAGAGCCCTCCCCACTCTTGTCCCGTTTCCTGTCCCCCACCCCCATAAAACAGAGCCAGGGAAGGCCGGGAGAATTTGTTCTCTGCTTCAGGTGCCCCATCCATCCCCGGCTGCCGTGGTTTGAGTATCTGCTTTGTTCATGGGACTGACTTGCGAAACCTTGCCAGGACCGCACCTTGGCTTGGGGGGGGGGGGATAGGAGGGCAGGGCTGTCCCTTTTCTGCTTGAAAAATATGGTGTCACTGGGGAACTCTTAATCCAACACCTCCCCCCGCCCCCCCAGAAAAAAGGTCTGAATTCTGGGACAGTTCAAGCTTCTTAAGCTCCTTTTGCCTTTTCTTGCAAGGCATGGGGAGGGGATGAAGGTATTGAATAATGGAGTCATAGAATCGGAAGGGACCCCCGAGGGTCATCTAGCCCAGCCCCCTTGCAATGCAGGAATCACAGTTAAGTAGGTAGACCCAGTGCAGTTCCTCTCCTAGCACCCAGCTGCACTTCTCTGCAGAATCTGCCCACATAGCTTCTATACCTCTCTTCGGAGCCTTAAGGGCTAGAAACTTGGCTAATTGTTTTGGTTTCAGAAAAGGAAGAGGGGCCTTTGGCTTTTGTGCTTGGGAACGTCCGCCCCTTGCTCCCAACTAACTCTGCGTGGAGTTTTTGTCTCCCAGGGCAGAGCCGAGCTCCCAGCTGGATCTTGTGCCTCTTGCCAAGAAGGCAACTGCCCGTCCTGTGGTGAGCCCCACTTCACCCTCTCCCTCCTTCTTTCTCGTCTCTTCCCAGCTACGAGGAGAACTCTGCCCCCAAGGAGGTGCCCCCGGGGGATGCCAAAGAAGGGAAGAAGGAGAAATGACGTTGGGACGCTCAGCCGGGCTGGGCTCCGTCTGCTGGCCGCCCGCCCTCCCCGCCTCCCCATCGCAAGTGAATTTCGTTTTTTAAAAGGCAACTGGATCGTGTAACAGCCATGTGTGTTTGTACGTGTGCATCTGTCTGAAGACTGGTGGGGCAGGGGGTGGGTGGAAAGCAGGAGGAGGGGCCCATATATTGACCTGCCTGCCTGCCTGCCTCCTTGCCTGCCTGCAGCTCCTCCTGTTCCCCAGGGGAGGAAGAGGACGAGGCAGGTGGGGGCAGGAAGGCAGCTTCACCCCTTCCGCCAACTGCCTTTTGACGCCCACTCCCCCGACCTCCGTTCATTGTCTTGGTGGGAAGAAGAAAATGGGGAGGGTGGGGTGGGAGGGGAGAGAAAGGGAGACTCTGAGCTG
Organism: Lacerta viridis; assembly: GCA_900245905.1. Taxonomy (NCBI): domain Eukaryota; kingdom Metazoa; phylum Chordata; class Lepidosauria; order Squamata; family Lacertidae; genus Lacerta; species Lacerta viridis. The sequence goes on from OFHU01002896.1 coordinate 34,053, forward strand.
ATTTTTAAATTTTGTATTGTGGATTTGCTTCTTCTCATATTAAAACGAAACAAAACAAAAAAAATTTATTGAAGGACCAGGATGGACTCCGCAGTGTCTTTTTCACGAGGTCACCGTTCTCGGCTGGGACGGTGTGTTGAGTGAGCGGGTGTTGACTCATGGATGATCTGAGCGGGGATCTGCTGCGGCTGCCTGGCCCAGAGGTGGAGGCACGTGGCTTTCATTTTGGAAGTCAGTGTCAGGGAACTCCACAATGGGGCACTGTCTCCCACAGGAGGCAGAGTTTTGGATTTGATATCCCGCTTTATCACTACCCAAAGGAGTCTCAAAGCGGCTAACATTCTCCTTTCCCTTCCTCCCCCACAACAAACACTCTGTGAGGTGAGTGGGGCTGAGAGACTTCAAAGAAGTGTGACTAGCCCAAGGTCACCCAGCAGCTGCATGTGGAGGAGCGGAGACGCGAACCCGGTTCCCCAGATTACGAGTCTACCACTCTTAGCCACTACAGCACACTGGCAACTGCCACAAAGCTAGACAGCTTCAAAAGAGGATTGGGCAAATTCCTAGAGGAGGAGGAGAGGGTTATCGATGGCTACTAACCGGGATGGCTGTGCTCTGCGCTCAACAGTTGGAGGCAGCCCCGCTTCTGAATGCCAGATGCGGGAAAATGCAGGGGGCGGGTGCACTTGTGTTGAATCCTGCTTTCTGGTTCCCCAGAGGTATCTGGTCCAGCAGACTTTTATGTTCTTGTGCAAGCAGGAGCTGCTGGGGCTTCTCCTGGCCATCAGTGACTCACGGAAAGCAGGGCGGGCCAGCCTCTCAAACCGATCTTTGATTTGGCAGAGGGAGAGAAGAAAAGGGTGCCCTGCGTTGAAACTCATCCACCTGCCTTTCTGGAATTACTTGGCCATGAAGGGTCTCTCCTGGTCTGAGAATTTTTTTAAAAAAAGTTCCCTTTTCAACAGGAGATGACCAGGGCTTGAACATTGGAGCATGTGGTCTGCCGCTGGGCTGTGGAACAAAATTGATGGGGCGTATGTTGTTCTCCATCCATGCTGGGCATATACCCTGCAAGGGAGGGCTGATTCCTCCTTCCCCAGTTTAGGGAAAGCAAATGTTGAAAATTCACTGTCTCCAGCCACAGAAATAGTAGTTCCTGATCTTTCCATCTGAGTGTTGGGTATGCATCTTCAAATAAACTCAGAATTTAGCCAGTGGCCCTCACCAGATACCTTGTGGCAGCAAGTTCCACAGACTATGGAACTAAATAGCTATCAGAGCACTATGCCAATCCTTTGGGTTCCTTTTCCAGTCAGCAGATTCACCCAGAGAGTCTTCCAGAATCTTCTTTCTCAGTTCAGCTCATCTGCTGGTGAATTCCCATTTGGGAATAAACGCCTCACCCATCCCAGTTCTGATTAAAGTATCTATTGAAGAATTTACTTTCCAGTTTCTACAACTGCTGGCCTAAGGAAAATAAAGCAAAACTCCCATTCCCCTTCTCTTCAGCCATCTGGGCAGAGTAGCAGCCTCTCCTTCAGAGCATGTCTAATAAAGAAGTCTGTTGCTGAGACAGAACTTGTTGCTAGGGGCGAAACTATGCAAGGAGCATTTCAATACAGTAATATCTGCCCTGAATCTATTGCTCATCATTTTCATTCACCCTATGGAAACTTGGTAATTTCTTACCATGTTCTCTCCTCTTTGCTTTTTTGGGGGGTGGGGTGGGGGTGGGGGGGTGGTGGTCCATTTTGTTCTCAAATTAAAACCCACCAAACACTTCAGACTTTCCTCCTAAGATAAGGAAACCCAGTAAAGGGGGGGGGGGCGCCAAGGTTGCCTGAAAACACAGCCTGCAAAATCTCACAAGTGTTACCAGCAGGGGGAGTTGCTTAACTTCACGGAGTTGAGAATTATTCAGCCAACTGCTGCATTGACTGACTGGTCAGTAAGTGATCCTGAGCAAACATCAATCAGCTGTCAAGTTTGAAGGAATGCAATTCAATAAAAATATAAAAATCGGAGCCGGGCACGGTGGATGCATCAGCCACTGGCTGCATGGTGCCCAGTTCCAAGACAGCAGTTTGAGTCTCGTATCTATGCAAGGTTATTTGATTGATTGATTGATAGCCATGTTCAAATATATAAAAGGATGTCATATAGAGGAGGGAGAAAGGTTGTTTTCTGCTGCTCCAGAGAAGCGGACACGGGGCAATGGATTCAAACTACAAGAAAGAAGATTCCACCTAAACATTAGGAAGAACTTCCTGACAGTAAGAGCTGTTGGACAGTGGAATTTGCTGCCAAGGAGTGTGGTGGAGTCTCCTTCTTTGGAGGTCTTGAAGCGGAGGCTTGACAGCCATCTGTCAGGAATGCTTTGATGGTGTTTCCTGCTTGGCAGGGGGTTGGACTGGATGGCCCTTGTGGTCTCTTCCAACTCTAGGATTGAATTTATATACCGCCCTATACCCAGAGGTCTCAGGGCAGTTCACAGAAAAGATCACAATATATAAAATATAAACAAAAACAACAAGGTTACTCCCATGGGACTTTCAACCCCTGGACATTCCTTCCATAGGCAAAGATGTAAACCACAAAGCATCACAACCGGGAGGGACAAATGCACAGAGATACAGCATAGCTCCAAAGGGATAAAGATAAAGGGACCCCTGACCATTAGGTCCAGTTGCAGACGACTCTGGGGTTGCGGCGCTTCATCTCGCTTTACTGGCCGAGGGAGCTGGCGTACAGCTTCTGGGTCATGTGGCCAGCATGACTAAGCCGCTTCTGGTGAACCAGAGCAGTGCACGGAAATGCCGTTTACCTTCCCGCTGGAGTGGTACCTATTTATCTACTTGCACTTTGACGTGCTTTTGAACTGCTAGGTTGGCAGGAGCAGGGACCGAGCAACGGGAGCTCACCCTGTCGCAGGGATTCAAACCACCGACCTTCTGATCGGCAAACCTATTAACCAGATATTCCCTTTACAAGGTAATGAAGAGGTATAAAAATTGAGATATTCACCACCTGTGAGTTTCTTCATTATTGAGAATAAAGGTTCTATATAGTATTAAATGAGATAGACATTTGCATAGGTGAGTGGCACCAAGTAACCATTTGTATAAGAAATAAAAATTCATGCCATATTGGGGGAAGGAGAGAAAGGTCCTTCGAGCTCGGCCCTTCAGATACTTTTCGTTCAGGAGGTATCTTTTCAAGAAGGGCAACTTGCCCAAACCCTTGAATACCAGCCATCCAAATGGTTAAGATGAAAGGTCTTCCAGGATTTGGCAATATAGCCCGAGGCTGCTCTTAAGGGATGAGAAACAAGTTCTTTACCTTTCAGATCCTGCTCCGTTCTCATATACTGGTTCATCAAAAGTGCCAGGTGGGGAAAATGGGTACGGCTTGTGCCTCTTGCACACGCTGTGCTTTTGGCCCCGAGGTTGACAGGAGCCGGGAGATGCTGCAGGGCTTTTCCCAGAGCGAACGGTGGTGGCAAATGCCAAACTGAAGAACAAACTCTCCCTCTCTGCCCTGGACCAGCCGGTAGGACAGCATGGGAACGCAGGTAGAAATTTGGTTTCAAGCAGGTATTGCCAGAAGGGGCCCTCCTCGCAGGATGCGAGCCTGCAAAATCGCAAGCTGAGCAAAACGGCGGCCCATCCATCTGGCAGATTGCTGCCCTACATGATGAAAAGATCAAACTTATCCATCCTTAAAGAAATCAGCCCTGAGTGCTCACTGGAAGGGCAGATCCTGAAGTTGAGGCTCCAGTACTTTGGCCACCTCATGAGAAGAGAAGACTCCCTGGAAAAGACCCTGATGTTGGGAAAGATGGAGGGCACAAGGAGAAGGGGACGACAGAGGATGAGATGGTTGGACAGTGTTCTCGAAGCGACTGGCATGAGTTTGGCCAAACTGTGGGAGGCAGTGGAAGATAGGGGTGCCTGGCGTGCTCTGGTCCATGGGGTCACGAAGAGTCGGACATGACTGAACGACTGAACAACAACAACAACAACAAGATGATGATGATGGTGGTGGTAAATAATAGCCAGTGGTGGTTAGAGCACCGGTCTAGCACCTGGGAGAGACTTGGTCATGAAGCTCTCCTTGGATGGCCTTGGGCCAGTCCCTGTCTCTCGCTCAAACCTACCTCACAGGGTTGTTGTGGAGACTGAACAAGGAGGGGAGGAACAATGTGCACAACCTTGGAGAAAACAGTTTGCATATAAATGCAATACATAAATCATTTGTATTCTAATTTGAGCGTTCAGAGAACTTCATAGGCGCTCTTTTCCTGCAACCGTTGCAACAGCCTGCAAGGCAGATCGGTTGGGAGTGAGTGGTCAACCTAGAGGCTATCTAGTAAACTCATGGCACACCTGAGAATTAAACTTAGCATCTGTAAGTCAAGTTGCACAGCTCTTGCAAGCTGGCTGGATCAATAGTCTGGCTCAGTGTAGAATACCTTTAAAGGCCTTTTAAAAAAAACCAACAACACCTAGAGGTGAGACCTTTTGCACCAGGCAAATATCCAGCCTCTTGCAGTTTGCAAAGAACTTCTGCTTTAGTTTGATGCAGTGCCCAGGACTGCTCCCACAAACCAAAATGCTTGTTCCTCCCTCCCCCACTTTCTGATTCTTTTAAATTTGAACATCTAACCTGCCAAATCAGTGATTCCCAAGTGGGTGGTAGTGTCCCCTGGGGGGCGGGATTCCCTAGGGGCTCATTAAGAGGTAAGGGGGGCACTGGAGGTGTAAACGACTTTCCCATCTTTGAAACACTGTTCTCACTGGAACAAGTTTACTAATTTTGCCCAATTAATTCAACTAAATAGCTTTAGCTGGATTCGGAATAAACGTAAAAAGTTTGGGAACCCCTATGCTAAGCAATTGTGTAGAATTCGAAAGCCGGGGTGTGCCCTGTGAAATTGGGTTGGCTTAATGATGATGATGATGATATTTGCTGCCCCCATTTTTGGGGGTGTGTGTGTGTTTGTGATTGGTTTTTAATTGGGATTTAGCTTTGCAAAGCCTTTGCGGGCTCTGATCCTGCACACATAGCAAAAGCAGTGTGTGGCTGTTGAACGTGGACAGTTGGAGGGGGTGCTTTGGAAATGGGGTCGTGGTGTGGGAAGGATAATTAACTACGAACCCCAAAATTTGCAATCCCCTCCAAACCTGCGCCAAAGTTTTGCTGCTGTTCAGCAGCGGGGGGGGGGGGGTTAACCCTTGTTCTGCAGCGCCCCACCAACTGAGCAATTGGTGCACCAAACAGAATTTTGGGGTTCGTAGTTAATAGTTCCTCCACCCCCTGCCCATCGCAGTGCAGCCCAGGCAGCTTCAGATCTGCAGCTGGGAGGGGGGGGGCGACCTGCTTTCCAAAGCCAAAACATCTGCAGCCTCTCTCCGCCCCCCACCCACCCATTGTGGCTCAGCAGGATCCCTGCAGCTCCTTCCCCTCATTCTCTCCACACTGACCCTTCTGTTTATCCTGATGCAGGTGGGCTGCTTCTGGCCCCCTATTGAACTGCTCTGCTCCCTGGACAAGGCTGCGGCCTGTTCAGATCAATGGTGCCTTCTGTTGCTGGGCTGTTTCCAAGGGACCGTCCCCTGCCGTTTTCGCAAGGGGGGGGGCAGCTGTCCCCCAAGCCTGGCGATCTTTTGACGGTCTCCGGCCGAGCAGGGCCAAGATTTAACGTGTCCGCCCCGCTGACCCCAGCTGTGCCCTGCGGCCAAGCGGACCTGCCTGCCCTCTGCCACCAAACGCTGAAAACAACTGTGCAAAAAAAAAAAAGTCAAGGAGTTAAACGAGCACAGAGCCCTTTCAAAGTTGACATCCCTGGAAGTGCCTCTAAAAATAGGTTCGCGGGATGCTGCTTCCGGCTGATCCTTGCAATGACGGTCAAATGGTCAGGAAGTGGGAAAGGGTTCTTGTTGCAAAATTTACTCTGCATTAGGGGAATTGGACTCACCCTCTAACTTCCTGCCATTCTGGGCCATCACCCCAAACGGTAAAAATCTGTTTATTTCTGGTATAACTGGGAGGTCATCTCAAACTTTTCCAGGAGGGAAGGTTACAGCATTTGGGGCTTGTAGCTTAGGGGAGAGCTAAAATCAGCTGCGGGGGGGGGGGTAGTAAGAGGCATATAAAATTATAAATGGCCCTGTGGAAGTGGGTGGAGGGGTGTTGTTCTCCCTCTCAAAATCCTAGAACCTAGGGACATCTGGAGAAGTTGAACATTGGAAGCTTCAGAGCAGACAAAATGAAGTATTTCTGTGCACAGCACATTGGTTAAACCGTGGAACTCACTCCCGCAAGATCTAGTGGAAGACACCACTTTGGATGACTCTCAAAGTGACTTAACAGCAGTTAGCCTTCATCTTCTCTTTTCTATGGTAAATATGGTAAATGCTTTTATTGGGTTTCTATAACAAACATCCATTTAAAAAAAAAAATCACTTATCCTCCACAAGTTGGGCTATCCATGGCTGCTATTAATTCATTTCTTCTTCTATTTATAAAAGTATTTGTTTACTTCCTATTACAATCTGTCTCCAGGTGGAGTGCAGGTGAAAATGGTAAAACAATAACAGCAGAATTGCAAGAGTATACAGACCAATGCAACCGATGATGCAGAGGTTGCTATTAATTAATTCCTAATACAGTGTTAAAGAGCAGGAAAGTGCAGAGCGATCCTAATACCCCCGCATCCCAATTTCCCCCATGAATTTGAGGGCTTCCTTCTGAATCTGGGGAGGCCTCCTGTCCTTGGGGGGACACTGCATGTTTCAGAATCCTGTTTTTCCTCCAGCCCCATCAACTCGCTGCTAGGTAGGAGAACAATAGTCAGAGTTTTGGGGTGTCCACTGAGACCTGCTTGCTCTGTGCTGGATCCAAAGCTGCGACTAACAGCGAAGCAAGATTTGTTGGGGGGTCAGTGCTGTGAGCCCCTCCAACCTGCGCCCAGCTTGTATATTTGTGCAAATAAAGCCGTATGTCTTAAAGACACTGCAGTCTCTGCTGGCCTTCCTTCCAAGGAAACCGAGCTTGGCTAAGTTCCTGGAGTCCCTCCCCACTCAGAGATTGGGGTGGCAAGCGTGCTGTTCTCCAACACAGCAGACCCGGCCCCAAAGATGAATTTCACTGCATAAACCCAGCCACAATCACAAACATAACTGGATCCTGGATAGCTCAATTGGTTGGAGTGTGCTGCTGATAACGCCAAGGTTGCAGGTTCAGTCTCCATATGGGACAGCTGAATATATTCTGCGTTGCAGGGGGTTGGACTAGATGATCCTCGGGGTCCCTTCCAACTCTACAAATCTAGGATTATGACTCTAAGACACTTGGTGAAGTGCCGGGTGCGGGGAGGAGAATCTGCCCAGAGACCTTGCCATCATGGGCATAGCCAGGGGGGCAGCGCCCTCCCCCTAAATCAAGTAAATAAACATACTTAACAAACTAACCAATTGTGCCACAGATAACTCTGTTCTGCCCAGCCCCCAACATAAAGCTTTCCACCCCCCAAAATAAACCCTAGCTATGCCCATGCTTGACTTGCCCCAGCTAGAGCAATTTTCAGCAGCAAGGTTTGCCGAGGAGACAGGTCTTTGCCAACCAGGTGTGTTCCAGCTGTTTTGCACGGGGGGGCGGGCTCTGATATAGTCCAAAGTAGCAGGAGGGCGCCAGGTTGTCGAAGCCTCTAGCCTTGGGCGACGGGGCTCGAATTATGCAGGGGGCAGAGGGGGGCCGGCCCCCTTCCCGTTGCGGGTTGCCTTTCTTGGCTACTGTTTTCCAAAGGGCTTGGCGTGATTTCGCTGCCCGTGGCATCTGTGGGTGCCATGAGGGCTCCCCCTGCCGACCCCCCCCCCGAGAATCCAAGCATTGCAAGGGTCTGCTGCCCCCCACATTTGTAGGGAGAGAGGGGAGCCAGGCCCCCGGCTGTATCTCTGCATCTCTCTGTTGCTCCTTCCCTCCCTCTGGCAGGGCAGTGCCGGGCGCTCGCTCGCTCGGGACTATCCCGGCAGCGATGCCCAATGCCAGAATCAACAGCCCGTGTTTGCTGGCTGGGCTGCCCGTCCACAAAAGCCGTATTGAGCCATTATCCCCCCACGGCGGCTGCAAGCAGCAAGGCTGGCGCCTCGCGCCCTGCCATCTAATGACCCTCCACTGTCTCCTGCAGATGTTTTCGATGACTCGCAGCTACTTTTTCCAGCGCTCGTGTCCGCAAAAACAAGAGAGGCCACTTTAATTCCAATTAAAGACCTCCAGCTAAGCAAACAGTGTGCAGCGGGGAACGGGCAGCGCCGAGGAGCCAAACCCGGCCCACCGAGCCACCAAGTCTAGACTCCAGATGTGCCTTTGCCAGGCCTCGCTCGACCCAGGCAGGAGCGACACTCGCCGGGCGGACAGGGCCAAGAGTCGAGGGAGCCCCTGCGCATCAGGGGGGCGGTGGCGGGGGCCTTGGGACCACTGGCCGCTTGTGGCCCCCAGGCCAGCTCTGTCTCGGGCCTTGAGAGCCCTGCAGAGGCCAAGAAGGAGGCAAACTCCATGCTAGGGATGCCTGGGAAAGGAACCGAAAACAGCTGCCAACGTCGCAATGGCGTTACACAAATCTGTGGAATCCTGGGTGGGGTTCTGGGTGCCTCTCCTCAAATGGGAGATTGCGGAGTTGGAAAGGGCTCAGGAAAGGGCCCACAAAAAGATCAAGTAGGCAGAGCGACTCCTAGGATTGCTGTTAGTAGAGCAGAAGAATCCTAATCTCAGGGGTTGTGGGTTTGAGCCCCACATTGGGCAAAAAGGTTCCAACATTGCGAGGGGTTGGGTTAGATGACTCTCGGGGTGCCTTCCCAATTGACAGTTCTATGATTCTAGGTGATTTTGAGGAAAGGTTGCAGAATTTGGGGCTTCTTACTTTAGAGGAAAGGAGAGGGAGAAGGGACCTGGTAGAAGCTTGTAAAGTTATGTTTTATATACAATGGTAAACCACAGAGCCTAGGGCTTGTCGACCAGAAGGTCGGCGGTTCGAATCCCTGCGACGGAGTGACCTCCCGTTGCTCGGTCCCTGCTCCTGCCAACCTAGCAGCTTGAAAGCACGTCAAAGTGCAAGTAGATAAATAGGTACCACTCCGGCGGGAAGGTAAACGGCGTTTCCGTGCGCTGCTCTGGTTTGCCAGAAGCGGCTTAGTCATGCTGGCCACATGACCCGGAAGCTGTACGCCGGCTCCCTCGGCCAGTAAAGCGAGATGAGCGCCGCAACCCCAGAGTCGTCCACGACTGGACCTAGCGGTCAGGGGTCCTTTTACCTTGGTACTCAAACGGCTTGGCTCCTGAACAAATTGGTTTGCGAACGCTGCAAACCCAGAAGTAAGTATTCTGGTTTGTGAACCATTTTCAGAAGCCGAGCGTCCCAACACTGTTTCCGATTGCGTGCAGGAAGCTCCTGCAGCCAATCGGAAGCAGCACCTTGGTTTTCGAACGGTTTTGGGAGTCGAACGGACTTCTGTAAGCCGCCCAGAGTGGCTGGGGAAACGTAGTCCGATGGGCAGGGTATTATTATTATTATTATTGTTGTTGTTGTTGTTGTTGTTATTATTGTTATTGTTATTGTTATTATGCCGCCCACCTGACTAGGTTGGCAACATTGGATGCCTTCCAACCAATGATAAAACCACAGCAAAACATTAAAAACATTAAAATGTAGCTTTAAAGGAAGATGGAAGAAATTCATGGAGGAGGAGAGGGCTGTTGAAGGCCAGTCGCCAGGATGGCTGTGCTCTTCCTCCACAGTCGGAGGCAGCTTCCCGTTACCATTTGCTGGAAAGGGCAGGAGGAGGGTGGGGTCTTGTGTTCGAATCCTGCTTGTGGGTTTCCCAGAATGGGCATCTGGCTGGCCACTGGATGCTGGATGGTGAGGAGCAACCGACATCCCTCTCCTCCTCCCTTAATTTCTCCAGTCCTTTTTTAAGCCATCCAGGTTGGTAGCCGGCCCCGCCTCCTGTGGCAGAGAGTTCCACAGTTTATCTTACATTGCTAATCCTGGGTGTTGTAGTCCAAAGCCTGAGAGCGGGGAGCCCTGACCCTCCAAGTGTCCCTATTTCCCAGGGACAATCCCAGATTTACAGAAGCTGTCCTGGACTCTGATTTGAACCCGGAATGTCCCGCTTTTCCGTAGGACGTCCCTATTTTCACCTGAGAAATGTTGGAGGCTATGTGACCTGTGCCCCCCCCCCAAACCAAGGAGATAAGTAACTATACAATATTTTGGAAGATATCTGAAGGCAGCCCTGTATAGGGAAGAAAATTTTTCCAGTAGCACCTTAGAGACCAACTTTTGTTCCTGGTATGAGCTATTTTATTATGTTTTTATATATGTTGGAAGCTGCTCAGAGTAGCTGTGGCAACCCAGTCAGGTGGCCAGTGTATAATTATTATTATTATTATTATTATTATTATTATTATTATTATTATTATTGACATCCCTATTTTGGAGGGTATGGGAACTTGGTTGGGCAGGAGGACATCTCTGCATCCTCTGTGGCTGTGCAAAGTGGGAATATGTTTGGGTGATCTTTTCATTTCGAGGGATTCCCGCGGGATCAGCTGCTTCCGAGGAGCTCCAGAGTGTGAAATTTGAAAACTGCTGTTGCGCCGGCGGCAGGGAGGGAGGGAGGGGAACGGAAGCGGCTCCCCTAATTAAAAGTGGATCTCTTTACAAAAGGGCCACCTGAACAGGAGTCGTAAAGCTCCAAAAGAGGACAGCAACTCTCTCCCACCCACCCACCCCCGCTCCTTTGCCTCTGGCTGGCTGCGCTCCAGAGCAGGCCATCACCTGGGTTGTTACAATAACAGCCCTTCCCAGGCTGGGTCGCTGCTCGACACACACCCCCCCCCCATAACTTCTGCAACTCCCCTGCAAGCCTGGCTCCACTCTGTCTGGCCAGCTGTTCGGACCACCTTCCTTCTCTCGGTGGGGTCCCTCCAGATGGGGAAAACTTGGGCTGGTCCTCCCTTGCAAGAGGAAACGCCGCCTGTTCTGGCAGGAAATCTACGTTTGTCTTGCAGGAGCCCCAGGAATGTTTCCAGAGCAGGGGCAGCTGGACAGCAAAGATGCAGCCTGTCCCGTTTTTATCACTTCCCGTAAAAGTCCGGCTCCCTGTCACCCACCACCCCAGCACAGCTCCTTAAAAAAAAACCCCAAAAAACACAAGCACGCATCCAGATTTTTCACAAGAGCATCGCAATGGAAGGATACGGGTGGCACTGTGGGTTAAACCACAGAGCCTAGGGCTTGCTGATCAGAAGGTCGGCGGTTCAAATCCCCGTGACGGGGTGAGCTCCCGTTGCTCGGTCCCAGCTCCTGCCCACCTAGCAGTTCGAAAGCACGTCAAAGTGCAAGTAGATAAATAGGTACTGCTCCGGTGGGAAGGTAAACAGCGTTTCCGTGCGCTGCTCTGGTTCGCCAGAAGTGGCTTTGTCATGCTGGCCACATGACATGAAAGCTGTACGCCGGCTCCCTTTGGCCTACAAAGCGAGATTAGCGCCGCAACCCCAGAGACGTCTGCAACTGGACCTAATGGTCAGGGGTACCTTTACCTTTACCTATCGCAACCAAAGGCACACATGGAACCGTGGCGTTGGAAAGGGACCCTGTGGGTCATCTCGCCCAACTCCCTGTAATGCAGGAAGCTCAGCTAAAGCCTTCAAGACAGATGGCTACCCAACACCTGGAAGTCCAGGCTGTGCTCCCCTCCTACTTTGAACCCCCAACTTCAAGGTGAGAGGAATGAGGCTGGCCAAAGTGAAAAGCCATTTGGAGAGTCCAGTGCAGCTAGGATGAGCCTTGGGGTCCCATCCAGTTCTGTTAATCTATGATTCTGTGATTGTTCTGTTGCGGGTTCCCCAAAGGCAGGCAGGCAGATGGACAAACAGACATAATTATATTTAAAAAAAATAAAAAATTATTCCAGTAGCACCTTAGAGACCAACTAAGTTTGTTCTTGGTATGAGCTTTCGTGTGCAGTATCTGAAGAAGTTCAGCACACGAAAGCTCATCAGAACAAACTTAGTTGTTCAAGGTGCTATGGAAGGAATTTTTTTAATTTTGTTTTGACATGTAATATAATTTATTGTATCACCTTTCCAGTGTGGCCAGTGTGGTGTAGTGGTTAAGAGCGTGGTAGGACTTGTAATCTGGTGAACCGGGTTCGCGTCCCCGCTCCTCCACATGCAGCTGCTGGGTGACCTTGGGCTAGTCACACTTCTCTGAAGTCTCTCAGCCCCACTCACCTCACAGAGTGTTTGTTGTGGGGGAGGAAGGGAAAGGAGAATGTTAGCCGCTTTGAGACTCCTTCGGGTAGTGATAAAGCGGGATATCAAATCCAAACTCCTCCTCCTCTTCTTCTTCTTCTTCTTCTTCTTCTTCTTCTTCTTCTTCTTCTTCTTTCTTCCCATGCTCAAGGCAGCTTCCAATATGAAAAAAATACATAACTACAACAAAACAAAATTTGCCATAAACAATACATAAAATATTAAACAAATACTCGACCAAACCGAACAATTTCCACAATATTCACAATAAGGTCTATACCAAAGATTACAAAGAAAAAAACCCCAACAATAAATACTTCTAAGACCCAGAAAGGTCAAGATTCTGCAGCTTCTGCTCTGCAGCCACACACTGGGAAGTTTTCATTCCCAGGAATAAGAGTCTCCCGTTGGATGAGAGCCTCTTCCACTTTTCGTGCTGAGATGCCGGTGAGATCAGAATGCTGGACTAGATGAGTTCATGGTCCCGATCCGGCAGGCTCCTCTTAAGTTCCCACATTCTCTCTCTCGTCTCTGAATTGGCCCTATGGCAAATTCCCTATGGAACTCCTTGCTCCTGCACCTCCCCTGGCTGAAAGGAGTGGCTTGGCCTTGGGGCGAAAGGTGGGGGGCTGTGGAGCGGACGGACCCTGCGCTGGGCACCAGCCATGCTCCTCTCTCTGCTTTGGCCTGGAGGGGACGGATGACGCCCAGGGCCTGGTGCAGGAGTCGGAAACAGGCATGAAGTCTTGTGCGAGGAGGGGCAGGAAATTGGACTAAATCCCAGGAACGGCCGCTCGGCTCCAGCTGGTCTAGGCCAATGCAGATGGGGGGGGGGATGTGAAAAAGCGGGGGAGAGGGGGTTCTGTAAAGCTGTTTCCAGGACTGTCATTCCTGGAGTTTCTGTGAGCAATTGCGGAGGGTTGGTGCATAGGATCGTAGAATCATCACATTGGAAGGGACGCAGAGGGTCATTTAATTGAACCCCCCGGGGATGTGGAAGACAGCCAGCCGATCAGGGATGGGGGGTCTGGCGATATCGCTTCTATTGAAGGGGGTCCTTGGCATCCGTCTTTTCTCGGGAGACAACGAAGGTTTGCGTCTTTGGGATGGGGGATGATGTCTGCAACAACACCCCCATTTCAAACGAGGAAGCACCCCAGGGTGCTGTTTCAGGCTGAAGGTCTGATCCAGATTCCTGCATCTCCCCACAGGGACCTGAACCGTGCAGAGGGGTGTAGGAGTGGGGTGGGAACAGGGCCAGATTTAGGTTCGATGAGGCCCTAACCTACTAAAGGTAATGTCCAAATTGTCGCTGTTTTTTTGTGTCAAATATATGCTGTATGGTAATTTATGGACAGGTCTCTAAAGCCATTTGCACATAACAAAATATGTATTTTATCAAAGTAATTGTTGAAAAGTCCATGCAGAATGTAGGCACCCTATATATAGAAATGAGCAAACCAGTGATATTTTAGGGAGCAGGCTAGCAGGTGGGGCCCATGACTTACATCATAGGAGCCTACACAACACAAAACACTGTTGCTGTATGTAGGTTTTATTTTATTTTTTTTTTATCTTATATTTTGGAAATGTACATCCAGTTGTTGTTTTTTTAGTTTTTTTTGGGGGGGGCAGGCTTGGGGCCCTAAGCTATATAGCTTGTTTAGCTTATATGTAAATCCATATTGGGGATTGGCAATAAAAATTGCCAATAAATTAGCAGTAAATGCAGCTCCGCCTGTGATCCCAGGAACTGAGATAGCTCAGTCAGCAGAGGTTGAGACTCTTAATCTCAGAGTCATGGACATCGGCGTGGCCAGGATTTTTGTTGGGGTGGGCAGGCCTTTTGTTAAGGGGTGCGGAACCTCAGTTTGCTATACGGTACATTTTTATTTATTTTTTATTGATTGGGGGGGCAGCTGCCCCTCCCTGCCCCCCTTAGCAACACCCGTGGTCCCGGGTTCAAGCCCGATGTGGGGCAAAGGAGATTCCAACTAAACATCAGGAACTACGGTCTCCCTCAGGAGGTGATGGGCTCTCCTTCCTTGGAGGTTTTTAAGCAGAGGTTGCATGGCCTTCTGTCAGCTTTAGCTGAGATTCCTGCATTGGAGGGGGTTGGACTAGATGACCCCTGGGGGTCCCTTCCGACTCAACAATTCTATGCAACATAATCTAACCTCTCTGCAAACAAATCAGGCAGAACGCTCATTAAACAGCCTGTGGGGAGATGCACCCCATCCTTTTAAAAGCGCATCCATTACATGACATGACGTGGCTTGTTCTTCAGGCGCTTGGTTTGGGACCTGCCCATCTCACGGTACCATGATCTCCCTGCAAACAAATCGGCATGAGTGCTCAATAGACAGGTCCCCTGGAAGCGCCCTAACTCCCAGGTGAATTTGCACAGGGCTGCAGTAAGAGAGCCTTGGTGCCGAAAGGAAAGGGAGGGGGAAAAACCTTTTCGCAATGCTCATCTTGGGTGTCTCTGGTTCAAATTTGACAGAACTGGTTTTTCACACGCGCACCGCCTCCCTTCCTTATCCCCCACAACTTCCCCGCCTTTCTCAGCCAGCACCTAATCCTCCTTCCTCCTTGGAACAGAGGCTCTTCTGGCCACTTCTGGTCCCAGAAGGCAGTGGCTTTGTCATGCTAAAGAGAGGGACCTGCTCAAAAAAAAACCCTCGCCATCTGCATTTGAAGGACCTGCAAGATCCCTGCAGAATGGGAGACCATCTGGAGCAAAGCTGGCCAGCAACCCATCCTCCTCTCCACGCCCCCCCCCTCCCTCAAAGGCCTTCTCAGAAAGTTCCTTGAAAAGAACAAGGGGTGGGCAAGGAAGGGGGGGCGATGGGAATGGGGAGGAACACTAGGAAACTCTGGCCGGACAATTCAGCTCTTGGGCTGTAGCAGCTGTAGCCCCCTTGGCTCCAGACAATGACAGATTCAAAACAGAACCGGAGACCGTTTCCCTCCCCCCCCTTTTTTTTAAGCCAAAGTGCATCAGATGGTGTGATAGCATGCAGCCAAAGTGCATCAGATGGTGTGATAGCATGCAAGTTTCGGAATGCCACAGAACTCTTTTCTCACCTAACATCAGTTGGTGCCGAGAGCATGCCAGCTTCAGAATGTCACAGAGCTCTTTCTCATCCAGTCCATTGGGAAGGGAGGTTCCCAGTATTACATCACCCTCTAATATACTTTTTCTAGGGTAGTTTGTCCACCTGGGGTCCCCACACTGCCCTCAGCTCTCACCTGTGACTCCTGGAAGCTGCCAGCATTTGACACACCCCGGGGAACAACTTCAGGGGTGGGTAGCTGATGGGTTTCAAGCCCTTAGGGCAGGGGTCAGCAACCTTTTTCAGCCATGGGCCGGTCCACCATCCCTCAGACCGTGTGGTGGGCCGCACTAAATTTTGAAAATAATAATAATGAATTCCTGTGCCCCACAAATAACCCAGAGATGCATTTTAAATAAAAGCACACATTCTACTCATGTAAAAACACGCTGATTCCCGGACTGTCGGCGGGCTGGATTTAGAAGGAGATTGGGCCAGATCCGGCCTCCGGGCCTTAGGTTGCCTACCCCTGCCTTAGGGTGTGCAAAGAGAGGCTCTGGCAGATGCAGTGGGTGAGACAAATTGTGGGTCCCATGGTCAAGAAGGCAGTTTCTGCACAAGCTGTGAAGCAGAGCTTTTCAAACTGTGTGTCTTGACACGTTGCTGTGGTGTGTAGGTGTGTCACACCAGAACTGGAAAGGGGTTCGTTTAACGTCCAGTTTGCTAGTAAAACTGAATTACAGTGTCTCGAAACGATGCATATCTAAAAAGTGTCTCGCCAACTTCAAAAGTTTGGAAAGCTCTGCTGCCAAGGAAAGTGAGCGGCAGGTGGGGCTCGCCCACCTGGGAAGGGAGCAGGAAAACTCTGATCCTAAATCTCCGCTGACTTGCGGCTATGCTTATTGTGAGAAAGGCTTTGGGAGTAAAACCTGAGATAAAATCCAGAGCGCTGCTGCCTTGTGGGGCAATTTCAGGAGAAGAAAAGGTGCCAAAAGTATTGATTTCCTTTCCTTTGCACCCCTTCAGCCAGGCCTTGATTGCATCCTGGGGAAGTGCTAACACAGCAGTTTGACTTCAGCCCCCCCCCCCCGCTTACTCCTGAGACAGACAGATGTCAACAACTCAATATATGTGGAGGTCAGGTTTTATTTCTATCCCACCTGCCCTTCAACAAACGCAAGGTGTTGTACGTGGCTCTCCATCTGTTTTTACCCCACCTGGGTGGTAGGTTTGGGGGCTGAGGTCCGGTGACCGCCCACTGTCGCCCACTGAGCTCCGGGACCGGGTGAGGGTTACAACCTGGTCCACCTCCGTTCTGTCCCAGCATTCTTCTAACCACTACACCACGCTGCCCGGTACTGTATTTAACAGTATTCGATATGGGCAGGACTGAGCCAGGTCTGAATGGGGAAGCAGCTGTGCCCACTGGGAACTGTGCCAAGCCAAGGTAGGTTGCTTACTGGGTTCTATGCCAGCCTAGCTGAACAGGTCTTCCTTTCTCCCTGTCGTTTAAAATTTCTTGTTAGCTTGCCATTCCACCCCTAGGCCAACAGAGGTGTATCACCTTTGACAAAGGTGTCTCAAGGCGATGTAGGTGACCCCCTGACTTTTTATTCTGCGTTTATTTATGACCTGCCATTCACCATAAAGTCCCAGAGTTACAACTTGGTTGCCCTCCTCTGCACACATTCCAATATTAGCTGTTAAAATAGGTGGTTAACCCTAAAGCCATTCTGCATGCCTGATAGGCTTGGACTCATACAGCTCATCTGCTGTGCTTGGGGTTTATTCAAAGTTCATTCTCACCTGTTCAGGTATCCTTGGTAACAGAAAGAGGCCATTTGCACATCCTGTAACTGCTTTTCACTCTGGGCTGCAAGGTCACCTTTCCTTTGCAAAGAAACCTAAGATTTCCTGTGCGTCACCTCTGACTCACCTTGGCACCTTGCAAAAAATATTAGCAGGCTACACTCCAGCGGGTAAGAATTTGGCCCACCCTTTGCCTGCTCTGGGTAGGCTCCAAGCTGGCAGGACTGTTTCCTCCATGGTCTGCCAGGGTGCGATGCTTGCAAAGGAATGCACTGGCAATGCGGGGCCCTGCAGCCTGCAGGATGGGACCCTCTGCTCAGCACCTGTTGGGCAGAGATTCAACCCTGTTGGTTGCATGAGTTTGCTTCACCAGTGCATTCCCTGAACACATCCCGGCATGGAAGGAGAACAATCCTGCCCAAAGCAGCCATTGGGAGCAGTTGGATGGGACAGAGTTGAAATCCTACAGTGGCCTCCGACTCTTGAGTGGCTTGTGCCTGGAAGTCGGAGAGTGCCGAAGGAACTGTGGGATTGGCACATGGGGTGCCCTTGTTTCCATGCAAGCATGAGTCTGGAGAGGTTCCGTCAAATCGCCGAACCTGTGAGATTTGACGGTAAAGCCATCGTGAAAGTTGGAGGGCAGTGGAGGAGCTGTCTGCCTTTCATGCTGCGTGGAAGCTGTTTGTGGTGCAGCTGCTGAGCTGCTCAGCTCCTGGCTTGAAGCTGCATGTGAGCAGCTGATGCCCCTTTCAGGTGGTACATGCCCAAGAGACCTGCCAAGTGGTGCTGCTGTGGTGCTACAACGTTGTATCCCCAGGACCAAGATCTCTACCTGCTGGAGAGCCTGCAGGATCAGGCCTCAAGCAGAACCTGAGCACAAGGCCTCCTGGCAGTGCTCTCCGGAGGCAGTTTACACACTATAGGAAGTTACTTTAAGCAGACCCTCCACGTGTTCCTATTTTTAGGGACAACGCTGCTTTAGAGAAGACCTGGGGATCCCGGTTTCTGAGTTTGATCCTAGAATGTCCCACTTTTTCTTAGAAGCCATCCCAGTCTGATTTGATCCTAGAATTTTTTTCAGGATGTCTGGAGAAATGTGGAGGGTATGGAGTTATCTGACCCCCGAGCTGTCTGAAGGCAATCCTGTATAGGGAAGAGGTTTTTTTAAAAAAAAAGTTTAATGTTTTATTATGTTTTATATGTGTTGGAAGCTGCCCAGAGTGGCTGGGGCAACCCAGTAAGATGTGTGGGGTATAAACAGTAAAATTACCATTATGGAATGGGACGTTCCTATTTTCATGGGAGAAACGTTGGAGGGCATGCTTTAAGTTAGCACAGTATAGAGCAGAAGAGCATCTGCTGGATCAGGCCAGTGGCCCATCTAGTCCAGCACCCTTTTCTCATAGTGGCCAACCAGATGCCTGTGGGAAAGGAGAAGGCAGGATCTGAGCACCAGAGCCCTCTCCCCTCCCGTGGTTTCCAGCAACTGGTACCCAGAAGCATTGCTGCTTCCAGTAGTCATCGATAGCCCTCTCCTCCTCCTCCTCCTCCTCCCTGGATTTGTCCAATCCTCTTAATAAATCCATCCACGTTGGTGGCCACCGCTGCCTCCTGTGGCATTGAGTTCCACAGATTAATGATGCGCCACATGAAGAAGGACTGGATCCATTCCGGAACTGGTGAACGACCTGGAATTCCACACGTCCTGTTTTTGGGGGGGGCAGCTGCTGTGCTCTATTCCAAAGTTCTGTTCTTCCAAGAGGATCCAGGGGAGAAACGGTGCTGAAGGAGACATTGCAGAGAGTGCTGCTGGGGCTCATGGCGTCGCCTCCTTCTATGCTTGCTAAATCCAGCAGCTCTTCCCTGCCTCTGTCTCTCTCTCTCTCTCTCTCCCTCTTCCCACTGCATAAGTGAGGATGGGATTGCGCCATCCCTTCATTTGCGGCATGAATGGCAGGAAATGGAAAAAACAAACAAACACCAATGCAAAGGGGTAGTACCGTAATTTACTACTGGGGCAATTTACAAGGAGCAGAGGAAATCACAACAAAGTAGGTAGCATGGGAGCTATTGCAAGCCTTGAATCGGATGTAATTACTCAGGGGGAAAGGAGGGGGAATATAGGTGTGAGGGGGGGACACACAACCTGCGGCAGTTGCTGAGTTGCGGCAGAGATAACGTTCCAGTTACAGGTGGGTAGCTGTGTTGGTCTGCCAAGTCAAAACAAAATAAAATTCTTTCCAGTAGCACCTTAGAGACCAACTGTTTGTTCTGTATGAGCTTTCGTGTGCAGCACACTTCTTCAGATACTGAAGAAGTTGATCACACGAAAGCTCATACCAGAACAAACTCAGGGTCTCTAAGGTGCCAGAGATAACGTTGCAATGGGTCTCAGGCTTTGATCTGAAGGACCAGGGTTAAAAGCTGACCCAATCCAGGCAATGATTTCTCCTGCTCTGGAGGGCAGGACTCGAACCAATGGCTTCAAGTTACAAGAAAGGAGATCCTGACATCAGGGAGAAAGAAGGAACCGTTTGACCCTGAAACAGTCTCTCTCGGGAGGTGCTGGACTCTTCTTCCTTTGAGGTTTCTAAGCAGAGGTTGGATAGCCATCTGTCATGGATGATTTAGCTGAGATTCCTGCATTGCAGGGGGTTGGACTAGATGACCCCTGGTGTCCCTTCCAACTCTACAATCCCATGGTTCTATTGTCTTTGCACAAAGCACACACTCTCTCCCCCCCTTAGCCTCCATTCCCCTTCTAGAAAGGGCAGGTGGGACACCCTGCTGAAGTGGATCTCAGGTACCACGAAGGATCTCAGGTACCATGTGGCTTCCATTACGTTTCTTCAATGCTTGAACATGATAATCCCATTTCTCCTGCTAGGAAACGAGTTGGATTTTGCTCTGGAGGTCTGTGCCCAAGCATGGCAGCTCATGATCAACGCAGTCGGCCTCCGCTTATCTTTCAAGGGAGCAGCTCACATTCTGCATCGTTCCTTTCCATCTGCTTGGCTGCGAGTCGCTTTGGGTTTCCTCACAAAGCCACTGGCAAATTTAATAAACGAAAACAACAACAACTTGCAAAGGAGCCGAGCTGTCGGGCAAAGTGCCTTCCTTCCATCTGGGAACCTTTTTTTCTCTCTTGCCACGGATGTTTTATTGCTGCTCCTGAATGCAAGGGCGTCTTACATTTATATGACAGTTGGAACGAAAGCAAGACTTCAGAGCTCTGCTTCCAAAGCAAGCTGGGAGGAGATGGCACTTAAAGTGGGGTGTCCTTAAGAACAATTCCATCTGTGACCATACGGAGCCAGAGCAGTGGGGACTGGGAGCTGGCGAGGGCTCAGTCTCCCCAAAAGACCCTGCCTGCCTGCCTGCCTTGTGTGGTCTCTTCAGAAACCTTGTTGTGAAGTGCCTATACAACTCGGGGCCTTTGATATCCACCGCTGCTGAGCAACCTCTGCCTGGCCCAGAGGGGGCGGGAGCCCCCAGCCATTCCCAGCTTAGCTCAGGGCGAGCGCCATATGGCCGAAGAGGCGGGTAGAGGAGGCCTCTGCGCTTTCCCAGAATTCACATGGTAATGAAGCCGCTCTCATGCGCAGGGATGCAGGCTGGCGCTGCCCACGATGCGGCGACCGGCAAAGGCGGCCGCTCTGGGAGCTTTCACACGGCAGCCACAACACAGCGCCATCAATGGCCTTTAAACCACCTGTTTGGTTTTCCCACCGTGGGGCATAATGAGGGGGGGAAGGGGTCTCTGGGAAGCTGCTCCCCTTCCTCCTGGTTCTCCTGTCTCCCCACTCCATGACATCCCAAATCTGCCCAGCTCCGGCCTGCCATTCTGCCATTCTCTCTCCCACCCAGCTGAGAGAATTTAAAAAAACAAAAAACCTCAAGGACATTGCCTCCTGTGGCAGGGAGTTCCACTGTTTAACCATGCACTTCACTTCCTTTTAGCTGTCCGAAATCTTTATTTTATTTATTTATTACATTTATATACCACTTTATCTTCCAACGATCTCAAGGCACTACACGCGGTTTCCCTCCCCGTTTCATTTCATCCTCACAACAACCCTGGCAGGTAGTTTCGGCTGAGAGAGCATGACTGGCCCAAGGTCACCCCCAGTGAGCTTCATGGCTGCGTGGGGATTCGAACCCTGCTGCTCTCCCAGGTTCAACACTCTGACCATTGGGCCACACTGGCCCCCTTCCAACATTCAGCTTCCTTAAATGTCCACACGTTCTAGCGCCATGAAAGAGGGAGCAGTACTTAAGAGTTTAATGGCTGAGCTGAGCTTTGGGTCGGGATAGCCTAACAGCCCCCCGCCCCCCGCCCCCCAGTCTGTTCTCTCAAGTTAGGAATGGCAGAATTTCCACCAGGATTGACTGATGCTTCCAGATACTGGATATCCCCAGAATAGCTCCTTGCTGGTTTCCCACTGGCTGGCCACAGTAAGAACAGGATCCTGGACTAGATGGGCCATTGGCCTGATCCAGAAGCCTCATGTTCTTAATGCCTCCGAACCCAAGTTGCTGGAAACTGCAGGAAGAGAGAGAGATGCTCTTGCCTGCTCCCACCCACCAGCCAAGCTCTTCTTACGACCCGACGCCTGAGATGAAACCTTGAATCCGGCTCCCAGGTGATGCCTCCCCTCCTCCTGGCCGGCCTCTGGCTCGGTGACAAGCGCAGGAGTTTTCCCACAGTCGAACACCTGAGCTCTCCAGCTCCCGGCTCGCGCACCTGCTCTGCCTGAGCGATGCCTATCAGCCGGCCGGCCAGCCAGGCGGGTGGAGATGAGAGGGCCCCCTGGCACGGGGAGAAATGCCCTTGGCGTGATTAGCCCGGCTGCGATGGGAATCGTGGTCTCCGAGACGGGAGGAGGAGGGGGCAGGCGATGGGTGAGCACTGAGCAGCCAGTACACCTTGTGCCCTGGCCAAATCTAGCCTCCCAGGGGGGAGAAGGGAGCAGGATTGGAGCCCGTGCAGCTGCAGCTGCTTTGAATGAGCTAATTGCACGCTTTGAAGGAGCCGCCTGCTTCTAGGTAGGAACCCAGGAAAGAGCCCTGCCAATTGCAAGGAAGAAATAAGGAGGATCTGACTGAAGCATGGCTTGGACCATTAAGTTCATCTAGCTCAACTTTGTATACACTGACAGGCAGCATTGTCCACGCTGGCTCTCCAGGGCTTCATTCCCCACCTGCATTGGGGGATGGCAGGAATTGAACCCATGACGTTCTGCGTAAAAGGCAAAAGCTTTGCCGCTGAGCCCAAAGGCGTGGCAGAGAGTCTTCTTTGCAGAGATCATTCCATCTCTGAGCTGGCATCCTAACCCCCCTACCCCCCAAAAGTGCTGGATGAGAACGGAACGGCGCTCTGCACAAGTTCAGGAGCACCTGTCTTGTCCTCCTTCGTTTATTCTTTTTTTTAATCGTTGTTGTTCTCGTTCAGTCGTGTCCGACACTTTGTGACCCCTGGACCAGAGCACGCCAGACACGCCTATCTTTCACTGCCTCCCGCAGTTTGGCCAAACTCATGTTAGTAGCTTCGAAGAACACTGTCCAACCATCTCATCCTCTGTCGTCCCCTTCTCCTTGTGCCCTCCATCTTTCCCAACATCAGGGTCTTTTCTAGGGAGTCTTCTCTTCTCATGAGGTGGCCAAAGTACTGGAGCCTCAACTTCAGGATCTGTCCTTCCAGTGAGCACTCAGGGCTGATTTCCTTAAGAATGGATAGGTTTGATCTTGTTGCAGTCCATGGGACTCTCAAGAGTCTCCTTTTTTAATCATTAGTTTTGATTAAATATTTTCCGGTGCTACAAAACAAACAAATGGGGGAAGGTACGTCTTTCATCTCCAATTTCAGTTCACAGAGTCTTTTTCACAGTTTGTTTGCAGGTAGTGAGAGAGACTTTTGTCCTTGTCATCTTGCGATTGGGGAGAGAGAGGGAGCAGAATGTTGTTCTTTCATTCTGTCAGGGCTGGCCTTGCATCTGGGCCTGAACCCCGTGTTCTCTCTAAATCAGTTTTCTAAATGCTGTTTGATTTGCTCTGGATTAGAAATGGGGAGGCAGGCTCCATTCTCACATCTGGGGGCTTTTCTAAAACTTTAGTTTCAGAGTGTGCAATGATTAAAAAGCAAGGAATCTGATGTATGATACATTTTAGCAAGTTTTACCGGGGTTAAATACCATCTACAGTCGTACCTCGGGTTACGTACGCTTCGGGTTGCGTACTTTTTGGGTTACGAACTCCGCTAACCCGAAAGCACAACCCGACGCGCGTGCACAGAGCATTTTTCGCTGTTTTTCGGGGGGGTTTCGGTCTGCGTATGTGCAGAACGAATTGTTCGGGTGACGTCCTTTTTGGTTACGTACTGTAACCTGGAACGGATTAAGTATGTAACCCAGGGTACCAACATATACATCATTTTCACCATATTTTCTTTCAAAACAGTACAGATAACAAATGTTGGAAGAGCAAAGAGAAGGAAGGAACTTTTTTCCATATGTGGTGGACGTGCCCCAAAATAAAGGACTTCTGGGAAAGGATTTATAATGAAATGAAAAAGGTGTTAAAAAACACCTTCTTAAAGAAACCAGAAGCCTTTCTTTTGGGAATCACAGGGGAGGAAATCCCCAAAAAGGACAGTACTTTCTTTCTGTATGCCACGACCGCAGCCAGATTACTACTTGCAAAGAACGGGAAGAACCAAGAGACACCAACAGTGGAAGATTGGCAACTGAAGATGATAGACTTTATGGAACTTGCCGAGATGACAGCGAGACTGCGTGACCAGAGGGAGGAAACGGTGCAGGAAGATTGGAATAAATTTAAAATCTATTTGAAGAAATATTGTAATGTTTGAAATTTTTGTTATTCTAGGGAAGTACTTAGAGGTTTCTGGCAGAATTTAGAGGATTAGGAAATAACAATTGA
The DNA here is from genome assembly GCA_900245905.1 of Lacerta viridis. NCBI lineage: Eukaryota > Metazoa > Chordata > Lepidosauria > Squamata > Lacertidae > Lacerta > Lacerta viridis. The sequence continues at coordinate 58,172 of OFHU01002896.1, forward strand.
TTGTAATTAATAATATTGGGTAATAAATTAATAGGTAACGAAATATGTTAAAGAATTAATGATGAAATGATGAAACTGCATAAAGAATTATTGCAATGCAGCCCAGGAAGGGGAGGTTGTGGGAAGTCCCACCAAGATGTTAACGGGAAAATGTGAAGTTGATATAAGAATTGTTTGCGTTTTGTTTCTGTTTTTTGTATTTGTGTTTTATGTTTTATGTTTTATGTTTTATACAGTGGTACCCCGTGTTACGCACACGATCCGTTCTGGATCGCACTACGTAACACGGGCATGCTTAACACAAACGCCCAACCCACCTGAAAACCCGGAAGTAGCACGATTTGAGTGCTTCTGCATATGCGCAAAATGCACAGAAGCGTTCTGCGCATCCGGGGGTTGCGCACGGGTTGTGCGTGCTCTGGAAATGCTTCCGGGTTGTGGGCATTCCTAACTTGAACGTCCGCAACCCAGGGTGTGCGCAACCCGGTATATGACTGTATCTTGTAAAATGAATAATTTTTTTTTTTAAAGCAAGGAATTGGCAACAAATAATTTCAGTGTATGCACCCCTCAAAAATGTGTGCAAGGTCCAGCCATATTTTTCTCCTGAATACTATAAGGGGTTCAGGCAGCCCCCCTTCCAGCCTCCCCCTTTTTATTCTTCTCCCCCCCCATTGACACTTTGCATTCCATGCCCACTGAGCATGCTCAGTCATCATTTGGCTTGTCTAGGATGGGACTGACCCATTACGTCATTTATTTATTTAAGTTTCGGAGATCTCGGGGTTCCCCTGGCCATGGAGAAGGTCCTTCTTCTTTCCTAGCCACCCAGTTTGGGCTCCATTTCTGCTGCCCCTCACTGTTTGCCTGCACTCTTAGAAGGTGTGATGCCCATTCTCAAAGGAGTTCATTCCCCCGGCCCACACAATTTGTTCAGATTTCTTCAATAGGACGAGGCAATTCCAGAACAGCAACTCATGGCAGGGATGCAACAGACCGCCTCCTCCAAAGACAGGTCACCCACTCATCTGCTGCATCGTTGCCCCAAGAATGATTGAAATATCTGTTCACACTTGATGCCAAGTCACGAGAGAATCCCAAGAGAGGCAGGCTGGAGTGAGCCATGAACATGCAGAGATACGACAGGCAGCCTCCGAGAACTAGCTGAGTCCCTCAATGGTCCTTGGGGGGCCCTGCCAACTCTACAATCCTATGATTTTATGTACCCCAGCAGAGGCTGACTAGAATGAGCTGTGATCATGCAGAGAAGCGACGCTCAGCCTCCTCCATAGGTGGACATTTGCAGCCATTATCCTGCTCCATAAAATACATGCTTTGCCGCACCCTAGTGTCCCTACCCGCCCCCAGCCCCCCAGTCCAGGGTTTGGGAACTGCTGCTGTATTCTGAGCCATGGTTGGGTGCTTGGGCACCCAGGGGCGTTTGACAACTCGTCTCTCCCCGATGCCTACGCTCGTCCCTTGGTTGCTGCTTGCCCGCTTTCTGGCAGACAAAACTTTTCCCAGGGTGGGCGCAGGTTGGATCCTCCATTCAGCGTCCCCCCGCCCGCCCCCAGAGGAGCGCCATGCGGATGCCCTGTTCCCACACGGGCTATCAAAGCTGCTAATTAGCCCCCATCTGCTGCTGGCGGACCCCCTCCCCGCCTGCCCCCCTCCCCGCCACCAGTGGTATGTGAGCCTCTATTGAGAGTCCGGGGCGGGGGGCTTTGTGTGCTGGAATGCCATTCTCTCAGCTGCCGGAGCAGCCCGGGAAAACAATTCGAGGGGGCCTCAGGCTGCGCACCCCCCACCCCGCCGTCCCCCTGGCCAGCCCTGGCTGCCTTCGCTTATATCTGTGGCCGGGTTCTCTGTGCCGATTAGCCCAATGTCAAAGCTCAGGTCCCCCGGGGTCAGAGGTCACGGCACTGAAGGCGCTGCAGAGGTGACAGCCGCAGGAAGAGGCCCGGAGCTGACCCTGGAACGCTGCTGAGATCACAGAAGGGACCCCGAGGGTCATCCAGTCCAACCCCCTGCAATGAGCCCAAACAGCAGTCCCCTCGCCCGGCATCCTGAGAAAGCCAACGCTGTCCAGGCTGCAGTGTTCCGATAGGGAACACCACCATAAAGCATCTGAGCATGTTCAGAGTTTTTTTCTCTGTGCATCTGAGCATGTTCAGAGTATTCTCTCTCTCTCTCTCTCTCTCTCCTCTCTCTCTCTCTCTCTCTCTCTCTCTCTCCACCAAGGAACTCCAGGCCCTTGACATCTTCGATGGGGAAAGGGCAGGGAATGAGCGGCCATATCAACCGGTGTTTCGAAAAGGCCTGTTTCTTGGATTTCTGCCAAAGATGGGAAGCTTAGCAGTTTCATGCAGTTGTAGCATAAAGCAACCCTACCTCAGCCTATTGTGAATGCCCAACAGACAGATTACAGCAGAAGTAATAAAAGGTTTTTCCAGCAACATGTTCTCCTTGCAGCGTTCCAACACAGATCAGGTTCTGGCCAAAGGACAGAGTCCACGGCAAATTTGCTTCAAACACAAGGATATTTCTGCTTTATTTTATTTTTCCCCACATTTTATTTATAGTTTTCAACAATTTTATTCAACAAATACATATTTATTAAAATCAGCTCATTATCCCCGACTTCTCCTCCCCACCTTCTGTGTTTCACTCGACTGCATATCCAAAATTTTTTACCCTTTCATTTTCAGTCTTACATCTTTTGATTCATAGAATCATAGAATCATAGAGTTGGAAGAGACCACAAGGGCCATCAGTCCAACCCCCTGCCAAGCAGGAAACACCATCAAAGCATTCCTGACAGATGGCTGTCAAGCCTCCGCTTCAAGACCTCCAAAGAAGGAGACTCCACCACACTTGGCAGCAAATTCCACTGCCTTTATCAGGAAGTTCTTCCTAATGTTTAGGTGGAATCTTCTTTCTTGTAGTTTGACCTTCCCCGTCCGCTTCTCTGCAGCAGAAAACAACCTCTCCCTCCTCTATATGATTATTATTTGAACTGGCTATCATATCACCCCTTAACCTTCTCTTCTCCAGGCTAAACATACCCAGCTCCCTAAGCCGTTCCTCATAAGCACTTTCCAGGCCTTTGACCATTTTGGTTGCCCTCCTCTGGACACGTTCCAGCTTGTCAGTATCCTTCTTGAATGTGGTGCCCAAACTGGACACAGTATTCCAGGTGAGGTCACCAGAGCAGAATGTATTCCCCTTGACAATGCTATCCCTATTGATGCCCCAGAATTGCATTGGCTTTTTTAGCCCACACACTGTTCTTTCTTATGGTCTAAAACCCTAGATCCTTTTCACATGTACTGCTCTCAAGCCAGGTGTCACCCATCCTGTATTTGTTCTGCTTCAACCTTCTCTTTGATTATTCTAGTCCTGCTTGCACTTTAAGGCGTTTACAATAATTCTCTGTATTCCACAAATCCGCCCCACCCCCACAGTTCTTTCTTAAAAACCACGGGTGTTTCTACTTTCTTTTGTGCTGAGTCACTCTCTGACCAGTTTGCTGAGTCACCCTTAACCAGCTGCAGGTGCAGTTAACCCTTCCTTATCCCTTTCCCCCCACATACGCTAACATTCCGACCCACCAGATCCAAAGGGCACCAGCCAGGGACGTAGCATGGGTTGCTGGTGCCCGGCCCGGGAGTCTCTCCTTGCAAAGTAGCCCCAACCTGCGAGATGGGGGCTAGAGGAGAGACAAGGCAGAGAAACGCCAAGCCAGGAGCCCCGCTGTGTCGCCTTGCCTTCATGCCCTTGCAGCAAGGCGATCGGGGCAATGCAGTGCCTTCCTGACTTCCTCTTCCTCCCTGCTTCCATGGTGGGGGGTGGCGGCAGCAGTGCCCTGCCCCTCTCTCACTCTTGGCTGGCCCAGGGGTGGCATGTGCATGGATGTCCCTGTGCCAGCCATGCGGAGGAGGCAGCACCCCGGCCGGGGCACAGTTTGCTTCCCTGCGGCTCTGGGAGGGAGCCTGTTGTAGGGCTGCCTGGTTGCGCCCCCTCCAAATTTTGCACCCGGGGCCACAGCCTCCCACGCTACACCACTGACACCAGCTTCTACTGCTGCTCTTCAGGCACGATGGAGAATAGTGTCCCATTACCGGTGCAGAAAGGAGATGCAGACTCCAAACTGGCTTGATTCTGCGCATGCAATTGGTGGCGCTGGGTCCACAGGCCTGTCCTTCGCTTCAGCGGATAAATGTATTTTTCCTGCTCCAGACCAGCTAAAACAGCCTTTGCACCCCTGCAGTGGCTCCTCAGACCATTCCCCCTCTGTGAGGGATTCTGCGCTTGGAATCTGGAAGGCGGATTCCTGTGGGATGACAAATGGATGCCTGTGGTGGGACGTGGAAGTGACTGCGCTCTGCTCCCCGCCTCCTCCTGTCGCACATGCACACGCCTCATCGGTTGAGACACCTCTGCCATGCGAGGACAGCCGGACAGGACAAGGCAGCCTGAGACCACACTAGACTGGAGTCACCTCAGGGCCGCAGCAGGGCAGGTCCCAGCCCCTCACAGAAAGCCCTAATCAAGAGAGTGTCTCTGAGCATGTGCAGAGTACTTGCTCCACTGAATAACCAGAGACGGTTGTCCTACACATCATGTCAGGCAGTTGATGATTCCTGACACCTGGGAAGGAACACGCTCTCCGATCTGGCAACACGTTTCCCCCCCTACCCCTGTGTGCGTGAGGAATGGCTGTTAGCTATGTAATCAGGGGAGAGGAGTGAAGCATTCTGCTCATGGTCAGATGCACCTTTGCCATTCTGGTTCCACTTGCTCAGGAGCGAGTCCTGGCTGTTTGTAGCAATGCAAAAAATAAAAGAGTTTCAAAAGAAGCAATTGAGAAATAACTTTAATGAATGCTGGACCATTGGATGTGATGGCCTTTCGATGCGGCGGATGGTGGAAAGGATTGAAAGGAAAGGTTTGAATGCATAGCTCAGGGGTCAGGAAACTTTTCCAGCAGGGGGCCGGCCCACTGTCCCTCAGATCTTGTGGGGGGCCGGACAATATTTTTTTTGGGGGGAAATGAACGAATTCCTATGCCCCACAAATAACCCAGAGATGCATTTTAAATAAAAGGACACATTCTACTCATGTAAAAACACCAGGCAGGCCCCACAAATAACCCAGAGATGCATTTTAAATAAAAGCACACATTCTACTCATGTAAAAACACCAGGCAGGCCCCACAAATAACCCAGAGATGCATTTTAAATAAAAGGACACATTCTACTCATGTAAAAACACGCTGATTCCTGGACCATCTGCGGGCAGGATTTAGAAGGCGATTGGGCCGTATCCAGCCCCCAGGCCTTAGTTTGCCTACCCATGACATAGCTCTTTACAACAAATGGAAGGGAATTAAGAAAGAAAGAAAGAAAGAAAGAAAGAAAGAAAGAAAGAAAGAGAAAGAAAGAAAGAAAGAAAGAAAGAAAGAAAGAAATGTTTTATAAAAGTGTATTTGGATCAGGCATGGGGAACCTGTGTTCTGCCAGATGTTGTTGGGCTCAGCCCCTGAGGCCAGAAGGGCCAATTGGGCAAAGGGTGGGAGTTGCAGCTTGCAGCCCACCAGCATCTGAAGAGCCGCATTTCCCACATCCCTAATAATTCCCATAGGGATGCGTTGACATTGCATTGCAAGTGCATATAACTGCATGGCCAGCATAGCCCAGCAATAAGGGAAGCGGTTACTCCGTAGGGGTCCAAAACGAGCACCAAACAGCACCTCATATGTTGACACACCTATTAAAATAGTGCTATATTTTATTTTCGTTAAGGAACGATTAAGCATGTTTTCAGCATCGCGGATGAAAAACCAGGCAGCACTTTGCTCCAAGGCTCAGCAAGGGCAGCTGACCAGCCAGAGCTATTTATTTATTTCTTGCATTTGTATCCCACTTTTTCTCCAAGGCGCACATTGTTCTCTCATTGCTTGATTAACCCCTACAACAGCCCTGTGAAGTAAGTTCGGCTGAGAGGCAGTCCATGGTCCAGTTGGGGTTCAGCACAGCTCCAGCCAAGAAGCCTATGGTCACCCAGTGAGAGCTTCGTGACTGAGTGGGAATTTGAACCTTGGTCTCCCCCAGTGTTTGAAACTTTATAAACCAGGCACCAAATGGCTCCTTAAACCAAGGTTACAGTCGCCAAAATGGAATTCCTGGTTGCCATTTTGGGGCAAGACTGCTCAGTCTAAAGCCTCATTTTTCAAAGGATGGACGGACAGTGATTGATTCTCAGTTAAACATCTGGCTAGTCCAGATGGCAACATTGAGCTAGGTTAAGAGCTTAAAGGGACCCCTGACCATTAGGTCCAGTCAAGGACAACTCTGGGGTTGCAGCACTCATCGCATGTTACTGGCCGAGGGAGCCGGCGTACAGCTTCTGGGTCATGTGGCCAGCATGACTAAGCCGCTTCTGGCGAACCAGAGCAGCGCACGGAAACGCCGTTTACCTTCCCGCCGGAGCGGTACCTATTTATCTACTTGCACTTTGACGTGCTTTCAAACTGCTAGGTGGGCAGGAGCTGGGACTGAACAACGGGAGCTCACCCTGTCGCAGGGATTTGAACCGCCGACCTTCTGATCAACAAGCCCTAGGCTCTGTGGTTTAACCCACAGCGCCACCTGCGTCCCTTTCTAAATGTATAGAACACTGTTAAAAAATGAAAAACAATTTATGTATTTTTCAAAAAGAGATGTCCGGCGTCAATCCTGGCACCCAGGCATCTTCACTTGGTCGCATGTGGTTGATAGCCAATTGCAAATTGCGCCTGAGCACCTGGGTCACGGATTGCGGCTGCTTTTTAGAGAAAAAGGAGGACATCGTCACTTGCCCCCTGCACCCCCTGCCTGCCTCATTGAGCTGGCACTGCCATCCATGGCACTGACTGCAGTGTGAGGGCATGTGAGTCTCGCATGCAGACGGTGGCTGGGGCAGGGGAGTACCTCCGCAGGGCGTCCCCCTCTGCGCCCTTCCCTGGGCTACCTCTGCAGGAGAACAGCAGCACCTTTGAGCCCTCACATCCTGTTGTCTTGGCAGCGGGCACCGGGCAGGTCACCCCTCCAAGAGATGAGGGCAGGCCAAGAACAATGGGAGATCAGTGCGGGATTGTGGGAGAAAGGCTCTCTGGAGCCACTCTGTCTGAGCTCCCCCTTGCTAACCTCTCCCGGCTTTGTTCGCCTATCAATGCTTCCTGCTGACGCCAACAATAGCCGCGCACAGCTGGGCCCTGTTTCATCTGGCTTCCAGGCCACACAGCAGAGAGAGAGAGAGAGAGAGAGAGAGAGAGAGAGAGAGAGAGAGAGAGAGAGAGAGAGAGAGAGGAAGCTGGGAAGAGGAGGAGGAGGAAAGGAGGGCAGCCGAGTCACACTGGCGTGCCATTCAGTGGGCAAGTTGGCAGGGGCAAAAAAACAGAGGCAGCATTGAGGGTGGGTGGCAGGGGATTTCGCCCTAGATCCTCATCATCGCAGAATCACAGAACTGGAGACACGGAAGGGACCCCCAGAGATCATCTACGCCAACCCCTACATGGGGTTCAAGATTTTGAAGGGTCCTGTCCTAGGCCACACGGACTTGACTGCGCGCACCTCAAAGCCCCCTGCCCAGATGACTCAGGCAAGTGAGCCAAGCCACGTGCCAACTCCCACCTGGTGCTGGAAGGGCATATAAGACCCTGGCATTTTCTGCTGCAGCAAGCAATCGCCTGAGCCAGTGGCGTCATGGTTAGGGTGCCAGTGTAGGAAGGAATGGGGAGACCTGGGTTCAAATCATCCTGCTGCTGTGAACATTGCTGGGTAATCTTGGGGCCGGTTGATACCTCTCAGCCTCACTGACCTCGCAGGGTTGTTAGGAGGACGACACTGGGAATACGAGCAGCAATATATGGACTTTACTCTGTGCTTCCTGGAGAAAGAGTATGCCAAGCCTGCCGAATAGTAGAAGGCTGTAGTCTGATATCTGAAGGGGAGTAAGAGGTGACATTTTAGAAAGGGGGGGGGAATTGCATGGGATGGAGAAAATGGATAGAGAAAAGTTTTTCTCCCTCTCTCTTAACACTGGAACTTGTGGACATCCAATGAAGCTGAATGTTGGAAGACTCAGGACAGATAAAAGAACTAAGCACATAGTTAGCCTGTGGAACTCACTGCCACAGGAAGGGAGTGATGCCCCTCCCAACCTGAATTAAAAGAGGATTAGTCAAATTCATGAAGGCGAGGGCTATCCGTAGCTATTTAGCCACGACTATGCTCTGCCTCCTCTCCAATACACACAACCTGAGGGAAGATTGTTGGAATATTCTCCAGAAGAAACTTGAAAATGGTCTTGAACAAGTTGCTAGGCAGCGGAAAATTTCCCCAGCAACAGGTGTCCTTATCAGGTCATATAATCAGCTAAGTCTGGGTCAGTGTAAATGAGTACGTGAATGAGTGAGCATAGGCCTCTGGCTGGATGGCTAAAAAACGAGAAAAAGATTGTGGGTCCCCCCACCCTTTTATTAATGACCAGTGTAAAGTTTTGTAAATAATAAAGACTCTTGAAAAACAAACATCAAATGGTGTTTATTCCTGTAATGGGAATTTCACTAAGAGATAGCTGGAATGCTGCTACTGCTGCTGCTGCTGCTGCTGTAAAGAAGTAAAAGATGCAGAATTTTTTTTCTGTAAAAGGAACTCTGCTGCAGAAAGAAACAGTAGATGCTCAAGAACCAACGAAGATTGCTGTCTAGCAGGGAAGCTGGCTCACTTGCAGATGAGCTGCTTGTTCAGCATTCTTCCAGATTTGTTTGCACAAACTTTGCAGGGGGGCTAGACCCGTCCTTATTTATTTACTGAGTGTGCATCTTGAATTGTTTACGGAGAGGTGACATTGCAGCCAGGCAAATGTCATCCCAGGCCATTTGTCCATCATCTCTTTCCTTATCACACACAAAAACCTGATTATTTTCCTGGAGGGGGGGAGTGGGTTTGTTGTGCAAAAGCTCCCAATCGGCTCCAGTTGCACAAATTTGCCATGTGCTGGTATTTGATTGAATCTTGCCCCTTCCACTAACTTTGACACCAGTTAATAAACCAACCACCCAGCTTCCCAGAGGTGTGAAGCTCACTTCCCTGTGCCTGGTCTGCCATTGGTTGCCCCCCCAAGCAATACCAGGGTCCCTGCATTCCTTTGCCCCCCCCAGCCAACTCCAGAGGCTTCCAGCACTAGAGGAGACCATAAGAACAAGGGGTGCTATTTGGGTTTTACTTAGCGTGTTTTATTTTCCTTTTGATTGGACATCCTCGCTTTCTAAACTCCTCTTAAACAAACTGCTTAATTGGATTTCTTGGCTGAAAAGGTTTCTGAACACACAGGGGGGGGGCTCTTTCTCTCCCCCCACCCCACCCCATTGCTCAAACATTTGGGCTACTTGTTTAAAGTGCTGGGAGATTTAAAGACTTGGGAGATCCAGAGGGGTGGTGGGCTGAAGCTGCCTGGCAGGAGACTTGGGGTGGAGGTGGGGTCTTCAGGTGAGTTTCTGTCACATATTCAGGTTGCACCATTATAAAGAAGGCTGATCGCCGAAGAATTGATGCTTTTGAATTGTGGTGCTGGAGGAGACTCTTGAGAGTCCCATGGACTGCAAGAAGATCAAACTTATCCATCCTTAAAGAAATCAGCCCTGAGTGCTCACTGGAAGGACAGATCCTGAAGTTGAGGCTCCAGTACTTTGGCCACCTCATGAGAAGAGAAGACTCCCTGGAAAAGACCCTGATGTTGGGAAAGATGGAGGGCACAAGGAGAAGGGGACGACAGAGGATGAGATGGTTGGACAGTGTTCTCGAAGCGACTAGCATGAGTTTGGCCAAACTGCGGGAGGCAGTGGAGGATAGGGGTGCCTGGCGTGCTCTGGTCCATGGGGTCACGAAGAGTCGGACATGACTAAACGACTAAACAACAACAATTATAGCTGACTGAGGCTGCACCTACAGCTTATGCTTAAAGCACTGCAGTGCAACTTTAACAGTCATAGAATCATAGAACTGTACAGTGGTGCCCCGAGAGGGAGATGAAAAACTCCCGAAGGGTCATCTAGTCTATGGGGCTGCCTCGCAAGACCCCCCGGAGCAAAGACGAAAAACCCGATGCAGGAATATGCAGCAGTCCCATATGGGAATCAAACCTGCAACCTTGGCATTATCAGGGCCATGCTGTAACCAGTGATCCAGACATGCAGTGGTGCCCACAAATTGGTTTCTAGCAAGATCTGCATGCCGCAAGATTTCAGTGAGATCTCACGAGATTTCATCAAGATCTCACGGGATCTCACTAGAAATGGGATCTCCCCCAGTGGTGGAGGTGGCAGGCGAGACACCACCCCATGGGTTTCTGCCACCTGAAATGGCTGCTTCCCCCCACCTTTCGCCTAGGGCGCAAGAAACCCTAGCACCGGTCCTGCGAGACACCACCCCAAGGGTTTCTGCCATCTGAGATGGCTGCTTCCCCCCACCTCATGGGCGGTGCTGGGAATCCGAGCTCTCTGAGGAGGCCAGTGTCCTTAGCAAACTACAGTTCCCAGGATCCTTCGGGGTGGGGGAGGGACAGTCAATGTGGTATAAGAGTGCTTTAAACAAGCAATGTGGACGGGACCAGAGAGCTCTCGCACATCAAACCCATTTCCCAAAAGACCAGAATTTTTTTGACACAGGTAGGGTGGCCGTGTTGGTCTGCCATAGCTGAAACAAAATAAAAAAATTAAAAAATCCTTCCAGTAGCACCTTAGAGACCAACCAAGTTTGTTATTGGTATGAGCGTTTGTGTGCATGCACACTTCTTCAGATTCTTCAGGTATCTGAAGAAGTGTGCATGCACAAGAAAGCTCATACCATTAACAAACTTAGCTGGTTTCTAAGGTGCTACTGGAAGGAATTTTTTTAATATAAGTTTTTTGACAGTAAGCAAAGGGATAGGGGAATACATAGGATGACACATGCTTGGATGCAACCTCATCTAATGTTGGGTGGGGGCGGTGATGAGATCCCCCCCCCCAGCGGGCCCTCTCCGAGGAGGAACAGCCATCGGCTTTCTCAGCGTGGAGAGCTCAAAAGAAGCATGTTTCGGGAACTCTGAAAAAGCGCAAGGCGTCCCGGCGCAGTTCTCTCGCTGGTTGGCAACCGGCCTGCGGGGGGCGCTGCACCAAACGCCAAGGGCAGACCAGGAAAGGGGGCGAGCAAACGCGCCCCCCCCCGACGCCGCTCTATGGGGCCCGAACAGCTGGCTCCTGGTTGTGGAATCCCAGCTTTAGATCGCGCCGGGGGACTAGGTGTTTGTGTGTGTGCATAACAGCGGGAGGGGGATTACGCCCCCCCCAACTCCCTGGCACCTGCGAGAGACCCCATTGTCGGGTGGGGGACGGGACACGACGGCTCCGAGGTGATAAAAGCTCCGGGCCGGGTTTCTCAGGGCCCTTGGCTTGCAGGTGAATGGAGTGATGGAGGGGGGGGGGAGGCGCGAGGGAGGCTCCCTCCCACCCCCTTTCCTCCCCCCTCCGCCCTTGCGGTCTCCATGGGCACCGGCCGCGAGGCGCCAGGCTGACAGCGCTCAGGGTTTTATGAATGGGTGACATCACAGGCTTTGGCGTCTCGCGGTCTGAGCGGCTTGTTAAGACACAGAAACAGCCCGAGGGGGCGGGAGGGGGGGGAGACGGAGCGCTACCGAGGCTGCTTTGGGAACGGCTATAAATGGCAACGGTCCAGGCCGACTGGAGGAGAGAGAAGGGAGGGAGAAGGAGAGAGAAGGAGCTGGGAGATGAATGGGGCGAAAGTGAAAGTGGAGCCCCCGAAGCGGGTGGAGGGAGCGAGGATTCAGGATTGCGCCGCAAATTAGGAGGGGGATGCCGGCGGCTGGGAGACTTTGCAACGCTGGGATTGCGAGTATTCATTGCGCGCTCACACACACACGACGAGTTGTGGTTATTTTTTTGCTTGTGTTTTGGAAACGCAAGTTGGGCGCTTGCAAAGTCCGCGAAGTGGCGGCGGGGGGGGGGGGCAAGGCCGATCCTCAGCAGCTTTGCGTAGGATCTCAGCCTGCGACTCCGAGAAGGGTCGCCTGCAAAAGTTGGGTCGGATTCATTCAGCAAACGCAGAGCCCCAGGGGCAGGATAGAATATCGACAGGATCCTTGCTGGCAGGGTTTACTGGAATGATGGTTTTCCAGCCTCATTCAGTGAATTCACTGGTATTTAGCAATGATTCACACCACAACCCACACACATTTTTTTTATTTTTTTTTAAAAAAGGTTGGTTCCCTCACCACCTCCAGTAGATTTGCAGCTGTGGAGCGTGTGAACGCGCTAACACGTGACCAGACTGGGATTAAACATTCATCCTGGAAACTCTTCAGAAATCGAACTGGTCTCAAACGTGACCGCGTTCATCTATCTAGAAGGATCCCGGTTTTCACCGCGCGTTGATTATCAATCAATCAATCATTCCCGGACTTTTGCAGTCACCGAAACTGGAGGGGATCGAAAATTTAAAAGCCCCCCCCCCAATCCATTGCATGGCTTGTTTTCTAAGACGGTCAGTTTCCAAACCCGCTCTGCCATCGCTCTTCGGCATTAACGCCTTCGGAGCCTTTCATTTTACCCAGTTTAAATAACAATAGATGGTGCCTGTAGCAGTCGCCGGCGACTTGGATGGGGGCAGAACGATCTCATCTTTAATAATAATAAATTAAAAAACCCGGCTAATTTTCCTCTCTTGAGAAACATCTTAACATCTGCATTAAGGATGGCGAAGGAACGCCTTCCGGGAGAAAGTTTGCAAATATATAGATATATATTTACATGATATTAAGTGTGTGTTCAATGGGTGGCGGTGATCCGGGGGGAGCTTAATACCACATTTGTTTCCGTGTATGGAGGAGGAGGAGGGCGGGGGAGGAGGAGGCAGCGGGGAGGCGAAAGTGTCAAATCTGTCGTTAAAAACTATTTATTTTTCAAGTGCCTGTCACATTCCTTTCATCCTCCTCTTTTTCCGGATAAAATGCCCCCGAGCTCCCTACACCTGCAGCTCTCCCCAATCTCTCTTTAAAAAAAGAAGAAGAGGGGGCGGGAACTCCTCGCTTCCCATGATGTTTGGCTTTGAAAAAAAGGGAAAAAAATTCACCCCAAACTCCCGTTTCAATTCCGTCCCATGGAAGCAGAAGAGTTGCTGTGGGAGCCACGCCCCCTTCCCTCCCTCCCTTCCTGTGATTGGCTACTTCGCACGGCGCTCGGCCCCGCCCACACCTCCTCGGCCCCTATAAATAGCTCGTCCTGCTCGACGGCGCGGGACTTGCAGCGCTTCGTCCGTCTCGTTCCGCGCCTGGATTTCCAGTTTGTTCGCTTTCCTCCGCCTCGATCCTTCGCGCAGCCATGAAGGTGGCCACCGCCGCAGCGCCCGCCGCGTCGCCCGGCCCGAGCTGTGCCCTGAAGGGCGTGCGCCTGGGCGCCGGGGGCGCGGGCGAGCCGGTGTCGCGGTGCCTGTCGGAGCAGAGCGTCTCCTTGTCCCGGGCCGGCAGCCCGCCGCCCCCTCGGGGGTTGCCCCTGTGCCCGGAGCAAGCCGCCGCCGCCGCCTCGCTGCTCATGGACATGAAGGGCTGCTACTCGCGCCTGGCGGGGCTGGTGCCCACCCTGCCCCGCCACCGACGGGTCTCCAAGGTGGAAATCCTCCAGCACGTAATCGATTATATCTGGGACCTTCAGCTCGAGCTGCAGCACCCGCTGGGCGCCGGGCCGACCCCGCAGAGGGCCACGGACGAGCCGGCCGGAGCCGTGCCCGAGGTGAGCTGACTGACCGCGCCGCCGTCTCTCCCTGGGCTTAACACGGGGGGGGGCAGCCAGAGGAGGGTTTCAAGGTGTCCCTTGCCTGCCCACGGAGCCTCGGGCTGGGGGGGGGCCTTTCCAGACTTGCACCCCCACCCCGATTATTTGACTTCCTTTTCCATAGGACGCCACCTTCCCCTGGTCTGCATGGCGGAGTCGCTTGGGTGGCACTGCCCATGCCCTTTTTGGGCTGCTTCTTCTTCTGGGGATGTTTTCACTCCACCCCAAATCCTGCCACCCTGTCCTGGGGTTACCCTTCCACACTGTGGACTCTTGCGACCTGGCACCCTTGGGCGCCGCTGCTGCCTTTGGTGTTTTTACTTTCTGGACGTCCATTCTTGGGGATGGGAATTCCGCCCCCGCCCCACCCCCGTGCGTGCCCTTTCGTTTTCCAACCTGGAGGTGATGCCCTCTGCCTGGTGTTCCTAGTCGCCGCCACCCCATTTTTACCTATCGTAGATATTACCCCTTCTTTGCCGGGGTGTGTATGTTAATCTTCCGTATCCCATATCCTGCCAGTTTCTGTTTCCTGACCCTGTGTTCCTCTTCCCTGATGCCTCTTGTGACCTCTTCTCCCCCCCCCACCCTGAAAATTCTTCTGATTCCCCCCACCTTCTGTCCCCTCTTGGGGGAGATGGGGCCTGATTTCCCATACGGCCCCCCCAGCCTTTATTGAGGCTTCTCCTTGTCAAATATTCAGCCCTTGTCTATCACATTAAAGCACTGTATTCAAGGCTGGGTGGATTCTCTCCCTTTGCAAAAAAATACTTTTTGCCTTCACCCATTCTCCTTCGGTCCTCTTCCACATGCTATGCCTTTTTGGGGGGGTTCAGGGAAGCCCCATGGATATTTCCCATCATCCCTGGCCTTTGACCTCGATGGCTGCAAGGGCTGATGGGAGATTGAGTCCCAATAGTCCCACAGGTGAAGGGAGGATCTCCCCTTAGCTCCAGGAAGATTACAGTTGCTCCCTAGGGAAGCTGGAATGGCAATGGCTTTCGCTTGCAGTCCAGTGGACTTTGCTCCTGCCACTGATGTTGTGTGTTTGTGTCTATGCATGTTCTGGGTTAGGCTTGATGGAATCTGGGAGCACTGAACACAGTCACCCTTTTCAGAAGCTTCACAAGCTTCTGGGTTTCACAGGAGTCTTCAGCAGAGTGCTGGCTTCATCCCTAGGGAGGAAATGGGGAGTTTGCTGTTGAGGGTCCCCAACAGCCTCCTGTGGATTCACAAATTGCACAGCTATTGGCTTCTATCGCCGTGCTGATCCGTCTATCTTGTGTTTCTTTCCAGGCTGCTTGTGTGAATCCTGACGACCGGATCCTGTGCCGCTGAGGGCCAGTCCTGGCCTGCTGAACGTCCTTGGAAGAAATAGGCTTTCCTGTTGCTCCTCCAATGGCAGGGGAAGGAATTCCAGGATGGAGATGTGTGGCAGACTCTCTCTCCTCTCCCAACCGGACTTAGGCAGAGAGACTGCAAAGGACATTTTTACTGGAGGTGAAAGGAGAGTTGGAATCAACAGCCTCTGCCCCACTTTTCCCCTGTCGAAAGGGTGCCACGTGGGTGTCTCTTCGCGAGAAAGAGGAACCAGCGCCGGTGAACTCGAACTGAACTCAAAAGCAGCACCCTCTGTGGAAGGGGTTTAACGCTTAAGACGGGCAGTGCTTGTTCTTTGTTTTTTAAAAAAAGAGAAAGCAGCGTGTTGTAACTCTCTCCAAAATACTTCTCAGATTTCTGAGAATCATTCTTGTATTGTATATTACAATGATAATGTTTCCCCGCTGAGAATATTGTTCTACAATAGTTTGAGGTTTTTGTTATTAAAACAAATGCATATTGCGACAAATGGTCCTTTGGGGTCATGTGGTTTTTATTGGGTGGAAGGGGATCTTGGGGTATACTGTAAATTGGGTCAGTTGTTATCCAGGAAAGGGGTGTTTGGAAGACCAAACAGATCACCACCCTCTCTGGGGGAAAGAAAAACCAGGACCCACCCAACTTCCCCCTCAAATTCTGAATCCTTCTCACACATTCTTGGTAAATCTTCACAGCCCTGCATGGTAGGCCAACATTGTTATCTGGCTCATGGGGGGCAGGGGGGGGGGAAGAGGCAGGTCCAATTTCAGTTCTCCTGGGAAAGTTACTGTTGCAATCTGTAGCTTATGCAGCAACCTTTCCCAAGCGGATCCCCTCCAGATGCTTTAGTTGACATAGAATCATAAAATTGTGGCGTTGGTAGGCAGTATATGTCCTGGGGTAAAATTGTAAGTTAAATCCTAGAAAAGAATAAGTTCAATCCTAGAAAAAGCTCAACAACCTTGCTCGGCCCCCACGCATGTTCACTTCATCAAATCTGGCCCTCTTTGAAAAAAGTTTGGGCACCCCTGATCTACAACATCACACCCTCCAGTACACTTCCCATAGTCTCTGGCCATTGGGCTTGCTTGCTGGGGCTGTTGGGAGTCCCAACAGTAGAATCTTCGAACTGGAAGGGGTCCTGACGGTCATCTAGTCCAACCCCATGAATGCAGGAATTTTGTTGCCCAACATAGGGTTTGGACCCACAACCTTGAGAATGAGAGTCTCATGCTCTACGACTGGGTTATCCCATTGATGTGTCTGGTGGGCACCACAAGGGCCAACTCGGCATTGCAGGGGGTTGGGCTGGATGACCTTTGGGGGATCCCTTCCAGCTCCACAGTTTTATGATTCTATGACCCTGTTTTGGAGTACAGTACAGCTCCGATCTGCCTGAAGCAGTGGAAGGCTGATGGCAACAGCTTCTCTCTACAACTGGGGACTGAGTGCTCTTAAAACTGTGGAGATGGGAGATGATTGTTGGAGGAGTAGTTACTGCTTGCACAGCCTGAACTTGTGGGGGCCTGAATATCTGATGATTTCTTCCTCTTCTGACTGTGTGTGGGCGATCGGGGATCTATTGGTCTCTTTCCAGCCCTTCTCTGGAAATGCGTTATCTGTTTTGCAGGATACTTTTCCTGAAAAAAAAAAAGCAATAGTGTGTCAGAAATGAGCAAGGATACAAAAGCCTGCAAGCTTGTGCACGACTCCTGCAACCTCTGGGGGACTGGACTAGTCCAGCTTTCCCCAACCTGGTGCCCTCTGCTTCTTTTGGGCTACAACCCCTGATCAGCTCCAATCAGCACAAGGTTGGGGAAGTCTGGCCTAGACTGAGGAACATTTAAATCTCTCTCTCTCTCTCTCTCTCTCTCTCTCTCTCTCTCTCTCTCTCTCTCTCTCTCTGTGTGTGTGTGTGTGTGTGTGTGTGTACGCAAAGCAAGATTTAAAAAATACGCTTTTTTCCAAGGAGCTTAAAGCTGAAATTAAGATCTAGCCACTTCTTGCAGCCCCATAAGCAACCTTTGGTAAGGCTTCTAGGCGAACCCTGGAAGAATCTTCCCACCAGGTTTGGTGCCTTCCTTTTTATTCCCATTTCACAGACCGGAGAACTGAGGCCAAAGGAATAGCCCTGTACAGCGAAAGCCATGCAGCTTTTGCATGGCTTTTACGGAAACAGGATGGGCGGGTGAGTAATGCCACTGCTGTGGGCGGGGATGAAGCGCAGCTTTGCCAGTTTTTTTGTGTGACAGAAGAGAGAATGAGGCTGGCCTGACATAGCTAGCGAGTGACTCCCTAGTGCCTGGAGCAATTGCACGGAGCACAGCTGGAAGAATGAAGAGCTGCGTCACGCATAAATTGAGCTTGAGGCTGGGTGCCGGAATGTGGTTGGGGTGCCCTTGACCGCGTGCAGAGTGCACAACATTTGAGTAATAGCTGGGAGCAGCGCTGCTAAGCCAAGATAGGTTTCTGCTCTTGAAATTTCCCTCTTTACAGAAATCCCCATCGGAGTTTGGCTGTTTTGCATGCTCCGAGGCTGATTTCAGCCCCAATTGGCTGGGCAAATCCTGCCTTCTTGGACTTCCTCCCAAAACCATTCTACGCCAGGTGAGCCAATGCTTTTCCAATAGATCCCTGCATGTAAAAAAAAACAGAACAGTGAAAGTTGCCAACTTCTCCATGATTGGTGCTAGTTTATTGTATGCAGTGAGATATCTTTGCAGGAATTCCTGTGATTCCTCCTTGCGCAGTAGTCCCAGGGAGCCTACCACCAGATCTTACCTGTATGTAAGCTAGGGCTGCTTTTTGGCACTTGATTCCTGCTCAAAAATTGCCAAAATCTGTCCCAGGCCCAGCGGCCAAATGTATGTGTCCCAAGATGGGCATCTTGCAGCCTTTGAGATGATGTCGGGCTCCTCTCAGCCCAGCCAGCATGGCCAAAACGTGTGGCATGATGGGAGCTGCAATCCAGCAGCACCCAGAGGGCTGCAGGCTCTCCATCCCAAACCCCTAAGGCTTCTCCCAAAGCTTCATGGGGGTTGTAGTCTTTAGAGGATTCTGTAGAGGGAAGCTGTGGGCTGGGCAAGAGGCTGTTGGCCTTGATGGGTCCAACTTCCCAAGGAGATTGCAAGCAGAACCTCCTCTTGGCTTCCTGCCCTCGCATCTGCCAGGCTGTATCTGCAGCTGTTTGGCCCGTGGCAGATTTGTGACTAAGCTGCACTGGCAATCCTGTTTGGGAACAGAGCTAAGTCATCAATAACTTTTGAAAAGGAAGGACTGATGTTGCATCCCTCACCGCACCCAGAACATAAGGAGAACCCAATTGATGCATCCGGCCGGTGGCCTCTCAAGGCCAGCATCCTGACCAGCCAACCAGATTCCCCAGTGAGAAACCTTCAAGCAGGACCTCAGGACAAGATCCCTCTCCCCTCCCGCGGTTTCCAGCAACTGATATTGAGAAACAAAATTTAAAAAATTCCTTCCAGTAGCACCTTAGAGACCAACCAAGTTTGTCATTGGTATGAGCTTTCGTGTGCATGCACGCTTCTTCAGATACACTGAAACAGAAGTCTGCCTCTGATCTTGGCTAAGGGAAGCCTAGTCATGATGGCTAGTAGCCAATGACAACCCTATTCCTCCATGAATTCATCAAACCTTCTCTTAAAGTCATCCAGGCTGGTGGGCATCACCAATCCCAAACATGACATCATCTGAAGTTTGTCTAGCCTTAATGAATCCTGCCTGGTCCTTCATTGTTTTTGGTGACCTCACTTGTTGCTCTCCGTTTGCCAAAGTTGTTGTTGAAATCTTCAAATCTACGTCAATTAGTGATATTGGGCGGTAATTAGCATGCTGAGTATGATCCTTGTCCAATTTTGGTATAACTGGGATGTATGCTTGATTGAATGTCATTGAAATAATTCCTCTCTTGTATATAGTATACATGGCTTATAGTGACCCGCAGCTTCCTGCTTAAATCTGGTAACTTTTCATATCACAAATGGGGTTTGTTGGTTTCTGTCCTGTTTTCATTGCGTTCCAGCACAAGACGGTCATAATGTGGTAACACTGGGGAAACATTACGGAACAACTAACATTTAGGTTTGACGAGGCCCTAAGCTACTGAAGGTAATGGGGCCCTTTATATGTCCAGCTGTCATAGAATCATAGAATCATAGAGTTGGAAGAGACCACAAGGGCCATCCAGTCCAACCCCCTGCCAAGCAGGAAACACCATCAAAGCATTCCTGACAGATGGCTGTCAAGCCTCCGCTTAAAGACCTCCAAAGAAGGAGACTCCACCACACTCCTTGGCAGCAAATTCCACTGTCGAACAGCTCTCACTGTCAGGAAGTTCTTCCTAATGTTTAGGTGGAATCTTCTTTCTTGTAGTTTGAATCCATTGCCCCGTGTCCGCTTCTCTGGAGCAGCAGAAAACAACCTTTCTCCCTCCTCTATATGACATCCTTTGATATATTTGAACATGGCTATCATATCACCCCTTAACCTTCTCTTCTCCAGGCTAAACATACCCAGCTCCCTAAGCCGTTCCTCATAAGGCATCGTTTCCAGGCCTTTGACCATTTTGGTTGCCCTCCTCTGGACACGTTCCAGCTTGTCAGTATCCTTCTTGAACTGTGGTGCCCAGAACTGGACACAGTATTCCAGGTGAGGTCTGACCAGAGCAGAATATAGTGGTACTATTACTTCCCTTGATCTAGACGCTATACTCCTATTGATGCAGCCCAGAATTGCATTGGCTTTTTTAGCTGCTGCATCACACTGTTGACTCATGTCAAGTTTGTGGTCTACCAAGACTCCTAGATCCTTTTCACATGTACTGCTCTCAAGCCAGGTGTCACCCATCCTGTATTTGTGCCTTTGTCAACAACAAATTGTTGTTTTTGTGTTGAATATATGCTATATGGTAATTTATGGACCTAATAGGTATCTAAAGCCATTTGCACATAACAAAATATGTATTTTATCAAAGTAATTGTTGAACTGAAATACAATTAAGAAGTATATTAACAGTGAAATAATTATTAAGCTAATAATTGTATGTAGGTTTTATTTTATTTTTTTATCTTATATTTTCGAAATGTACTTCCAAGGGTTTTCCCCCCCTTTAATTTTTTTGGGGGCCCCAAGATAGTGGGGCCCTAAACTGTAGCTTGTTTAGCTTATACGTAAATCTGGCACTGAAAACTAATACAGTGGAATGAGGTTAAAGAGACATACATAATAAGAGCCTGCTGGATCAGGCCAGTGGCCCATCTAGTCCAGCATCCTGTTCACACAGTGGCCAACCAGATGCCTGTGGAAAACCAGAAAGCAGGATCCGAGCACAAGAACAACTCTCCCCTCCTGTGGTTTCCAGCAGCTAGCGCTGAGAAGCATTGCTGCCTCCAACTGAGAATAACCATATTGTCTAGTATTCACGAATTCTTCTACTCCTCTTTTAAAGCTTTCCAAGTTGGTGGTCCTGGCTGCCTCCTGTGGCAGGGAGTTCCAAAGTTTGCGCTGGGTGAAGGACTTCCTTTGTCCTGACTTTTCCAACATTCAGCACCATTGGACGTCCACGAATTCTCGTGTCACGAGAGAGGGAGGAAAACATTTCTCTATCCACACTTCCTATGCCATGCCTAATTTTATGAACCGCCGCCTCTTCTCTGAACTAAAGTTGTGGTTGGTCCAGGATGATCCCACTACTAATGTGTGATCCACCAATGGCCAGTTCCAGAATGCACCTGTGCAAAAAGCAATCAACCCATCAAAAACCTCACGTCTGGAGGTCTCTGTAGTTCTGGTAAGGTGCAAGACAAATGATCTTTAAAATGCACCCCTATTTTTTAATGCAATGTACACGGGTGGCGCTGTGGGTTAAACCACAGAGCCTAGGGCTTGCCGATCAGAAGGTCGGCGGTTCGAATCCCCGTGACGGGGTGAGCTCCCATTGCTCGGTCCCTGCTCCTGCCCACCTAGCAGTTCGAAAGCACGTCAAAGTGCAAGTAGATAAATAGGTACCGCTCCAGCGGGAAGGTAAACGGCGTTTCCGTGCGCTGCTCTGGTTCGCCAGAAGCGGCTTAGTCATGCTAGCCACATGACCCGGAAGCTGTACGCCGGCTCCCTCGGCCATTAACGCGAGATGAGCGCCGCAATCCCAGAGTCGGACACGACTGGACCTAATGGTCAGGGGTCCCTTTACCTTTTTAATCGTGAATATATCCAAACCTGACTTAGCGTTTTCTCCCCAGGCCCCTTGAAATGGCTCCTCTGCTGGCCCAGGCGGTGGGATACAGGCTATTGGGGGGGGGGGGCTGATGGTATGCGCTCTGTAGCATAGCTGCTGTGCCCTGACTCCCTCCCTCCCTCCATCTCTCTTTCTCTCTTTCTCTCTCTCTCTCTTTCTGCTGGCTTCCACCCAGCCCATCTGGAGCCTGGCTCGGCCTGCCTGTTTGTTAATGTTTCAATCAGCTGTACGCTGTGGTATGTGCACGTTATTTAACCTGAACTTCCCCAGGTGTACGAAGGCGCCGCTCTGTCTGAGGCGCCGAGCCCTTCCCAGGCTGCCTCACCTCCCTTTGGCACCAAACAGTTATACAAACACGCCTCCCCCAGCACACACTCGCTGACGCACACACAGCGGCGCATAGAGACAGCTGCCTTGTGTGGCTCGTGAAACACCCTCCCTGCCCACAGCTGCAGCCGGGCCCTGAGAACAGTTTGCCTTGCACAAGAGGGAAAGTGTGGAGGGGGGGGGCAGGGAAAGGGAGGGGGGAAAGATACAGTGTGCGCATGCATGCACACACACACACACACACACTCCCGCACACTTCCTTTTAACTTCTGCCTGGAAAATAATTAGATTAAAGTCTTCTGAGCCAGGCTGATTTGGACTGCTGTGCGTGCATCCAGGGGTCCGTGCATTTGACCCGAAGAACATTGGAAGAGCCTGGCTGCAGGATCAGGCCCATCTAGGCCAGCATCCATTTCCCACAGTGGCCAGACAGATGCTTGTGGGCAACCAGCAAGCAGGATTCGAGCATGAGAATGAAGAAGGGCTTTCCCCCCCAATCTGTCCTGACTCTTACAACATTCAGCTTCGCTGGATGAGCACGAGTTCTAGTGTTAGCAGGGAGGGAGAAAAAAATTGGGGAAGCCAGACAGAGGATGATGGCCGGTGGGTTTCCTGCCCTCCCCTGCAAAATAAACCCTGGCTATGTCCATGTTGTGAACCATACAAATTTAATAAATATAATGATGCTGATTATTTCCATCCAATGCGCACTGAAAACGCACATCTATTTTATGCTCAGAAATGGACAGAAGCTGCAGTACCGGCAGAAGAGGACTGACGGAAGAAATTGATGGAGTACCTGGAAATGGTTACATTAAGAATAAGAATAAGAAATCAGGAGGAAAATAGTTTTAATAGAGAATGGGGGAAATTCGTGGAGTATCTGGGAAAAAATTATTGTAAACGATTAAAAAATAAGCAGGATTACAATAAGTTGAGCTGCTAAGGTATCATTGGAAGGGAAAACCTGAAAAGAAAATAAGTAATTTGGATGTGCAGTAGTAAGGGGGAAAAGGGAAGTCAACCTAATTTGTGTGTTTTATGGGGGTTTTAATTTTTTAAAAATCACATGTTTGTTGTGAAATTAAAAAATGATAAATAATAATATAATATAATATAATATAATATAATATAATATAATATATATAATATAATATAATATAATATAATATAATATAATAATATAGTACGTTTCCGAGCACAATTCAAAGTGTTGGTGCTGACCTTTAAAGCCCTAAACGGCCTTGGCCCAGTATACCTGAAGGAGCGTCTCCACCCCCATCATTCAGCCCAGACACTGAGATCCAGCTCCGAGGGCCTTCTGGCGGTTCCCTCACTGCGAGAAGCAAAGCTACAGGGAACCAGGCAGAGGGCCTTCTCGGTAGTGGCGCCCGCCCTGTGGAACGCCCTCCCATCAGAGGTCAAAGAGATAAACAACTACCTGACATTTAGAAAATACCTGAAGGCAGCCCTGTTTAGGGAAGTTTTTAATCTGTGATATTCTAATCATAGCTGTCAACTTTACCCCTTTCTTGCGAGGAATCCTATTCGGAATAAGGGAATTTCCCTTTAAAAAAGGGGAAAATTGACAGCTATGATTCTAATGTATTTTAATATTTGTTGGAAGCCACCCAGAGTGGCTGGGGAGACCCAGCCAGATGGGCGGGGTACAAATAATAAATTATAATGATGATGATGATGATTATACTTCCATTCCAAGCTAATTGCACTGTGATCAGATACACAACATCAATATCACATTCTAGAATTTGATAATTTTCACACCTATCAGTCACCCATTCCCACCACCCTTCTGAATACCCCTCCCCACTGATGGTACAAGGATGCTGATATTAAGGTGCTACTGGAAAAATCCAACCTACCCACCTGTAATCAAGGACGCTTTTAAGAAAAAATATGTACTTGACTATAAAACGTAAATTCCCTTTCAGCGGGGTGCCTTAAAGCGCCGAGGGTCAACCAGATTCAACTTTTTGAGAGTTTCTCTAACTAATGTACTTTTTGAGAGTTTCTCTAACTAATGAAAGCTTTTAAAGAGGAGAAAAAAAGAGGAGAAAAAACAAGAAAACACACATCTATTTTAGAGCAGGTGAAAGGAAAGGAACTGTGCCCGCGAACTCAGGCGTTGAAAAGCAGAGTCGGAGAGTACCGGTATGTGGTGGTGGAAGAAGGGCAGGGGAGACTGGTTTCAAAGCAGCCTGGTGGCAATTCTGAGAAGCAGCCCAGGGCCAGGTCTGCTGCAGCAGCTGGCTTCCCACAAGGCCTCCTGCCTTGCCCTCTTGCCCAACCGCCCAGCTGGCTTGCCGGGAGGGAAGGGTGCCGCTTTGCGAGAATTGCAAGAGGTCGCCCGTTTGAGTCCGGGGTTCAGCCGAGTTTAGCTCTCCGCGGGCTGCAACCCACCTCAGCTGGGGGGAAGGGGATTGGAGGGTGTGGAGGCGAAGGGTGCCCAGGCTGGTGGCCCTCCTCGCTCACACACTTGGCCCTCCTCCCCATCACCCTGCAGATGGAGGAGGAGGAGGAGGAGGAGGCTCCTTTCCCCGCAGGGAGGGTTGTGCCTTCTGAGCAGCAGCGCATTGCATCAATGGGGCTTGTGCAACAGCCCAGCTGCAGGCAAGCCTCACAGGGCAGTAAACACACAGAGCAGAGGGCATCAGGGCACGCAGCCAAGCCGAGCTCCGGCGCATCCTGTTCGGGGTGACTCAGCCGGCTGCCTCCGCCTTCCTTCCAGGGCCCACGGTGCAACTCGCAGGGAGCCGGAGACAGGGAGAAGGGCCTTCAAAAATAATATCTGGGAGATGGGAGGCAGAGGGAGGTTAGCGGGATCTGGTCCCCTGGCACAGGGGCAAACTCTCTGCACTAAGAATCAGGGCGAGGCCAGTCTGAAACTTCCCTCTCTCTCTCTCTCTCTCTCTCGCCCCCTCTGCCTCAGTCTCCTGTCTGCAATATGGGGGTAATAACCAGTGGCAGACCTACATTTGGGGGCCCCTGAAGCTTGAACTGATATGGGGGGGGCCCTTTCCAACCACCAGCAAGGTCTGAGTAACCACTGTTATCTTCTTCGTTGGGGTTGTTCCATTTCAGATCGCTTTTTAATATATATAAAATTTACTACAACTTCTCAGATTTTGAATAAAATTTCTGTACTGGATTATCTCACACGTCAAAGTCCCTGGTGTGAATGACAGATTCCAATGTCTTATAGTTTTCTTTCCTATGCCTTACAGTTTTCAAGTTATTTGGGGTGGGGGGGGTGTTTGAAAATTTGGGAAATGCTATACGGATGCAGGATGCGTCGTAGAATGATTTGAGTCGGGCAACTCATGTTGGGTCTAGTAGACCCCAAAATTTTAAGCAATGTGGACTAAAAGTCACTTGTCGGGTCCATTCAGGATTAGGGGACCTGAAAATTAAGTTTAATTAGTTTTATTGTAGATCCGTCCCTAATAATAACACCGTCCCACCTTGCAGGGCTGTTGTAAACGTGAATACTGTAGCTTATACTGCAATAATTTTGCATAGGTCTGAAATGCCTGACTCGCTCTCCCCTCAAAGCCACTTGGCGTTTCACAAATCATTTTAATACATGTCTGCAAAGATGCCCAAAAGATGATTCAGTCAAAATGACATGGATGTCCCTGCTGCAGGCAGGGGACAAGGGAGTGG
Organism: Lacerta viridis; assembly: GCA_900245905.1. Classification (NCBI taxonomy): domain Eukaryota; kingdom Metazoa; phylum Chordata; class Lepidosauria; order Squamata; family Lacertidae; genus Lacerta; species Lacerta viridis. Next base: position 83,662 of record OFHU01002896.1, read on the forward strand.
AAGAGATCGGTGGCAGACCATCTGCTTTGCCTGCCATGCAGAAGGTCTTGGGTTCAGTCCTTGGAGCTGTTTCTGAAACCCTGGAGAGCCACTGCTGCCAATATTGAACAGGATGGACCAATGAACTGACTCTGTATAAGTCAGCAGTGCATAAATCAATGGTTAGTTTGTTGGACTAGGACCTGGGAGAACTGGGTTCGAATCTCCTCTCAGCCATGAAGCTCACTGGGTGACCGTAGGCCAGTCGCCATCTCTTAGCCTGGCCTACCTCACTGGGTTGTTGAGCTGCTGGAAGAGAGAGAGAGAGAGAGAGAGAGAGAGAGAAAGAAAGAAAGAAAGAAAGAAAGAAAGAAAGAAAGAAAGAAAGAAAGAAAGAAAGAACTTAGGGTCGCGGGTTCGAGTCCCACGTTTGGCAAAAGATTCCTGCATTGCAGGGGTTGAACTGGATGAGTCTTGGTTGTCCCTTAGAATTCTACAATTCTATGATTCTATTCTATGAAAGGATCAAGACCAAAACTTCCCCTGTGTTGCTGAGTCTGCCATGTCTTGCAGCAGAAATATCAGCATAGATTCTGCTTCAGGGATGGGAATCCTTCTGACTGAGAGCCACATTCTCTTCTGGGTGCTTTTCCTCTTACACCACCAGGACAAGCGAGAGGCAAAAACACTCCAGGAATGTGAGAGGCATATCTGAAGAGGGGTGTGGTCTGGGAAGGATGTGCAAACTTGGGGTACAGTCCCGAGTAGCCCAAATTTCCTCACCCCTCTTCTACTCCATGAAACTGCCACCCGATCATCACAAATTTTGGTGGTTTTGGTGAAGCTGCTAAAATGAAACCAGTTGTCCTTAGAGACCTATTTGCCATTTGCCTCAAAATCTGACCCTCCCAAACAGGGATGGTGAGGCAATCAGGGACAAACATGCTGGCTCTGGGTTCAAATGCTGCCACCACCACTCTCTGACGTTATTTGGGCAGTGACATCAGTGAAGCTTATCTGAAGTTATCAGTGAGGGTATCTGAAGAAGCGTGCATGCACACGAAAGCTCATACCAATAACAAACTTAAGGTAAAGGTAAAGGGACCCCTGACCATTAGGTCCACTCGTGGATGACTCTGGGGTTGCGGCGCTCATCTCGCTCTATAGGCCGAGGGAGCCAGCGTACAGCTTCCAGGTCATGTGGCCAGCATGACTAATCTGCTTCTGGCGAACCAGAGCAGCGCATGAAAACGGCGTTTACCTTCCCACCGCAGCGGTACCTATTTATCTACTTGCACTGGTGTGCTTTTGAACTGCTAGGTGGGTAGGAGCAGCGACCGAGCAACAGGAGCTCACCCCATCGCGGGGATTCAAACCGTCGACCTTCTAATCGGCAAGCCTTAGGCTCTGTGGTTTAACACACAGCACCACCCGCGTCCTACAACGCCACCCACATCCCAAACTTAGTTGGTCTCCAAGGTGCTACTGGAAGGATTTTTATTTATTTATTTTTTTACTATGGCAGACCAACACGGCTACCTGTCTGTAATCAGTGAGGCTTGTGCAACTTTCCCAGGAGATGCTGAGATCCCATGAGGCAGCTCCTGCAACATCTGGGAGGTGTGGGGAATCCCCGAAACTTCCCAATTCTCCAGAAATCAGGGCCCCGAGTCTTGACGTAGGGAGAAAGGAGGGCGAGACTTGAGGGTGAAAGAGGAACTGAGCCACCCTCTTCGGGGATCCAGCTGAGAAAACGTTTTTGCCCACGGCCCAAAGCATTTCGTTGTCTGAAGCGGAAGCTTAAATGAGTCTCTCACAGAGCGGTAAATCATAGAACTGTAGAGTTGGAAGGGTCCCCCGAGGATCATCTAGCCCAACCCCGCGCAATGCAGGAATCTTTCACCCAATGTGGAGCTCGAACCCATGGCCTTGAGATCAATAATTTTTGCTTTACAGCATTTATTTGTTTATGTATTTCACAACATTTATACACCGCTCGACTATTAATAAGAAGTACCTCGAAGCAGTTTACGAAATGACAAAACCATAAAATCGGGAGTGGTGGAAATGGAAATGCATTAAAACGTACACAAAGTTAAAATACTAACACACACACACACATACACAAAAACATAACATCAGGAAGCACTTTCTGACAGTAGGAGCTGTGGAATGAACTCCCTCGGAAAGTTCCTCCCTCCAAGGAGCAAGAGGTGACCTACATGGTTCTTCTCCTCTTCCTTTAATCCCCACAACAACCCTGTGAGGTTGGCTAGGCTGAGAGGCAGGGATGAGCCCAAGGGCACACCCAGTGACCGGGTGGGGATTCGAACCCTGGTCTCCCAGGTCCAGCACTCTAACCACTGCACCACACTAGGGCTGCCACAGATACTGGCAGGCACTGAGGAGGGCAGGGGGTGAGGCTGAGCCTGCAGCTGCTTGTGGGTGACGGTGGGTGACGTCTGGAAGGGTGCCACACAGACTTCCCCTCCGGCCTCTCCTCTTGTGCAATGCCAGGGCTCAGCTCAGCAAATGGGCTCCTTCGCTTGTCAAGTGCGATGATGATGATGATGATGATGATGATAATAATAATAATTTTATTATTTATACCCCACCCATCTGGCTACACAGATCAAGAGTGCTGAGAAAGGCTGCTCCTATTATTTGTTATCATGTTATTTACCTGCTTAGAGCCTTTGTAAAGGTAAAGGGACCCCTGACCGTTAGGTCCAGTCATGGACGACTCTGGGGTTGCGGCGCTCATCTCGCTTTACTGGCTGAGGGAGCCGGCGTACAGCTTCCGGGTCATGTGGCCAGCATGACAAAGCTGCTTCTGGCGAACCAGAGCAGTGCACGGAAACACCGTTTACCTTCCCGCTGGAGCGGTACCTATTTATCTACTTGCACTTTGATGTGCTTTCAAACTGCTAGGTGGGCAGGAGCTGGGACCGAGCAACGGGAGCTCACCCCGTTGCGGGGGTTCGAACTACCGACCCTCTGATCGGTAAGCCCTAGGCTCTGTGTTTAACCCACAGCGCCACCCACGTCCCTAGAGCCTTTGTACCCAACCCTTAATCCAAAATGGGTTCCAAAATTAAAAAGAGGCCGTCTTTGCCCACTCACACACACAATCCATAAGACACGACACAAAAGGAAAATCGGATGGGGAGGGAAGAGCAAACTCAGACACCGGTTCTTAAAATCAAAGAATGGTTCTCATAATAACGACCATCTGGAATGGGGATAATAAATTAAGTAATTACTAAGTCAATTATTATGATTATTTAGTAAACGTATTTTACATTTCACACAGTCAAATTCATCGTATGCCATATTTATGCATAAACGGTTTTGCACAGTTCAGTCCTTTCCATTTAAACACAAAGAACTAATTGAATTAAGATCAGCTTATGCTAAACTAAGTATTTTCCCCACATTAAGATACATTTCTAAAACGTTCGGGTTTCATCTCTCTCCCAAGACCACATCAGCCTTCGTTGTATCTTGAATTTGTTCGTTGCATAGAGGAAGAGTTGATCAACTGGTTTCAAGTCTTTCTTGACAACCCTGACCAGCTGGAATCTGGACCCTTAGGAGCTGTGTGACAGGCAGTAATTCAACCGGTGAAGCTCTATTCAACTCTGAGCTCCCTGGATAAAGAAAAACAACTCCTGTTGAACTCCTGACAGTCACACACAACTGTTAAAGGCCAAGAAGACGAAAGTTGGGTATCTCTGTGTCCCTTCAAATCAACGGAAATCTATGATTCCTGCATTGCAGGGGGTTGGACTAGATGACCCCCGGGATCTCTTCCAATGCTACAATTCAATTCTACTAGAACAGGGTCGCGGTGGGATTCTGCTGCCCTCTGGTGTCCCAAGGCTTGCATTGCACGCGCTTATTGATGGGAGAAGTAGGCTGGAGAAGGGGAAGGGTTAACGCCAAGCCCTTTGGGAGGCCTGGAAGCGCTTTAATTGCTGCTAATGAAAGCGAGCGGGTGATAATTAGTTAGGGACTCTGCTCCAGCCCTGGAGGTTAAAAGCAACAACAATCCTAATTAACACCAACAGCAGACCTGTGCTGTGTGATAAACACACACCAGCATCGACACCAGAGGTGGCCCAGTGGATTTATCTGTGGGGAGGGAAGTGGAGGGTGTCGGAGCAAATGCGCCCCCCTAAACTAGTCTAAACCTGGACCAGGCATGGGGAACTTGTTGGACTCCTCCCAATTCTTCTTCGCCCTGGCAAACAGCATGGGCAGTGGCAAGGGTTGATGGGAGTTGTAGTCCAACGCTTCTGGGGGGTTCTGAGTTGGAATAATCACTGGTTCGTAGGTCCCCAAGACCAAGTTATTGCTGTTGAGGCAGTCAGGCTCTGTCTATCCAGGGAAATTGTGGATCCCGTCAGATTGCTGTTGGGGTCTCTCAAGAAGGTTATCTCAGCATAATCTCCTGTCTCAGCGACGTCTAGGTAAAAGGTAAAAGTAAAGGACCCCTGGACGGTTAAGTCCAGTCAAAGGCGACTATGGGGTTGCAGCGCTAATCTCGCTTTCAGGCCAAGGGAGCCGGCGTTTGTCCACAGAAAGCTTTCCAGGTCACGTGGACTAAATCGCTTCTGGAGCAACGGAACACTGTGACGGAAACCAGAGCGCACGGAAACACCGTTTACCTTCCCGCTGCAGTGGTACCTATTTATCTACTTGCACTGGCATGCTTTCGAACTGCTAGGTTGGCAGGAGCTGGGACAGAGCAACGGGAGCTCACCCGTCGTGGGGATTCGAACCGCCGACCTTCTGATCGGCAAGCCCAAGAGGCTCAGTGGTTTAGACCACAGCGACACCCGCGTCCCTAGCGACATCTACACTGGCTTGGTCATGTCCACAGAATGGAAGATGGCAAGATGCTGTGGATGTAGCCTATCTTGATTTCAGCAAGGCCTTTGACAAGGTGCCCCATGATATTCTTGTAAAGAAGCTGGTAAAATGTGGGCTAGACAATGCTACCATTCAGTGGATTTGTAACTGGCTGACTGACCGAACCCAAAGGGTGCTCATCAATGGCTCCTCTTCATCCTGGAGAGAAGTGACTAGTGGGGTGCCACAGGGTTCTGTCTTGGGCCCAGTCTTAGGTGTTTCCTGCTTGGCAGGGGGTTGGACTGGACGGCCCTTGTGGTCTCTTCCAACTCTATGATTCTAAGATCCTTAAGGATGTGATCTACTGGGAGTTGGTTTCTGGCACCAGAACCATTGGTAAACTAACTCTGCGCTCCAGAGATGTCTGCAGAGGAGATATGAAGGCTGGCAGCATCAGCCGTGCCACATGGGAATTCCTTGCAGATTCAAAACCTTGGTCTCTCAGGTCCTAGTCCCACACTTGAACCACAACACACCACATTGACTCTTGTTTAAACACCTGAGGTTCCCACCAGTGAAGCCCCAAATATATGTGGATGTAGCTCAGCTGGTTGGAGTGTGGTGCTAATAATGCCAAGGTCACAGGTTCGATTCCCGTATGGGGCAGCTGCATATTCCTGCATTGCAGGGGATTCGACTAGATGACCGTCGGGGTCCCTTCCAATTCTACAATTTTATTATTCTTTCCCTGCCCCCAAGACAGCAGGACGAAACGGCATTTTGAAAAGCTGTTCCTCTGACATTTTAGGCAAACTCTTCCCTGCTGCCGTCGGTTAAATATTTTTAACACTTGATTATTGCCCGGAAGCCAATATTTGTACTCTTTGTTTTAATTTTAATTCTTAAGTCAAATATGAGCATGAAAGGTGATTCTTTCCACTTTGGCAACAAACGAGCCTTTCAGGTGCCAAAGAGACCTCACCTCTCTGCACAGGAATCCCCTTGTTATACAAAGGAGAAAGAGGAATAGGGAGAAATATTATCTGTCCATTCCGAAACTGGATATAGAAAGCCCGTCTTTCAATGAATTTGGTTTGTTGCTTATTACTTAAAGCTTTCCTTTTATATGTTAATTTTACCATGCGTGTTGCCTCCCAGATTTTTCTCAACCAGTTCCCTATATCCTCATACAGGATTTTTATTTTATTTTTAATTTTTTGGTGGGGAAGCCTATTCTGGATCAGTTGCGCCCTCTGGAGGATTTTCCAGGTATGGCTTTTCATAGGCTGGTTCAGCCCATCGGCAGCTTCCAGCAAAAACAATGGGTTCGGATGTGAATGGGACCCCAAAACATCTGTAGGGCAGCCTGTTGGTGAGCCGGATCTACACCAGGGAGCGAACATGACTGCTCTTGCAGTGGCCTAGCCAACCGCGAGCCCAGAGTTAAACCTGGAAGATACTTTCCTTGATTCAACCGGAGATCATTTCTCCCCTGCAACTCATTTCCACACACTTGTCTCTATCAGGATGTGAGTGCAACACACCTATGCACAGGTGTGACGCCCTCGCGCTCAGGATCCGTGCGCGCCGAGGCCTTTGAAGCCAGCTGGAATCGCACCAGTCAGCTCTTTGGCAGCAGGGTGGGCCCCCTGCCTCCCGCCCCCTCCGTGCCAAACAGCTGCTGGGGGGGGGCGGGGTGAAATCTCGCTTTCTTCAAAGGCTGCCTGCAATTCAGTCGCAGCTGCCGAGCTACAATGGCATGGAGAAAGTGGAGAGAGCAAAACTCTTCTACTCTTACGAGAGAAGTCGTGGCCACCCAACAAAGCGGAACGTTGGAAGATTCAGGACTTCTTCATGCGGCGCAGAGTTAACCTATGGAACCCCCCTCCACAGGAGCAATAACGCCTGTTTATTGAACGTTGGTCCTGATTTGCTTATGCGAAGTTTAGGTGGAGTCATTATGGAGCATTCATTCTGATTTGCTTGTGTGGAGCTTACCCATCTTTCCGACTGCATCTTTCAATGCATTTCCCAACTACCCCTCCCCACTCCCTCACTATATTTAAGGATCTGGTGGCTTCTGTTTCAGTGTATCTGAAGAAGTGTGCATGCACACGAAAGCTCATACCAGGAACAAACTCAGTTGGTCTCTAAGGTGCTACTGGAAAGAATTTTTTTTATTTTGTTTCCCAACTGCAGAAAGTCTTCTCCCCCCCCCCCTTTAAGGTGGATTTCTTGTGCCAAGGAAGAACAGTGCTTTAGCTCACTTCAGTTGTGTAAACCTAAAGTTCAGGTGTGCTCTTTAATCCCTTGGCAAAATACTGACAGTGTTTATTTATTCAGCATTCATCCTGATTTACTTGTACGAAGCTTCCACAGCGGTTCAGCCGCACCATGCCTTTACTGAGCATTCATGGTGAGTTGTTTATGGGGCCCTTATACCCGAAAAGGAGCATTCAGCCTGATCTGATTGCAGCGTGTTTCCATTTCTCCCAGTTTTAAAAATGCATTCCACACCGCCCGCCCCCCCCGCCACTTTCCAATTCACAAAAACACCTCTCTTCTCAAAACGGATTTGCTGTGCTGCAGCTGTACAAACAGAAAGTTCCAAGATATGCAAAAGAACATAAAAAGAGGCGACTGGATCAGGCCAACGGTCCATCTAGTCCAGCATCCTGTCCTCACAGTGGCCAACCAGATGCCTGTAGGAAACCCACAAGCAAGACCTGAGTTCGAGAGCCCTCTCCCCTCCTGCAGTTTCCAGCAAGGGCTATTCAGAAGCATTCCTGCCTCCAGCTGATGCCTTCTCCTCCATTAATTCTTTCATCTGTTTTGAATCTTCTGACGTTCAGCTTGGGCCTGTCCGCGCATTCTAGTGTGACGTGAGAGACGGGGGGAAGCTTTTCTCTGCGCACTTTGCCATGCCTAAATTTGCAAACTTCTGTCATGTCACTTCTTAGGCTGGATCTCGACATATCAAAGAAACGCTTCAGCTAACGCATTGTAAACTTCATAAAGGGAAATCCCGTTGGCGAAAGACGGGACTCCACAGCACCACCTGGTGCCACACCGTTATAACACATATAAAGCGTTTTTTCTTTACCAGTGTAGCTCAGTCCTTATTACTCATTTTTACTCTGAACTAAAAAGTCCCCAGCGCTGTATCCTTTCTTCATAGGGGACTCACTCCACCCCCTTGATAATTTTGGTTACCTTTCTCTGAACCTTTTCCAACTCTAGAATATCCCTTTTGAGATGAGGCGACCAGAACCGTCCACACAGGAGTCCAAATGTGGTTGCACCACAGACAGGCCATCTACAGGGGCCCTAATCTCTAAATACTGCTTTTGGGTTATTTTAGATGCTGCTATTATCTAGTTCCAGTTACAGGTGGGTAGCCGTGTTGGTCTGCCATAGTCAAAACAAAATCAAAAATTCTTTCCAGTAGCACCTTAGAGACCAACTGAGTTTGTTCTTGGTATGAGCTTTCGTGTGCATGCACACTTCTTCAGATACACTGAACTTATACATGACAAAGCTATCTTTAGCCATCTCACCCCTTGCTTTTTCCTGTAAGACCAATTGCAGTCGTTAACAGTCATCAACAGGTTTTCCACACCTATCAGCCAATCCCCCATTCCCACCACCCTTCTGAGTAATACCCCTCACTCTCTCACTATATATAAGGGTCTGGTGACTTCTGTTTCAGTGTATCTGAAGAAGTGTGCATGCACACGAAAGCTCATACCAAGAACAAACTCAGTTGGTCTCTAAGGTGCTACTGGAAAGAATTTTTGATTTTGTTTTGACTATTATCTAGTGTTAATGTTGCTGTATTCTTTCACTGATGCTGCCCAGATAATATATATATTTTTTTCAGTACAGGAGATGAACCCGACAGTACAAACAAACAAACAAACAAATGCCGCTCCTCGCCCCGATTTCCAACCCAGCATCTTCTCAACTTCCCATGGCTTCATCCAAGGTCAAGGCCAGTTCAGGTCTGGACCGGAGGGCAGCTTTCATCTTCCTCAATCTCTCCTCCCGCCCTTCACCCCAAAAGAAAAACCTTCCTGCCTCCCACCTGCCTGGATTCTGCAGAAACTGGCCTTGCGGGGCGAAGGAAGCTTTCATCCCTTTGGGCGCTGCCGATATCAGAGATGGAGGGAGACGAGGTCTCTGCACCTGGCAGAAGAGGTTTAAAGAGGCCGGCCGTGGTGGCAATTACTGGGCTGCACATCAAAAGGCGATATGTGTGTGTTTGTGTCCATCCCTCCCTTTCCCAGACTTTTCCTTTTCATCAGGCAGTAACTGAGAAACTGGAGACATCAAACGTGTCTCTGGTGTCATCGTCTTTCAGAGCATCTCTCCCCCTTCCCCGGGTGTAAACCGCTCCATCTGTCTCAGGCTGGCCTCTGTGCTGAAGGCAGAGGCCCCACAGCTCAGCTCTTCAGGGTGGGAGAGACTCTGCAGCCTGGGTGACCCCAGATTCAGCATTCCTTCCTTCTCATGACGCAGGGCTCAGACTGCGCCTGGCCTTTCACCAGCATTCACTCCAGTTTTTATTTCTGGAGCCCCCCCCAAAAAATGAGCATTATCCTGCATTCATCCTGCTCTGCTTGTGGGGTGTTTGCACACCTGCCCCCTAAAATCATTCATTCATTCCATGCTACATGGCACATTGTCTGAACCGCACAAAGGCCAGAGTTGTTGCTGCTGCTTTCAAGTGGATTTATTGTGTTCAGGCAGCAGAGAGCGTTTCTCCACTTTAATTGCAGCAACAAATGTTATTATACGGTCACAGAGCCAGCAAATCTAATTGTGCAACCCTCAGTTTCCAGAACACACTTGGATTTTCCCCTCTGCGAAAAGAAAAAGGCGACCAGAGGTTTCTTTGCAAAAGAGGTACACACACACATGGCATGACTTCACAAGCAACCCATATTGTTAGCAGTAAGTTCAGAGGCACTAACAAACCAAGGAGCACCCCATTGGAGAGGCCCTGATTATTAAGTAGTGGGTGGACATAGCAGACGACACAGTGATTCTCCAAGCAGCTCTCTTTATTCTCAGGCTGGAACAGAACTGGACTGAAGGGCTCAGCCAGCCTGCCTTATATAGTACTCAGTAACATGCAACAGTAACAACTCTCTCTAGCTACCCAATCCGCGAACGGCACTCTCAATCCTTCATTTGCATGTAGTGGACCTGAGTGAGAACTGCAGTCACAGTGGGCAGAGTAAAACTGTATACACAACACCCCTAGTGGCCTAGGGTGAGAACTGCAATACATAACACTGATCTCCTATACACCCAGTAGAGTAGTTCTCCTTAAAGTCCCTCCAAATTCCATTCCACCGTAACTCAGAGCATGGCTTTTAGTGTGGCTGTGCCTGCAACCCTGTTGAGATATGCCTTGCACCCACTTTCCAGAAACAACTGAATACATATTTGTTTCAGAAAGCTTTTCCGCCTGGGTGAAAACTTCTCTGTCTTAGGTATTCAATGTGCATTGTTTCCAAACCTATCATCAGTTGTTTCCTGTCCTATTTTTACCTGCTTTTATGCTGTGTTGGTAAACCAGATAGAGACATGTAAAAGGCAATTGATTAATTAACGTTAAGGGTCCTTTGCCATGCTACAGAGGATTAGGAGGAGGAGGAGGAGGAGAAGAAGAAGAAGAAGAAGAAGAAGTCAAACCTAAATAAGTGTCAAAAATGCTGGTGACACCTGTCATTTAAACTCTAGAGGAGAAACAAAATAAAATAAAAAATTCCTTCCAGTAGCACCAAAGAGGACCAACTAAGTTTGTTCTTGGTATGAGCTTTCTTCAGGGTATCTGAAGAAGTGTGCATGCACACGAAAGCTCATACCAAGAACAAACTTAGTTGGTCTCTAAGGTGCTACTGGAAGGAATTTTTTATTTTATTTTGTTTTGACTATGGCAGACCAACACGGCTACCTACCTGTATCTAGAGAAGAAGAAGAGGAGGAGGAGGAGGAGGAGGAGGAGGAGAGAGTTTGGATTTGATATCCCGCTTTATCACTACCCGAAGGAGTCTCAAAGCGGCTCACATTCTCCTTTCCCTTCCTCCCCCACAACAAACACTCTGTGAGGTGAGTGGGGCTGAGAGACTTCAGAGAAGTGTGACTAGCCCAAGGTCACCCAGCAGCTGCATGTGGAGGAGCGGAGACGCGAACCCGGTTCCCCAGATTACGAGTCTACCACTCTTAACCACTACACCACACCGGCTGTATTCGCCAAGGGAGTTGCAGTTTAGAACATCTGGAGGGTGCCACCAGGTTGGCAAAGCCTGCAGTGACAGATTGTCTGGCCAGGTAGGTAGCCGTGTTGGTCTGCTGTAATCAAAACAAAAAAAAATGTGGATTTGCCAAGCGTGCCTTCCTCTTGGCACGTTCCTCCCTTTCGTCCTGAGTTCAAGTGTCTTCATAGCCCATACAAAATAAAAAATCCTTCCAGTAGCACCTTAGAGACCAACTAAGTTTGTTCTTGGTATGAGCTTTCATGTGCATGCACACTTCTTCAGATACATGCACACGAAAGCTCATACCAAGAACAAACTTAGTTGGTCTCTAAGGTGCTACTGGAAGGAATTCTTTTTATTCTTTATTTTGTTTAGATTATCTGGGCGTCAATCCTTCTCATGTGTTCCTTGTGAACTGTTCACCACCCATGTAATGAATCTCTGCTCTTGTTAGTTTTGTTGATGTACAAATGGGTGAGTTGGCCAAACTCCTGTTGAGTGTTACTGTCACGAGTGTACTTTGCAAATTGTTATTTATAGCCCCAGTGTTGTCAACGTAAGGACAGCATGCTAATTTTAATTATTTCCTTCTCACACACTTTTCTATGAAGTTTGTGGCTGGGTAATCACGGTTGTGGTCTGGTGCATTTAAAGTCAAGAGTCATAGAGGTCATAATAGACCACAAGCTGAACATGAGGCAACAGTGTGATGCAGCAGCGAAACAAGCTAATGCTATTCTAGGCTGCATCAACAGAAGTCTAGAAAGTCCAGATCAAGGGAAGCAATAGTATCACTCCATTCTGCCTTGGTCAGACCACACCTGGAATACTGTGTCCAGTTCTAGGCACCACAATTTAAGAAGGATGTTGACAAGCTGGAAGGTATGTAGAGGGGGGTGACCAAGGGTTTGTTAACGAAAACTTGAGGGAGTTGAGTCTGTTTAGCCTGGAGAAGAGAAAATGGAGAGGTGATATGATTGTTGTTCAGTCATTCAGTCGTGTCCGACTCTTCGTGACTCCATGGACCTGAGCATGCCAGGCACGCCTATCCTCCACTGCCTCTCGCAGTTTGGCCAAACTCATGCCAGTCGCTTCGAGAACACTGTCCAACCATCTCGTCCTCTGTCGTCCCCTTCTCCTTGTGCCCTCCATCTTTCCCAACATCAGGGTCTTTTCCAGGGAGTCTTCTCTTCTCATGAGGTGGCCAAAGTACTGGAGCCTCAACTTCAGGATCTGTCCTTCCAGTGAGCACTCAGGGCTGATTTCTTTAAGGGTGGATAAGTTTGATCTTCTTGCAGTCCATGGGACTCTCAAGAGTCTCCTCCAGCACCATATGATGATATGATGGCCATCTTCAAATATCTGAAGGGCTGTCACATGGAAGATGGAACAAGCTTGTTTTCTGCTGCTCCAGAGGGTGGGACCCCAACCCCAACAAGAAAGGTGATTCCAACTTAACATTTGGAAGAACTTGACGGTGACAAGAGCCTTCAACAGTAGAACTGACCCCCTTGGGAGGTGGTGGACTCTCCTTCCTTTTAAAGCAGAGGCTAGCTGGACCTCTTTCAGGGACCCTTTAGCAGTGATCCCTGCATTTCAGGGGGTTGGACTAGATGGCCCTTGGGGTTCCTCCCAGCTCTACAATTGTATGATTTTATAATATTACTGTCAATATTATAAATCTATTGCCTTAAACTGCAAGCACTCACGGTGACTTGCATCAAAATAAAGTATGAATACTGTAGGCAGCTAATTGGGGAATAGGGAGTCTCCTAACAACTCTCTCTCTCTCTCTCTCGCTATTTTTATTGCATGTTTCCTTGAGACATTTGTAAGGAAGGTAGTTAATAAATTAATAATTTTTAAAACGTTTTTTATTTATGCTTTTCAAGTATATACAGTATATACAGTAACAGTAACAAATTCCAACTAACTAACCAACCAATTAACTAACTAGCCATGTGTCAGGAATGCTTTGATGGTGTTTCCTGCTTGGCAGGGGGTTGGACTGGGTGGCCCTTGTGGTCTCTTCCAACTCTAGGATTCAATCAGTGAACGGCATCTCTCAATCCTTCATTTGCATATTGGTGGCCCTGAGTGAGAACTGCAGCCAATCTTAATAATTTTACAATCATTTTATCATTTCAAAGTTTTGCTTCCTTCCCCCTCTTTCTGTGGTTCCTTAAATTTATTTTGTAATATCTTCTGCATATCCAAATTCATTTAATTTACTCATTTAATTATCTACTTTAAACAGGGTTTTTTTTCTAAAAAGAAAAAAATGTTTAGGGGTACTCTCATTTTCCTACTCATATTGAAATTCTGCCCCTCAATGAGGCCAAACTTAGATTCACAAAATGTTTAGGGTTATGCACACCCCTGTGTCCCCCCCAGAAAAAAAGCACTGACTTTAAATATATACTCTTATGAAACTGCAGGTTATTGCAGCAATCCTGCCAATGTTTTTATCTGTTGGCAATTGTCTGCTAACAACTCTCAGCACCCTTAAGAAACTACACTTCCCAGGATTCTGTGGGGGGAGCCATGACAGTTGAAATTGGACTGGTACTCCTTTAAATGTACGGTGCAGGCTTCCAAGCATAACCCTAGACTGCCATCTAGTGTTGGCATGGGAGGCTTCCTTCCACACCTGAGCCTCGGCGGAGGTTTCGCTGCCACCTGCTCTCCTCCTCCTCCTCCTCCTCCTCTTCCCCTTGTCACCTGAGGCAGCTGCCAATCTGATGACGTTCCCTGCGAATCCGGTGAGGTCAACAGCAAGTTGGCCAACCAAGCAGGAAATCCCTTCTCAGGGTGCAAACGTGAGCCCTGCTGCCACAATTAATCTTGCAAACGGCAAGGTTGCGAAAGAAAAGAGAACGTCCTTGTGGCTGATTTTCATAAGCGGCACGAGTCAGTTTTCGCCAACCTGGCACCCTCCAGGCGTTTCGGACTCCCCTCCGTCCCAGCCAGCACAAGCAATAAGGAAGCGAGTCCTGGCTCAGGAGAAAGGAGTTGCTCCCTGTTATAAGGAAAAAACTGCCCCCTTTCCCTTATGGCAGGCATGTCCAACAGGTAGATCGTGATCGGCTCCCCCCAAAGAAGTTGAACAACTGTGGCTCCCCTTAAAAAAGCTCAACATTTAACCTCCTCCATGGGCGTACCCGGGGGGGGGGCAGGGGGGCAGCTGCCCCCCGCAGAAGCAAAAAAAAAAATGGTTATCGGCAGCCTAAAAGGAAAAAAAGCTCAAGACTGGTCTTTCTCCCCCTCCCAAAATCTCAATAACAATTGAGCTCTTCCAGGGGCGTCGTAGGGTGGGGGCGGTGGGGGCGGGCCGCCCCTCGTGCCGCCCCTAGGCGGGTGTGTGCGGTGCTGCTGCTCCCGGGGTGACGGAGGGAGCGGCGGCGCGTCCCACCACTCCCATGCGCCGCCGCTCCCTCCGTCACCCCGGGAGCAGCAGCGCTGCACGGACGAGGCTCCCGAAGTGGCGGCCCGGCATACCCCAGGGGCGGGGGCGTCGCTGCGCGTGCGTCGTCATGACGCACACGCAGCGATGCCCCGCCCCCGGGGATGCCGGGCCGCCGCTTTCCGGAGCCTCGGTGGGCTGGAAAGAGCCCCGAAGCCGCAGCCTGGCAGCCCTTTGCGCTATGGCTGCGGCTTCGGGGCTCTTTGTAGCCCGCCGATGCCCCCAAGCCCCCGCCCGGCATACCCCAGGGGCGGGGGCGTCGCTGCGCGCGCGTGCGTCATGACGCACACGCAGCGATGCCCCGCCCCGGGGATGCCGGGCCGTCGCCGCGCGTGCGTCATGACGTCATGACGCACGCACGCGCCGCGATGCCCCGCCCCCCAGGGGTGCCCCTTGGCTTCCCGCCCCGGGCAGCCAAGGGGCTAGGAACGCCCCTGGCTCTTCTGCTCGAGGCAGTTGGCCACTGTGTGTGTGTGTGTGTGTGTGTGTGTGTTGCGCCGGCTGTTTCCCCCTCCCTCATGCCGACAAAGAGCTGGCGTGCCTATCAGAGACCGGATCCTGGGAAACTGAGTTTTTCAGCCATTTGGGGCTTTCTGTTGGGGGGGGGGAGTTTTTCTGTTTGCTTGCCTCCCCCCCCAGTTTTGATCCTGGGTACGCCCCTGACCTCCTTCCAGAAAAAAAGCTCAACAACTTTGACCTGAACCCCCCAAAAGGAGGTAGATCACTGCCAGTTTTTAACTGTGAGTAGATCGCAGTCTCTTGGGAGTTGGCCACCCCTGCCTTATGGGCATGGCCGGATTTAGGTTTGATGAGACCCTAAGCCAGGCATAGGCAAACTCAGCCCTCCAGATGTTTTGGGACTACAACTCCCATCATCCATAGCTAACAGGACCAGTTGTAGTCCCAGAACATCTGGAGGGCCGAGTTTGCCTATGCCTGCCCTAAGCTACTGAAGGTAATGGGGCCCTTTGTATGTCCAGCTGTCCTTTGTCAACAACAAATTGTCGCTGTTTTTTGTGTTGAATATATGCTATATGGTAATTTATGGACCTAATAGGTATCTAAAGCCATTTGCACATAACAAAATATGTATTTTATCAAAGTAATTGTTGAACTGAAATACAATTAAGAAGAAGTATGCCAGTTTTTTCCCTTTAATTTTTTGGGGGCCCCCAAGAGAGTGGGGCCCTAAGCTATAGCTTGTTTAGCTTATACGTAAATCCAGCACTGCTTATGGGATATCCAAGAGTGTGTATACAGTCCTTAAGTAGGTTCCCTATTGGAAGGAGAAAATAACAGAGGCCAACCAGAGAATATTGAGAAGCAAAGCAGCTAGCAAGCCTGATCTTTATTGACTGTTGCAACAGGGTGCTCACTACCACATGCAGGAGGCAGGAGCGACCCAGAACACTGGTGCACAAGCCCTTATATAGACTTTTGAAACTGCCCACCTTGTAGCTCAAGACCACTCCCCCAAAACATCATACATACATCACAGAAGGAGGCAGTCTACAGCAGAAATCCTGCCTGCCAGGATACGTGATAATGGTCACTGATTGTTTTACTTACGGGACTGCCTCTCCTGGTATGCCCCACAGAGGACCTTAAGGTCCACAAATAACAATAGTTTAAGGGTCCCAGGGCCCAAAAGAAGCCAGATTATCCTCCACAAGGGCCAGGGCTTTTTCAGTGTTGGCTCCGACCTGGTGGAATACTCTGTCCCACGAGACTAGGGCCCTGCGGGACCTGACCTCCTTCCGCAGGGCCTGTAAGACAGAGTTATTCCGCCTGGCCTTTAATCTAGCCTGATCCCCTATTCCTTTTCCCCTTCCCTTTTTTCTGAAGAAACCCTTCTGGGTCCCTACATTAAAATTCCTCCCTGGTCTCCCTACTGGCCTAGCATGACTAACCTGGCCAGTTAGCCCTGGGGATCCCACTGATGTTTGTTTTTATATGCTGTTTTTAAGTTGTTTTAATCATTGTCTTATATTTGTTGTTAGCCGCCCTGAGCCCGGTCTTTGGATTGGGAAGGGCAGGGTAGAAATAAAAAATTATTATTATTAGAATCATAGAATCCTAGAGTTGGAAGAGACCACAAGGGCCATCCAGTCCAACCCCCTGCCAAGCAGGAAACACCATCAAAGCATTCCTGACAGATGGCTGTCAAGCCTCCGCTTAAAGACCTCCAAAGAAGGAGACTCCACCACACTCCTTGGCAGCAAATTCCACTGTCCGAACAGCTCTTACTGTCAGGAAGTTCTTCCTAATGTTTAGGTGGAATCTTCTTTCTTGTAGTTTGAATCCATTGCCCCGTGTCCGCTTCTCTGGAGCAGCAGAAAACAACCTTTCTCCCTCCTCTAGATGACATCCTTTGATATATTTGAACATGGCTATCATATCACCCCTTAACCTTCTCTTCTCCAGGCTAAACATACCCAGCTCCCTAAGCCGTTCCTCATAAGGCATCGTTTCCAGGCCTTGGACCATTTTGGTTGCCCTCCTCTGGACACGTTCCAGCTTGTCAGTATCCTTCTTGAACTGTGGTGCCCAGAACTGGACACAGTATTCCAGGTGAGGTCTGACCAGAGCAGAATACAGTGGTACTATTACTTCCCTTGATCTAGATGCTATACTCCTATTGATGCAGCCCAGAATTGCATTGGCTTTTTTAGCTGCTGCATCACACTGTTGACTCATGTCAAGTTTATGGTCTACCAAGACTCCTAGATCCTTTTCACATGTACTGCTCTCAAGCCAGGTGTCACCCATCCTGTATTTGTGCCTTTCATTTTATTATTATTATTATTATTATTATTATTATTATTATTACCTGGGCATCCAGGTCACAGGCTCACCTTATTCATACACAAATACGCCCTTCAGACAGGATTTGTGGGCAAAGAGACAATGGGGGAGGCTTTCCCCATTTCCTTCCTCACTGCAGGGGAATGTTTGAGGTCACTGGGAGAGTCAAAACGGCTTCAGGGTTGCTCTCCTGCACTATTTCAGACATGTGGCTCATACACTTATGTATGTGTTTACCTTGTACATTTATGAACATTTAATTTATATTTATACGACCTTTGAATTCCTATAACATCACTGCTAGCTGTACCTGGCAGGTGGGTCCTCAGCTTGCAGAGACATCCATCCTGCTCCACCAGCAAAGGTGCTGTTACAGTGTACCGGGGGGGGGGGACCAGGGGCGTAGCAAGGGGGGCAGGGGGCGGTCCGCCCCAGTTTCCATAATGGAGGGGGTGACAAATTATCAAGGAACAATTTTTTAAAAAAAAATTGAATTTTTTTCTCCGAAGGTCTTATCTTACTATACTAGGGATTATATAGCTATATATGAAATTTCATGCATATCGGTTAATATCTTGACCCTCCTCCACCAAAATAGCTGTTCACTTGGCTGTTTTCCTATGTCATGAAGGCTGAAATTTCAGTTCAGAGAACACTTACTGTTCCCAACCCTAACCCTGTGGAAAGCCATCTAATTAGACTTTAATTTGATTTTGAGATGTTTTTAGGAGGTAATTTAATTATTGTTTGATTTTATACCAATGTTATGTATCTGATGTTAGCCACCCTGAGCCCGACTTCGGCCGGGGAGGGCGGGATATAAATAAAAGTTTTTTATTATTATTACTTGTTATTATTCCTTTGTAAGAAAATATGAAATAACGTAAAACCATTTTTGCGGGGGGGGGAATCAATGGGGGGGTTGACAAGAAATTTTCCGCACCGGGTACCACCTGACCTTCCCATGCCTGGGGGATAAATATATATATATATACACATATATATATACACATATATATATATATATATATTGCCCCCGGGTACCAATTTCCCTTGCTACGCCCCTGGGGGCAACCGCAGGTGGAAATAGCGTACCACAATCAAATATTGGTCCACCAAGCCGAGAGGCACTGTCCTTTTGATGCAAGTACATTTCAGTTCTTCTTAAGCGTAGAGGAAATGAGTTTGCTTTGATTTGCTTACTTACGGCATGAATCAACAAAGATTTAGAGATTGACGCACGCAGATTTATTGGAATAAATCAGGAATGCAATTCGTGCGTCGGAGTAATGAAATGGCCTACAAATGCAGTTTGAAAAAGCCAATTGAAAATGGTAGAAATGAAGGAGGGGCCTTGTCAGAGTCATGTTCCCCGCCCTACTTATGCTGGTCTATGACCATAATAAAGATTTGATTGATTGACTTGTCTGACGCACAATCTATCCTTTCCACAAGGGTGGGCAGACCTCGAGAGGGACTTCTTTCTTTCCGTGTGCAGGATGTTCCAATTGAGATTAGGGTGTTACAAAGTTCTTGGTCTACTCTACAGGGACTGTGACTGGTTGCATGGGAAGGAAGCAGTTTTCTGAACTTGGACACTTTGTTCCAGGCTAATAAAGGCTTTTGTATGCAGAGGGGAAAGAACAAACAGGATGTGGTATTTTATTCCGGATTCAGCTTTCTAAGAATTTCACAACCTTTTAAAAAATAAATAAATCCAGTTCCCATCACTTAGGCCTGCCAAGATACGCTTTAATTTATGTATTTATTCGGCTTATTTCTGGAGTTTTTCTAAGGACCTCAAAACAGCCAAAGTGAAAGGTTCTCTCCCTCCCCTTTTATACTCATATCAAGCCTATAAGGAAGGTTGATTCATTAATTTCAAAGATTTATAACCCACCCTTCGCTGATAGCCAAGCAGGGTGCAACATGCAGTGAATTTATAGCAACCATCAATAAAACAAGAGAGCAGTTTCTAAAAAAGGTGACATCAGCAAAGGCAGGCAAACTCTGCAGGTAAACAGATCACCTGTTCCTTGAGCATACAACTTGATCCGCTTGCACAAAACTTACACAGAGCTTGTACCATGCCTGCTCTTCATTGAGCATGTCATTGAAAGTCTACTCAATATTGATCCAGAGCAGATTCCAATGTATCGTTAGGTAAAGCTAAAGGGACCCCTGACCACCAGGTCTAGTCGTGTCCGACTCTGGGGTTGCGGCGCTCATCTCGCTCTATAGGCCGAGGGAGCCGGCGTTTGTCCGCAGACAGCTTCCGGGTCATGTGGCCAGCATGACAAAGCCGCTTCTGGCGAACCAGAGCAGCACACGGAAACGCCGTTTACCTTCCCGCTGGAGCGGTCCCTATTTATCTACTTTGCACTTTGATGTGCTTTTGAACTGCTAGGTGGGCAGGAGCTGGGACCGAGCAACGGGAGCTCACCCCGTGGCAGGGATTCGAACCGCCGACCTTCTGATCAGCAAGCCCTAGGCTCTGTGGTTTAACCCACAGCGCCACCGCCATGAGAGTCCCATGGACTGCAAGAAGATCAAACCTATCCATTCTTAAGGAAATCAGCCCTGAGTGCTCACTGGAAGGACAGATCCTGAAGCTGAGGCTCCAATACTTTGGCCACCTCATGAGAAGAGAAGACTCCCTGGAAAAGACCCTGATGTTGGGAAAGATGGAGGGCACAAGGAGAAGGGGACGACAGAGGATGAGATGGTTGGACAGTGTTCTCAAAGCTACTAACATGAGTTTGGCCAAACTGTGGGAGGCAGTGGAAGACAGGAGCGCCTGGTGTGCTCTGGTCCATGGGGTCACAAAGAATTGGACAAGACTAAAAAACAAACAATTTCATCCAGCAGAGCTTTACAGCTACTGAAGGCAAATGAGCATAATGGTCACAAATACAAATGTAAAATACTCATTATACTCATGTAAAAACACCAGGCAGGCCCCACAAATAACCCAGAGATGCATTTTAAATAAAAGGACACATGGAAAAACACGCTGATTCCCGGACCATCCATGATTGCGAGATTGAGAAGGTGATTGGGCCGCATCTGGGCCATGGGCCTTAGGTTGCCTACCCCTGTTCTAGCTGCAGAGGTGGCATATAGTAATAAACTCGTTCGTTTTGGGGGGACCGTTGCAACCATCCCCAAGAGAAAAATCTGAGGTGTTTTGGGAGAAGTTTTTTAAAGTATCTTTTTTCATTCATTATATATTGTTTCCCAATATTCCTTTATTATTTTACAAGACCACCACATGTGAATAAAAGACCCCTCAATTTCATTACACTTCCAACATACACCTTTTTCTTTTTTAGACATTTTAGCCAATCTGATGGGTGTTAAATACCAACTGTGGGCCATTTTCATCATATTTTCTTTTATCGCATAACATGCATAAAATTCATATTTATTTTCCACAACTTTCCCCATAATTCAGAGAAGAGGCGATTTTGAACTCGGCAGGATAAATCCCATAGGGCAGCGTCTGGTAGGATTCACCTTTGGGTTTATGCTGGCTTGATAGCTCCAGTTTCTCTGGAGAGAACAGCAGAAGATAAGGCCAATGGCCCATCTAGGGCTGCCATATTTCAAAAAGTAAAAATTCCAAAAGTTGTTGAGTTGCAGAGCAAAGCCATCATAACTATCACGCGAAATATCCCTCAGCAGAACTGCACCGTAGTCCAACCGCTCCTCTAGAGCTTAAATGACAGGTGTCACCAGCATTTTTGACACGTATTTGGGTTTGACTTCCTCTTCATCCCTTGAATACATAAAGAAAACAGATGTTGAAATGGGGTTCTTTATTAGCCAAGGCCTGGGAAAACGTGTCTAAGCAGGCCTAGATGCAATGGAATTAATCCTGTTCCCTAATTTCAACCCCTAAACCACTCTGCTCCATGAGACGCTCCATCAACCTTGGCTGGAAATCTCTCCCTGAGGCCATGTGTGGTTTCATAGAATCATAGAATCCTAGAGTTGGAAGAGACCACAAGGGCCATCCAGTCCAACCCCCTGCCAAGCAGGAAACACCATCAAAGCATTCCTGACAGATGGCTGTCAAGCCTCCGCTTAAAGACCTCCAAAGAAGGAGACTCCACCACACTCCTTGGCAGCAAATTCCACTGTCCAACAGCTCTTACTGTCAGGAAGTTCTTCCTAATGTTTAGGTGGAATCTTCTTTCTTGTAGTTTGAATCCATTGCCCCGTGTCCGCTTCTCTGGAGCAGCAGGAAACAGAGTGTGGTTCCTGACAGGTGAGGATCCTTTGGGATGGTGGAGCCCGGGGGGTTTCTCTGGATGCAGGAACCCCTGGTACCCACGTCAAAGGCAACTTGCAAAATGCCTGGATGTGATTCTAGCATCACCTCCCTCTTAAACCAACTTTGGGGTGTCGGTGACTCACCTGGGAAGGAAATGTCTGTTGGGAAGAGGAGTCAGCACCAATGGAGACTTACTGGTCCAACCAGATTGGGGGAAAGCTTTGCAACCTGTTGGAGAGGTGTGTCCTTGCCAGGATCCCGCCTTGGTTGGGAACCACTGGTTGGAATCCTTTCTAGTAAGATGCTCTCGGGAAGCCACAGGCAGGTTCCTGAACAGGTGTGCTGACAACTCCTTCCATTCATCCAAAGGTTTTTGGGGAAGACTGGAATCGCACCTCTGACCACGGGGCTCCAGGTGAGTTTGTCAACTTATCATCAGAACCTGAGGTTCTTTTCATCGTGACTAGAGTCCTGAAATTTCAGCAAGGATCTTTCAGCTCCAGGCTGTTGAGGGCAGCCTCCGACAATTACTTAATAGCTGTTGAGGTTGGGAAGGAACATTAATCACCGGCTCTGCTGAGTATTTCAAGCACAAGGCGAGGGAGAATTATGATTCTGCCTTTCGTGTGCTTTAAGCCCGCGGTGCTGAAAGAAGCGAGTTCACAGTGCAATAGCCTCTTGGGTGTTTACTCAGAAGTAGGTCCCGCTCTTCTTCTCGGAACTTACACCCAGGAAGGGGTTGGGTGGGACTGCAGCTTCAGTCCATGCTAGGTGGCTGTAAAAGAGGAATAGATAGATTCATGGGTGGCACAAGGCTTTACCTATGTCCAAAGAGGAGAGAAAACCCAAGATGTTTTTATTATTATTATTATTATTATTATTATTATTATTATTATTATTTTCTCAGGCCATCAGTTTAGGATGCGTATTGTGTGCTTGAATGGGACAGTTTGGCTCTATATTTGTACTGAATACATTTTGGACATAATAATAATAATAATAATAATAATAATAATAATAATAATAATTTATTGTACCCCGCCCATCTGGCTGGGTTTCCCCAGCCACTCTGGGCGGCTTCCAACAAAGATTAAAATACATGAAAATATCACACATTAAAAACTTCCCTGAACAGGGCTGCCTTCAGATGTCTTCTGAATGTAAGGTAGTTGTTTATCTCTTTGAAATGAGATGGGATTTAATTTGGTATCCCTACCCAAGTCTATAAATTTGGGGTGGGGAGACTTGCTGGACATACCAGATTCTAGGATCTATCTTCTTGTTCTGTTTTAGCTACAAAGAAGAATCCTGTACCTTGGAGGAAGGGCAATAACTCAGTGGTAGAGCAATGAGTGACTTTGGAAGCAGGAGGTCACAACTTCTTCTTCTTCTTCTTCTTCTTCTTGTTTGTTGTTGTTATACCCCCCTGCCTATCTACCTGGGATGCCCCAATGTCATCTCCAGGGAGAGAACCCTGCTTGAAATTCTGGAGAGCTGCTGCCAGTCCGTGTAGACAATACTGTAGCAAGATGGGCCAATCATCTGACTCAGTATAAGGCAGATCCCTGTGTTGTTGATTTTGTGCCAGAGACTCAGGAGGTCCACCAACAGAGTTGGAATAGGACCCCTGAGGGTCATCTCGTCCAACCCCCTGCAATCTTGAAAAATCCCTGACAGGCAGCCATCCAGCCTCTGCTTAAAAACATCGAAAGAAGGAGAGTCCGCCACTCTCTGCAAATCGATAAGCAGCAAATTGCAATGTCAGAGCAGAGTCGGCCGGGAGGAAAAACGCTTCTTTTCAGCTGACTGGATTGCTGCAAACTTTCCCAGCCTCTCTCTGTTCCATCTGAGGGAGTTTGGGTGATTTTTCCCTTTGATCAGCTCAGTTTCCAATAACGAACCCTGACACAGCCCAAGATTTCACCACATCCTTTTCTAACCAGGAGATATTTTCTGATTGGTCATTGTCACTTGCACAAACATATCAGACATCCAGTCCGGTACGTTTTCTGCCACAGCAGCAAAAACTGGGATTCATTGGAGCCCAAGACCTGAGTGCAGCCCAGAGCTGGGGTGGAGACTACCAATTTCTCACAACTTTCTTGCAAAACCATTTTTTAAGAATTGCTTCCCACACCCACTGAACTCCCATGTTGGTACCTGATGTTATCTCCTTCAACGGAATTCGAACACCAAATCTGAAATGTTGCCAAATTCCAAATTTCTGCTAAATTTGTTTGCGGCCCTCTACCCCCTGCCCTGCGAAAAAAATTAAGACCAGGAGCTCAGCCTGAACTAACCTCAAGTCAAGTAGGAATTATGAGGAGAGTACTTCTGAGAATGTGCAGAATGCTTTGGAGGATGTGTCAGCGCCAGGGCCATAGCTAGTCATCCTGTGACCAGAGAGATTTAGGCTTTGCATAGTGGGGTGAAGCAATGCATACAAATCTGCTTTTTCTGTCTGTGTGTGTTTTACATGCCACACCAATATCTGAGCGGAGAGGCTTCAACCTAGGGTTCAGTTTCCTTGGAATGAAGGCCAACTGAGACTTTAGGATATATGGTTTCATTTGCACATATGGTATATACAATCTAAGCAAAAAGGTCCATATAGTTAAAGCTATGGTTTTCCCAGTAGTGGTGTATGGAAGTGAGAGCTGGACCATAAAGAAGGCTGATCGCCGAAGAATTGATGCTTTTGAATTATGGTGCTGGAGGAGACCCATGGACTGCAAGAAGATCAAACCTATCCATTCTGAAGGAAATCAGCCCTGAGTGCTCACTGGAAGGACAGATCCTGAAGCTGAGGCTCCAATACTTTGGCCACCTCATGAGAAGAGAAGACTCCCTGGAAAAGACCCTGATGTTGGGAAAGATTGAGGGCACAAGGAGAAGAAGAAGAAGAAGAGTTTGGATTTGATATCCCGCTTTATCACTACCCGAAGGAGTCTCAAAGCAGCTCACATTCTCCTTTCCCTTCCTCCCCACAACAAACACTCTGTGAGGTGAGTGGGGCTGAGAGACTTCAGAGAAGTGTGACTAGCCCAAGGTCACCCAGCAGCTGCATGTGGAGGAGCGGAGGAGACGCGAACCCGGTTCACCCAGATTACGAGTCTACTGCTCTTAACCACTACACCACACTGGCTATCTGGAGACGACAGAGGACAAGATGATTGGACAGTGTTGTTGAAGCTACCAACATGAGTCTGACCAAACTGCGGGAGGCAGTGGAAGACAGGAGTGCCTGGCATGCTCTAGTCCATAGGGTCACGAAGAGTCAGACATGACCAAACGACTAAACAACAACAACAACAACCTGAGCATAAGACAGAGGGTGTCACAGCATCAACACCACAACAGATTTCTGATTCACAAAAGCTCATACCAAGAACAAACTTAGTTGGTCTCTAAGGTGCTACTGGAAGGAAATTTTTTTTTTATTTTTTGTTTTGTTTTGTCCAGAGATCTTGTCGAAGCAAGGTGGAACCACATCGATCTACAACACAGCCGGGTCTTCCATTGGCAAAGGAGAGAAACAGACCCCCAACTGGTTTGGGGTCGACCTAAAGGACACGCAACCTGTTGGGGCTGCAAAGTGTGAGGCTCTCTGGAACTTCAAGCTTGCACCCTGCCAAATGATGCTTGTCTTGCTGAGAATCGATTGTATCGTTAGATAGTAAAATTCATGCTAAATTGCTGTTTTAGGGGTTGTTTTTAAAAGTCTGGAATGGATTAATCCATTTTGCATTACTTTCTATGGGAAAGCGTGCCTGGGTTTTGGAACACTTTGGTTTTGGAATGGACTTCTTGAACGGATTAAGTTTGAGAACCAAGGTACCATTTTAACACTGGATGCAAGCCGGAGTCGTGTTTTTCAAAAACAGAAGCTAAGTGTCTGAAGGAGGAAGCGAGGAATCTCCCCAAAGGGTCCCCTCTGTGGTTATAGCCTTCCCTGGGAGAGAGGGAGGGCTGCTTCCCCAGACTGGTTGCTAAGTCAGCAGCACGACTGACTCCAGGGCAGAAGGTGTGCAGCTTGAGTCTGAGACCACACTCCTCCCTGCGGATGCAGGCATTTCTTTCCTGAAATGTTTGGCTGGCTTCCCCTGCAGACCCGACACACAGGACTCTGCAGGCCATGGGGATGGGAGGGTCAAACGAGGGCAAGGTCAGATCAGCGGTGCAATGATCTGGGGAAGGGAAGCTCCTTCTCCACAGAGAAAGAGGGTGCTCTGAACCAGCGCGATATATTTGGGTGCCCAAATGACGATGCCCCTTCCTGCCGTTCACCAGCCTGGGGCCCGAACCACTGCTGCCCTGAGCGAGCCTTTCTCAGCGGAGCAGCGAGAGCAGAGTTGTTTGCAGCAGTGATATTCTGAGCAGCGCCGGTGAATCACAGAAGTGTAGCTTGGGAAGGGGCCCCGAGGGTCATCTAGCCCAACCCCCTTGCAATGCGGGAACCACTGCTGGATTCCAAGTGGCACAGGACCTTTCAGACAACGGGTTTCTTGAGCGTTTACCCTGAATTGTTTGCAGGGAGGTTAGACAATGCCAGCTGCTTCACGACCATTTGCTCATGATTTGTTTCAAAGCAAGTGCAATCCTACACTTTCCAGGGCATTTCACTTTCCTCATAGCAAAAAGTCCAGTCTTTAGGGGGACGTGGTCTTGTTGTGCAAGACCTCCCAATCAGCTATACTGTTGTTGCACAACCTGGGGTTGCAGGCGTGTGATTGAATCCCACCTGAAGATAGCGACAATCGGGAAGTGTTTTGTGATTCTGGTATTCAGGAGCCAAGTCTCTGACTTAGATTGAGACAGAACTCTTTCCTAGGCAGAAATGGGATTCTCTCCCACACAAACAATTAAACCTGATGGTGTGCAGTTTCACTTGCTAATTGCACAACAGGGCTGTGCATATTTGATGCAATCTCCAGTAATTCTCCAGGCACCCAGAGAACCTGTTTTCATTCTATCCCCCCCCCTTTCTTCTTTCTTTTAAAAAAGCAATTTTTAATCTTTAATGCTACTGAAGAAAGCATGAGTCAAAGTTCGGTCAGTATGCATTATTTTTGATAGGTGACTTGCAGACCTCTGCATTAACTCCCTTGCCTTTGTTCCTCGCTTAACACCAGCGAATCTCCACCTGACGTGCAACAATTTTTTTAAAAAAAACACACACGCAAACGTTGCTTTGCAAAGTGTAAAGCAGCAACATAAAGCAAAGCCATGTTAATATTGGAAGCCACTCGAAAAAGGCAACCCCAATGTATATGCGATTGCACGCAGCTCGTCGTATTTCATCTAACACGGGGAGAAGAGGGATGGATTGAACCTGGAGCTGAAAGTGGTGGTGCCAGGAAGACCTCACTGGAGAAAGCATCCCATGTCAGGGGCCACCACTAAGAGGACCCTCTCCCCAGTTGACACACTCCAAACTCTCTTGGATGAGCAATGTTGTGTATTAAATAAGATATTCTGGCAGCAGGGTAAAGTATTGCTATTGGTCAATTTGAAGTGTTCAATCACAATCCACAGCCTGATTGGGTCCCGCCGGAAAGTTTGAATATTATTGGTTCCCGCTAAAATGTATCTTTTCCCTCAGTCCCAATGTGTCTATAAATAGAGCTTTCCCTACCCCCTATCCCCAGTCTTGTCTTATCCCTTACAATAAAGAGCTGTTTTCACTAAGAAGTGTTGCTGGACTTCTTGCTATCAGAACCCACGACACAACATACTGGCGACGAGGATGGGATTGAATTAGGCCGGCTGAGGGCTGCTGACCCTAGCGACCTGATTCTGGCGACAAGACTCCCTGTGACTGACAGGACAGATCAGTCCACTAAGATGGCTGCGTCACGGTTCATGGAACCATTTCATCCCGGAGCAACTGAGGCCTGGGATGCTTACCTCGAGCGCTTTGAATTCAGCGTGGCAGCAAAAGGGGTCACTGACGAGGAAAGGAAAAAGGCGTTGTTCCTGAGTTGCTGCGGGGCAGAGACCTTTGAGTTGGCTCGGGCAATTCTGGCCCCCACGACACTGCGGGAGGCGTCGTTCGCGAGCATTACGGAACACCTCTCCAATCACCTTAATCCGACAGCGTCGAAGATGACATGGCGCATCGAATTCCACAAGAGGCAACAACGACCTGGAGAGACGGTAGCAGTTTTCCTCACCGAACTGAGGAAGCTGGCGAGACACTGCAAATTCGCCAACTTGGAGGAGGCCCTGCTGGATCGGTTTGTGTGCGGCCTTCGCAGCAGCAAGGGCCGCAGGCGGATTGCGGCAAAACAAGATATGGATCTGTCGACAGCGCTCCGTGAGGCCATTGCGACAGAAAGCGCTGAGAGAGAGGAGCAAGACCCGGACCAGCGAGCCGAAAAGAGAGCTGGAGCGTCAACCCACACCGTGGACGACCAGGATGTCAGCCCCAACCAAAGCCCTGTGCGGGGAATAGAGATGGTGCGACAGGAGAGCACAGCAAATAAAGGTCGGCAGGGAGTCTGCCCTGGCTGCGGCGGATCACATGAGAGAAGGAAGTGCCGGTTCCGAGAAGCTACGTGTCATGCTTGTGGGAAAACGGGGCACATAGCCAGGGTCTGCAAGTCGAGTGGCACGTCGGGGTCCGCGAAATCAAGGGGTCAGAGGACATCCACAGCGACGCACCAACTCGACGATTGCAACTACCTCACGCAAATCGAGGGCAGAACTGTGCCATTTCCAGCCCAAGGGAAACCAGCTGTGCGGGTCCTAATCGAAGGGAAGCCGTGTAACATGGAGGTGGACTCCGGATCCGGATTCTCCATCGTATCGGAGGACACGGCCAGATCGTTATTTCCTAGAGGTAAGCTTCCGAGATTGGAGCCCTTCCCGGCTACTCTGCAATCCTATTCCGCTGGCCGCATAGACATTTTGGGAATGTGCGCAGTGAACGTACAGTTCCGCGAGAGGGAGGCCGTATTAAAGCTTGTGATCGCAAAAGGGAAGCGCACTAGCCTGCTGGGCACGGACTGGTTCCCGGCCTTAGGGTTGGGAATCTCAGGGCTCAACACGGTCCAGATAGCTTCGGAGACATTTAACACCCTGTACACGGAATTTGGGGAGCTATTTAATGGAGAGTTAGGATGTTATAAGGGGCCTCCAATTGACTTAGAACTGGACCCGGGGGTTGCGCCAATGCGCCTCAAACCCAGGCGGGTTCCATTTGCGCTACAGCCTAAAATAGAGGCTGAATTGGAGAAGCTAATACAGCAAGGGGTGCTTTCACCAGTGGACTCTGCTAAATGGGAAACACCCATTGTCACACCCCTGAAGGCTAATGGGGAAATACGAATTTGTGCGGATTACAAATGTACGATTAATAAGGCCATCAGGGGCAACTCGTATCCAATTCCAGTAGTGTCCCAACTATTAGCGAAGCTGGCTGGGGGCAAGGTGTTTGCAAAGATTGACTTGGCACAGGCATACCAGCAGCTCCCAGTGACTCCAGCGTCCGCTGAAATCCAGACAATTGTGACGCACAAGGGCGCCTTTAAGGTGAATAGGCTGCAGTTTGGAGTCTGCGTGGCACCTGGCATATTTCAAAGTCTTATGGAGCGCCTGTTACGGGGCCTGCCAGGTGTCCTGCCGTATTTTGATGATGTGTTAATTGCGGGCAAGGATGCTCAAGAACTACTGGGACGCATCCAGACAGTCCTATGCAAATTCCGGGATGCGGGGTTGAAACTAAAGAAAGAGAAATGTAGTTTTGGGGTAGCAGCTGTGAACTTCTTAGGGTACAGAATTGATGCTGCTGGCATCCACCCCATGGAAGACAAGGTTAAGGCTATCGCCGCAGCACCGACACCTAGTAACAAGGCTGAGCTGCAGTCCTTCTTGGGCCTCGTCAATTTCTATCACGCCTTTGTGCCACACAAGGCATCGATAGCCGAACCACTGCATCGGCTACTCCAAAAGAAGTGTGCATGGCGTTGGGGGCAACCGCAACAGAGAGCTTTTGAAACGCTGCGGGGCGTGCTGTCAAAGGAAAGTACGCTTGCCCACTATGATGCTGCTAAACCACTGGTGCTGGCGTGTGATGCCTCACAATATGGCGTGGGGGCTGTCTTGAGTCACCGGGAGGCGGATGGGTCGGAGCGTCCAATCTCATTCTATTCCAGAACCTTGAGCCCCACAGAGCGGAACTATGCCCAGATTGATAAGGAGGCACTGGCTATAGTCACAGGAATCAAGAAGTTCCATGACTACGTGTACGGCCGCCCTTTCACAATTCAAACGGACCACAAGCCTTTGCTGGGTTTGTTCAGCCCACATAAACAAACGCCTCAAATCTTGTCCCCACGCATGCTCCGATGGTCCATCTTTTTGAATGGATTTCAATACGAACTGTGTCATGTGAAGGGTAAGCTGTTGTGCCATGCGGACGCGCTGAGTCGTCTACCACTACCTGGAGCAGCCGACGACGACCCAGACCCAGCCCCGGCCGAGCACGTCATGATGATGGAGACACTTCCCGGACCACCCGTGACGGCCGTCGACATCGCCGCAAGAACTAAAAGGGACCCCGTCCTCGCCCGTGTCCTTGTGTGGGTGGGGAGGGGATGGCCAAGTGGGACTCAGGAAGAGAAATTTAGACCTTTCATGGCAAGACAAAATGAGCTGTCCCTCCATAAGGGTTGCATATTGTGGGGCGATAGGGTGGTTATTCCAAGGTCTCTACAGAATGAGGTGTTGGACACATTACACATGGGTCATCCGGGCATGGTTCGGATGAAATCTTTAGCCAGGTGCTATGTGTGGTGGCCTGGCATGGACAAGGACATTGAACAATGGGTGCGCACCTGTCGAGCGTGCCAGGAGGTGCACCCAGAAATGCCCAGGGCACCAGTGCATTGGTGGGAGCGGGCTAAGAACCCGTGGAGCCGGCTCCATGTAGATTTTGCAGGGCCGTTTCAGGGAAAGGTGTTCTTAATTGTAGTAGACGCCTACTCGAAATGGCTGGAGGTCTCAATTGTTCCAAACATGTCCTCAGCTGCTGTAATCAGGGCCCTTCGCATTTTGTTTGCAACGCATGGGTTACCCGAGACCATAGTATCAGACAACGGGGCGGCTTTTGTGTCCCAAGAGTTCAGGGCATTCCTGGCCGATAATTTCATTAGAGGGGTCACTTCTGCTCCCTTTCATCCATCCTCGAACGGACAAGCCGAACGGATGGTGCGCACAGCCAAGGGTGCAATAGCGCGCCTCTTGGAAGGGGATTGGTCTGCTCGCATTGCAAGGATGTTGTTCCTGCAGCACACAACGCCGTGTGCATCCACAGGCAAGTCCCCAGCTGAATTATTAATGGGAAGGAGGTTAGCCACAATCCTAGACTATGTCCACCCTGACAAGGTGCCGGGCCGCGATACAAGAGAACCACCGGCTGCCGAGGGTGACAGAACCCGATACCTGTCAACAGAGGATTTGGTTTGGGTCCGGAACTATGCAAGGGGACCCGCATGGGTGCCGGGGGTGGTCACCCGACCCAGTGGGCCAGTGTCATATTTTGTGACGTTAGAGGATGGCAGAGTAATGCGCCGCCACATTGACCAGCTAAGGCGCCGGTTCCCAAGCAGGGTAAGCCCGAGGGGGGAGGAGCCGCGCACAACTCTGCCGGCGTCCGGTGAATCGCAGCAGTCTAGTCAGGATGACTCCGGGCCACAGGGGGTGGAGGGCTCCGAGAGTCAGGAAACCGAGATCACCACTGATGAACCTAACCCGGAAACAACTAGTCAGCCTAGAGAGTCAGCTAGTGACACAGCTCCAGCTGAGGTACCCGAGGTTATTGGAGAGAGAAGTCTGACCACGGATAGTCCAAGGAGTGACACACCGGGGGTTAGGCGATCCGGTAGGACTCGAAGACCTCCGCAATACTTGAAAGATTACGTGTATAGTCTCAACTAGGTGCGGGGGAGTGTTGTGTATTAAATAAGATATTCTGGCAGCAGGGTAAAGTATTGCTATTGGTCAATTTGAAGTGTTCAATCACAATCCACAGCCTGATTGGGTCCCGCCGGAAAGTTTGAATATTATTGGTTCCCGCTAAAATGTATCTTTTCCCTCAGTCCCAATGTGTCTATAAATAGAGCTTTCCCTACCCCCTATCCCCAGTCTTGTCTTATCCCTTACAATAAAGAGCTGTTTTCACTAAGGAGTGTTGCTGGACTTCTTGCTATCAGAACCCACGACACAACAAGCAACTCATAAAAGGCCTCTTTCTTGCTATCTTAGGATCTGAGTAAGTTCATGCCTGTTCAGAAGAGGCATTCCACGAGGCACTGAGGTCCTGAGCCATATAATACTTTATAGGTTAAATCCAAAACACTTCCAGCTTGATAAATAATAATAATAATAATAATAATAATAATAATAAGGATGAGGATGATGATGATGATGTATGGTGATGTATGGAAGTGAGAGATGGACCATAAAGAAGGCTGATTGCCGAAGAATTGATGCTTTTGAATTATGGTGCTGGAGGAGACTCTTGAGAGTCCCATGGACTGCAAGAAGATCAAACCTATCCATTCTGAAGGAAATCAGCCCTGAGTGCTCACTGGAAGGACAGATCCTGAAGCTGAGGCTCCAGTACTTTGGCCACCTCATGAGAAGAGAAGACTCCCTGGAAAAGACCCTGATGTTGGGAAAGATGGAGGGCACAAGGAGAAGGGGACGACAGAGGATGAGATGGTTGGACAGTGTTCTCGAAGCTACTAACATGAGTTTGGCCAAACTGCAGGAGGCAGTGGAAGACAGGAGTGCCTGGCGTGCTCTGGTCCATGGGGTCACGAAGAGTCGGACATGACTAACGACTGAACAACAACAACAACAACAACAACAATTTATTATTTATACTTTGGGGGTGATTGCCCCCAAAAAGATCAACAACTTGCCACCGCCAATCATCCAGATTTTCACTTCTAGTTTAGGGTTTTATTTTCTTAATTTTGGGTTCAAGAAAATAGGGGTCGTCTTATACATGAAAAAATACGGTATACTCCCCCCCCGGTTGCTCATCAGGAGTTCAGACCACGTCATTGCATATTTGAAGTTAGGATGAATATTATTTTGCCCGAAGGTTCATCTCCGTTACACTTCCTTGTGCTGAACCTGACATGACATTCATTTTTGCCCACAAACGTCGAATACATTGGGCAACCTTCATCTGTGTCAATATAAAAGACAATCGGCCTTTCGTCATCCCGCCGGAGTTCCCTTGATGATAAATGATGTGGTTGGATTTTCTCACAAGAGAGAGAGAGAGTGCTGTACACACTCCGGTGTACAGCACCCGGATAAATGATCATCACTTCCTTTCTTACTCTCCGGTGGTGTGACTGGAGATGGGGAACTGTGGGGGCATTCCATGGGGCCCGGATTGACGAATTACTGTCAGTCACTTGCAATATAGGGAAGTCTAGGAATGGCGGGGAAGAATTATAAAGGCTCCAGGGGGGTTGATAAGATCATCGGAGAGTATCCAGCTGTCCCTTTGGAGCTCCAGACTCTTGTAAGTAGCACTTGTTCAAGATTTGCATTCTAGGGTTTCAGGAGGGCTGGTTGGCCAACTGACTGGGTAGCCCACCTGGCTATTTGAGGTGGCAAGACTTCTGAAGGTTTGGTCAAGGGAAGGACTCCCCTATGAAGAAAGGTTGCAGAGTCTGGGACCTTTAGCAGAACAGGCAAGGAAGAGGAGACATGATAACAGTCTCTGAAATGATGCATGGCAGGCAGAAAGTGGACAGAGATAAGTTCTTTTCCCTCTTTCATAACACTGTTGATGTTTAGTTGTTTAGTCGTTTCCGACTCTTTGTGACCCCATGGACCAGAGCACGCCAGGCCCTCCTGTCTTCCACTGCCTCCCACAGTTTGGCCAAACTCAGAGAACCCTGAAAAACATCCATTTGGAAACTCCCTAAGGCAGTGGTTCTCAGAGGGTGTGGCAGAAGAGCGTGGCCAGGAAGATTCAAGGTCAATCAAAGAAGCATATAAACATTTCAGTGCAGTATGGCACCGTAGCAAAGTAATTTTTTTGCAGAATATGGACAGATATATTTTCAAAATGAGGGCAAGAGCAAGGCTTCTTTGTGCTGATGAGATGAAAGTTTGCCTCCAATTAGAAACACTGATAGGAGTAGATTCTTTTTGTTTTGCAATCGGT
Source organism: Lacerta viridis (assembly GCA_900245905.1). NCBI lineage: Eukaryota > Metazoa > Chordata > Lepidosauria > Squamata > Lacertidae > Lacerta > Lacerta viridis. The sequence continues at coordinate 117,501 of OFHU01002896.1, forward strand.
CCTGTATACCTGAAGGAGCGTCTCCACCCCCATCATTCTGCCCGGACACTGAGATCCAGCACCGAGGGCCTTCTGGCGGTTCCCTCACTGCGAGAAGCAAAGCTACAGGGAACCAGGCAGAGGGCCTTCTCGGTAGTGGCGCCCGCCCTGTGGAACGCCCTCCCATCACAGGTCAAGGAAATAAACAACTACCTGACATTCAGAAAATACCTGAAGGCAGCCCTTTTTAGGGAAGTTTTTAATGTGTGATATTTTTGTATTTGATTTCTGTTGGAAGCCGCCCAGAGTGGCTGGGGAAATCCAGCCAGATGGGCGGGGTACAAATAATAAATATTATTTCTTAGCAATAAAAAAAAAATCAGTGGCACATGAGCAATTTTTTATTCCCAAAGTGTGGCCCAGAGAAAAAAGTCTGTGAACTAATGCCCTAAGGCAGGGGACCCCAAACTAAGGCCCGGGGGCCGGATGCGGCCCAATTGCCTTCTCAATCCGGCCCGCGGACGGTCTGGGAATCAGCGTGTTTTTACATGAGTAGAATGTGTCCTTTTATTTAAAATGCATCTCTGGGTTATTTGTGGGGCATAGGAATTCGTTCATATTTTTTTTCAAAAAAGGTCTGAAGGACAGTGGACTGGCCCCCTGCTGGAAAAGTTTGCTGACCCCTGCCCTAAGGGCACACAGGGGGATAGCCTGATGTTTAAGTCATCCTTCTCCAATTTGATGCCCTCCAGATGTTTTTCACCGCAGCGCCTGCGGTGGCTGGAGTTGGTGAGAATTGTAGTCCCGCACATCTGGAGAGCACCAGGTTGGAGAACACTGGTCTATTTAAAAGGAGCTTGTCTTCTTCTTCTTTGGCGATCCCTCGTAGCCGAGTAAGATGGTCTTCCATAAACACGGTTTTAACGATGAGTCCGTAAGTGACTGTGGAGTGGAGGCCAATTCTGGATCCACACGTCCTTCCACTGAAACCAGCTGTTCTTGCTCCAAATCAATCTTCATCTTCTCAGGTTGTCCATTGTCTCTGTAATTTCATGGAATTAGTTAGAATCAGCTGGCTATGTTGGTCAGGTTGTCTGCTTGGCCTGCAGAGGGCATCGATTTTTAATTTTTTGCACAATGCGACGAGTCTTGCAGGGTTGTTATGAAATTATAGGAAAGCTGTTTCCATATGAACTCAGTGGTTGCACAATCCATACGCAGAGCCACACATACTCAGATAGGAAGCCTTGGAGGGGGCATGGTTCAGTGGTACCCCTAAATCATGCTTCTGCTATCAGGATGGTAGACTGCGCCTGGGAAAGAAGCTCTCTTTTGGCCTCGAGAAGCAAGGCAAGAGATTCCATTGCAGTAACCCAGGCATGACAGCTTAAGCAAACTGAGTTGCAGCACCTCTTGCTAAATCTTTTGATTTAGCTGCAAATCTTTCCCATCCTCCCTTATCGTTTGTAGCTACTATATACAGTTAAAGGAGAGAGCACCAGACTCCTTCTGGAAGTGGCTAAGCCAAGAGATGATCACTTCTTCCTTTTTCCTCCACCCCCCCCATAAAAACCAGTCACGATCTTTCAATGGCCTGAGGCTCCCCTCTAGAAGTTACCCAGACATATTGCTTCAGCTGAATTATTGCCTCCTTCCTTTTATAATTAAGAGACATGATAGCAAGGCATTTTAGGGCAATCTTTATTTCGAGATAAGACAGGCACCAGCTATCTACACTTTCCGGAAACAATTTTGCCAAGAGGAATAGGTCTCTGCCCCTGGGTGTCTGCTCAGTAGTGCTTTTAAATTTGCCTGCTGTTATTTACTTTTTGGCTTTAAACCGTTCTTAGCTGTTATTTGTTTATTTCATAAAAATTATATACAGTCCTGCCTTGGAAGTCGAACGGAATCCGTTCTGGAAGTCTGTTCAACTTTCAAAACGTTCGGAAACCAAAGCGTGGCTTCCGATTGGCTGCAGGAAGCTCCTGCAGCCAATCGGAAGCCACGCCGGACATCCGGCTTCCGAAAATCGTTCGACAACCGGAACACTCGCTTCTCGTTTTTGATTGTTCGGGAGCCGGAACGTATGAGTTCCAAGGCGTTCGCCAACCAAGGTACAACTTTACTGCATTATTGTCAAGCAAGCAAGCAAGCAAACAAAGCTCAAAGCAGTTTACCAAAAAATAATAAAACAATAAAATTATCACTCTCCAGGGTGCAAGCCTGCGCAGTGTGTCTGGAGGTCCCGGGCTGGCCAGATGACAAGACCCCACCTCTTGGCCTCACTGATGAAAAGCAGAGCAAAAAGTTTATGGTCTAGGAGTCTTGGTAGACCACATACTTGACATGAGTCAACAGTGTGATGCAGCAGCTAAAAAAGCCAATGCAATTCTGGGCTGCATCAATAGGAGTATAGCATCTAGATCAAGGGAAGTAATAGTACCACTGTATTCCGCTCTGGTCAGACCTCACCTGGAATACTGTGTCCAGTTCTGGGCACCACAGTTCAAGAAGGATACTGACAAGCTGGAACGTGTCCAGAGGAGGGCAACCAAAATGGTCAAAGGCCTGGAAACGATGCCTTATGAGGAACGGCTTAGGGAGCTGGGTATGTTTAGCCTGGAGAAGAGAAGGTTAAGGGGTGATATGATAGCCATGTTCAAATATATCAAAGGATGTCATCTAGAGGAGGGAGAAAGGTTGTTTTCTGCTGCTCCAGAGAAGCGGACACGGGGCAATGGATTCAAACTACAAGAAAGAAGATTCCACCTAAACATTAGGAAGAACTTCCTGACAGTAAGAGCTGTTCGACAGTGGAATTTGCTGCCAAGGAGTGTGGTGGAGTCTCCTTCTTTGGAGGTCTTTAAGCGGAGGCTTGACAGCCATCTGTCAGGAATGCTTTGATGGTGTTTCTTGCTTGGCAGGGGGTTGGACTGGATGGCCCTTGGGGTCTCTTCCAACTCTGTGATTCTAGGATTCTATAAGTTTGGCACCAGCTTGGCTGCAGGACTTGCTAGAAGGAGGTGCCATCCAGTCAACTTAGGGACTCCACTCTGACCTTGTGTGTGTCTTTCTCCTTGGCCGCTTTCCTCTGTCCTTCAGATAAACTGTTCCCAAGCTACTAAGTGCTTTCTTTCTATCCTAATAGTGGCACCTTGATCTCTGCCTAGTAACAAATCACCATCTGGGGCAGACCTGTACAACCTGACAGGGTCTCACTCCTCTCAGCAATTGCGCTGCAGCATTCTGCATCGTAACTGCAGCTTCCGGGTGAAGCGCCACATGCCGGAAAACAATTTTCGGTCTGATGATACTGGGATAGAGGTGGTCCCTTACAAGGCTTGCTGGAAGAGGACGGTCTTCAACAGATGATAGAGGCGGCGCCTTGTCTGGTCGGTGTCTACAGACCTCCTGATAAGACTTTATCTGCAGGGTGCCCTGTGCTGCAAAGCACAATGGCCAAAGGGCTATATAAGTACAGTAGCTGGTTCTTTTTGCAGCGGCACAACAGGATAGCAATAGGAAGCCCCAGTGAGTGGCTGGACCAACCATTGCCTTCTCCATCAAGACAGAGCTGGAGCTCCTTCCAGCTAAGGCACCCTCAGCTCCGACACATCAGGCAGCTGCTTTGCAGAAACACGGACAGGTACGCATCCCTCCTCCTCTGGCTACAAGTCCATCAGCCGGCAGAATTCTCTCTCTCCCCCGCCCACCCTGTCTTCTCTTGTCTTCTGTTTTTGACCCTGACCAGGCCCCTGTCATCTTGGGGTGACATGACCCCCTCTTTGCGGTGCAGACCCGCCTCCTCCTCCTTTCCTTGGCTGAGGCCACATTCACACCAAACATATAAAGCACCCATGATGCCACTTTAAAGCGCCGTGGTTTCCCCCAGAGGATTCTGGGAGCTGTAGTTTGCTAAGGGTGCTGGGAGTTGTCGGGTGGCCTCAGTTCCCCTCAAAGAGAGACCGTTCCCAGAGTTCCCCGGGAGGAGAGGTTGGCTGTTGAACCACTCTGCAAAATACGTCTCTGTGAGGACAATAGACATGTGCTATCTCTGTTTTCAGTGAAGGTTTTCTTGCATCCTTGCTTTTTGTTGTTCTGTGTGTTTTAGCCAGATTATGTATTTATATAATTGAAATTGCACACTGCTTTGAGGATTGTTCTTTTCCCCTTTTCTTTTTTGAGCAAGGGGTATATAAATTTTCTGATTAACATAAATAAATAAGCATGTTGGCACAGATGCGCAGAGACTTTGGGGAGGCACTTTGCACATGGTCAGAGTTTCTCATATCACATTTCCAGGAAGGAACTGCAGCTCTGAAAACAAATCAAACAATTCTCTCTTTATGTCGTACCCTGAAAGACAGAACAATTTTTTTTTGTGGTGTTGTTGTTACTTTAGAGGGGAAACTGGATTGGGGTTTGAGAGGTTGAAGTGGTAGGGTTTGCCTTTAAAATAAATACCACACCATGCATCCGGGAGCAAGTGTTCTGTATGCCTTCTAAAGGCATGATTTGCTCACTCCTCTTTGGAAAAAATAAAACACATGGGTTTTTAAACAACTTCTGGGGAGGTAAATGTGCCGATTCTGCAAAATCTGTAACACCATAATACCCGTGTTTCATATAACGCATATTGCACCTGTCTTTAGAGACCTGTGCTGGTTGCTGATTTGCTATTGAGCCCCATTCAAAGAGTTGCCATTAGTATATAAAGCCTTAACAGTCTGGGACCAATTTACCTTACCATGACTCTGAACTGCTTCAATATGTGGAATTTGTAAGAACTTGATATTCTGGCAGCTGCACTTTGGAACTCCCTGCCTGTTGACGTCAACCAGGTGCCTTCACTGTACTCTTTTGGTGCCTGCGAAAAAGATACTTGTTTAGGAAAGCCGGCCCAGACATGGAGAAAGACTCTGAAAATAATACAGTGAGGATGCCTGCTTGAGATCAAGAGGCAGGGAGTTCCAGGTGCCGCCACACTAAACGATCAAGTTCTTACAAATGTGGAATGGGTAGTTTGCAGCATCTACATTGGTGTCATCAAAAATATTCAGTACTTTGAGATAGTTCTTGTGCAGCTGTGCTCCTTTGCATCTGTCTTGCCAAATGCAAGGTGGTTCTTTTAAAAGGAGATTCAGAAGCAATGCAAAACACAAGTGAGTGGGAAGAAGAAGATTTTATTTTATTTTATTTATATTATTTTTCCATTGCCAAGTTTTAATTCACAAAAATAAGAAAAATCAAATTAACAAATGTCAAATCAATAAACATCTTATCCAGCCATGTACACAGACCTATTCAAACCTATACAAAATTTTAATAAAAAATTTATTTCTAAACAGCAAGCAATATACTGTATACATACCAAGCATGCACTTGGAAGCCCTCAAGAAGTGGGGAAGTGACTCCCCCAGGTAGCCTCAGTTTGCACAGCCCTGCGGCCGATCAGTCGGTGCAGGAGCTTCTGAAAAACTCTGCCCAAACCATCTGATTTCATAGATAGCCACCCCCTCCCAATGCCTCACTTTCCCACAATAATTTCCAACATCAAAGAAGGTTTCCAGAACTATCCTCCACAGGTGATTAAGGCAGCTGGGGGGCAGGGAGCTTCACCTCCTCCCAGCTGATTAGGACATTAAAGACTATTCTCACACCATCAAAGAATTTAACAAGAGCGAGGGAGGTGGAAGGAACAGAAGCAGGAATTGCTCCATAGCTTTTATATGCCTGTTGTCTTTGTCCATGGAGTTTTCTTGGCAGGGATGTCTGGAGTGGCTTGCCAGTTCCTGCTCCAGGTGGATCACGTTTTGTCAAAACTCTTCACTATGACCTGTCCATCTCGGGTGGCCCTGCACGGCATAGCTCATAGCTTCCCTGCATTATTCAAGCCCCTTTGCAGTGATCCATGAAGGACAGATCCTGTCCTGAAGCTGAGGCTCCAATACTTTGGCCACCTCATGAGAAGAGAAGACACCCTGGTGTGCTCTTGTCCATGGGGTCACGAAGAGTCGGACACGACTAAACGACTAAACACCAACAACAGACCACTAACTCCTAGATACATTTTTTGGTCTACCGGGTGCATGTCTCATACAGCATCGTTTTAAGTGCCTTTCCCCCCTTTCTCCTCCAGATAACGCAGATGACCTTCGCACACACCTTGGGCCTACAGAGGATGCTGTGGCTGATTTCTCTGGGTCTTTTGGCCTCTTGCGTGCAGATGGCCACGGGAGCGGATGGAGGCTTGAAGGTCCAAGTGACCCAGAAGGGGCTGAATTATGGTGCGTGACCTCACGGCAATGTCCGTACTTGGCCTTGAGCAAAACAGAAGGGGGTTCCGGAGATTTTTTTTTTATTTTTTTTTAAAGAGTCTCCCAGAAATGCTCAAATTGAGAACTTGTTGGTACAGAAAGTACTTTTAAAAAATGTGACGTTTGCATTAAGGCGGTGGTTCCCAAAGGAGGAGGTGGTTCTACCCCCTGGGGGGCAGGATTTCCTAGGGAGACCCTCAGAGGCAAGAGGTGCAAACGACTGTCAGACTTTTAAAAGCTGCTAGAGTGGCTGGGGAAACCCAGCTGGATGGACAGGGTACAAATAAATTGTTGTTGTTGTTGTTGTTGTTGTTGTTGTTGTTGTTGTTGTTGTTGTTATTATTTTATTAATATCACTGGATCAAGTTCATCAATTCTGTCTAATTAACTAAATAGTTTTAATTGAATAAATGTGCAATTAATTGTTACTGCTTTGAAGTTTATTGTGCTATCATCTTCCTTAGTGGGCCATGTAAACTGCTATTCTTAAAAATATATATGTTTTTTATAAGGTAGGGCACTAGGGCAGTCCTTTTTTTCTAAATAAATGTTTAGGGGCACTCTCATTTTGACTCAAGAAAACCACCATTTTATAGTTCAAATCGGGGTAAATAAATTCAGGAAATGGACAAAAGTACAAAGATTCACAAAATATTTAGGGATATGCGCCACCCCCCCCCAAAAAAATGCACTGGGGGTAGGATGAGGGTGGTGGCCTGAAAAAGTTTGGGAACCATTGGATTTTCCTGTGGGGCAAGGGGGTTGCTTGCATGTGTGTATGTATGTTTGAAATGTATTTTGTGCAGTTATTTCTCAAAGGTATTCTTCACCTACCCACACCCCAGCATTGTTGGTCCAGGAGCACCCCAGAACCTAAGATCTCAGGGCCCAAACCTGAGATCCAAGGGTGACCCCTAGTGATGTCATGAAGGGTGGGCCCTGGGGGTTCTTCCTCTGCCCTCCTTCCTAACACTGATCACTGGAGACGGAGGTTAATTGGGAGAGAGGAGGAAGGCAGACCTCTCTGATTCTGCCTTTCCCCCGCCCCTCTTTACAGCAAAGGAACTTGGAATCGAGATATTGAAGTCAGCGCTGAAGAAGGAAACGTTCCACAACATAAACGGTTCTTACACTGTGCCGCTTGCTGGGAAAGTGCAGTATTCTGTATCTGGGTAAGCGAGAGAGTGTGGCTCTCCACCTCCCCTCTTCTTGCCTGTCCCTCTGGGGTAAAGGATGTGCTTTGCATGCAGAAGCTCCTGGGGCAACCCAGTCAGATGGGTGGCATATAAATAATTTATTATTATTATTGTTACTGGTATTATTATTATTATTATTATTATTATTATATTAGGCAGCATCACCAAGGAGGACTGAGTGAGACCCCTGCCTGAAACCCTGGAGTGCTGCTTTTACTTTATTATCATAGAATCATAGAATTTTAGAGTTGGGTGGGAACCTGAGGATCATCTAGTCCAACCCCCTGCAATACAGGAATATGCAGCTGTCCCATATGGGGGTCAAACCTGCAACCTTGGCATTATCAGCACCATGCTCTAACCAGCTGAGCTATCCAGTAGACCATTATGTTTTTTCATTTTGCATTTTTATGTCGTGAACTGCCCTGTGATCTTAGGCAGAATACTAATACTAATACTAATTGGAAGTTGGAAAGTGTCATGCTGGTGGTCAACAAAAGAGATTTAAAGACAGCTTTAAGGCAAGTTTTAAGAAATGTAGTATAAACACCGACAACCGGGAAACACTGGCCTGCGAGCGCTCCAGTTGGAGAACAGCCTTTACCAAAGGTGTCATGGGCTATGAATCAGTTACAGGTGGGTAGCCGTGTTGGTCTGCCATAGTCAAAACAAAATAAAAAATGCACACGAAAGCTCATACCAAGAACAAACTTAGTTGGTCTCTAAGGTGCTACTGGAAAGAATTTTTTATTTTGTATGGGCTATGAAGACACTTGAACTCAGGACGAAAGGGAGGAACGTGCCAAGAGGAAGGCACGCTTGGCAAATCCACACCGTGATCAACTCCCACCCAGAAACCAATGTTCCCACTGTGGAAGGATATGTGGATCCAGAATTGGCCTCCACAGTCACTTCTTAAATTTTATTATGGCCATTGGCCCATATCAAAACAAAACAGACAAAGCAAACAGAAAATACAATTTGGAACAACTCGACATAAAACAATAAAAAACGAGGCAGCAACTGCTGCAATTTGAACAATATCAATTCTAATAAGAATAACATTTTAACTCAATTTGGTTAATACATATGCAGGATAGGGATTCAGCTAAAACTTTATTTAGGAGTTAATTAATAACTTAATTCCCTCTTAATAATACTGGGTTTTAGTTAAACTATCAAAACTATGCAGTGACCACAGTCACTTATGGACTCACTGTTAAAACTGTGTTTATGGAAGACAATCTTACTCGGCTACGAGGGATCGCCAAAGAAGAAGACTACTAATACTAAAATACTAATACTAATACTAATACTAATACTAACACTAACAGTCTGGCTTTGGTATAAGGCAACTGCCTTTGTTCCTTTGCCCATACCAGCCCAAGGAAGTGTTCAGCAGGAGGAGGGCCCTCCTTCATGTCTCTCTGTTCTACTTTTTAGGATCCAGGTCACGGAATTCCGGGTGAACCAGGCAGGCGCTGAGTTTGCTGCTGGGACGGGTGTCGACCTTTCCGTCCAAGATGCCAATGTCTTGATGAGCGGTAACTGGAAGTTGGCATCCTTTTTAGGGTAAGAACTGCCTGCTGTCAGGGAGATGCTTTCGACTTCCAAGCAGTGGAGCTGGGAAGGAGGGAGAGCTTTGGCTGCCTGCTGCCGCTGTTGGGGTTTCATCCACACGGTACATTCAAAACACATGGCTCCTCCCTGCAAACAATCCTGGGAACTGTAGTTTAAGGGTTCTGGGAACTGTGTTTTTTATAATTAAAATATTTTATTATTTACAATGCAGACAGGTAAAGGTAAAGGGACTCCTGACCATTAGGTCCAGTCGTGTCCGACTCTGGGGTTGCGGTGCTCATCTCGCATTACTGGCCGAGGGATGCCAGCATACAGCTTCCGGGTCATGTGGCCAGCATGACTAAGCTGCAGAGCAGCGCATGGAAACGCCGTTTACCTTCCCGCCGGAGCAGTACCTATTTATCTACTTGCACTTTGATGTGCTTTCGAACTGCTAGGTGGGCAGGAGCTGGGACCGAGCAACGGGAGCTCACCCCATTGTGGGGATTTGAACCGCCGACCTTCTGATCAGCAAGCCCTAGGCGCTGTGGTTTAACCCACAGTGCCACCCGCACATACAATTACACCAACTCAAATACCAACAATACAAAAATACAAACATAAATGCTACACTTATGTGACTTCCCTCCACCAGTGTTCGTCATTTCTTATTTTTTAATATTCTTATTTAGATTGCAATTTGTAACTCTTAGTATTATTTCTTAGTTCTGGGAACTGTAAGTCTGTGAGGCGCAAACTGCATTTCCCAGGATTCTTTAGGGGGAAGCTGTGTGCTTTTGTGTGTTTGCAGCTGTCCTGCCTGAAAAAAAGATTCAGTTGCTGGTCCAGTCTATCTCTCTACCTGGAAACAGAAGGAGCGAATGATCTTTTCCTTCACATTAGGAAGCACATAACATCCCTCTGATGGAAGAAGCCCTGGCTCTTGTAGGCTTTATGTCTGGGCATTGTGCTCCATCTACCTGGAGAACAGAGCCAGCCCAGACACCCTTTCAGTTTCTCCATCCCATCTTCAAGAAGATGCTGTTCTGGCTGTACACCATCACTACTCTCCTTGCCTCATTCCGATGCAATGACTGCATCTTTCCCTTACAGAGATGACAGCGGCACTGTTGACATCAGCATTGACCGGCTCACCATCTCTACTGTCATGGGAGTGGACAGGGGCGATGAAGGACGGCTTCGGGTGTGGTATGAAAGCTGCCGTTCTGCCATGGGGGATTTCAGGTTGAAATTCTACGGGGGAACGAGGTAACCTCTAATTCCTTATTTTCCTAGACACTGAAAGGCAAAGGAGTATAGCTCAGTGAGAGAGCATTTCCTTTGCATGTAGAAGGTCCCAGGTTCAGTCCCCAGAATCTTCTGGTAGGGGTGGGAAAGACACCTGCTTGAAACCCAAGAGAGCCACTACTGAGCTAATGGACCATTTTTTTAAAAAGAAGAGCTTGTAACTTGGGTGAGTTAGATTGAAATGATCACTTACAGTTTCGGGAGTTCAGAGGCTTTATTCATGCAGGAGCAGATTTATCTTGGCAGAAACTATTTACAGAATGGGTAGAAATGGCAAGAGAGAAAATGGATCAACTTTTAGGGGTGGAGTTAACTTAAAAAGAGAGGCTACAAACATGTGCTGGCTATATTGCTAAACAAACAGTGCCCCCATGCGGTTTAAAGTAACACATTGCCACTGTTGGAATAACTCAGCCAGTAAAGCATGAGGCTCATAAACCAAAATCTAATCTCTCTTCCCTACCCAAAGCTTGGGCGATGTCCCACAGAGAAGGTGCATCTCTCTTGCTTGAGGCCACTGCAAAACCCCCCTCTAGGTTGGACGAACAGCAGTGTTAGATTAGCCATAATATGGGATGGAGCGTGTGCTCCCATTCCCACTGACATTTGCTCCTTCTTCCTCCCACAGTTGGCTGTACAACATTGCAGCGTCTGCTCTCAAGGACATGCTCAAATCAGAAGTCAATCAACAAGTAAGATTTTTGAACTTCTAAGGTGAAGGACAAAAGCTGGACCTTATTACTGCTGCCAGTCTCCATTGCCCTGCCCTGCTCCGCGTGAGAAGCCCTGGTACATTAAATCAGGGACAGGGAAACTGAGGCCCGGTGCAAGCTGTTGGACTACAACGCCCATCATCCCTGTGCATTGGCCATGCTGGCTGCAGGGGCTGATGGGAGTTGTAGTCCCTCAACATCTGGGAGGGCAACAGGATCCTTTGTCCCCAGCATTAAATACATACGTTTGTGGTGGAGCCATCACCTAGTCCCAGAGCAGATTAATAGTAGTAGTAGTAGTAGTAGTAGTAGTAGTAATAATAATAATAATAATAATAATAATAATAATAATTTATTATACCCCACCCATCTGGCTGGGTTTCCCCAGCCACTCTGGGCGGCTCCCAATCGATTATTACAAACACAATACAGCATTAAACATTTAAAACTTCCGTAAACAAGGCTGCCCTCAGATGTCTTTTAAAAGTCAGATAGTTGTTTATTTCCTTAACATCTGATGGGAGGGTGTTCCATAGGGCAGGCGCCACCACCAAAAAGGCCCTCTGCCTTGTTTCCTGTAACCTCACTTCTCGCAGTGAGGGAACTGCCAGAAGACCCTTGGAGCTGGATCTCAGTGTCCGGGCTGGACAATGGGGGTGGAGACGCTCCTTCAGGTATACTGGGCCGAGGCCGTTTATTTAGGGCTTTAAAGGTCAGCACCAACACTTTGAATTGTGCTTGGAAACGTACTGGGAGCCAATGTAGGTCTTTCAGGACCGGTGTTATGTGGTCTCGGCGGCCGCTCCCAGTCACCAGTCTAGCTGCCGCATTCTGGATTAATTGCAGTTTCCGAGTCACCTTCAAAGGTAGCACATTGCAGTAGTCCAAGCGAGAGATAACTAGAGCATGCACCACTCTGGCGAGACAGTCTGCGGTAGAGCATCTGCTCTTTGTGCATAAGGCTACGGGTTCAATTCCTGGTGCATGCCCAGGTAGGGATGTGGGGGGGATCCTGACGTGTTTGAAATTCTGGAGAGCTGCTGCCAGTTAGTGTAGACAGTACTTAGCTGAATATATCAATGGTCGGACTCACTTCCTATGTTCCTAAGTGCGCAATGCTGACACACACCCCCACCTTCAGCTTCCCCTCTTCATTTGTGATGGGGAAAGAACTTTAGGTGACATTCACTGTCCATCCCTCTGAATGTTCTGGGCTTTCTCCCCTTCCAGCTGTGTTCGGAGGTCAAGAAAGGAATCGGCAAGATTGCGGAAATCCTGAAAACCATGAATGGTAAGCACCTCGTATGCCTGGAGCTACCAGCTCAAAATCACCCCTCTGGGAATAATTCCCGGCACACTGGTCTGCACCTTGCTAAACATTGGCTTTCTCCGTGTCCTTTTCCAGTCTCAGCCCAGTTGGACCCCATTGCAGGGATAGACTACTCCTTGGTGGAACAGCCCGTGATTGATGTGGATCGATGTAATGTGGACCTGAAGGTAATGATGACCTTGGGGGGGAATGGAGGGAGTAGGGAACTGGCAGATAATTTCAGATTGTCTGTGGATCTATGAAGCCTTTTTTCAAACCTCTCCACCCCAGCCTTCTGGTGAAGCCTGATCCCAAAGTAGGTAGAGCTTTGTAGCACTGTGAGATTGAATAGCTGTTTCCAAGGTGGAATGGGAAGCAATTCCCAGAGCGGTTGTCCAAAACAAAGGTGACTGGAAAGGCGGTTTGAAGGAGATGTATTGAGAATTAAATTGGTAAATTTAAATTTTAACCTCCTACCCCACGTGTGTGTGAGAAATATGAGAGGAAACAGGCTGTGAAGCCCTTCGAGCAGAGTAAAAACACTTGCGCACTTTTGCAACCTACTGGAAGCGAGGAATTAGGCAGTTACACCTTTTATCTCTGTTTGCTGGTGATCTGCTGCCCTTTCCCTTCTTTATCACCGTTGCTAAGAATAAACCACACATTTTAGTAAATGTGAAAAGCTTTACTTACATTTCAATGCAGGCAGCAAATACTTCTAAGTAGTATTTGTCAGATTGCATTTCTTAGTACAGTAAGTATTGATCTGATGTGTAGAGATCTTTCCTATTCTAATTAATTCAAGAGGGTTCTGGAAGCTTCTCTGTGTGAAAGAAACAAGCAGAAGGTTCCTGGTGTTTGGGTTATTCCTTCAGAGAAGCTGAGTACAGCTGGCTTAAATTGGTTCTGTTATCTCTTCTTCGAGGTCATGCTGACTATAATAAGAGAAACAAGAACTCAGGCCACAACACTGATTTTCAAGTCTCTTATGAAATTAATGCGCCAGGACAAGGCCCTGTTTCAGAGATTCTTCTTCAGCTAATAGAGTCTTAAAGTTTTAAGGTTGACATGTACTGATTGCTTAGAGTTCAGCTGAAGAGGAATCTCCGAAACAGGGCCTTGTCCTGGCATTAATTTCACCTGACATATAAACTTTAAGAAATAAATCTATCCACAAGAGACTTGAAAAACTTGAATCATTCAAATCATCGTTGTGGCCCGAGTTCTTGTTTCTCTACAATTTTCTGCATTGCCTCTATCAAAAACTCCAACTTTTAAAGAATATAATAAGAGGCCAGAAGGAGCCTGGGTTCCACTTTCTCTTTCTAGCTCTTTTCCTTCTGGTGTGGTGTTTTGTACATAGTATGCCTAGTGTTAAGGTTTAGACTTATTGTAAGTTTTAAAAACAAAACAAAATAAAAAAATTCCTTCCAGTAGCACCTTAGAGACCAACTAAGTTTGTTCTTGGTATGAGCTTTCGTGTGCATGCACACTTCTTCAGATACCTTGGTATGAGCTTTCGTGTGCATGCACACTTCTTCAGATGCACACGAAAGCTCATACCAAGAACAAACTTAGTTGGTCTCTAAGGTGCTACTGGAAGGAATTTTTTAATTTTATTTTGTTTTGACTATGGCAGACCAACACGGCCACCTACCTGTAACTGTAAGTTTTAAGTTAAGTCTGCTGCAAGTAGACTTTCAATGACAGTATTCAGGTTAAAAATGCTTCTCAGTTATTCAGTACAGAACTAGTTTCCAAAATGGAGTCTGGACTCTGAGCAGAGCCCAGGCATGTACGTCTTCTCACATCCTTGGCTTGAAATAAGACAGAGACTGTGGCAAGGAGTGTAAGATTCTTTGTCCTATTTCCCCACAACAGTAAGTGGGGGTATCTACTGTAGGAATACAGGAACTCTGTGAGTCTTATCCCCTTAGAATCATAGAATCGCAGATTTGGAAGGGACCCCAAGGGTCATCCAGTCCAATCCCCTGCAATGCAGGAATATGCAGCCATCCCATACAGGGATTGAACCTGCAACCTTGGCGTTATCAGCACTACACTCTAGCCAACTGAGCATTCTGCTTATTTAGCAAACCTAATTGTTGTTTTGACAGCAGATTTCCCCACGTGGTTGACTTTCACAGGAAATTCAGTAACCTGAATACCTCAGGCCACAGGTTCCCCACCCCAGCTCTGGAGAATTTATTTGGGAACTTGGCGGAAGGTTCACACAGGCACTCTGAGGCTTCTCCCTGCCTCCAAGAGGGGCTATTTCAGTTGCGAGGACTCTTCGCCTGTCTGCGCTTGTGGGGGTTTGCCAGTGTGAGAGCCAGTGTGGTGTAGTGGCTAAGAGTGGTAGACTCGTAATCTGGTGAACCGGGTTCGCGTCTCCCCTCCTCCACATGCAGCTGCTGGGTGACCTTGGGCTAGTCACACTTCTTTGAAGTCTCTCAGCCCCACTCACCTCACAGAGTGTTTGTTGTGGGGGAGGAAGGGAAAGGAGAATGTTAGCCGCTTTGAGACTCCTTAGGGTAGTGATAAAGCGGGATATCGAATCCAAACTCTTCCAAACTCTTGCAGGTTTCTTGCCTGGGATCTGCCTTCAAATTCTTCCTTCTTTGAGGCAGGTGGCAATCTCATCGTGGAGCGCCCTCCACAAGTTGACCACCTTCCCATCTCTTCTCTCCTAGGGTCAGTTCTTTACGGTGGGAAAGACCCTCCACAACAGCCCCTTCCAGCCCACCCCCTTCCTCTTGCCCAACCAGTCAGACTCCATGGTCCTCCTGGGCATCTCTGAACTCGTCGCCAACTCAGCTGCCTTTGTGTACTACACTGCAGGGGCGCTCAAGGTGAACTACACCGATGCCATGGTAAGGAGGTGTGGATGTGCACAGGGTCCGTCAAGGAAGGCCATGATGCACAGGTACATGGTCCCAGGTTCGAATCCTGACGTCACCAGTTGACAGGCTATGAGGCTGAAAAGACCCTGGCCCAAATACTTGGAGACAGAGGCGGAGCTAGCTGCTCCAGGACCCGGGGACATGGCTAGCTGCCGGGGGGGGGGGTTAGCAGGGGCAGGGCGACCATCCCAGGGGGGCGCCACCCGCAGTGAGTGGCAAGCATCCCAGGGAGTTGATTGGCACAGCAATCAGAGAGCCAGTGTGGTGTAGTGGTTAAGAGCGGTGGACTCGTAATCTGGTGAACCAGGTTCGCGTCTCCGCTCCTCCACATCATAGCTGTCAACTTTTCCCTTTTCTTGCGAGGAATCCTATTTGGAATAAGGGAATTTCCCTTTAAAAAAGGGGAAAGTTGACAGCTATGCTCCACATGCAGCTGCTGGGTGACCTTGGGCTAGTCACACTTCTCTGAAGTCTCTCAGCCCCACTCACCTCACAGAGTGTTTGTTGTGGGGGAGGAAGGGAAAGGAGAATGTTAGCCGCTTTGAGACTCCTTTGGGTAGTGATAAAGCAGGATATCAAATCCAAACTCTTCTTCTATTGGGGGCGATCGGCGCAGCAATCAGCACCCAGGGGGGTGATTGGTGCCCAGGGGGCGGAGGGGCGATTGCACAGGGGTGGGTTTCACCCCCCCCCAGGGATGACACTTGGGGTGGGCTGCCCGCACCGCTCCCCCCTTCCTACGCCCCTGCTTGGAGAGCTGCTATGAGTGTAGTCAACCAGACATACAGACACACAGGCATACAGGGTAAAAGGTAAAAGTAAACTGTCTCGCATTGTTTAATATATGTTTTTATTGCATTGTGAAAGCTCTCTGAGGTGCTTCAAATGAGAGCCAGTGTGGTGTAGTGGTTAAGAGTGGTAGACTTCTAATCTGGGGAATCGGGTTCGCGTCTCCTCTCCTCCACATGCAGCTGCTGGGTGACCTTGGGCTAGTCACACTTCTTTGAAGTCTCTCAGCCCCACTCACCTCACAGAGTGTTTGTTGTGGGGGAGGAAGGGAAAGGAGAATGTTAGCTGCTTTGAGACTCCTTCGGGTAGTGATAAAGCAGGATATCAAATCCAAACTCTTCTAAATTAAATTGTGAATATAATTATTAATACTGCGCTAGGTGGACTGATGTCCTGACTCGGCAAGGGGCAGCTTCTCAGGGTCTGAAGGGTCTTGGCTTGCCATAGGGTTGCTATCTTTCAAAAAGTGAAATTCCTGATTCCCGCAAAAAATTGTGACCTTTTTTTTAAGGAAACCAGCTTTTTTTGGGGAATAAGCCCAAATTCCCCCAAAATAGTGGTTTTGAGCTGTTTCCGATACTTTTTCCATCTCATTGCCATACACCCGGGTTTTCGCTGAAATTTTTTCTATCCAGCTAAATCCCCCCCCCCGATGCCATGCTCACACCCAAAAACCAGGACATGTCAGGAATTTCCCCAACGTATGGCAAGCCTATCCTTGCCCAAACCCCTCTTAGGGCTGATCCAAACCTCTGCAGGTGTGGGTCTCTGCTATGGAATGAATGAAGCTTCTAACTTCCCCCAACCATAAGTCGAAACTATAACGCATAGAATTTTTTTATTCACACCAGTGACTATAGCATGTGAGATAATCCGGTACAGCAATTTTAATCAAAATAAGAGGTGGCGTAGTTAAATAAATAAATAAATAAATTATGTGGTGATCTGTCATGGAACAACCCTACTGAAGACTGTAGCAGTGGTTGCCCAGACCTTGTTGTTAGTTGCAAAGGGCCCCCCCAAATGTAGCTCTGCCATTGCACCTCCGATCGCCCTGCCATTTCTCCTGGAGAAATGTGATATTTAGCACTGAACAAATGCCAATTGGGTTTTCGGTGGATGGCTGTTTGTTCCAATTCAGCACTAAAGAGCAGCTCATCTAAGTGAGAACTGTGGGGCAAAGGCAAGACCGCGCATACCTGGTCCTAGAAAACACAGGACAAGCGTAAAACCTTTCTAGGCCTGGGGCAAGAAGAAGTGTGGATTGGTCCCTGATCTCCAAAGATTACTGAGAGCAAATCCAGTGAGTCAGCCTGGAAACTGGGGCTGCCCTAATTGAACATTCACAAGCGTTGTCATTTCAGGTCCCCAAAACTTTGCCTTTGCGTCTGAACACCAAGAACGTGGGGATATTTGTACCAGAGGTGAGTTTAGGCTTGTGAAGGTATGGGGGGGGTGGAACAGATTCCCCCACCCAGCCACAAGAGCCAAATGCAAAACTGAAAACCTCTTGTGAAATCTTTTCTCTTGTGAAATATTCCTTCTTTTGGAGCGACGGGTCACAAAAAGGTCTTGTCTGTTGTGTTTACTTCCCCTCTCTATCTCTTGTTCTGCTCTTTGATGGCCGAGAACAGCCTTTAATTGGAAGGAAGTGATGGTGCAGATTACCTTCTGACCTTCTTTGATGTTAGAGATTGTTTGGAGGAACGTGCGGTATTGGAAGAGAGGGCCAGCTAATTAATAATCGGCACTAGCTAGTTGGGCAAGGCACATGGGCTAACAAGTTAGCTATCTATAAATCGGATGGTTGGGGGGCATAGTTCTGAACAGCTGGTGCACGGACTGATGGCCGCAGGGCCGTGCAACCTGAGGCTACCTGTGTGTGTGTGTGTGTGTGTGTGTCACTTTGCCACTTCTTGAGGGCTTCCCAGTGGCAGATCGAAGGGTTTGCTTGGTAATGTATATAATGCTTGCTGTTTAGAATAAAATATATAATCTTCTCTCTCTCTTGTGTTTGTATTGCTTCTGAATCTCATTGAAAGAACCACCTTGCATTTAGCAAGGCACACCCCATCCCGTAATAATTCTCATGTGGAAGCACCCCCAGACCCAGAAATATTGATCTCTCCCCGTGCCCCCACCCAATCGTAATGAAACACCCGTTCCATCGCAGCGCCTCTCTTTTCTCCCCTCCGCAGCTGAACGAGCGCTTTCCAAATATGCCCATGGAGTTCCACCTGTCTGCCCTAAAGGAACCTGAGCTACGCTTCCAGCCCACTGGAGTGGAGGTCACGCTCTTTGGATCTGCAGAGGCCTTCGTCATCCTCCCGAACGCCAGCCTGGCCTCCGTGTTCCTGCTGAATATTGTAAGCATCGCTAACAGGTGGGGTTGGTGGAGGAACGGAGATCCCCCCCCCCTTCTCCGAGGTGGTGGGGAGAGGGTTCAATATGAACCATCTTAAAGGACGAGAGTGTTGGGAGGTGTGCGTCACAGGTCTGCTGCTGCTACTAGCGTGCCCAAACAGTGCCTGCATCGCACAGGGTTGGACTAGATGACCTTTGGGGGTGCCCTTCCAGCTCTGCAATTTTATAAGTGTGCTTCTGGGAGCTGTAAGGGAAGTGGAGGCTGCTCCTGCTAGCCCAGAGAGCGGCCTTGCCTGCCGGCTTCTTCCCTCCCCGGCTCAGGGTGGATGGGGACAAAGCCAGAACGGGTCGGGTCTCTCGCTGCCGTTGGCTCTGGCTTCCTCCAACATTGGTTTAGCGCACAGGAAGCATGAACGGCCCAAGAGGCATCACCCAACCGAGACTCATCTTCTTCTGGCTGTTCTCTCACTTTGGCTTACAGGACGCCAACTTCACGGGACAACCCCTTCTTAAGCCTGGGAAGCCTGGGAAGTCCCTCGGTTATGCTGGGGTTTTTGTGGCCCTGAAAAAGTGAGTGTCACTCCTCTTCTCTGGTTCCAGGGTCTTCCTCTTGTTCTGCACCCCTCTCCCCAATCCCCAGGATTAGCGCAGGATTCCTGCCTGCTGTTCTCTCACCTTTAATGCGGGCCTCCATGCAATTATTATTATTATTATTATTATTATTATTATTATTATTATTATTATTAATTGCCCCTGCCCATCACCACCTGCTTTGCACGCAGAAAGCTCCAAGTTCGGTCCCTGGCATTGCTGGGTGGAGACGGAAGGAGCTGGGAGACGGGTTTAAATCCCGACTCAGCCATGAAGCTCATTGGGTGACCTAAGGGACCAGTCACTGCCTGTCAGCCTGACCTACCTCACAGGGTTGTTGCGAGGATTAAATGAGAAGAATGCATATACCCCCTTGAGCTTAACTGGAGGGAAAAGGTGGGATATAAGAAATGGAATGAAGAAGCAAATGTGCCCAAGAGCATAAAAGAATCCCGACTCGGCGCTTTCTCATCCTTCTGTGTCTCCAGCAGGTTGCGACTGTCTAAGGAATGGTCCAAGGTCGGCGAGATCAGGGTGAGTATAGAGGTGGAGGAGGAGGAGATCATGGGGATGAAGGAATGGGTGGGGCTTGGAATCTGGAGGTTGGGGTTGTGAGATGCACCTAGCTGAGCCCAGGCACTCGTCCCTCCTTCAAACCAGTGCTTTTTGGGGGGGGTGGAGGGGGTGTACGCAGGGGTACATACACCCCTAAACTTTTTGTGAATCTAAGTTTGGCCTCATTGAGCGGCAGTATTTCAATATGAGTAGGAAAATGAGAGTACCCCTAAATACTTTTTTTTTTAGGAAAAAAGCACTGCTTAAAACTATACATGTGGGTTCTCAAAATAGATAGATAGATGGATAGATGGATGGATAGATGATAGATAGATAGATAGATAGATAGATAGATAGATAGATAGATAGATAGGAAGGAGGCAGGCATCTGGGGAAAACGATTCCCCCCAATTATTTATTATTATTTTTCCAAATTATTACAAATCAAAAACCAAATTAATTTCATTTAATGCAATTCCTTAAAATCAGGTTTCCCGCGCCTGTTCCAAACATATGGCCACCGTCACTTCCTCGCATAGCCGCATCATTTCAGTTGACACCCTTCACTTGCCGTCAAACCGTTCTTCCAGCTGGCTACTTTTTCCGCCTTACAAACAGCACCTCAGTTACATCTTATAAATAAATATTCCATTTCACATGTGTAGTCCTTCATGTACATCGTTGTTCCAGGTACATGCATTTTACGAAATAAAAGAATAAATAAAAGTTTGCATTAGTTTCTCTGCCTGCTTGGCCTCCGGCCCTGCCCAACACTGCCATGTGGCCCCCAGAAGAAGGGAATGTGGCCCTCAGGCTGAAAAGCTCCCTGCTTCCTGTATGGTGACCCTCCATTTCTAGAGTGTGTCTGTCCCCCCCCCCATTTTTTACTCCTCCATTTTTCAAACCCACTGTCTTTGTGCTACGCAGGTGACCGTTTTGGAGACACTGCTGAAGGCGGCCAGCAACTTGGGGATGTCAAGGCTCAACAGTGAGTGCAGAACAGTTTCCCTCTTCTGCTTCTGCTTTGGGGGGGGGGGCTTCCTCTTCCTCCTTCCACCTTATTTGGGATAGAGCATCTGCTTCGCATGCAAAAGATCTCATTTTCAGTCCCCTGGAATCTCCTGCCTGAAATCGTGGAGAGATGCTGCCGGCCCGTGTCAACAGTACAGAGCTAGGTGGGCCAACGGCTCCTGACTCGGAATAAGGCCGCTTCCATGGGCTTTAAAATTGGATCCCATGAACCTTTTAGATTCACGGGATCCTATTTTTAGATTCACAGCTATATAATCCCTGGCAGGTGGCCGTCCAACCTCTGCTTAAATACCTCCAAGGAAGGAGAGTCTACCACCTTCCAAGCCATCCATAGCCCTCTACTCTTCCATGAATTTGTCCATTCCCCTTTTAAAGCCATCTAGGTTGGTGGCGGGTGGCGCTGTGGGTTAAACCACAGAGCCTAGGGTTTGTCGATCAGAAGGTCGGCGGTTCGAATCCCCGCAACAGAGTGAGCTCCCGTTGTTCGGTCCCTGCTCCTGCCAACCTAACAGTTCGAAAGCACTCCAAAAAGTGCAAGTAGATAAATAGGGACCGCTCCGGCGGGAAGGTAAACGGCGTTTCCGTGTGCTGCTCTGGTTCGCCAGAAGCGGCTTAGTCATGCTGGCCACATGACCCGGAAGCTGTATGCCGGCTCCCTCGGCCAGTAAAGCGAGATGAGCACCACAACCCCAGAGTCGTCCGCGACTGGACCTAACGGTCAGGGGTCCCTTTACCGTTACCTTTAGGTTGGTGGCCACCTGCTATTAACCTGCCGTTGGGCATTTTGGGAGAGCTGTGCCCTGAAAGGCAAGTTAAACTTTCAGCTCAACAAATCATTTGCATTTCTGTAGAGCGGCTGGAGCAAGCAATTGCTCTTCCAAACATCTACGGCTCCAGTTTACTGAACCCCACCGTCGTGATGAACAAGGTGAGTTCCTAGTGGTGGGAGAGGTGTGGCGGCTTCACTTTGCTTGTGAACCAGACAACAGAAGACAGGAGCAGTTGATGCCATGGCCTGGTTACTGCTTGGCTTCATGCCAGGCAAGCCAGCAAGCCATGGCAATGAGGAAGAAGAGGGTGTTCTGCAGCAGCAGCTGGTGAGAATGGAAGTGAGGAGCAGAACTCTCTGCAGGTTGGAGGCTGTCTGGCCCAGGAACAGGAGAACCTGCATGGGTTGGGATCAAGACCCTCCTCCCAGGTAGGTGAGGCAGGGTGCCAAGCAGCGATCTTAGCTCAAGACTGGCTTTACCATCTGGACAAAACAGGGTGTTCTGACCAGGGGAGTGTTCAGTCCAGAGAGGGACTCTGATTTTCCCCAGAGCCAAGAAGGCACAGCTTCAATGCCGTATGGCACAATGGATCTTGATATTGTCGCTTACAATGGGGTGCAGAGAACAAAGGTTTGCTCTTTTCAGCTCACGGCTTGATCTGATTAATTTGAAGCAGGTCCATCGCGTTCGGGCAAAGTCTTAAGGCGGCTGTGAATGTCACCAGGCAAAAAAAATGTCAAAAGGCGGCGCCGTTATTCCGCTCCAGGAGTTGAGAGATCTTTGATGGTTCCCTTTGGTCATGCAGCTCAGACCGGGTCATGTTTCTGGGTGACTAAGGTCAATTAGGAAGCAGGATTTTTGATGGCACTATTCAGGAGCTAAGATGGCGCTCGGGATCCAAAATGGAACCCGAGAGAGTTTGGACAAGACAAGGCCCAGTCACATGCCAAGGTCAGATGCCAACACAGGGCGATGCCTTCTGTGAGGAGAAAGCAAGGTATGACCAGGCAGAGGGCCTCCTCGGTAGTGGCACCTGCCCTGTGGAACACCCTTCCAACAGATGTTAAGAAAATAAACAACTACCTGACTTTTAGAAAACACCTGAAGGCAGCCCTGTTTAGGGAAGGTTTTTTTAATGTTTGATGTATTTATCGTGTTTTTAATATTCTATTGGGAGCCACTCAGAGTGGCTGGGGAAACCCAGGCAGATGTGCAGGGTAAAATTATTATTATTATTATTATTATTATTATTATTATTATTATTACTACTACTTGAGATGCATGCCTGAGGGCCTTTTAGGAAGAGTCGGCAGCGAAAGAGATAAAAGAATACAGCAGGTTTCTCCCATTAGCACCAGCTGTGCTAACTGGGGCTGATGGGAGTTTCAGCCCAAACATCTGGATGGCTGTACTGGTTGAGGAAGGCTGGAACAGAGAATTTTGCAAATGTCTTTCTTCCCTGAAGAGGTGAATCCACACAGCCCTCACAAACAATGGGTAAGGATGCAGCCCTTGCCCGAGTATTAGGCTCTTTGGAATAAAATGAGGCAGTGTGGTGTAGCGGTTAGAGGGTTGGACTAAGACCTGAGAGACCAGGGTTCAAATCCCCACTCGGCTATGAAGCTCTCACTTCATAGGATGACCTTGGGCCAGTTATTACCTTTCAGTATCTGCATGCACCCGAAAGCTCATACCAAGAACAAACTTAGTTGGTCTGTAAGGTGCTAGTGGAAGGATTTTTTGATTTTATATTTTGTTCTACTTCACAGGGTTGTTGTAGGGATTAAATTGGGAGGGGGGACCATGAATGTCACCTTGATCTCCTTGCAGGGAAAAAATGGAATATAAATGCCCAAAGGTGGCGTATATATAATGCTTTATTTATGGAAGCGTGCAGAAAGACTTGGAGTCATAGCTTCAAGATAGTTGCAATTTCTGCTTTTTCAACGGCATACCTGCAAAATCAGGTGTCACAGTCATTGTTGATTGGGAGGTCTTGCGTGACAAACCTGTTTCCTCCAGATCAGCTTTTTTGCGATAAGGAAAATGACGAGAAACACACTGGACACTGTGGCTTTGATCCAATGTCACCCGGCCTCTCCTAAGACAAATCAGCTAGAATGCTCAATAAACAGGTTTCTTGTTTTGTTTGACTACAAGGAGGTTGGACAACATTGACAAGTTACTGATTTGTAATGAGTGATTTGTTTTTGGGGAGGTTATATAGTGTTTTCACCAAGCAAGAGATATTCCCTGTTTCCTAGTGCATTTCCCTCCATCATTTTCCTTATCTCTAAAAGTCCTCTTTGGGGTGGAGGAAATTGGTTTGCAGTGCAAAATCTCCCAATGGCAGGGGCATAGCAAGGTAAATTGGTACCTGGGGGCAAAATATTTTTTATCACCCCGCCCCGAGGCATGGGAAGGTCAGGTGGTACCCGGTGCAGAAAATTTCTTGTCAACCCCCCCATTGATTCCCCCCCCCCGCAAAAATGGTTTTACGTTATTTCATATTTTCTTACAAAGGAATAATAACAAGTAATAATAATAAAAACTTTTATTTATATCCCACCCTCCCCGGCCGAAAGTCGGGCTCAGGGTGGCTAACATCAGATACATAACATTGGTATAAAATCAAACAATAATTAAATTACCTCCTAAAAACATCTCAAAATCAAATTAAAGTCTAATTAGATGGCTTTCCACAGGGTTAGGGTTGGGAACAGTAAGTGCTCCACTGAACTGAAATTTCAGCCTTCACGACATAGGAAAACAGCCAAGTGAACAGCTATTTTGGTGGAGGAGGGTCAAGATATTAACCGATATGCATGAAATTTCATATATAGCTATATAATCCCTAGTATAGTAAGATAAGACCTTCGGAGCAGGCATTTAAAAAAAAAATTCCCCCCCCAAAAAATTGTTCCTTGATAATTTGTCACCCCCTCCATTATGGAACCCGGGGCGGCCCGCCCCCCCTTGCTACACCCCTGCCCAATGCACTATAATTGCAGAGTCTGAATCTGCTGGTATGGGACTGGACGCCCCCACAAAATCAGGGCTGTCCAGAAGCACCTTTTTGGGGTGTGTGCTTTAGCTTTCTATGGAATTTCATTGCATAAAGTGCCTTTAAAAATGATGCAAAAGGGGAAAGAAAGAACAACTTCTTTTTGCAAGCTGTTAAGAAGAAATTGTTCAGGAATTAAATGTAAAAGAAAACCCTTAATAATAATAATAATAATAATAATAATAAATTTATTATTTGTACCCTGCCCATTTGACAGTGTTGCCCCAGCCACTCTGGGCAGCTTCCAACAAATCTAAAAGCATACTAAAACATCAAACCTTAAAAAACTTATTAAAAATTCCTTCCAGTAGCCTTCCAGGTCTCTCCATGGTTTTAAGTTTGGTAATAAGTTGCAATTTGTAATAGTGCTATTTAATTGCTCATCTTCCAACATTGTGTATGCCATCAAATGCCAACAGTGCCCTTCAGCTCTCTATATTGGACAAACAGGCCAAACCCTACGCCAAAGGATAAATGGACATAAATCTGATATCAGGAATCACAAGACAGAGAAACCAGTAGGAGAACACTTCAATCTCCCAGGACATTCTATACAAGATCTCAAAGTAGCTGTCTTATTACAAAAGAATTTCAGAAATAGACTGGAAAGAGAAGTTGCTGAATTGCAACTTATTACCAAACTTAAAACCATGGAGAGACCTGGTCTGAATAGAGACATTGGATTCTTATCTCATTATACATGACAAAGCTATTTTTAGCCATCTCACCCCTTGCTTTTTCCTGTAAGACCAATTGCAGTCGTTAACAGTCGTCAACAGGTTTTCCACACCTATCAGCCAATCACCCATTCCCACCACCCTTCTGAGTAATACCCCTCCCCACTCCCTCACTATATATAAGGGTCTGGTGACTTCTGTTTCAGTGTATCTGAAGAAGTGTGCATGCACACGAAAGCTCATACCAAGAACAAACTTAGTTGGTCTCTAAGGTGCTACTGGAAGGAATTTTTTTATTTTTTATTTTGTTTTGACTATGGCAGACCAACATGGCTACCTACCTGTAATTTTAAAACTTGATTGCAAAGGCGACTGGAGATATGTGAGATGGTGCAGAATCTTAGCATTGTTGGATTTTCCCTCCTCTGCAGGGACACATGTTCATTGCCACTGACCTGGTCCACCAGCCCCAGGCTGCTGTATAGCTGCGAGGGGCATCCAGAAGGAAGAGGAAAGGCAGCTGCCGCCTGCTCCTGCCTCAGGGTTTTCCCCAAGATGCCCACCTTGCATGCTCAGGAGTCATTTGAGGCAGTGATCAAGGACAATGGGGGGGGAACCTTGGGACTTTCTTGGGGAAGTCAGGTTTGGGAAGAGATGGGACAAAACATTTTGCTGCCTGAAGCCAGAGGTCAAGATGGCATCCCCCTCCAGTTCCACGTCGAAAATCCAACAGGACTGAAAGTTGCATCTTCCTTCAATTCAGATACCGAGATGCTGCCTTCTGCCTCACCTGAGGAGAGCAGACTAGCTTAAGGAAATGCAGAACAAAGGCACAGCTCTGTCCTCCACCTCTTGGTGCAAAAGAAAAATATTGTTACAGAAGCTGGGTGCCAACCCCACCCTCTGCTGAGCGATAGCAAGGTCCCAGGGCGTTCCAGCCACTCGCCCTGGGTCTGTGCTCCTTTGGAGAATTGAAGACACGGCGGAGACTGCCATAGCTTTAAGAAATATGGTTTATTCACATATTGACACATTCAGTCTGCCTGGAGGGAGTCCAGATCTTACAGCATGGACATTTCAAGAGGCGCTTGTCCCCAACGGCATTGCAATACTTGAGTCAAAAGCATCTTAGCCAGCCTGCCTTCAGCCAGCCTGCCCAAGATGGATCTCTCCCTTCTTCTTCCCAGCACATCTTGCTCTAAATAATCTCTTTTCCTGCCACTTCACAGCCAGCTATCCTGGCAACCTTCTGTCTCTCCAGGCCCAAGATCTCCTAGATGGCCATTTGTCCCATTAATGCCTCTATCCCAGGGGAGGCCCTGGTTTGGAAAGTAAGCTTAGCCTGTAATCTTCCCTTCAATACTCCAAATAATCAAAATCCTAGACTTTCTTAATTTCCAGGGTTTAGGAGGTGTCCCTCCAATCTATAACAATATATATATATATATATATGAGAGAGAGAGAGAATTCCTAGATGCCAAGATCCAAATTTGGGACAAGAACCCGAGCAGAGTTTAAAGCCACAAAAACAAGGCTGTTAGACCTTTCAAGTGAGTTCCAAAAAATGTCCCCTTTGATAGTTTAAAAGTTTCCCTCTTCCTTTAGCATAGGTAAAAGAGCACACATTTGGTAAGTTAAACATTGGTTTACTTACAAGCTTTTCAAAGGTCAGGTTCATGGGCTTGGGCAAATTTTCACAGGCAGTAAAACTTAGCTTAGTTGGAAAGTGGTAAAAGTTTCTAGATTATTGGTATTATAGGAACTCAAGAGAGGCTTGTTAAAGCCATGTGGCTGGAAGGAGCAGCTCGGAGCTCCTCACGCTCCAAAGTTCACATGCAGTCTGGGGGTGAACAAAGCCTTGATTTCCTAGTTCCTCCCAAGGTGGGGGAAAGCGGACTTAGCTAAGCCTGGCTGGACAGCTTACTATATGGTATTAACCTGGTCATGTTGGATGTCTGAGACTGGTTATCCCACAATTGTCATCCTTCAGCGGCTGCTGACTAAGGCAGCTGCCTCGCGCTGCCAACAGTAGGACTGGCCTTGGAACAGCGATTGATCTTACCAAGGCTGGAGAGGTTCCCCTTGGCTAGCTCATCTGTTGCTAGGAAATGGTAGCCACTCACCTCCACCTGCCCCCCTAGTGCCCCCTTGCCTCTTAGCACCCACTTCCAGTAATCCCACAATGCCTTTTGGAAACCACTGGGGAAATTCTACTCGTGGCACCAGGCCCTACAGAATATCACAGTGTGGGGTAGCCTGAAAAACTGGCATTTTCCATCACTGCTTCTGTGCCATTAATGCCCTTAACCTTTGCCCTGTTGATACCCGAGTTCCTTTTTCAAGTTTGTTTTTATAAGACTGCTTTTCCTGTTTTCCATGTTGTGTACCTGCTTTTATGATGCTGGCTTATATGTTTTTAAATGCCAAGTGGTTTTGAAATGCTAATAAAGAAATAAATAAGATTTCTCTGACCCCTTCCTCAAGCCACCAGAAATAAAACAGCATTAGAACTATTTGTTGGCACCTGTCTGTCTTGGGAGAGTGCTTCTTTGGGGGTAATGTAAAACTGTTGGAGAGTCACAGCGCCTGCTGTGGCTGTAGAAACTGATATGGAAGAGATGGGCTTTACTGCAGGTGGGGCAGATGAAGATGTCCGGTTTTGCTGAAATAGATACACCTTGGTGTTTCTTCTCTCTGCAACTAATTTTGGGGTGACCGATAAGAGTCTACTTGCTACAGCATTCTACATCCCCACCCAACCCCAAATGTTATTCATGTCCTTATACAAAACATTTTATCCCACTCTGAAATGGTTCCCATATGCTGTACAGGTTTGCATACAATTGGTACAGAGAAAAAACAACAACCCAAAGACCGTCCTTTCCCACTGGTTGAGACATGGCACAAAAGGAAAGGGGGCTGGGAGGAAGGAGGAAAAAAGCAAACTCAGGCACTGGATCCTTGTGACAAAGTTCTTGGAATGGAAAACAGAGGAGGGATGAAAATGTCTTGGTCTCCAAGCTGAGCAGATGGAGTGGCCCTGCTGTCTTTCACTTTCTCGGCTACAGTTGATGGAAGGAGAGCCTTGGCGGAGCTGGTCTCTCAGCTGAACCAGGGGGAGGAGCCATGCTGGCCCATCTTGTCCCTCTGATAGAGCCTTACCACATCCCTGCCCAGGGTGTATCATATTGTTACAGATTTCGGGTGCAAAAGTGCCCATAACTCTAAGAAGCTGGTGAATGCTAGAAATTACTGCTCAATATCTTTCTGCCCCCAAAAGGGGTGTTGGTAACTGGCTGGTAGTTCTCAGAATTTAGGGGTGGTTTCTTAAGCAGCGGCCTTATCACTCCACCAAACAGAGGGGGGGGGAACCCCTCTCATAAATAGGCATTGACCACCTCCCTGGCCCAGACAGCTGTCTCCTCCCTGCTGGATTTTATCAGCCATGAGGGACAAAGGTCCAGAACACACAGGTAGTCTCCCAAACCGATCCATGTCCATACTGTATGTTCAAGAAATTCATCCAATGAAACAGGACTTGAAAGTGCTCTAAACATCTTACTGGCTAAAGGGGGAGCATCACTCTCTTCCCCTCCCATCCATGATTCCAGATCCTGCTGGGTTCTTCCTCATTGACAT
Organism: Lacerta viridis; assembly: GCA_900245905.1. Taxonomy (NCBI): domain Eukaryota; kingdom Metazoa; phylum Chordata; class Lepidosauria; order Squamata; family Lacertidae; genus Lacerta; species Lacerta viridis. The sequence goes on from OFHU01002896.1 coordinate 146,267, forward strand.
GTGGAGAAAATGGACAGAAAAAAGTGTCCCTTGTCCCTCTTTTTCCAGGGACATTTCAGATTTACAGAAGCCGTCCCGGTTTCTGTTTTGATCCCGGAATGTCCTGCTTTTCCATATTGTTGTTGTTTTGTTGTTGTTGTTGTTGTTGTTGTTTGTTGTGTCGTTCAGTCGTGTCCGAATCTTCGTGACCCCATGGACCAGAGCATGCCAGGCATGCCTGTCTTTCACTGCCTCCCGCACTTTGGCCAAACTCATGCCAGTCGCTTCGAGAACACTGTCCAACCATCTCATCCAGTGAGCACTCAGGGCTGATTTCTTTCAGAATGGATAGGTTTGATCTTCTTGCAGTCCATGGGACTCTCAAGAGTCTCCTCCAGCACCATAATTCAAAAGCATCAATTCTTCAGCAATCAGCCTTCTTTATGGTCCAGCTCTCACTTCCATACATCACTACTGGGAAAACCATAGCTTTAACTATACGGACCTTTGTCGGCAAGGTGATGTCTCTGCTTTTTAAGATGCTGTCTAGGTTTGTCATTCCTTTCCTCCCAAGAAGCAGGTGTCTTGTAATTTGTTTTTTTAAAAAAAATAATAATATATATTTTATTAATCATTTGCACAGTATTTTACAGAAATGTACAGTAAATATTCCAAATACAAATAAAAATAAAAACTTTAAAAGAAACTGTTATCCTATATTGTCATCATTTTGCTTGGTTACTGCTCCTTAGCTCTTTACGGTTTTATCTATAAGCAAGCATCTATATTATTTTAGATAATGTTCAGTTAATATTTACCATACAACAGTTAACTTTAAGCCAAACCTAAGCATGAGGTCATCCACTAGGCTAAAGAAAAAATACATATAAATAAATAACTACAAAAAATAAGAAAAACACCCGCTTTACATTCCCCCCACCAGCCAAAAAAAAAAAAATACAAAGCATGACAAAACAAACACAACAAAAACCAATGCTAACATGTGATACAAACCCATTTGACTTCCTGTCCACCCCAAACGTATAACCCGGGGGTCAGCAACCCGCGGCCCCCGGAGCTGCATGCGGCTCTTTGACAGGTTTGCCGCGGCTCCGGGCAGGGCTGGCGGGGGATGGGGGGAGGCGGGCCGGAAGCGACGGGGAGGGGGGAGTGACGGGGAGGGGGGAGCAGCCCGAAATGTCACAACCTGAACGACCATGGCTTGGCCCCCCCCCCCAGTTTTGATCCTGGGTATGCCCCTGAGTCAATGCAAAAAAGTAAGAACTTATTCTTGTTGTTTTTACTAATTATACTTTGCATTGGCTCCTATACGTTATTTATTATTATTGCATTAAGGTAAGAAACAATATATGCAGCGTTATATTTGTTTTAAATGTCGCAATGGTTTTGCGGCTCCCAGTTGTTGTTTTTTCCTTTGGAAACGGGTCCAAGTGGCTCTTTTTGTCTTAAAGGTTGCAGACCCCTGGTATAACCCATTCTTACTTATGAGTGTATGTCGACAAGTCTACATATCTTCATTACATCTTCATTTCACTGCAATATCAACTGGTACCCTGTTGTCACATCAACTTCCTCTTTCTATCTCCAAGACTATTGAAAAGCTGGCATAGCTATCCGTCCCTTAGTGTATTTTTGTACGTACGTTGTATATGTAACCCATTTTTCTTGGAACTTTTGCTTTGACCCCCCTCTCAGATTGTTGGTTAACTGAGCCATTTCAGCGAACTCTTGTAGCTTGCTTTGCCATTCTGTCACTAAAGGTGGCTCCTGCTCTTTCCACCTTTTTGCAATTAAAATTCTTGCAGCCGCCGTGGCATAAAGAAAAACCTCTCTTAATTTAACTGGGATTTCCTTATCGACAATATTTAGTAGGAGGGATTCAGGTTTTCTGGGAAAGGTAATTCCTAGCATTTTTTAAGTTCTTCATAAATCGAACCCCAAAACATCTTTATTTTCTGACATGCCCACCACATACGGAATAGGTCTCCGTTATTTCCCCCACATCTCCAACACACACTACCAGATCCTTTATAAATTTTCGACAATCTTGAAGGTGTGAGATACCATCTGTGTTGGATTTTCATCATATTTTCTTTTATACTGGTAGAGTTTGTAAAATTCATACTAACCCTCCACAGATGTTCCCACTCATTCATCATTATCGGTCGCCCAATATCTTGTGCCTATCTCACCATAGATGACTTCACTGTCTCCTCCATGACCTCCCATTCCAGTAGTAGTTGGTAAGCTTTTGAAATTACTTTATAGTTATGGAGCTGGAAGGGATCCCAAGGGTCATCTAGTCTGTTGTTGTTGTTCAGTCTTTCAGTCGTGTCCGACTCTTCGTGACCCCAAGGACCAGAGCATGCCAGGCACACCTATCCTTCACTGCCTCCCGCAGTTTGGCCAAACTCATGTTAGTAGCTTCGAGAACACTGTCCAACCATCTCATCCTCTGTCGTCCCCTTCTCCTTGTGCCCTCCATCTTTCCCAACATCAGGGTCTTTTCCAGGGAGTCTTCTCTTCTCATGAGGTGGCCAAAGTACTGGAGCCTCAGCTTCAGGATCTGTCCTTCTAGTGAGCACTCAGGGCTGATTTCTTTAAGAATGGATAAGTTTGATCTTTTTGCAGTCCATGGGACTCTCAAGAGTCTCCTCCAGCACCATAATTCAAAAGCATCAATTCTTCGGCGATCAGCCTTCTTTATGGTCCAGCTCTCACTTCCATACATCACTACTGGGAAAACCATAGCTTTAACTATACGGACCTTTGTCGGCAAGGTGATGTCTCTGCTTTTTAAGATGCTGTCTAGGTTTGTCATTGCTTTCCTCCCAAGAAGCAGGTGTCTTTTAATTTCGTGACTGCTGTCACCATCTGCAGTGATGGTGCTTTTCCTTAGGATGTCCCTATTTCCACTGGAGAAATGTTGGAGGGTATGCAGTAGACTTTGCAGACATCCAATGAAGTTGAGAATTGGCAGACTCAGGACAGAGAAAAGGAAGTCCTTCTTCATGCAGTGTGTAATTAAACTATGGAGCTCACTTCCACAGGAGGCTGTGATGAGTATCAACCTGTAAACCTACATGGCTTTTAAAAAGAATTGGACAAATCAGTGGAGAAGTCTCTTGAGAAGCCAGATGCAGCAATGCTTCTGAATCCCAGTTACTGGAAACCGCAGGAGGGGTCTTGTGTTCGAATCCTACTTGTGGGTTTCCCATAACGGGCATCTGGTTGGCCACCGTGAAAATAGGATTCTGGATTAAATGGGCCACTGACTTGTTCCAGTGGGTCCTTGTTATGTTCTTAACTCTTTTCTCTTGGGGGGGTGAGCAGAACAGGTCAGGATTGTTTTTGCAATAGGTGACAGGGAAATTAGCTGGGACATGTGTGATGACGCTGGTCTTGATGCACCACTGTCTAGCCTCCCCACAAACAAATCCAAGTGGATGGTCATTAGACCACCACTACGTCATCTCCCTGCAAAAAATCCAAGCGAAGGCATATTAAATCGCCAATCTTGTGTAATCCCCCTGAAAAACAAATCCAGATGAATGCTCAATAAACAGGCCATCTGGAAGCTTCTGTATCTGTACAGTCAAACCTTAATTCCCGAATGCCTCCATTTTGGAATGTTTCAGCTCTCGAACACCGAAAACTGCTCTGGTTTTCGAAAGATTTTTGGAAGTCGAACGGCTGCCGAGCCGCATTTTTCATTTTTATCCATTGACTTTGCAGCCAGCCCAATGATCCTCAGTTTTTGAACTTTTCGGAAGCCAAAAGGTCTTCCAGAACAGATTAAGTTTGAAAACTGAGGTGCCGCTGTATCTTTAAATCACATTGGACGAACCTTCTTTCCTTCAAAGAATTCTGGGCACTGAAGTTTGTCAAGGGCTGCTGGAATTGTGAGGGGTAAACTACATTTGCTCTTTTCGGGCGAATGGAGCAGTGACCCACCAGGCTCAAATCTGTCCTTTGGCAGCCATCGCCAGCTTGCCTTCTCACTTACAACCACCCGTCCCCGGGGGTGGCACTGCCCATCTTATTCCGCCTCCTCCTCCATCTCCGTGTTGCCCTTGTAAGACTCAGCAAGGAGAAGGACCAGAATTAGTTGGACCTGCCTGTCATTGCCTCTGGCGCCACCTACTGTTGGCCTCCTTGCTTTCCATCCTACCAGTCCCAATGGGCTAAATGTATGACTTGAACACTTGCCATTTTCCTCCTTCCCATTTCCTGAATCCCTTCTTTTCTTTACCTTCCAGTCCAGCCGTTCTCAATCTTTGGTCACCAGATGTCGTTAGACTACCAACTCCCATCACCCCTAGCTAACAGGACCAGTAGTCAGGGATGATGGGATTTGTAGTTCAACAATGTCTGAGGACTCAAGGCTGAGAAAGGCTGAATAGCCTGACAAAAAGAGTTCTTCTTTTCCAGCCCTACCTGGACTTGCCCGGAATTGAACCTACCAGGTACTGGGAACAGGGCTTTCTTGGTGGTGGCCCCCACACCTTTAGAATTTCCTTATTTGGCTCCATGACTGCTGGGTTGTTGTTCTTGTTGATACTCCCCCTCCCGCCATACTAAAACCCAGCGGGGTCACCCAATGTTCATTTATCTATTTATTTTATTGAATTTTTATACTGCTCTTCATCCGAGGATCACAGGGCAGATTACAACACAAAAACACAAAACATAATGACAAATGAAAGCAGGCATGATCCAGCAGCCTGCCTCTTCTGAGTGTTGTTGTTGTTTAGTCATTTAGTCGTGTCCGACTCTTCGTGACCCCATTGACCAGAGCACGCCAGGCACTCCTGTCTTCCACTGCCTCCCGCAGTTTGGTCAGACTCATGTTGGTAGCTTCGAGAACACTGTCCAACCATCTCATCCTCTGTCGTCCCCTTCTCCTTGTGCCCTCCATCTTTCCCAACATCAGGGTCTTTTCCAGGGAGTCTTCTCTTCTCATGAGGTGGCCAAAGTATTGGAGCCTCAGCTTCAGGATCTGTCCTTCCAGTGAGCACTCAGGCCTGATTTCCTTCAGAATGGATAGGTTTGATCTTCTTGCAGTCCATGGGACTCTCAAGAGTCTCCTCCAGCACCAGAATTCAAAAGCATCCATTCTTCGGCGAACAGCCTTCTTCCGATAGTCTCAAATAAATAAAGCCCTTGGAAACAATTATTGATTCGACGCAGTTAAAAAAACAACGGTGATGATGCCTCGTCCCAAGGCAGCAGCAGGGGGAGTGCAGCTCTTGGAAATGGAGCCTGCAAAAAAAAGGACTCTCTCCAGCTCTCCCCCTCCTTCTCCAAATGCTGCAAGGACTCTTAGCTTGGAGTGCGCAGCGTGTTTGTGTACGGGTGGGGGGTGTCTGGCTGGCTTCTGGCCTCTGTCCAAGTCCTGCTTTCTGCTCTCCTTGTTCCTCTTAACGGGCCGCCCTTGCAAATGCTCTGTACTGGGGGTCTGGGAGGGGTGTGTGTCTGCAGATGAGGAGGAGCCCCCCTATTGTCCTCCTCTCCTGGAGCCAGAGGGCTGCAGAGGGGAAGCGGCCAGCCGGCCAGCCAGTGGCCTGGTACATCCCTCCATCTGCCCGCCTGCGCCGGGGTCTGTTCTAAAATAAGAGTCTTTGGCAGCTGTTTTGTGCCTTGGCTGCATGCCAGCCTCCCGGCAGTTGCTCTCGGAGAAAGCCTGTTGCCTCCATTTCCCACGTCGTCCGCTCCAGCTCCTTGCTTGTCCCACGGTGAGTAGCCTCCCTCTCGCCCTCCTCCAAGCTCTACCAGGGGCACAACGGCCTGGCTAGGCAGGTGCTGCCTGGCACCTCTGAACCACCAGGCTGGGAGAACTGCCCTCCTGCTCGGCTCGGGGCCCCAGCACATAACGGGAAAGCCCGGTTGCCATCTGGCTCCGGGGAGGAGGCAGATTTGCCCCCTTGATGCCTCCTCTGTCCCAAATTTCTGCCCTCCGGACCCAAGGTTTGGGCACTGCGCTCCCTCCCACGACGCATTTTCCCGGCTGCGTCTCTCGTTTCCTTTCGCCTTGGAAACTTTCTTTGCTCTCCTCCAGGCCTTGAACAGAGGAGTCCAGAATTTCTTCAGGAACAAAGTAACTTTGTAAGAGTTTGGCATCGTAAGGCAAAGCCTGGCTTCCATTCTCCTCCTCCGGCAATGCCAGGGCAACTCTCCTTCCTGTGCCCCCCACAAGTTTCCGCTTGGATCCCCGAAATGTCAAACAGATGGATCCTATCCCTGCTTTAAAAACTGCTTGGAATCCTCCAGGGCAAAAGAAAGCCTGCTCCACAGTGCCCAGCAAGAGATTTGGGGTATCGGTTCCCCAGTGCCAGGGCCATCCTGAACCCTCTCTCTGCCTCGGGTGCCTTTCTCCGTGTCTAGAGGTCAGACAGGACGGGTCCTCCACAGCGGCCACCTTCTCTGGTGGCTGCAGGCCAGGACCAGGGCCTGCTGGGACGCTGGAGGGCCGGGGGGGGGCAGGCCACTTTCATTCCTGCTGGCCGAGCTACAGCAGGTGTGGCCGGAGAAAGGCGGCTTCAGGTGTTTAGGGTAGCCAGATCTCTAGGCCTCTGGCACTGGGGGAGCTGCCATCAGGCCTCTCTCCCTTCAACCCACCCACTGCCAGTCTAGTTTCAGAGACAGGGCTTGTATCTCGGGCAGCTGACACCCTCCAAGTGTCGACAGGAGCAGGGTGGAAAGAGGGCTGTGCTGTGACTTGCAGGATTAGGGATGCTCAACCTATCCAGGGCTGTGCACACACTGTGCATTTAAAGCATGTGACTTCCCCCCAAGGATCCTGGGAACTGTAGTTTGTTAAAGAGGCTGAGAATTGGGGTGAACTATAGTTCCAAGGATTTTTAGGAGGCACAGAGGTTGAGCAACACGAGAACTGGGCCTTTTCAGTGGTGACTCCCCGCTTGTGGAATGCTCTCTCCAGAAAGGCTCACCTGCCGCCGTCATTACATATCTTTAGGCACCAGGCAAAAGGAACCCTTTTTGTCTTTGGATTGGCTTGGGGTATTTTAATGTTATCAGGGCCATTTTTACCCGGGGGTACAAGGGGCGCCGGGCACCTGGGCGCTGAATTCTGGGGGGCACTCGCCGCTGAAGCCGCCTAAGCTCTACCTGTTATGAGATAATAAATAATTTTGATCAAGCTAGAAAAACAAAATACATACCTAGGTATTACCGAAATGTGTACCCAGGGGCGTCGCAGGGGGGGGCGGGGGGCCCCGGGCAGCGCCCCTGTTGGGGTGACACATCGGGGGGCCAGCCCCGCCCACTGGGCTTTTTAAATTTTTTTTAAATTAAAAAAAAAATCAGGTTATTTTCGGTGCTGCTGGGGCGGAGCTGGCCCCCCCTTGCAGCCCCCCCTTGCAGCGACGCAGCTCGGCATGGAAGCAAGGGGCGGGCCAGCGAGGTGGCCCGTCCCTCTCCCTGCCCCGACTTGCGCTGCGCCAAGGGAGCCCGGGCGGCAGATTTAGGAGTCTTTGCAGCCCGCAAAGACTCCTGAATCCGCCGCCCGGCACCCCCGGGGGCGGGGCGTCGCATGCGTCATGACGTCATGACGCACGCACGCCCCGCCCCCCAGGGGTGTCTCTTGGCTTCCCGCCCCCGGCAGCCAAGGGGCTAAGAACGCCCCTGTGTGTACCTACTGTTTCACTAAAGGACTTTCGACTTTGTGCGCTCATTTAGCAAAGATGCACCATGCCGGTGCTTGACATTCACAACGGTGCCATGCACACAGAATTAACTAAATTTGGGGGTGCTGGGCGGATCTTTGCACCCCGGAAGCCATATGCTAAAGACGGCCCTGAATGTTGTTCATAAAAACAAAAAAGATTTTGGCTTTTAGATTTTTAAAGGCTGGTTCTAATGTACGCATGAAAAATGGTAAGTCGTGGCAAAAAAGCGACAAAGAAATTTAATAAATATTAATAACAATTTATTGTGACGACGATGATGGTGATGATGGAGTGGCAATGTGCTTTACATGTGCTTTGAAGGCTTGGTGTGCACATAGGCATGGATAGGTTAAGCTCCCCTGATCGAATGAGGCTCGTAAATATTAGAAAATTCATGGAGGAGGAGAGGGCTATCGAAGGCTCCTAGCCAGGAGGGCTCTGCTCTGCTCCACAGTTGGAGGCAGCGATGCTTCTGAATACCAGTTGCTGGAAGCTACATATAAGTGCTGGAGAGGCAAAGAGGGTGAGGGAACGCTCTTTCATATGGGGTGGACTTGTAAAAGGGTAAGAGAGTATTGGGAAATGATCCATAATGAATTGAAAAAAGTAATTTCCAACCCCCCCCCCAAAAAAAAACCCAGAGTCCTTTCTGTTGGGGATAATTCAGACAGAAATTCCCAGGCGTCAAAAACGGTTATGATGTATGCTGTTCATATGGGCAGGGAAACTTAAAGGTAAAGGGACCCCTGACCGTTAGGTCCAGTCGCGGATGACACTAGGGTTGCGGCGCTCATCTCGCTTTACTGACCGAGGGAAGTGGCATACAGCTTCCAGGTCATGTGGCCAGCATGACAAAGCCACTTCTGGCAAACCAGAGCAGCGCACAGAAACGCCGTTTACCTTCCCGCTGGAGCGGTACCTATTTATCTACTTGCACTTGACATGCTTTCAAACTGCTAGGTTGGCAGGAGCTGGGACCGATAAATGGGAGCTCACCCCGTTGCGGGGATTCGAACCACCGACCTTCCGATCAGCAAGCCCTAGGCTCTGCGGTTTAGACCACAGTGTCACCCGCGTCCACCCGCTCATAACCTTCCCCTCCCCAGGTAAAGGTAAAGGGACCCTGACCATTAGGTCCAGTCACAGAGAACTGGGGTTGCGGCGCTCATCTCACGATAATGGCCGAGGGACCCTCTTTCTTATGTCCTTCCATTCACAACAACCCTCTTTCCACTCTGCCACTAAGAAAGCAGCTTCTCCTGCCATGTGGCAGATCTTGGAGGGTGTCGGGTGTCCCTCTGTCCAGGGCACAATGCGCACCCCACACGAGTGCTCCGCTTGACAGATTTCCCACACATGTCCCTGGGCCCCCGGGTCCTGTGTCACAAAGCGCTGGACTTTGGAGCGTAAAAAGTGCAATTCCTGGAAAGTCCACCTTGCCCCGTATTCCGAGCCCAGCCGCGGCCAGAAAGCTCACAAGCGGAGCAAAGGGCTTCTCTCTTGCTATTTATTCCCAGCATATGGTCACCAGAGGTAGAGACCCCCTGAATATGGAGGTTCGACTTTGCTGTCCTGTCCTTGCTTCGTAAAGTTTTGGAGTGTGAACCACAGCCAGACGACAGGGTCACCAGTCCTTTCCAGATATTTCTTCTGAACATAGATTTAACATGCACAGGGGTGTCTCTCTCTCTCAGCCTAAACTACCTTACAGGGTTGTTGTGAGGATAAAATGGGAAAGGGAGCACCACATACACCATCTTTAGCTCCTTGGAGGGAAAGGTGGGATAAGAATGTAAAAAATCGTAGAATTATAGAATCATAGAGTTGGAAGGAACTCAAGGGTCTAGTCCATCTAGGAATCTCAGCTGGGGGTTGGACTAGATGACCCTTGGTTTTCCCTTCCAACCCTAAAATAGTGTGATTCTATGATTATTGCTCTGGTCACTGACTTACGTACACCACCTTGAGCAAGAAAAGGGTGGGATAAAAATATGATAAATCAATAAGTAATAAATTCATTTTTTTTTTTAAAAAAAATACTATTTATAGTTTTCATTTTGCAACAAACACGAAACATAAATTTGAATCCTTCCACATCATATTTCGACTCCCCTCCCCCCTTTCTTCCGTTTCTTACACTTATACTGTTTTTCCCCCTGTAACAAATCCCTTGGCCCTGCAGATGCTGTCGCTTCCGTCCTTGCGGGTGGGCATCCTGACCGGAAGAAGGGTCCTGGCTGCTGCTGGTGTCCGAGCAGCCCATGGGCATGGTGGGCATGGTAAGTGATTCTCCTGCCGTCATCTCTTGCTCCCGTTGTCCTTGGGGCGAGTGGTCCCCTTTTAACAGGGGCAGGGGGGACATGGCTTAGAGAAGTAGGGGCATCCTAGCAGCTCTCAGCACCCAGAACAAACTTCATTCCCCACGATTCCCTGGGGGGAAGTGGCATCGTGTTGCTTTAGATGTATGGGGAAGATGTGGCTAACCGTCCAGGGCTCCTTTACCTTTTACCTTTTTTTCAGGTGCAGGGAAGTGTTTTGCCCAGCCCTGGGTGTTGTTAGTAGGGACCCGGGTGGCGCTGTGGTCTAAACCACGGAACCCCTTGGGCTTGCCGATCAGAAGGTTGGTAGTTCAAATCCCCACGATGGAGTGAGCTCCCGTTGTTCTGTCCCACCTTCTGCAGTTTGTAAGCATTCCAGTGCAAGTAATAATAATAATAATAATAATAATAATAATAATAATAATAAATTTTTATTTATACCCCGCCCTTCCCCGCCAAACCGGGCTCAGGGCGGCTAACACCAATAAAATCACAACAAAACATAAAAACAATTCATTAAAATACAGATTAAAATACAATTTAAAATTCCATTTAGACTGCAGCCTCATTTTTAAGTAGCCCACCAATCACCAACAGATAAAGTAGACCGGGGGTCCTTTACCTTTACCAAGACTGTATAGAATGCGGATCCTACCCAGGGCTGACCTGGGACGTTTTGGCACCTGAACCAAACCACAAAACGACGTCCCTTTTGATCCCCATAGGAGACAGCTGCATATTCCTGCATTGCAGGGGGGGTTGGATGAGGGGGCTGGATCCGCAGGGAACTGTCCAAATCTTATGATTCTATTATTCTAATTTATGAACCTACCCAGACCCGGAGACAATCATCTGAGGCCCTTCTTCGTGTGCCTCCTCCATGAGAGGTCCAGAGGGTGATAAAGACACATACATCCCAGTGGCAACATGATGATGGGCCTTTTCGTTGGAGGCTTCTAAGCAGAGATTGGATGGTCATTTTCCATGGATGCTTCAGCTGAGATCCCTGCATGGGAGGGGGTTGGACTAGATGACCCTTGGGGGTCTCTTCCAACTCTACAATTCTATGAAGATTGCATTAAGCGGTCCAGTGTGACCCAGTTACAAAACCTTTGCAGCTTGTTGAACCCCTAAAGGAGGTGGAAAAGAGGGAGCCAGCCTCAAGACATCTTCCCTCCTTACAACTTGCACTTGAAAGCTAATCGCCGTAATGGCGAAAACAGTAACATTGCACTGACACAGTATAATTAAGGAAGCAAACTACACTGGTAATAATATATTTGGAAGAACTGCAAAGACAACAGATAAAACACTGAAAATGCAGCAGCAACCCCCATCACCCCTCCCCCCAAAAAAACATCTCCCCACAAGCAGCACATATAACTCACCAGCGTTTTGCAAACAAAATTAGGGACGTGCTTTTGACACCCCGGTTTCCATAAAAAGGATCTCTGCTGAGCCCCCTCCCCAATCATTACATATTGCGGAAGGCTGAACATGTAGCTTCTGGCTCTCCTTATATTTATTTACTCGGCAGTAGTAAATGCTGATTTCAAAGCCGAGGCGGTATGTTTGCTGAGTTAAAAATACACTAGAATACTAGTCACCCGACAATGGCTCATCAGCAGCTTGAATTGCAAGGTTCTGCAGGAATAATCAGATGCACAAATATAGGCTGGGGGACGTCTGGTTTAGCGGTACAGGTGAAAAGGATCTAGAGATCTTAGTAGACCAACAGCTTAACATGAGTCTACAGCGTGATGCAACGGCAAATAAAGTGAATGATATTCTAGGCTGCATCTACAGGAGTCTAGCGTCCAGATCAAGGACCCAGCTGCCCTCGCCTCCCGGAGCCACAGATGGAGCGCTGGAAGGATGCGCAAAGCCCTGCGCTGCTCCAGTGCCACGCCCCTCATCCCCTGCTCGCCCACCCACTCTCCCGAGGGGCGGCCAGCACAGGAGGGAGGCAGGCGGAGAGGCGGCACGCCGGGGGTGCCGAGGGATCACCACGCCACAGCGGCCAATCCCTCTAAGACGGCCCTGGTCATAGCCCTACTCTATTCTGCCTTGGTCAGACCACACCTGGAATACTGTGTCCCGTTCTGGGCATCACAATCTAAGGAGGAGGTTGACAAGCTGGAAGGTGTGCAGAGGAGGGCAACCAAGAGGATAAAGGGTTTTGGCAACCAAGCCTTAGGAGGAGCAGGAGCAGTTGAGCACAGAGCTATTCCCCTATAGATTGATCTCCACCACAGACAAGCTAAGCTGCACCCATCAGATGGCCTGTGATATGGGCAGAATTCTCCTATAGGGAATTGCAGAATCCCCTCTGAGCAGTTTAACTCCAGGCTCAAAAGAATGCAAGACTTAAAAGCAATCCTGTTTTGAGCCTGCTGTCGCCAGGAGGATTGTGTTTTGATGACGTCTATAATGCTGTTTTTACTGCCGTTTATTTCACGGTAATATTCGGCTTGCTTGGGTTTATACAAGCCTCCCTGAGTTTCATTTTATCAGAGAAAATGGTTACCTTGACCGTCGGATGTGCTCCTTGCAGATGATGGTGCAAAACATCTGGAGGGATGGTTTGGCACAAGGAAAAAGGGCAAGACATCTCTCTCTCTCTCTCTCTCTCTCTCTCTCTCTCTCTCTCTCTCTCTCTCTCTCTCCTCCCCACATGGCTCAAAGTTGTATAAAACCCAGCTCAATCCTCAGACAGAAAGACTCAGCTGCAGAGGGGTTGGACCACCAACCTAGCTTGGCCATGCAGCCTGCTTTAGGTAAAGGTAAAGGGACCCCTGACCGTTAGGTCCAGTCGCAGATGACTCTGGGGTTGCGGAGCTCATCTCACTTTACTGGCTGAGGGAGCTTCCAGGTCATGTGGCCAGCATGTCTAAGCCGCTTCTGGTGAACCAGAGCAGCGCACAGAAACACCGTTTACCTTCCTGCCACAGCAGTACCTATTTATCTACTTGCACTTTGATGTGTTTTCGAACTGCTAGTTTGGCAGGAGCAGGGACTGAACAACGGGAGCGCACCCCACCGCGGGGATTCGAACCGCTGACCTTCTGATCGGCAAGCCCTAGGCTCTGTGGTTTAACGCACAGCGCCACCCGCGTCCCCTGCAGCCTGCTTTACAAGCCCCTAATTTGAAGGGGTGTCAAGAGTACAGGTCGTCTGTTTCAGAGGCTCCCACAGACCACTTGATAGTGGCTGAGGGTCTTGATGGACCACAAGATGATTTTTCTGCTTGTTGTAGCAACCATAACGTGCCAGGCTAGATGCAGCAGGCTTTTCGATCGTAATCTTTATTGCTTCTTTTATTCCTTACATATATTTATTGCACACTGCTGTATTGCCATTTGCGTTCCATAGAATTAAAATTGCAGTGCAATTAAAAAACACACACATAAGAAATGGAGTAGTAAAAACACCAATATAAATCAATTGGGTTCTTTGTTTATTTTGTTTCATAAACTTTATACACTGATCGATCGGTTTTATAAAAAAACAAACAAACCTCAAAGCAGTTTACAAAAAGATAATGCAAGGAGAAAATTACAACCATACTGTAAAGCATACAAAAGTTAAAACACTAAAACGGATTAAAATTGCCTCAACTTCCTAAATATCTGGCTTGTCTTGTCTAAGCAAGTATTTTGTTTGAAGTTCTCCCCTATGTGAAAGCCTTGCCAATACAATTCCGGTTTCTATATGATTTCTGACATGATTGAGAATCGCATAGCCAGGGAAGGAGAACTTTAGAAAGCGTTAAGATCGGAATGTGGAAAATATGAGGACAAGAAGAAGGAGGCAGGAACGAAGATATTGGAGATATACTTCAGAGGTGCAGACTATGGGAAGCCAGGAAAAATTAATAATTTGGATTGTAATTTGATTGTTTTTTTAATTTTAGTTTATTGTTTTTAATTGGATTATGATTATAATTTGATGGATATGTTAATTGGCTGTTTTTATTTTATAGTCGCAGCCCAAGAAGATCTCTCGGTGCCTATGTATTATGACAAGCGCAGCTTCCCACTTCCGGATACATCCTTTTGCAAGGAGCTGGACACTTTGCAGAAGGCCCTCAAGGAGAAAGAGAAAGGATCCTGGAAGCAGCTGAGCAACGAGGAGAAAGTGGCCCGTATTGTAGCAACAGACTGGCCCATCCAGGAGTGGGTGGGCATAGCTGTCAAGTTTCGGATTTGAAAATAAGGGATCAGCAGTCTCACCTATCCCGGGGACAGTCACATGTCAGTGGTGGGCGGAGCCAGAAGCAAAAGTGGGCGGAGCAGCAATGTAAACTCCAAGCGGGCTCAGGCTCGGAGCGGAGCAAAGAGGAGGGCAGCCATGTGCTCCGTGCAATGGAGCCCCATCGTCTTCTTGTCTGATCCCATCAAAACAGGACAGGAAGCAGCAGCTGCTCAAAGGCAGCCAGGCTCCGCCCGCCAGCTAACCCTATTGGCCGGCTGAGGGGCTCGGCGGCAACGGATAGGGGCTGATGCAGGGGGAGGAATACACCCCCCTGTAAGCACGGGAAACGGCTCCCACTTGCTTTGAGGGCTGAGGCTTTTCTCTCCAAGTAGGCGAGGTCTTCCCACCCAGTCCCTGGCCAGCAGGGGAGGAGCTGCTTCCATTAAAAACGGGAAATTTAAGGGAAATAAAAAATAAGGGAGAGCAGCGGGAAACTGCTTAAAATAAGGGAGAATCCCGGGGAAAACGGGATACTTGACAGCACTGTGGGTGGGTGACCTGCTGGGCTGGAGCAACCTGGGCATCCTCACAGGGCCAACCTGGCTTCACAAGACGATGTTTTGTGGGCAGCCTCTGTAGGGTCAAGCCACACTAGACAGACAAGATAGAGGCTGCACCATAAGTTGCCAGCCTTTGGGGATGTGGGAGCGATTTAACTCAGTTCACATTTAAAGCTGAATCACACTTTCTGCAAGAAAGGGAGATACGACCCCGTCCCCCCCATGGAAATTCACACTTACCTGAATTTTGCAATGCAGTTCTCCAACGGGCATTGCTCTGCTTTCCTTTAGACCACCTCAGCAAGACCTAGAGGGGGTGGTCTTGTGGTCTGGGCAGCCCGGGACCTCCACACCCCAGGGAGGTCACTCCAGTGCTGCTTATGCAGCGGTTTGACTTCACCCTCGAAGGCACACTCCATTGTCTCTCGAGACACATAGGTGCCCACTATAGCTCTCCAGCCATGCCACGTGTATAAAAATGGATCCATTAGGGGGAAAGTGAGCGTATTAATGAAAGTGAACATACGAAATGCATCTTATCTGGAGAAATTGCTCACAAAAATTGCAAATAAAAAATTGGAGAGCATGTGCTCCAAGGTGCTGAAGAATTTTCTTCAGCATGAAAGGAGAGCTTTTAAGCTCGTGAGAATAAGTTTTCTCACCCTGAGAGGTTACTCAGAGCCAATCAGGAGGAAAGGAAGTGAGTCGGCTACTGAGGACGGGCTCCTGGGGTCACTCTGGAGAAGGTTTGCAGGAAGGACACCGAGGAGTTGTTGTTCTCTCTGCTCCAAAGCTAAGCATTTAGGAACACTGAAAAGAAAAAGCACTTCGTTTTCAGGAGAATGGAGGGCAAGTTTTGTTATGTATAAATGTAACTTCAGGGGAAACACACCTTAAATGAATACTCCAAATCATTTGCAGAAAACAGCAGATCTAGCTGGAAGGCATCACTTAGAGACCTGATTCGATTGTTGCACTGCATCTCTTAATTCTTATTATTGTACAATGATAGGGTTGTTGCATAATCTTAGAAGGGGGCATGGCTGTGATGTTCACAAAGGGGACCCTGCACTTCTGAGTTTTCTTCTCCACTCCTGCCTGGAGCTGCCATCTTTGGCTGCCCATCGCACCTGCATGGGAGATAGGGAACAGCCGGGGCACCCCTGTCAATCATCTGGAGGGGCAGGCAAGTGAAGGCACAGAGAGCCTGAGCAGGGGAGGTGGGTGGCGTGGATCGTGACCCTGCTGCGTTTGCCTTGCAGTGTACCGGATCAAGTTTCACCAGAGCTATGCAGAGATGACCAGGCCCTCTAACGAGTGGAAGACGGTCCTCGGAGGAATTTTCTTTTTCATCGGCTGCACGGCTTTGATTGTCTGGTGGCAACGGGTCCATGGTACGGAAGCGGGAAGAGGAGGGGGGCGGCCACTGTGGTGTGGATGAGAATCCCAGTGGTGTTTATAGAGCTCCCACCCTTTCCTGGGCACCTGTGAGTCTTCCAAGGCGGGCAGAAATACAACCGGTGCTGCCTCCTCCAACAGCCGCATTGCTGGGCCAGACAGTGGCATCAATGGTGCAATTTTGCTCCTATGCACAACTGCTGAAAGCACAGAGCCTCACCTGTGCTGGGGGAAGTACTTTCAATTCAGGGTTTGTTTTTTTGTTTCCAAAGCCACCATATGCTGAGCCAAATCATGGGCTCATCTACTCAAGAGGGCTGGAAGCCTCTCTCACAGGGAAGGGCCATAGTTTGAGCATCTGCCTTGCATGCCAAAGGCCCCAGGTTCAACCCCCAACATCTCTGGATAGGGCTAGGAACGCCCCTGCCTGAAATGCTGCAGAGCTGCTGCCAGCCAGTGTTGACAGCATTGAGCTAGGTGGGACAATGGCGGACTCAGTATAAGCTAACTGGCTGTATCTGAAGAAGTGTGCATGCACACGAAAGCTCATACCAAGAACAAACTTTGTTGGTCTCTAAGGTGCTACTGGAAGAAATTTTTTATTTTGTTTTACCTGTAACTAGCTGGCTGTGTTCCTGTGTAAAAAATAACCTAACTCGGAAGGTGCTGGACTCAGAGTTTGGATGGCCGCCTGCCAATAATTCTTTAGCTGCGATTCCAGAATTGCAGGGGGTTGGACTAGATGACACTTGGGGGGTCCCTCCCAACTCTACCATCTTTGATTCTGTGATTCTACTCTGCCTGGCAGCAATTCTCCACCCCAGAGGGCTTTCCCCACGGGAGATGCTAGGGATTGAACCGGGGACCTTTGGCATGCGATGCATCATCTTTACCACTGAGCTACGCGGCCCCTCCCCAAATCAATGCCCAAATTGATGCAGCACCTACCCAGATTCTCCTCCCAGGCAAAGATTCCTTGTACAGGACCTCTTTCCTCCTTTGTGTCTGAACCAGACTGGATTTATCTGTCTCGGTAGGTGAGACATCGGTGGAAATCCAGCCAATTTGGCTGCTTGAATCCTCCCTTTCCTCTTTTTACCATTCTTGATGGGTGATTTCTCCAGGCTGCCTCAATGCTTCAACCTTCATTTCGTCTGGGTCATGCTCCCACTGCCCAGCTGCAGACGTAGGCTGTGCTAAGACATTATAGCTTGGGAAAAGGGCTCTCGAGGCAGGCAGCCTTCGCTCCTGGTCCACGCTGCTCGTGATTCTGCAAATGCCATTTCCCCACTTAGGCCAAATCTATACATGAAGCAGAATGAGGTCAGAATTAGGTGGGTCAATTAGACTGGGCCGCTTCAGATTGCTAGTGGAGGATAACACATCTGAATGCTCACGGGTGTTGAATCAAGCAGAAATGTAGCACAACAGGGAAAGAAAACAAGTAGAAAACCAGCGTATCAGAGGAACATGTCTCGATGTGCTGGGTTTCCAAGTGCAGGCAGATTACTATTATTTTACATTTGTAACAGAGCGTTTAAAAAACAGGGTTCCAACCTCTGCAGCTTGAAGCGGAGCAGAGCATCTGGCCAAGGCAAGACTCCGCGGCTTCATTCTGCTCTATTGAACATTCAGCCTCCACCGACTTAAATATATGTGTGTCAGAGAGTGGGTGGATGCGTAAATTAAAAGGCCTCAAGCCTTCCTTTCTACGGATAATCCAAGCTGCCCTCTCCTGAACCATTCCCAGCTCTGCAAAATCCTTTATGAGACGGGGCGACCAGAGCTCTCCTCCTTGGGTGGAGTTTCTGGAAGCGAATGTACCATAAGCTCATAAGAAGAGGGTCTGCTGGATCAGGCCGATCGGCCCATCTAGTCCAGCATCCTCTTCTCACAGTGGCCCACCAGACGACTGCAGAAAACCTGCAAGCAGGATCCAAGCGCAAGAACAGCTCTCCCCTCCTGCAGTTTCCAGCAGCTGGTATCCAGAAGCATTGCTGCCTCCAGCTGTGGAGACAGAGCACAGCCATCCTGGCTTGTAGCCATCGATAGCCCTCTCCTCCTCCACGAACTTGTCTCATCCTCTTCTAAAGGCATCCAGGATGGTGGCCATCGCTGCCTCCTGGGGGGAGCGGGTCCCCTAGTTTAACTCTGCGCTGCATTAAGAAGCACATTGCGACGAACCTCCCCTTCACACTCTCCCCTTGTTACTAAGTGAATTTCTAATCAGGTGTTCTGGGTCAAATTTCAATCCACCCCACCTGTCCCTCTGAGGTCCGTCTGTGATGTCAATCCCCTTTTATTTATAATCTGGGAATCTCTTAGTAACGGGAGTTTTCCTGTCCAGCGGCCGTGGCCGGTTATATCCTCTGCTCTGGGCTTCAGGGGTTAAACTCTTCTTTGCCTACAGTTCGGGGTCTCTCTTTCATTAGATCCCTCACTATATCAGTTAGCTAAGCCCTCTTAGCAACTCTGTGGCAATACCAGGGTTTCCGCCCGCTAGCCCCTCCTGAGGGAACTCCAAGACACAAACTATCACCCTGCAGGTCAGTTTTGTCCTTTCCCTGAGTTCACCTCCTCATGAGCATACATAACTCGCTGGACCAAATGAACGACGATATTTTCTTAGCTCAACAATAAGAAGTCTTTATTTCTTTCAGAACATAACGGTTTCAGTAATGGTTTATAAGCTTAGTTTCATAACAGTGTAAACTCTTTCTTTCAGCATCATATACACATCTTCAACGTATCCTAACCTATCCTAACCTACCCACCACTATCCTGGCCCCACACCCTCCTTCTTCCAGTCACCACTCTCCTCTCTAACGGCTGCTCCCTCCTTTTAAAGAGCGGAATGTCCCGCCTCCCATGGGATATCTGCCACTCAAACTGGGGTGCCCATTAACTCATAAAACACCGTGGGTTTCTGAAAATCCCTTAACTTAGATCCGTTTCGTTACACACACCCTCGAACCTATCCTGAATCTTCTTCCAGTGTTCAGCTTCACTACTGCCTCCGACAGGCCTGAGCATTTAGAAGATCGCTTTGTCCCCACGTCAGGCCCCAAAGCAAACAACTTGGAAGGTGCCTGCTGCTTCAAGCCTTGCACCCACGGCTGGAAAATTACCTGCCTCAATCAGTCCTGAAAAAGCTTTTAGGTTTCTGCAGCGTTCCTGCTGCTGGAAGATGTTTTCCAGCAGAGGGAGCACATGCCTCTCCTACCGTAGTTCCGCACCCCAGCCATTCCCCAGGCCAGGCCTCTCTGCCCACAGCCGATGTTCCTGGACCATTGGGGAGTAAACAACCCACAGCCAGCCATGTCAGCCCTGCGCTCCTGGAAATCAGGGTGGGGAGGAACAAAGGGGCCGCTGTTTTCCTCACACTGGTCTGATGCCCATGGAGCTGTTTTCCTGGATTTGCAATAACAGCCCATCTGCCAAGTGAGGGGTGTGGAATGGCGGGGGGTGGCCGGCTCAGCAAAGAGGAGAAAGGCCAGTTCTGTTGCCTGCCTTTGCAGCAACAACAGCTCTGGGCCGTTCCCCTTCACGGGGCTTGCGTGGTGCATAGAAAACCCACAGGGCCGGTGGGGCTCAGTTTGTGTGCACAGCCCAGCGGCAAAGGGCAAGGAGGGGCACAGAGAAATTAGCGCACCCACTTTCTCACTCTGCATGCTGTGCTGGAGGTTGCAGAAGGAAACTTCCTCCCAGGCAGAATTCAGTTTCTTTAGATGCAGAATTGCATTTTATTTTTTTTTAAGTGCGCCTAGAAAGCGAAAGGTGGGCCCAATCACTTGCTGCGGATTCTCATAGGGCAAGCAAAATAATAACAATAATAAATAAGGATGTTGCAGAGCTGGAGAAGAGCAATGGATGGAACAGTTCCCCTGTAGGAACGTAAGAGGTGCCTGCTGGACCAGGCCAGTCGCCCACCTGGTCCAGCATCCTGTTCTCAGAGTGGCCAATCAGATTCTTGTAGGCACAACAGCATCTCTCCCCTCCTGTGGTTCCCAGCAACTGGCATTCAGAAGCATTCCTATGAGGAAAGGCTACAGCATTTGGTGCTTTTTAGTTCAGAGACAAGGCAAGTGAAAGGGGTCGTGATAGAGGGGTGTATAAATGTACCTGGTGTGGATAAATGGGGCAGAGAAAGGTTTTTTCCTCCCTCTCTCATAACACTGGAACTCGGGGACATTCCACGGAGCTGAATGCTAGAAGGTGGTGCCGACAGCGCCAAGGTTGCAGGTTCGATCCCCGTATGCGACAGCTGCATATTCCTGAATTGCAGGGGGCGAGACTAGGTGATCCTGGGGTTCCTTCCTATTCTATACTTCTAGGATTCTGATTCTATGCAGAACAGATAAAAGAAAGGACTTCACGCAGTGCAGTTACAACTCTGATAGTGATGGCCGCCAAGTTGGATGGATTTGAAAGAGGATTAAATTCATGGAGGAGAGAACTGCTAACCCTGATGGCTATGCACCTCCATTATTGGAAGATGCATGCCTCTTTCTGGGAGTCAGAAGGGAGGAGAAGGCTGTGATATTTGAGTCTGCTTAGCAGCTTTGCGAAAGATGTTGCAGCACTAGGTGGGCCTTTGACCTGATCCAGCTGCAGGGCTCTGTTTGTGTTGAAAGAAATCTTAGCAGATTAAATAGTGTATGCGTTTTACTCCATTAGCCAGTTGATTAAACTTGTCCTGCAAAGCGCAAATAACAGAATTGTAGAGTTGGGAGGGACTCCACGACCCATCTAGTCCACCCCCTGCAAGAATCCCCGACAGGTGGCCATCCAACCTCTTGTTTAAAAACCTGAGATGAAATTGCTTTGCTTGTTGTTAAGGTGTGGCTGGGTCATAAGAGGATTTGTCTGAAAACAGGCTAAGGTGGCACCCATGAGCTGCAGGTTTTATAGGTGCTTACAGGATACTTATCAATTAAAGCTTCCATCCTACACATCCCTATCCCTTGAACTCTCTGGGACTGACATCTGAGAAAGGATGTGGTCAAGGTTGTAGCCCAACTAGGAACTTTGTTGTGCTCTATTCTGCGCTCCCAAGGCAGGGTGTGTGTGTGTGTGTGTGTGTTTGGGCCCCCATCCACTTTTTGGTCTTACATATGGAGTAACAACCATACACCAGGAGTGGGAACCTATAGACCCTCCAGATGTTCCTGGACAACAAGTCCCATCACCCCTCACTGTTGGCCATGCTGGCTGGGTCTGATGGGAATTGGGAGTCCAGCCATATCTGGAAGGCCACAGCTTCCAGTCACCGCCACCTCCCCCCCCCCAAGCAAACAAACTACTTATTGTCTTTCTACCCCTTGACCACCCCGGAACAACAGGGTTTGGGAGGCATCAAGGGTCTCCTAACCAGTGCGGTGTGACCCGCTCATTATCTTTCTTTTGCCCTCCTCACTTGGCCTTCCCCTGTTGCCTTGACAGTGTTCCCCCCAAAGCCGCACACCTTGACCGACGAGTGGAAGGCCAAGCAAATCAAGCGCATGCTGGACATGCGCATCAACCCTGTGGACGGCTTCTCCTCCAAGTGGGATTACGACAAGAACGAGTGGAAGAAGTAGAGCGCGGAGGTGGAAGTCGGGGAGAGGCAGCCGCGAATCCTGCACGTTCAAGGCAGATTTGACCGCCCCGAGGGTGGCAGCCAGGGTGACGCCTCCCACACTGCCTATGCCCCTACCAGACCCCTTTGGATCACCTACCCTTGGCCTGAGCCTTCCCAAATCCACCCAATGTGCCTTTGCCTTCCTGGAGCTGCAGGAGGAGGTCGGGCATGTGCACCAGCCATCTCCGTTCCACTGCAGAGAAACTGGCCCAGCCTCTGCCAACCTGGTGCCCCCTGGCTGTTCTGGACTACAGCCCCCCGCAACCCTTGCCAGCACAGCTGGGGTCACCAGGTCAGTCGAGACTGGATAGGACCTAAGCCTCTTTGCGTGGCCTTTCCAGCGGCTCCTCTTAAGCAGTCTTGCTCTTTCCCTCCATGCAATAAAACACTATGTTGTACATCAGGCTGCAGTTTGCATCTCTCTTGGGTAGCTGTAGGGAAGGGGGGGGGGACCGCCTGGGGTTCTATCAGGATTGTCACCACGTGGCTCCTTTGGTCAATGCATGCAAAGCTGCCTTCTCCCAACTCGGTCCTTGCAGCTTCCAGCAAATTTGGATCCAAAAAGAATCTCAGCTCCTTTTAGGAGCTCAAGTCGCTGGAAGCACCAGGGATCCCATATCAACAGTCTGCTGGATCAGGCCAGTGGCCCATCTAGTCCAGCATCCTGGTCCCACAGTGGCCAACCAGATGCCTGTGGGAAACCAGCAAGCAGGATTTGAGCACAAGAGGAAATCTCCCCTCCTGTGCTTTCCAGCAACTGGCATCCAGAAGCACTGCTATCTCCAACTGAGAATAACCACCATGGCCAGTAGCCTTCAGTAGGCCTCTCCTCCTTGTCTAATCCTCTTTTAAAGCGATCCATGTTGGTGGCCGTGGCCACGGCTGCTTCCTGTGGGAGAGAGTTCCAAAGTCTGCACAGTCCTAAGTATGTGATTGTGCATTACTGCTGGTCTGGATGGGCCTTTTTTTCTGACCCAGGTTACTCCTAACCATGAAAGGCAAGACAGTGTTGCTAGGTTCACACAGCTTGCTCATGCTCCCCCTTAAAGACCACACAGAGAGGACAACGCTTGAAAAGACTACTGGCCTGCCCTGCAGTGCCCGGTTGCCCGAGAGTGGTGAGCCGGAGATCCCAGCCACCTTTCTCCAGCAGGCTGTGATGCAAACATCTGCCTCCCGCTTAGCCTGATACTCCAATGTCCTCTAAGCATGGAGGCTGCAGTCATCACTTCTCCTGCAAGCCAGCCCTTGACAACCCTGTGCCTGCCATGTTTCAGAATGTTTAGCCTGGAGAAGAGAAGGTTAAGGGGTGATATGATAGCCATGTTCAAATATATCAAAAGGATGTCATATAGAGGAGGGTGAAAGGTTGTTTTCTGCTGCTCCAGAGAAGCGGACACGGGGCAATGGATTCAAACTACAAGAAAGAAGATTCCACCTAAACATTAGGAAGAACTTCCTGACAGTGAGAGCTGTTCGGCAGTGGAATTTGCTGCCAAGGAGTGTGGTGGAGTCTCCTTCTTTGGAGGTCTTTAAGCGGAGGCTTGACAGCCATCTGTCAGGAATGCTTTGATGGTGTTTCCTGCTTGGCAGGGGGTTGGACTGGATGGCCCTTGTGGTCTCTTCCAACTCTATGATTCTAAGAATACAACTCCCATCAGACCCACCCAGAACGGTTGCACTGACATCAACTCCGGCATCCCACAGCCATGCTGGCTGTAGCTGATGGGAGTTGTAGTCCCAAATATCTGGAGAGGGCAGTAGGTTGGCAAAGGTGGCTGTTTGTGTTCATTGAATTCCTTGCTAAAGTCTCTCCCTCCCCTCCCCCCCATTCAACCATCATCTAGAAAAGCGTTCCCCAAATTTGGGTCTCCAGCTGTTTTTGGACTACAACTCCTATCATCATCCCTAGCTAGCAAGACCAGTGGTCTGGGATGATGTGAATTGTAGTCTCAAAACAGCTGGAGACCTCAGTTTGGGAAGCATTGATCTAGAATATCCTCAGATTCTTGGCTTTTGCCTTTCATTTAAGTTCATCTGCCTGCAAAGACGTGTGAAGCCATCAAAGGCAGCAAAATGGGACTTTATGACCTAGCACAGCCTTCCTCGGCCGAGAGGTCCTCTCCAGCCATTTCAGACCACGGCTCCCGTCAGCCCCAGCCAGTGCAAGGGGCTCTCAGAGGAAAGGTGATATAAGAGGCAGCAGGAGAATCTCAAAAAGCAAACCGGGCCAGGTAATTCAAACACCACAGCTTTATTGGTGGAACTGAAATTTCATCTTCAAATCAAACTCTTTCTCCTAATAGGGGGTGCAGGTGGGGCCTGAACACAAGAGGGATGGGCGGGCGAGCTCCAGGTTCAACATTCACGCTTTAATTCAAAGGGGCCAGAGAGGGCGAGGTGGGGGGGGAGGCTCCCATTGCCACGTGGGGGGCCCCCCTGCGCTCCCTTGCCCAGCCCCCGCCACGTCCCGTCCTCGTTGGCCGGTTTGTGAAAAATGAGGTTAACTGGGAGTAGGGGAAGAGCACAGTCAACACACATAAATACAGACATACAGTTAACAAAAATAGTATTATTGTATTCACAACTGAATAAAAACTACTCTCCGATATATACAGCCGAGCATGTACAGGGTGGCGGGGAACGGGGGCAGGCAAGCCGCACAAGGGATTCGGACAGGACAGGCGGGCATTGTGAGGTTATGTCATAAGTGGACTTGACGTTAGAGCAACCCACGGGGCTCAAAATGGTGCGACCCACAGAGGGAGGGACTGAGCACTTTGCGAGGGGCCGCCACCCCACTCCCCCCGAGTCAGAACCAGGAATGGGAGCACGGGAAGGGTGGGCCTACCGTCCCACTGCTGCTGCTGCTTTGGGAGGGCAATGGAAAGGGGTGGCTAACCTGGCCCTCCGCAATTGCGCATACCCCCCCAACTAAGCCCACCCCTCCCCAATTCCCTTGGCTGCTGCAGAGACCAAGAGAGATGCAGACTCCCCCCCCCTCAAAGGAAACATCACTTTCTTTCCTCTCCCTGTGGCCATTTCTGAGTGGCCTGCAGAAGCGGCTTCTGAACACGGCTGGCTTTGAACACCTGTGCCCCGTCTGCCCCCTTCGACCCTGCGGACCAGGGCCCCAGCTTGGAGAGGGGTGGGCGATGAACGTAAAGCACTGAGGTGGTGCCATCAGGCAAGGCCCAGCCTTGTGCCTGGGGCTGCCCTGCATCTAGAATATCCACTCCCCCCTCTAAGAAAGCCCACTGTGCTAGACCAGCCTCTGCCCCCCACCCACACAGCTCTCCCACTTGCAGGGAGGGAGAAGAGAAAGTGCTGGCGTGCGCGCGCACACACACACACACACCAGCTAAATCTGGGGTGGCAGGCAGTGGGTGGGAGAAGCAATTTCTGCCACTCTCTGCAGAGCCTTGGGAAAGCGGACGCACGCCCAGGCAGGCAGGCAGGCAGGCAGGCAAACACAAACACACACCGACAGACAGACACAAACCACCTCTTCCCATCAAAAACACCCTCTGCACAGCCTGGTCCGGCACACGCTGTTGATTTTTGCTCTTACTGGAAGTTCTCTGGGCTGCCGCCAGGGAGAGTCCCCGGAGAGCCAGCCTAGCAATTAGCAGCTGATCATAAACACCTTCCAGAGGCTGCTCCAGCTAACGGACTCTCTCGTCTTCCCTCCTGGCAGCCGGTTTCTCTCTCTCTCTCTCCCTGCCATCTTGCGCCTGCTCTTTCCTTGTAACCGGCAGAGAGGACGGGCTTCTTCTCATTGCAGAGGAAGGGAGGGGGAGGCGTCTCTTTCGAGAGAGGGGGCCAGGGCCAGGGAAATGGAGACGTGGGCCAGGACCGTGCCCAAGAGGCCAGGGCCACCGCACCCCGGCCACATTGTGGGACTTTCAGCCGCCCCTTTCACCCCAGAAGGTCGAGCAGGGCAGGCGGGGATAGGGGTCATTAGCTGAGGGCATGGGAGTCTAAAGGGAGTGCTCTGGACTGCAGCCCTCACTGCCGAAAGCTCCTTCCAAAGAAAGAGGATTGTCCGCCCCCCGCACATGACTGGCCTCCATTTCCTTCAGGTGTGCGAAGCAAACACTGGCCTGCATCCTGTGGGGTGCTGAGGATTAGCACAGGGCTGGGGAGACTCCCTTAGCTTAAAAGGGATGGACACGAGACCCGCGGCAACACTGAGACCCCTCTTGACCATCCACTGGGAATAAGGGCAGGTCGACAGGTGGGGAATAAGAGGTTTATAGTGGATCCTGCCTTTGACTGTTCCCATTCCAGGCTCCCATGCCTCATCCTTCCTCCTGCCCAGGCAAGCACTGCCCCACAGAACAAAGGGGTCCCTCAGAGGGGGCACCGCCTTCTCCTACGCTCACTGCAGGGTCCCCTCTTTGGTCATGGGAGGGGAACCCTCAACTCACTCCTACATGCAGGTGGCCCCCACGTAGGTCAGCACAAAAGGAGTCTCTCTCCATCGGACTTGCTGACCTTGGATGGCATCTGCAGCGCTAGAGCTCGCTAACCCAAAACGACCCACGTCGCAGAACACGCACGCACACGCACACACGCACATACACACTTCCTGGAAGTAAACCAAACAAGAGCCAGGTCTGCCTTAGGGGGGCTTTTAAAAATAATAATAATCAACCACCAAACGAAATACCAGGAATGTGAGTAAAAGTGATTAAAAGGAGCAGGGGGAAGCCCGCTCTTGGGGGCGGGGTGGGGGACTGGAGGCACAGCACCCAAAGGTGAGGTGGGGAGGGGTCCAGGTCCCTACGCATTGGAACAGTAACCTGGGGTTGGAGGTGTCTGTGGGGCAGGAGGCACCAGAAAGAGGTCTGTGAGTTGTTGGGGGGAGGGAGAGGATGACACCTGGGGTCAGACTGGGGGGTTTGCTACACGGAGGCCCACCCCCCGTCTCCACCCCCCCTGGAATGATCGCAAGGCTGAGGGACAGGACGCAGCGTGTCCCTCGGCGACGGGGCGCAGGCCGAGGTGGGCGGCGGCGGCGGCGGAGAGTCTGTCTCTGGCTATTTGCGGCTCAGGAGGGAGCCGAGGAGGACGACCCCGGCCACGGTGGCCCCCGTCCACAGCCACTTGTTGAAGCGTTCCTGGCCTTTCCTGCTCTTGGCCGCGGCGTCATTCCCGTAGAGGTCCACAAACCTCTCCTGGAAAAGAAAGAGGGGGGAAAGAAAAACGAGGGTGAGATGTGAAGCAAGTTTCACAGACAGCTGAGATCATGGGTAGCAGAATGAGAACGGGAAGGGCAGTAGCTCAGGGGCTTCACCTGCAGAATGCCCCAGGTTCAATTAACAGCAGCATCTCCAGGTAGGGCAGAGAGAGATCCCTGCCTGAACCTCAGGAGAGCAGCTGCCAGTCAGTGTAGGCAGTACAGATCTGGAGAGACCAATGGTCTCACTCAGCGCAAGGCAGCTTCCTGTGCCCTGTATTCCAACATGCATGAAACCAAGGTTCTTCCTACATGGTCAGGAGGCGAGGAGGACTGCTCTGGCAGCTCAGCAGGGAAGAGAGCCGTGAGCAGGGCTGAGCTGAAGCACCAACTCAGGGCCCCAAATGGAGGAGGCAGAAGGATCTGGTGCAATTTAGCAGGTGCTCTCAAGTGGGACATGGTGAACAGGAAGCCCAGGTAAGGCTCTGTCACAGCACATCCTCAGGGAACGGACAAGTGATGCGCAAAGTTTTATAAACTACTATTCATTTTTTTAAAAGTATCAGAGAGGTTAACGAGAATCGTACATGAAAGCATACGGAAAGTTGCAATCAGAAATCAGCAAACTGCTATGGAAAGATGTATTCTTAACTGCCTGCTTAAGCCTGAGAAGCATAGAGAGATGAGACAAGCCTCCCCACCCACCCACTTCACATTTCTTCATCAAAAGGTTAAACGAAGCCACAGTCAAGAGCCTTATTTTCTGGAGTGTGGCTCTAACTTGGGCGCAGCTGACAGCATAAACTGTGTCGTTAGAACTGCACAAAACACACAGCCAACAAGTACCGAAGAAGAGCCTGAGAGAAGCAGACAAGAGGCTGCAGTGAAGACACCTGAGATCCCGTCTAAGGTGACCTGGAAATCTCCTGCACTGACCAAGTAAGAGGCATTGCTGGTCTGGAGCATCTTGGTCCTGCATTCCCTGATTTGCAAACTAGCCTCTAACACAGACAAGCAAATTGCGTAGCAATGTCGAGAGGACTCTTGAAGGACCCTTCCTCAGTATCTGTAACGATATCAACAGCACTTTTAGCCCCTGACCCTACAATTGCAAATTATCTGAAACCAGGATTCACTCTACTTACTGTATTTTTCCACGCTCCCATGTATAAGACGCCCCCTATTTTTGGGGACTCCAAATTAAGAAAACACCCTTCAGCACAACAGTATAAGACAATTTTAAACCTAATTTTTTGGTTAAGAAAAAAACCTAGCCTTATACACGGAAAAATACGGTAAGTTTTATTTTTATGTATCACATTTGTCACACTGTGTGCGGTGACGGGAGCATCAGACAAGGGCAGGAGAGAGGAGAGACCTCTCCAGACATTTGGAATACGGTCCACCAAGTCAGGGCCAATTGCATTCCACACATCAATGACTGCATGGCCTAATAAGCACATAATTTCCTCTGACTGCACAACTGAATATCCTGGAGCATCTCAGCTTTCTTTTTTCTGCTTTCTTTTTTTTTAAAGCTTCTAGTCCTTAAGCCTGCAGAAATTGTGAAAACTTGGGCAGTGCTTGGTGAAAATGCCAGAAGCTAGAGGGAGTTTGAGCAGGGCTGAAACAAATAAGCCCCCCGTCCCTTCCCAAAGCCAAGCAGAAATTATACAACAGAATAAGCAAATACGGGAACATGCAATCTGTACAATATATTTGGGACTGCAGGATTTGGATTTTGCCCCCACAATCCTTTCCCTTAAAGTCCTGCGCAATCCCTTCCGGCAAAGCCATCCCAGGGGAAGCCGTTTGCTGCGGAAAGCGCTGGCCGATTCTTTTGGATCGGCACTGCAGAAGGGTGCTGGGTGGGGAAGAGACGGGGAAGTGACATTAGGCAGTTTCTTAGCAACGGCTCAGAATAGATGCTTTTGGTGCTGACATAGTCTATCTCTTCAGGCCCCTTCTGCCCTGTCATTGGGGAAGGAAATGACTGGGAGTTTGCTCCGCGTTTCGCAGGGGTCTGCTAGGCAGACTTGGAGCCTGAAGGGAACCAAAAACTACCAAGCCCAACCCAATGCGCAAAAACACAGGACCCCCCAAGCCCCGGAAAATCCACGCTCTTAACATATGATCAGGAGAAGCATGGGGCATGTTTCTGGCCCCCTGGTGGGAGTGGGCGGGTGCACTAACACAAGCGGTACCATGCCCCCCACCTAACAGAAGGATGTAACTGTCTTTTGGGGTGAGGGATGAATTTCTGCTGTTTCCCCTAACGGATATGAATTTGATGACTCTGCATTTATACAGAAAGTTTCAAGTATTCAGAATATTTTGCATCCCAGCGATCCTTGCAAGGTTAGCCAGTACGATGAGCCGCATGTTGTGCTAGAGGAGAAAGCAGGGTGTGGAGAGAGAAAAAGGTTGAGCCTGACCAAAGAGTGTCTGCTCACTGTGCCACAGTGGGGTTAGCAAAAAGGGCCTGTTTTGCTTCCTCCACTGAAACCTGAAGCAGTTGTCCAGAGGAACTTTACGGAGGGGTCAAGGGGCTGTTATCGTCTGTGGGCAGAGCAACAGGGCTCTCTGGAGTCTGCTGTGAATTGTTTGCAAGACTCTTGAAGGACAAAGTCTTCCGCTTCTGTGGCGATCTTCATGCCGAATCGGCTGAGGTGTCCAATGTCCGCTCTGAGCGAGTGCTGCGGCATCAGTTTCAGTTTCTGTGGCACGGTGATGATGTAGCAGCAATGCATCCGCCAACGTGCCCTCCTGACCTTTGCCCTTCTTGGCTGACTAAAACTAACTGGGTGCATGTGTGCTTGACCAGATGGGCCCAGGATGTGCTTAAGGTGCCCTTACGAGAGCTGCCTTCGAAATTCCCGAGGCGCCAGGCACATTTTGCAAGTGGGGCAGGGGCAGGTCCAACTGCAACCATGTGGAGATCTCTGCATGCCAAGTTGGCAACTGACATCTCCATCTAGCCGGCCCTTCCAGCTTTTGTAAGCAGGCAAGCAGGAGAGCTTATTTATTACATTGATATTCCACCTTTCTCTACTAGGAGTACTCCTCATGGTTCGCTTCCCTCAGTTATTCCCTACGATGACCCTGTGAGGTATTTTAGGAGGGTGTAACTGGCCCAAGGTCACCCAGTGAGCTTCATGGCTGTGAGGATTTGAACCCTGATCTCCCAGGTCCTAGTCAGACACTCTAACCACTGCACCACCCTGGCTTCCTAGAGTCTTTCTGCTATGGGACAGCTATGTAAGTAGGGAAATAAATATGGGAAAAGCAAAATATCACTTAGAGAAGGATCTGAAATATTTCCCCTGAAGCTTGAATTTATTCTGGATTGTTTTATTTGCTGTTTTAATGTGTTGTAAACCACTTTCAGATTCCCCCCCCCTTTAAGATATAAAGCGGTATAGAAATGAAAGGACTAAAAATCACCACAACAATAAATTCCACTAGCGGGCAGGAAACGGCACCTAGACATTCCATTGTGGCGACCGCAAACTAGGTTTAAGGTGCCATTTGGCAATTAGCTTGTATATCTGAGTTTCTAACATCGTCATCTGATGAGCAGTGATTTAATTCTGCTGCCTTGGCTGTGCAATCCTGTTTCCTGTGCAGAAAAAAGCAGAATTAAGCCCTGTCCTCCTCCCCATCAGCTGGTAAAACCAGTGGTGTCAGCTGACAGGTGGGTGGCCTCATGAGCCAAACTGGACTCCCTGGCAGGCCAAGGTTGGACCACAGGGCAGCGATTCCTCGCCACTGATGCAAATGGGCAATTGCCAAGAAAAATCCAACACGGTCACATCTGACTTCAAAAGAGGAAGCTTCCCAAAAGTGATGGGACTGGTAAGAAGGAAGTTGAAAGGAAAAGGATATATATATTTATATTACACACGTAACATTTTGTGACTGCAAAGAGCTGAAATGACAATCCCTAGTGAGTGACTTCATACAGCATACTATGTACCTTCCCCAAACTGGTGCCCTTGAGATGTTTTGGACCACAACTCCAACCGACACAAGCCAGCACGTCCCCTGAAAATGTACCTAAATGCTCCCCAGTTCATTGTCTGCAAATGGGTAAGAGGGACATTTTGTTCTGCACTATCAAGCTGTCTTAATTTTATGTACGTGCTGCTGTCATTTTAAATTGTTTTTTATGTAGGAAGGATGAAGGTTGACAATCCAAAGAATGTTTTCTCCCTGAACATTTGGAATATTTGTGAACATTCCAAGCTGTCTAATCAGCTCGATTGCTCAATATCTCTAAGTGGTATGCAGAAAACTGAAGCAACAACAGATAACAAACAAACAAAAAATTACAAAAAAAATCACAGGTACATATAAAAATGTCTACATTAATATAAAGTTACTAATACAGTGGTACCCTGCTACTCGAACGCCTTGGCTCCTGAACAAATCGGCTCCCGAACACTGCCAACCCGGAAGTGATTGTTCCAGTTGTCAAATGTCCAACGCGGCTTCCGATTGAGTGCAGGAAGCTCCTGCAGCCAATCGGAAGCCGCGCCTTGGTTTTTGAACGGACTCCCGGAACGGATTAAGTTCGAGAACCAAGGTACCACTGTATATATCAGGCTTCCATAACCTTGGCCCTCCAGATGTTTTGAGACTACAATTCCCATCATCCCTGACCACTGGTCCTGCTAGCTAGGGATCATGGTAGTTGTAGGCCAAAAACATCTGGAGAGCTGAGGTTGAGGAAGCCTGGTATATATAAATCACACCCTCCTTCCCAGCCTCCGCATTCTTACCCAGGGTGCTAACAAACTCCCAGCTCACCCACAAAACTCTCACAAAGAGAAGAGTTCCTGGAAATAGTGGACATCACCCTAGTCTCTCACTCTAGACTTGTTTTTTACAGGCAGCTCAAGGTGGAGGATACTTCCTCAGGATGCCCACAGCTGTGTCCCATTCAGCTGCAGTTCCAGGTACAGTAGGTTTGTTGAATTTCCCAAGGGGTCCAATACGTGAATTAACGCCTGCAAATTATTCCACAAACGAGGCACAAAATCGACGTTTTCTTCTGTTGGTACAAACTTTGAGGCCGGGGAAGCACAGTACAGCCTGGATTTCAGGACAGGCGATGCAGCTACTACCGAGAAAAGGCAGAAAGGCTACAGGCACTTGGAACACAAGACCCATCACGAGTGGGGCAGTGGGAAGAAAAGGCACAAGCTGGAGGCAGGAGACACACCACGAGGCCTGGCCATGCCGAAATCAGACAAGCTGTGCTCAGTATAAGGTTTCAGGGAAGAGAAAGCGGCACTTTGTTCTGGCCGAGAGAAACACCCGCAAGGCATCTGACCCACTTGCCAAGCTTGGGGGGCGGGGGAATGCCCTGAGGACAAATACCACATGAATCCAGTGCTTGGAAAAGTCACCCCTTGGTCCAACGATTGAAAGACCTGCCAGGATAGCACACCAGAAACTGTACTGCACACCCCTGGCCCCACTGAGACGTTCACCACAACCCTGGCTGCCCTACAGGGTCATCTTTTTGCAAAAAGCATAGAGGAATGAGAGAAAGAAGTGCAGTATTATGCAACCTGCTGATTTTGTACATCCCTTGAGCGTTTGATGAAGCCTTCCCTTGGCCTCTGCTACCAAGCGCCTTTAAGCCTTTCTGCTGAGGTTCTGCAACCCTCTCCAATTTGGCAAAACGATTTCTTGAGTCCAGTGCCCATATGCGAAGGATGGTGCAGCCCCAAGAAGGACAGGCCCGTGACTTCATCCCACAGAGGATATGGTACTTCTGCTAACACAGCCCAAAATAGCCAGGCCTGTCGCCTGTCCCATCCTTCCTTGCCACAAGATCTGTCATATGTCTAGCTCATTCTTGGTTGGTGATCTTTTATAACCCCCAGATCCTGCTCAGCAGCTAAGTTCTCCACTCTCAGTCCCCGGTCCCCACCGCTGTTGGCCAGCTGCACATTTGAACATTGCCTCCAAGTTCAGCAAACAGTCAAACGACAGCAGAGCATTATCCCCCTGGCAGCCCAGCGCTGTTATCAGTTCTTCTATGAACCCGGCGGGGAGAACAAAGGAGCCACAGTGCCGACTCTGGGGCTTTGCCCAGCCTTGGGAAAGTTTCCCAGGATGGCATCGCAGAGGGCAGCGGGGTCGATTTCCTTGGCTTTCGCCAGCTCTCCTGCCGAGGGACGGAATGCAGAAGAAGCTGCAAACCTGGGTGGTTCTGCAAAGCCACAACAGGCAGAACAACAAGCCGACTTACGATGCATTTTCCAGGAACCAACCTTGGAACAAGGAAAGCAATACCTTAAGGGTGCCATACTTCTCGGAGCAAGTGCAATAGTGCAACATACTCACAGTCAACTAATGCAGAGCCTACACTCAAATGTCTGGATGTGTGTGGAGTGTGTGTGTGTGTGTGTGTCAAAAGATGTTGCTTCTAGTCAGGTCTCATTCGTGACCTGCCATTGGAGAGCTTCACCACCACCCTAGCCTCATATTTCAAGTGAGAGATGGTCAGCAGCCCTTCTGAATCCCTGACCACTTGAGGCCAGCTATGGAGCCCCCCCTTTTATGCCCCGCATCCTCATTTAGGAGGTGAGCTTGCTTCAGGCTAGTGCCTGAGATAGCCCCACTTCCAGGAATTTCCTTGCCTACAGAAAGATGCCTGCCTGACTCCTGCTTTGCAGTCATTTAGCGAAGTAGCTTAGAGCTTCTTGCCAGGCACTCGGTGAGAGGCTGTTGATTCAATGAAACTGTGATTTGGGGCTGCTGGGGTTTTCCAACCAAATCCTATGCTGTTTTCATTTTGGTTTTAAATGGCGTTTATGCCTCCTCTAAGCCGCCTGAAGCGAGTATTTGAAAGACAAAGTGTGACTCATAACATGATAGATAGATAGGCAGAAAGATAGGTAGGTAGGTAGGTAGCACCCAGGAACATCATTCACACGGACCTCTCACCTGCCCTTAAAGGAATTAAAGTTAAGAACATAGGAACATGAAAAGAGCCTCGCTGGATCAGGCAAATGACCCATCTAGTTCAGCATCCTGTTCTCACAGTAGCCAACCACATGCCCATTATGGGAAACCTGCAAGCAGGATTTGAGCACCTGTGGATTGCAGCAACAGGTATTCAGAAGCATCGTTGCCTCCAACTGTGGAGGCAGAGCATAGCCATCCTGGCTAGTAGTGATTGACAGCACTCTCTTCCATGAATTTGTTTAATCCTCTTTTAAAGCCACCCAAGTTGGCAGCCACCCCTGCCTCCTGCAGGAGCGAATTCCATAGTTTAACTCTGTGCTGCTTTTATCTGTCCTGAATCTTCCAGCTTAGGTGCAGAAGCACTTCTGGCTGGGTCCCTCTCCAGCTTCTGATCTAGGCAAGCATTGTTGTGATTGTTCCCTGGACAGATCAAGGGCACCACCCGTCATTTAACAGACCTGGAGAAGCAGGTATGTGCACTCCGTATCTCCCCCTCCTCTCTCCACCCGCTTTCAGAAACCCACTCCCCTTTTGCAAGACTAAACCCTCAGCAGGGTTCCCTGGGCTTCCTGCAGAACTGCCAAAGAACTGTGCCACGCACAGCAAGGCCACCGATGACATCAAGAGCTGCAACCGTTGCTAAGGGTGCTGGGAGGTGTTCCCAGCCTTGAGGTCACAGGGGCGACCGACAGACAGCAAGCTCGCCCAATGGCTTGTGTCCAGAATCCCCACTCCGGCTTCGGAACGCGCAGAACTCCCTCCCTCTTGTTGTCATAGCATCCCTGAAGCGTCTCAGCAGGGTCTTCCGCCATCATTTGGTCACAGCCCACTTTGGCAACCAATGTGAACAACAGCCTGGAGCCCCTTCCCTAGAAGGAAACACTTAAAGCATTTGGGGGCATTTGGGTTTTTAAAAAGATGAGTTTAAAGAGTGTGGGCATGGTGGGACTTTATAAAATTAGGCCTGGTGTAGGGTAAGCAGGCAAAGTTTTCTCCCTCTCTAAAATATATCATCAGCGTCAGCAGCAACTTAGTTATTGCCTTCTACACTGTCATGTCAAGGCCATGCACAATAAAAACAGCAAAAAGAAGAAAGAAAAGTTTGAAACTCAAATAGTACTAGAACTGGGAGTTATCCAATGAATGCTGGCTGACAGGAGATTCAGGATAGTCCAAAGAAATAATTAACTCGTGCGTAAGAGGTCATGATGACCACTAACTAGGTGAGGTGGTTTGGGGGGAAAGGCTAGGCCTAAATTCTCCAACCTGGTGTGCTCCAGAGGTTTTGGACGACCACTGGTCCCAACGACCTACACCTGTGCTTGCTGAGACGGACAGGAGTTGTGCTTCCAAACATCTGGAGGCGACTAGCTCTCAGCTGGGAAGGTTTGTGGAAGACAGGTAGCCATGGCAGCGAAATGGAGCCTCCACACTCAGAAACAGGCTACCAGATGCTGGGAACAAACTACAGCAGAGGCCTATAGGCTGCTTGCAACATTTGTGAGCCTGCTAGGGGAACCTGGTTAGCTACTATGAAAAGCAGGATACTGGGGTAAGTAGATGCCTGATGCAACAGGGCTCTTTTGCAGGACTTCCAGCCTCCAGTCCAGCTTGCTGTAATCCCCCCCGATCCAATTTGGGCCCTCTTCCACCTCATCACCGGTCACAGCACCGGTTCCTCAAGCATTGCAAGGCCAAGTCATGGGGGTCTGCACTTTCAGCAATCTGGGCTCAAGCGAGAGTGGCTGCAGGGAGCCCCAACTGATGCCAGCCCTGCCTGTGCCCATGTGCTGCTCTGGCTACCTGCCTCAGGTTGCCAGATCTCCATTTGGCACAAGGAGGTGTGAAAAGAGCCGTGTCTATGGTGCTGCATGACACTCGAAAGCCCCCTTAACCCAGAGTGACCCAGGAAATAAAAGGACTCTGTGCTTCTCTTTTATCATGTGCACGATGCTTTCAACCTGCTGTTTTAACAAGGCTCCCATTGACAGCACTTTAGTCAAATAAAGCACTACCATTGCAGTTTTGCTGGTGATGAGCAGAGGAATAGAATAGGCACAGGCAAACTTGGCCCTCCAGCTGTTTTGGGACTACAGTTCCCATCATCCCTGACCACTGGTCCTGTTAGCTAGGGATCATGGGAGTCGTCAGCC
This sequence comes from Lacerta viridis, assembly GCA_900245905.1. Lineage (NCBI taxonomy): Eukaryota > Metazoa > Chordata > Lepidosauria > Squamata > Lacertidae > Lacerta > Lacerta viridis. The sequence continues at coordinate 182,361 of OFHU01002896.1, forward strand.
AAAAACATCTGGAGGGCCGAGTTTGCCTATGCCTGGAATGGAAGCTAAGAACTGTTTTGCAGGGCTTGAACAGTGCAGGCAAATCATAGCCATTCTGGCTAGTAGCAATCAATAGCCCTGCCTTACTCCATAAATGTATTTGATCCTCTTTTAAAGCTATCCAGGTTGGTGGTCGTCACTGTCTCCTAGGGGAGGGAGTGCCATAGTTTGACTATGCCCTACTCGAAGAAATATTCCTCTGTCCTGAATCTTCCAAAATCTTTGCACTAACAGGGTATCTTAGGTGAATACTTAGCAGTCCAGGGCAAATCGTTATCTCTCAGCCTCAGACCTCTAAGGAGAGAGCAGAAAACTACCCCTTAGGGCTGTTGTTAGGATCAATTCATATAACACTCCTGGGTTCCGATTTAAGAGATACAATCTGTACCTCCATCTTCTTCTGTAGCTCCAGCGAGCGCTTACAACACAGCTGGTATAGGTGCTGCACAGCTGTTTGTGCAGCCTGTGATTTTTTCAGATCATAAAAGGGGACAAACAGGTGGTACTCCCCCCCACCCTGCCCTTTGCACCTTGGCCAATGTTGCAGGCGCTCCTGTGGGAAGCAAGCTGCAGGAACATCTGAGCATTTGCATCCCACTCTTCAGCCAAAAAGGCTCCCAGAGCAGCTTACATCCGATCAAACTGACCACTGAGCAAACTGGGACGGCACTTTTGAAGCAGATATCCTCACTCCTCTCTTCCGATCTTACTCTGCCCACATTTACACACTTGTACACAGAGTTGAGATACCATTTCCTCTCCCCCCCCTCCACCAGCCTGGTGCCATCCAGATGCTCTGGACTACAACTCCCATCAGTCCTGGTCAGCACAGCCTGCAAAGGCTAAGAGATGCCTTTTCCCACAAGGCATGCTTGCAACCTGGGGAATCAACCCTGATCCCGTTTACAGTGAGAGCAGAAGCCTTCCAGCCCCCTAACACCCAAGATGCTGAGGGGTGCAGGTACAGCTCTTGTATTTCCAGCCCGGGACCAGTTTTCAGGCAGGGACCAATAGCACGGCACGATGTTTGCAAAGCGGCGAGACATGCAGGGCTGCACGTCTGCAGAGTACAGGCTTGGGGGGGGGGAGAGGAGAAAGCGGGATGTCAGCAATGCTTAGGTTTCAGACAGACAAGGAGATGCTTTCCCTGCAGAAGACAGATGCTGGGGCCAGAGAGCCCTCTGGATAGAATCACGCTGTGTTGAAGAGGGAAACGGAGAACGGAAAGCAAGGCAACCTGTCTTGTGCTGCGCATCAGACTGTGGGGCTGCACCCCACCATCTTGCTCTTGCCCTCCCACTTTCATCTAGAAATACACAAAACCTGTGTGATGTCACTGCATCACACTCGTGGTTTCCCTCTCCGCAGCAGGGGCACAGAAACTCTGGGCAAGGTGGCCAAGGAGAGCCTGGCTGCTGGATCAGGCCAACGGGGACTCGCCTGGCGCAGCATCCTGCTCTCACAATGGCCAACCAGATGCACCAAAGAGAAGCCTGCAGGCAGGACCTGAGCACAACAGCACTCTCCCCACTAGTGATTCCCATCAACCAGTATTTGGGGAGCCACCACTGAAAAGTCACCACCCTGAAAAGGCACATCCCTTGGACCCACAAATCATCTGGGTTGCAAACATATGTGACAGAAGTGACTGATAAAGAATGCAATACCTGTTTGTTAGGGTTGGTTTCTTAAAATCTGACATATGCTGACATTCAAACACACAGACACAAGACCCCACAATGCATTTATTACACCACAAAGGACCGTTACTCCAGGGCCATATGTAAGTGCTCTCACTGTAGACCTTGTAGCTAAAATTACAAGGAATTGCGAAATTCCCTGCAACTTCCTCTGAACTCACCAAGTTAATTTCTGAAGAAATAGTGGAAGGATGCCAAAAGACTGATGTAACTCTGTCAAAATACACATTAAAGGCACCTGAAAGGAATATATGAAGAATGACCAGTCTACATTCATAGGTTAGACTTCTTATGATACTTCCCAATTGTCACAAATGATATCAACAGGAAGCAAAATGACTGATGTCATCACAAGTGATGACCAAAACAATGCTTCAGCCAATCAGGAAGGAAGGGAATTGCATGTTTCATAGTAAAGTGGCTATTTTCCAATAAAAGAAGAAAGCACTTTGCTGAAATCCGGAAGAAGTTGACTCAAGTGTTATACCATATGCTTTACATCAGAAGATCATTGTGTATGAGCAGCCAAGGAGGCATTTTTTGGGAAATAGCTATGATTAGACAGACATGTGCCCCATGTCAACTGAGTCTAACATTACACCTCCACCTCTTCAAATACCTGTGCAGGCTCTGATGGCTTCCCACAACAGCAAGGATTATTGCTGGCTTTCCTGGACATCGTGGATGGAATAAGGATAGGACAGTCAAATGCAGCCAAAACCTGTAACTTCATTATTATGATTTATTAAATTTCTATACCACCCTTCAACCGAGGATCACAGGGTGGTCTACAATATAAAAACACAAAAATACATACCATAAAAATAAAAACAATAACCCTCCATTATTATAATTACTTTTAAATAAAAACAAGCTTGATGAACAGACAAAGTTACTTGAGGGAAATAAATAAACAGCTTCAGAAGACTTTTGACAAATCGCTGGATGTGAACTCCAAAGAAGGATTAAGGCAGTTAAATAATTTTGAAAAATTAATATGGTAAAAAGGGACAAAAAATTCCCCAAATACATATGGGCCTAGGACACAGAAAGGGAAAATATTACTGGGACATTAATCCCAAAGGATATCTGGAATTGTCATCTCAGATATCTAGAATTCATATATATATATGAGAATGACAGGAAGAAAGGACAAGATGCTTGAAATACGGAACAGATAGAGAGCAGATTTTATCCACCGCTGGTGGAATTGTTCTGAGGCTAAAAAGTATTGGTTTGAAACTGCATCTGATATAAGCAATGGAGAAGCATCTCCCCTCCTCTGTGTGGGTGAGACACCTTTCTTTAATGAGTTGCACCCTGGGAAACTGCTGCTATGGAGCAAAACTGTGACCCTGCAGGGGGGTCAAGCTGGGAAGTTTTCTCTGGCTCAGAACTTTATTTGAGAGAGAGACATCACCTTGCCGACAAAGGTCCGTATAGTTAAAGCTATGGTTTTCCCAGTAGTAATGTATGGAAGTGAGAGCTGGACCATAAAGAAGACTGATCGCCGAAGAATTGATGCTTTTGAATTATGGTGCTGGAGGAGACTCTTGAGAGTCCCATGGACTGCAAAAAGATCAAACTTATCCATCCTTAAAGAAATCAGCCCTGAGTGCTCACTGGAAGGGCAGATCCTGAAGTTGAGGCTCCAGTACTTTGGGCCACCTCATGAGAAGAGAAGACTTCCTGGAGAAGACCCTGATGGAGGGCACAAGGAGAAGGCACAAGGAGGGCACAAGGAGAAGGGGACGGCAGAAGATGAGATGGTTGGACAGTGTTCTCGAAGCGACTGGCATGAGTTTGGCCAAACTGCGGGAGGCAGTGGAGGATAGGGGTGCCTGGCGTGCTCTGGTCCATGGGGTCACGAAGAGTCGGACGCGACTGAATGACTGAACAACAACAAGAATTCAGGGGTTTCCAGTGCTTGTCACTCCCTTTCAGAGAAGCATCACCAATCCCCTAAAGCTTATTTCAGGGCCTTAGCCTGGTGAATTTCACTGGCGTCGCCACCAACACCCTCATCCTTGCGATGGGAGGGTCCTGCACTGCTAGAATCTGCATCATCACCCAACTGTGACAGACATGCCATTCACGCTATGCTTCAATGTTTCGTATCAGACCCCTAGCCTGTTCCTTTGGCAGGTATGCCCGCAGGCACAAAAAAAAGATCCCAGGAGTTTTTTTGGGGGAAGCAAAATATCTGTAACAGCTTGGCTACTTAAATTTTGCTTTGTTTGTTTGCTTTCTGCCTCAGCTTGAGTAGTCCACAAAATAGCTATGCCTTGTGATACAAATAAAAATCTCCTGTGTGTTCAGGTTAAGCAGGGGGGAAATGAATGGGTCCTCACGCACTTGATGAAAGAGGCCGTTCCTCTGCGTCAGCTGATCCCGCCAGAACAAAGCAGGCTGCCTCCCAGGTGCCCTCTTTGCCTTTCAGTTGCTGTTACTACTGACCAAGAGGGCGACTCTTCAAGGACACATCCAGCTCCTCACTGCGAGAAATGGCTTCTGTAGAGGCAGCTTCTTCTCTTGTTCCCTGACTGGGCTTGCAAGGCAGAAGAGACCCTTCTTCACCCTGCATCCCAACAAGCCCCTCCCCACACCAGCTCCCCATACACTGACATCTCTGCTTCCTAGAGGGAAGCTCCAGTCCTTTGTTCTCCGTGGGACCAATACAGTCGATAGTCTGTGGGACAAAGGAAGGAAAGGGAGGGAGGGAGGAGGAGACCCAGGAAATCCCTTCTTTTTTGAAGCAGCTCCTTCAAACAATAGCCCATTGTTTCAGAACCCATCCCACTTGCCACACCCCAAATACCCTTTGGCTGCTTGCTCCTGAGGAAGGTAAAGGGTAAAGGGACCCCTGATCATTAGGTCCAGTTGTGTCCGACTCTGGGGTTGCGGTGCTCATCTTGTGTTACTGGCCGAGGGAGCCTGCGTACAGCTTCCGGGTCATGTGGCCAGCATGACAAAGCCGCTTCTGGCGAACCAGAGCAGCGCACGGAAACACCGTTTACCTTCCCGCCGGAGCGGTACCTATTTATCTACTTGCACTTTGACATGCTTTCGAACTGCTAGGTGGGCAGGAGCTGGGACCGAGCAACGGGAGCTCACCCCGTCGCAGGGATTCGAACCGCTCACGTTCTGATCAGCAAGCCCTAGGCTCCGTGGTTTAACCCACAACGCCACCTGCGTCCCAAGTAGGAAGGACACACACAAAAAAGGAATCACTTGAAGGTCCAGGGCCAGAGCTGATGACTCTGGAAAGCAAGGACTATGAGAGCAACAGTACAAAGCCCTCTGGCATGGCCAACCATGCTTGTTCCCATGAGCTGATTCTTCTGCAAGGAAGCTGTCACTCTACTGCTGCTCCAAGCTAACTTTTTCCAGGCACCCGCCAACTTTGCTGCCATTACTGGGTAACCACTGCCTGCCTGAGGAATCAAAGAGGGGGTTTCTGTATCCACATGGTCAGTAGTAACCCAGTGCTCACAAGCTTACTTCAGCGCCTCATCTCATAAGTACAAAAAATATTGCTTCCATCAGAGAAATGGAAGAGCACATGCTCTGCATGCAGAAGATTCCACCAATGCTTCCGCCAATGACCTGATTCTGTTTAAGGCAGCTTCCTATATGTTCCTATGCTCCCAGAGGAAGCCATAGGTGATGATGCTTAAAGATGGGGATAACAGTTGGGAAGAGCAAAAGGAAATTCCAATTTCAACTAGCTGCCGTGCATGCTCTCAGCCTAAGAATCATTTACAGTGGACTCTTGTGATCATGTTATATGTGCATTGAAAATGTGGCAGTTTGCCTTACCATGCAATAATCTTCAACAGGAAGAAAGCTCCCATGTGAAGAGATTATTGCCATACCAATGAGTTGTTTACAGGTTATCTGAAACCACAGTTCATTCAGGCACAGAAGTGCAAAGTCTTAGAAGTTTATTTCTTTGGGGGATTTTTGCCCCGTTCTTTATCCAAAGAAGGCTGCCAGAGCAGCATAGCCATATCGGTAAGACTGCCCCCACCCCAAGGCTTACAAGCTAAAAGACAAGACACAAAAGGCAAAGGGATAAGGAGGGAGGAGGAGGAGGAGGTGGAGGAAGGGAAACAAACTCAGGCACTGGTTTTTAGTTACCAAGTTCTCAAAATGACCAGCTGGAATGGAAAATAATTACAGGGGAGGAGGAGCCCAAAGTTCTTGATCTCAGCCAAGCCGACAGAGGGGCTGTGTTTTCCTTTGCTGCAGCCTGATGGAATGGCTGCTGTCAGGTGGCATATCCTGATGGAGTTGCCTTCTCAACCGAACTGATGGTGGCCATCACTCCCTCTACTACAGCCTGAGGAACCTGATGCTGAAAAGGACTCCTATTGAACTATCAGTGGTGAGGTGGTCCTAGTGATTGGGGAGTCTAATGAACTTATCGGAGGGCATCCTGAACAAAGCGGGGGAGAGCAAAACCCACCGAAAAGGAGAAAAGTAGCCAAGCTGAAAGATAACAAGCATAATGGATGAGGGTTTGCACAGGGGGCCTTCTTCCTTCATCTTCACACTGCTCCTCTTTCCTCACTCTATGCAAGTACCGTATTGCTTCCGTAGGTCTGCCCAGCACCTAGCACACAGTTGGCACTAGATAAATGTCAAAAACTTTTAACAGCTTGGGAGGGGAAGAAGAGGGGGGGATCAGACGCAGAACACTTCAAGGCACAAGAAAATGCTGGGGAGCAGCCAGCCGGCTTGGCTTTGTACAAGTTTTTGATTCTAGATGGTACTCGCGGAAATCAAGTTCCAAGAAAGTTCTCTTTCTGAGAAACAGAGCTGTTGCTGAGTTGGGAGATAAACGCCTTTCACCAAGAGCACTATCAAGAGCCGCCAGCTCAAGGGACCGGGGAGGGCAGAGCTGCGCAAATGACATGTCCTGTCCTCCCAGCTTCAAAACTGGGCAACATGCAGGCAGCAGGCAACGGCTGCCCCTTGTGCACACCAGACTATGTCCCAATTCTATTTTCTGTGGGTTTGGCAGAAGGGAAGGCCCATTCTTACAACGCATTTCCCTTGCATCATCACCTCTTTCCTGGATCCGTGCTGATCTTCCCTCCCTTAAGACTTATGTCCACATAAGGTTGGGCAATGCCAGGGAGGCTGAGCATGGGGGACAGGGCTGGCTTACGTGTCACACTCCTCGACAGGAAAAGCAACACTCGATTGTCATTCTGCAAAGCAGCACGCACACTGATGATGCACTGGGGACAATCGCAATAAAGTGGAGTTTGTGCAAAAATAAAAGGCACCCACGTGCCAAATTAGGCAGGAGCTGCATAAGGATGCACAGCAGGGGGGGTAGCATTTCAGTCCATGTACATTTTTACAGTACAGAGCCGAGGCAAAGCAATTAGCCCCACTTTAAACTAATGCTACTTTCAACACAGGTAGTAATACTGTCCCCATGTCACTTCCCAACAGAGGTGGTTTGTCACGAGACAACCTGGGAAGGCTGACTCAGGTGGCAGATTTGGGGTGCCAATAAAGGTGCTATCCATGAATTCAGCTGGACAAGTTCTAGTGCTCAGCACCTTTCCATAATTGTCCTGCTCTTTGCTTGTGCCACATTTTCTGTGGGGTGTGAATGTTGTGCTGTGTATAATTATGTGCAGAGACTAGCTGGAGGGGAGCTAGCACGGCCATGGGTACCTTTACTGCTCTAGGATTCCAAAGCACATCCACTGCTAATATGTGCTAGAAAGAGTAATAAAATACCAGTAAAGTCTGGGATAGCTCACTCATTAGAGCATGAGAATCTTAATCTCAGGGTCATAGGTTCGAGTCCCACGTTGGGCAAAGGATTCCTGCATTGCAGGGAGCTGGACTGGATGACCCTCATGGTCCCTTCCAACACTACAATTCTAGGTTTCTATGATGATGCTACAAGTGTTCACAATAGCTGTTTAGTTCTAAAGACCGGACAGGGGCATCCACACATACCGCTGCAGCTGAGCATGCTAGGAGAAAATGATACCTGGCTGGTATCAGCACAACGCTCAGACCTTGCTGAGATCGAGAAAGCAGTTCTGAGGTTCATCACAACTGCAGTTCATTTAAGCCCCATTGAGATGGGGGTGAAGCCCATTTGCCCCCTCCCGAGTCCACACAAACATCTCAAACCACATTCTGAAAACCAAAAATATGTCCTCAAACTGAGCCAGCCTGAAGCCATAGAATCTAGCAGAACCCATGTTTGACCTTTGGATTCTCCAGCCCAGAGTTCAGGGCCCAAGACTTGTCCGGACAAGTCCAGTTACATCTACCCTTCCCTTTAGCTGAAAGGAAATGTTTGGAATTCCTGAGTTACTCAGTCAATGACTCGTGGTAGCAACAGCTTGCCTTGCCACACACAGAGGGTGACTAACCCACATGTCGATTTGCACACTCACTTGCCAAAGGACAGGATGTCCTGCAACAGGCTGCAATTCTAAGCGGGCTCACATGACTGAGCTTTTCACTCCGTGGCAGAGAGCCACATGGATTCTGGCGCAGCAGAGTGCTCCAAGGAGTGTTTCAGTTGCTGGCCTACCTGTGCTCCACAGAATGGAGGCGTGCCAATCTCAAGACGGCCTTGCAACTGGAGTGTGCAGTGTCGAGACACTTAGTAAGAGTGGGACGCTGCCCAAGCTTTGTTGAGTGAAAGTGTCATAATAAATAAAAACGGCTAAGCAGATGAAAGAGAGGGCAAAGTTGGTACAACACACAAAGCAGCACTTTCCTCCACCACCTCCTGCTGCTCTCTTCCTCCAGAGGCCATCACAATCCTCAACTTTCTCCTCCAAGAGCCCAGGTTGAAAAAATGGGATGAAGTTGTGTGAACCACATCTGTGCTGCTGTGAGGTCCAGAGGATGGAGAGTTGGCAACAGATATAGAAGACATGAGTTCAAATCCCAACCACTTTCAGCAAGGAGAATAACTAACTTGCAATCACAGATTTATAAAATGTGGGAGGCAGGATCCTTGGCCTGATTTAGCAGGGCTCTTCTGAAATCCTTCATATACTTATTGTGGGATAGGGCAAATTACTTTAAAAAACAACAATGCAGTGGAAAATTCTCATTCAGGGAACTGGCACCAATTGGACAGGTGCATGGAGGAGCAGGTACCTGCCTCTCTGTCTCTGGGTATGTGAGTTGAGTGTGCAGAACCGAGAGCATGGAGTGATGTGTTGCATTGCAAGGTGTGCACTGGATGTGTGCATGCGGCTCGGTCAGCATGGTGGGCGGGCGTCAGGTAGCATGGAGCAGGTGCCTGCTCTGGTGCAATGGCTTTGTGGAGTGGGTGTGTAGCACAGGAACAAGAGCCCCTCCCGCAGTGAAGGAAGTGCCGGCAGTTCAGAGGAATTGGGGCGGTTCGGGGATCAATGGAGTTCAAGCTGCAGGAGGGGATGGGACAGAGTCCAAAGGCATACGCCAAGGGCCTTTCACACAGAACATTCTCTGCTGAAGAGGGAAAACAGGCTGGTCCGAGCACCACGCCTCAGCATGTCAACACAGACGACACCCCTGCTTCCGCCTCAGACAGCTTGCAGAAGCGAGGCAGCAGCACACACAGGAAGCTTGAGAGGACTTTCTGCAGCCCCCCTCCTCAAAGACCCAGCAAATGACAGGCAACTCCAAAGCAACCGAGCGCTTGCAAATGCAGGAAGCCTCTTTGCTGCTCTGCAACAGTGTGCTCAAAAGAGAGAAAAAGACGACTGCGCTGGCACAGCCACCTTGCACTGCAAATGTGACGATCAAAAGACCCCCTGAACCATCCACGGCTTAGGGAAATGTTTATAACTCTCTTCCTGTCTCTCATAAACACTAACAACTATCCTCCGTTGTCACTATGTGTTTTGGTTAAATTTGTATCCCACCCTTCTCAGGGTGGCTCCTTTTCAGTGTCCCCTGGTCTTCAACCATAGCTACTGGAGGCATTCTGGTGCCCGTCCAACCAGCCATGAGAAGACCTTCCAAAGCCTCACCTGCTCTGGCAAATGTACAATCTGTCAGTCAATGCTGTTGGTTTCAGCACATTCCTGCCCCAAGGAAAAGGTGTGCAATTGGACAGGGGCCAAATTCTTCCAAAGATTTTGCACCTGGCAGCGCGGCCCGCACCTTGTTGAATCTGTCACAAAAGGTTTGATGTACCACAGCGTGGGCGTCCTGCAAGGGGTTTGACCCACAACTGCCCCAAAGTTCAAAGGGCCTTGCCCCCTTGGACAGAAATTTGGCTGGGAGGGTCTTGACTGCCCACCAGGCTCCCTCCATACTTCCAGCAGGCCCTGGAATAACCACATGGAGGCTGAAATCATTCCCCGCCCTCCTCGTTATCCTTCAAATGTGAACCAATGTGCCTTTTACAGGGAGGTAGCCGTGTTGGTCTGCCATAGGCAAAACAAAATAAAAAAAAATCCTTCCAGTGGCACCTTAGAGACCAACTAAGTTTGTTCTTGGTATGAGCTTTCGTGTGCATGCACATTTCTTCAATTAACCAAGAGCTTACCAGCTAGGCGTGGAATCGGAAACCCTGCCAAGGCAAAATCCTGGCAACAAGGACAGCCCCAGGGGGCAGCCAACTCTGCTTTGGGACAAGCCTGCTGGGTGAAAGAAAGAAAAGGGGTGGGGCAAAGACAACAGAGCGCTTCCTGGAACAGGAACAAGGTATTCTCAGGGCCCACAGCTATATTCTCGTGAAAGTGTATTGAGAGAGAGGGTTTGTTTCCCTTGCCTCTTCCAAATGGCCCCACTCTACCCCTTGCCCAAAGCCAAGGGTCAAGCAGCAAACGCCTTTTAGTGCAGGAGTTACGAGAACAAGCTGGGATATCACCATTTCAAATATTATGTCAGGCACAAATTTTTGGGGAGCCCCCATCTCTTGGCCCCAGGCATCACCACCTGCAACGTCAGGATGGCCAACCTTATAAAGCTGCTTCAAGGAACACTGCAACAAAGTACCGAGGGGAGAGTCAGGGGAAAAAGTGCTATGTATGCCTATCATTACATCCTTCCGGCCATTGATCCTCTTTTTCTCTCCTGCCCGCATATCATAATGGGGAAAATTCAAGGACTACCACACCTCAACAGGCTCCTCAGCTCAGCTCCTTGCAATCATTTCCTCCCCCCCCCCTCACATATATACAACAGAAGCAGGATTAAAGGGGAGACACCCCAGTGAGCCAGCCCTGCAGGTGCGAATGCTTCTGGGACTCCGTTTAAACTGTTATGCAAATGACTGACCTACATGAGAGCAGCTGGTGCATTTCAATGACAAAAGAGGGAATTCTGGGCTCAGCAACCCACAGAGCAAACAAACCCTGAGTGGTGGCAATTAAGCTGAAAGAGATGCAAAACTACAAAGGGTTAAGACACTAAAAGCTACCCACCCTCCCCCTCCCCACTTTTCTTTTCCTACCACCCCCTGTGCAAGCCAGCAAGCAGCTTGGCTCCAGGCAGCAACGTTCAGCCTTTACCATTTGGGGTTAGGGCTCCACACCACTGTGGGTGTTCTAAGGCAGGCATCCCCAACCTTTGGCCCTCCAGATGTTTTTGACTGCAATTCCCATCATCCCTGACCACTGGTCCTGTTAGCTAGGGATCATGGGAGTTGTAGGCCAAAACATCTGGAGGGCCGCAGGTTGGGGGTGCCTGTTCTAAGGCACCTAGAAGGAATTTGGAGGAGCCCCAGCTGCTCCTCTCACCAGACCCAAGAGGGCTGCCAGCACAGAGCAGGCTGCCTGTCAAACTGGTTTCCTGAGACAGCGGATTCAGGTTGCTCAGAAGCCACTTCAGATGTGCCAAAATGTCTGGTATGTGTCAGGCAAAGGCAAGGAACCGGAACTCTAGGTGCGAGGATCACACAAGCATCTGAAGCAAAGGGGTACACTTCGCATGCAATGGCAGGGTAGGACCCGAACCAACAGATTCAAGTCACAAGAAAGCAGATTCCAACTAAACATCAGGAAGAACTTTCTGAGAAAGAACTGTTTGACAGCGGAAGGGTCTCCCTCAGGAGGTAGAGGACTTTCCTTCCTTGGAGGTTTTTAAGCAGAGGTTGGATGGCCATCTGTCATGGATGCTTTAGCTGAGATTCCTGCATTGCAGGGGGTTGGACTAGATGACCCCGGGAGTCCCTTCTAACCCTATATTTCTAGGATTCATCGGCTTCCAGTTTGCTCCCTATTTCATCTATGTCCAGAAGGCGATAGATTAATCATTACACACAACACACCAAAGGTGCTCATGTGCCTCAAAATGTCACATTTCTAAGGTTATAAACTCATTTTTTGGATATTTCAATAAAAAAAAAATTGACTGGTACCTTCCAGGAAGGCTATTGTGATATAGAACTGACTGGAGAGGCCCTGCTCCAGCTTCCAACTGCAAGTAGGACCTTTCATGTGGTGGCCCTGTTTTTATAAAACCGTCTCCCAAAGGAAGTTGAGAGTATTCAGAAAGTAAGTTGAAAGGGTGGCACAGTTTTTTAAAAACGGAACTGTCCTTGGTATGCCCTTACTTTGCTGATGTGAATGTTCATGATTTCAGCTGTTTGCATATAATAAATAATAAAACATGGAATCAAGCCACTGTCTGTCCACCGAGCAAATATGCCCAGGTATAACTGCCAATACCGCTAAGTAAGAAAAATGCAATTTGGGGAGATCGATTCTCAGTGAGCTGCACAACAACTGCACCCAACTTGCAGAGGACATTCTGGGTGCTATGACAATGCAGACACACTGGTAGGTGTGGGGGGTGGGGTGGGGTGGGGGTGGGATGGCGAGGGAGAGAGAGGCTTCGACACAAAGGCTGCACATGTAGGTCGAGCTGGAGATTAGCACCTGCTGGGGATGGGGTGGTGTTACCATTTATCATTCCAGCTAATGCCCTTTGGAAAACATTTGCTTTGCCCCTTCTTGCCCCCCCCCCCGGTCCCTTTTATGGACATATGGCGTCTGAGCCCTCACCAGAGACAAGCACAAAAGGGAGAGGCACATTATTCCATAATTCCTACCTGCATGTGACAGGGTGACATGCAAAGCACAGAACCTCCCCTTGTCTAGGCAGAGACACCTTAAGCCTCTTATTATTTCTAATGTCTGGATCCTTTAAAAAAAAAAGTGAGCAGAGTGCTTAACAGCCTTTCTGTTTTAGCAACTCAAAAAACCAAGAGCCCTGCAAGGTTGCTTGCTGCTCCTTCCACCTGACTCACTGGGGGAACGAAGCCAAGAGGCAGCAGCTTGACAAAACCCACGAATCAGCCCATGGCAGGAGGTTGTAACTGAACCCACATCTCAAAGTCCAATTCAGTGTTCAGGGCTCCCCAAAGGAGATCACGACGGGTGGTGAGGAGCAGAGCTGGCAGTTTCCAATGCAAAGGAGGAGAGGGGGCAGGGAGATAGTAGCCCATCCTGTGGGCTGAGGATAGGACAAGAAATTACAGGTTTTGTTTACAGCAAAGGAAGAACTTCCTAACTTTAGGATTTGTTTTGGACTGCCAAGAAAGTCACTTCTTTGAAGTTTCCAAGAAAAGCATGAACGGGTACCTGCCATGGATTCTGTCATTACAGGATATCCAGTAGAACCAGGGCCCTACCTACACCATTTTCTTTTGTGTTTAAAAGTGACAGGGGGAGAGGCAGACAAGGAGACAGGATGCCTTACGGTGAGGACTATCTACACCAGGCATGGCCAAACTTGGCCCTCCAGCTGTTTTGGGACTACAGTTCCCATCATCCCTGAACACTGGTCCTGTTAGCTAGGGATGATGGGAGCTGTAGTCCCAAAACTGGAGGGCCAAGTTTGGCCATGCTTGGTCTACACTAACCAGCAGCAGCCCTCCAAGGTTCCAGAGGGGTGACATTCCCAGCCCTATCTGGGATGCTGAGGAGTGAACCAGGGACCTTCTGCATGTGAAACAAATGGTCTGCCACTGATCTACCACTCTTTCCGGGGGGGAGAGGGAGCTACAAGTGGATTCTATCTTGCAGGATGGGCTTACTGGTACCGTAGGTCCTGGATTTGAAAAGGCTGGAGACTAGATGGCCCATGTTGAAAGGACACAAGAGAGAGATCTGTAAATCAAAGAATCATAGAATTGTAGAGTTGGGAGGGACCCCCAAAAGTCATCTAGTCTAACCCATTGCAATGCAGGAATCTCAGCTAAAGCATCCATAACAGATGGCCATCCAACCTCTGCTTGAAAATCTCCAAGGAAGGAAGGTCCACAGTTCTTCCTGGTGCTTAGTTGGAATCTCCTTTCTTGTAACCTGAAGCCATTGCTTCGAGTCCCACCCTCCAGAGCAGGAGAAAACAAGCTTGCTGCATCTTCCACATGACGGCCCTTGATTGCCATGGAATCAACCAATATTAAGTTTTTACAGATGGTGAACATGCCCATTTCCACAATGTGGGCCCACTGCAACTTGTCAGCAGGGTGCTCACAGCTGCCATATTGGAACCGGGACTTGTTAAGTTGGGCGTCCCAGCGACACACCATCTGGCCGTGGGAAGGGTGTAGAGACGGGGAAATCGAGCACAATCCTCCTCCCCCAGCCATTTTCTTCTCCTTTGGCGCTGCAAGATACCAAGTGAGTGCAGCTCCTTGGGTAAGTGAGCATGTGGGCGCACGGAAGCCGAAAAGGAGCATGAGCAAAATGACTGCATCTCAGCCTGCCTCTGCCAAGTTCCCCTTGCCCACTCACTCACTCGCACGGCCAGGGCAGCTGCTGCAGTTCGGGGATACAGCTTTTGCTCTCTGGCTACAGAAGGTTCTGGGTTCAAGGTACACAGGGGTGGGGAGACGTCAGATGAAATCTCAGAAGCAGATGCATGAGGGTGCAGTGGCTGAATACAAGGCTTCAATGTCTCTGCCACTACCCACAAATAAGCAAACCACAAAACCTTACGCACAGTAGGGGACATTTCACCCATTTGGTCAATCTCCACAGTTTAGATGGGTTGGAGAATTCATCATGTCTTGGCGCGGAATCTGGACTGCTCGGGCAGTGAATTTTATTTTCCTCAATGTCAAGTACAGTGTCATTCCTAGAAATCCGATACTTGCGTTTCAGCAGCAACCCTTGGCAGCTTGCACCGCCTGGGCTCTGGGAACCTTGCAGAGGTGCCTTTGAACAGGAGTCCTTTTTCCGCAGGCTGCTTTGTTTCCCCAGAGGAGGAGGAAGAGACTGATCAGGGTAGGCAGCTCCTACATTTAATTTCCAAGCACAAGAGAAGCTTCCTTTGTTCTGAGCAAGACGTGGGTGCAACTTTTCCACATTTAGGAGCCTTAGATCACCAGGAAGACAAAGATCTCAAAGATCTGGAAAATGTCTTGTAGAGTTCTGGGATCAGACCAGGAGCTGGGCAATCTGAGCATGATGCAAGCAGTGCTGAGCTCCCTTTCCTGCCCAGACCAGCTGCTTCAAGGCTGGAGGTAAGTTCACAAGCAGATGGCAAACACTCTCTTCTCTATAATTCAGTGCAAAATGCCGCCTTGTGTGGGTCTGGAAGCCGAGCCCAGAATGCCTAGGGCAGATGCAGTCCTTAACCTAGAGAAGCTGAGAGGAGGGCCAGTGCTGAGCACACTGGGCTCAGAAAGAGCTTTTGGCAATGGGAATCTTGAGAGGGAGAGGTGTGCAGGATCTGTCCCACCCCCGACTCCAGCTCTTGCGTCTCCTGGTTGTTGAATCTCTAGGGCAGGAGTGGGGAACCCTAGCAGCCCACCAAGCCTCTCTTTGGTCCTCAGGACTCTCCCTAGGCCAGGTGAAGGACCCCTGGACGGTTAAGTCCAGTCAAAGGCAACTATGGGGTGCGGCACCCATCTCGCTTTAGGCCGAGGGAGCTGGCATTTGTCCACAGACAGCTTTCCAAGGTAATGTGGCCAGCATGGTTAAACTAAAGTTACCAGACATCCCCGTTTCCCGGGGACAGTCCCCAGATTTACACATCAGTCCCCTGACAAAATCCATCTATTTAGTAGGAAGTTGAAAAGTGTCCCCGAATTCATTGAAAAAAATCTGGTAATGCTAGATTAAACCACTTCTGGCACAATGGAACACCATGACGGAAGCCAGAGCACACGGAAACACCATTTGGATTCCTGCTGCAGTGGTACCTATTTATCTACTTGCACTGCTGTGCTTTTGAACTGCTAAGTTGGCAGAAGCTGGGACAGAGCAACAGGAGCTCACCACCGTCGAGCGGATTCGAACCGCCGACCCTCTGATAGTCAATCCCAAGAGGCTCTGTGGTTTAGACCACAGTGCCATGCGCTGGATGGAGAGCAGAGAGATCTGTATATGTGGGCAGAATAGAGAGAAACCTCTGGCTTGGTGTGACAGGATTGTATCCTACTGTAAGAGCCACATCCGTTGCTGTGCTCACCTTCGGCATTTGGTCCTCAGAAAGTTGCAAAGGAAATGTGGCCGGAGAAAAAAGAAGAGCTCCAGCCCTTCCCTCAAGAGGATGAGGAAGCCAAGAAGCTGCCCCAAGCATGGTCAAAGGAAATGGGGCTTTGTGAGACCATCCCACCCCTGCACCTCCCTCTGAAAGAGCTCTTTTTCATTGCAGAAGAACTTGTCCCATGTGCCAGGCACTTCTGGGCAACCATGTGATTTAACTGGACCACTGAGAGTGATCAGAGTTTAGACCTCACTCTCAGTTCCTGTTAATGCCACATGAAGCCATCCCTTCCAGGGTGATTCAGCCCATGAAGTCACCCTCAGTCCACAGAACACTGGTTGGGAAGAGGAGGGGCTTCCCCTCCTAAAGTACATACAAGATGGCTCACAGATATCTTGGCTCTTCCTTAATATTCTCCTTCACAATCTACTAGTTCAAGCAAGAGAGATCGCATGTCTAGAGAGGATGTCTTAATGACTGCTCCACCCATTCAGAAAACTGGAGAGAACCCTTCCAACAGAGGCTTGCTAAAGCTTAGGCCTGAGACTTAACTGAACTCCCTGCATCCCAAGGTTTGGGCTGGGAAACCTATTAAAAACTGCAAGATAAAATGCCTCATTACCGGAGCCCTCCAATTTTGTTGGACTGCAGCCCCCAGCATCACAGAGCTGTTCCGGCCATGGCTGCTAGGAACTGTAGTCCAAAAGAACTGGAGTGGCAACTGTCTTTAGGGACAAGGCAAGATTAAATACTCAGAAATGCGCTGTATGTTTAAATTGCTATTGACAAGGAGCCCTGTCGGTGGACCAGATTCATAATGGGGGGGGGGGAAGACACATACAAGGAACCGGCTCTTGCTTGTGGCCCACGATAAGCTATGCCTGCTGCAGAAGTGATCCAGGCTTGCAAAGGTTAAAGCCAGAGGCAGCTGACACTGAGTCCACAGGGTGCAAAGTGCCACTGAATCCGAGCCTCCGCTGCAATTCCCTGCATGCCTCAGAAGGGAAAAACACTGCACTGAACACCCCCCACACCTCCAGGGATCCTTGGGCTGCAGCCTGGTTAACTCCCCTCTGCATCTCATCTGCTTTTCCACACACACACCCCTTTCTCCGGAGAGGCTGCAGCAGAGAGTGGCTCCGGCTCCCCGTTACGGGAATCCTAAGAGATGGTGCTGGCGGAGTCCACGTGAGCCGGCTCCCGGGAGCAAGCACGTGTATCTGCACGGATGAGCAGGCAGCGCGCAAGAGCAACGCTGGGTGTTCCTACCCGGAGGCTGTCCTCCCCTTCCCTAGCCTGCTCTTCTGCTCAGTCTAGTTAAAATAAAAAGCAGGGGATAAAAATAAGTCAAACGCCTAAAAATACAAAACACACACAAAAAGCACTTCGCTTTCCGCACAGTAACTGGGTCAAGCCAGCTTTGCGGCGTCGCGGGCGAGCAACCTCGCAAGCCTCGTGGGGTTGAAGAGTCACTTCGGTGCTCCCTCCTGAACCACACACCTGCTCCCTATAACCCCCAGCTGGAACCATCTGTCAGCTGACAGCCCTGCCCCACAGCCAACCCCTTTGCACTTCTCTCCCCGCCCCCCAGCTGTTTTGCTTGTGCGACAAAGTGTAACTTTAACGCAAACACACATCCCACCGGCCGGCCCCCTGCTCCAAACCCAAGCAGCACAACAACAAGAAGCACCCAAGAGGGAAAAACCCCAAGGCAGTTCTGCCTAGCGAAGAAGAGCCCCACTCACTGCCTCTTTTTTTAGAGAAGGCGGCTATTGCTGGGGAGGTGCAAGAGAGCGCAGGCTGAGAAAGGGGCAGGGGCAGCATTACTACCAGGCACATTGTGAGTGGTACACGACCAAAGGTCCATCAGGAGACCAGACTTGCTTCCAAGACAACCTACAGCATTAAACACCATCCCCAGCAGGAAACCGATATGGAAGGGGCTGCAGAGCTTATGTCCCACCCGTGATTGCTTGTGTGAACACGAGTCTAGCTCGTCTTCAGATGTACACACTGCTGAGCGACTCAGACTTCTCTTGACAGCTGATGGAAGGAGCTGGAATAGAAGTCAGGAACATGATCTGGGGAGTCTCTGGCTCAAGTCTCGCATCAGCCGCAAAATCCTAGTGGCTACAGGAAAGCCACTCCCTTTTCAGTTTCAGCCCCACCCCACCCGATTTATAATATGGGGACAGTGCTCATCTTGGCTTACCTTACACCAGCTGTCTCCAACTTGGTGCCCGCTGGGAAAGCTTGGACTACAACTCTCTGCAGCCTTGTCCAGCCTTGCATGGTTCTTGTAAGGATTACTGTGATAATTCTGTACTGTTTTAATGGCCTTTTAAAAATGGAATTTACATTGCTGCACACCAACCCCATATTCTATGAGAGGATGGTATACAACAAAGAACACAAGGGCTTCGAGCGCACTCTATAAATGCTGTTATTCGGGACCAATGGTGATTCATTGTAAGGGACTGAGGGTAGCCATTCTGCAAGGAAGGGCACTAACCTTAGCTAGGAACCGTGCTGCAATGGTTTACTCATTTATTTGAGGCATTTCTACCCTGCTTTCCAGTGTTTAAGGTGGCTCAGCATGCTTGATGGCTTGAAATGCTCTACTCTCTGTAGAGCAGGAAGAGATCAGCCAGGTTAAGTAGGGAAAGGGTTGGACACAATGGTTCAGTGACAAAGCATACACACTGCATGACTTAGAAGGTCCCAAGCTCAGTCCCTTCAGTTAAAAAGGATCTTGGTGACAGCAGGGCTGGGGAAAACCCCTTCTATAGGCCCCGAAGAGCAGCTGGAAGTGAGACTGGACATTACTGGGCAAGAGTGGTCAATGGTTTGACTCAGGATATGGAGGCTTCATATTCAGGAAGGGAAGCAAAACACTGGGAGCTGCCTTAAAGAGTGAGGCCACTAGTCCATCAAACTCAGGAGTGTCTTCAATGGCTGGCAGCTGCTCTCTATGGTTCTAGACAGGGGTCTCTCCTGGCCTTACCTGAAAAATCACAGAACAGAACTGCAGAGCTGGAAGGCACCCTGAGGGTCATCTAGCCCAACCCCCTGAAATGTAGGAATCTGGCCACAAGATGCTGTGGACTGAACCTGCGACCTCCTCCATGCAGAACAGATACTCCATCACTGTGCTACGGCCTTCCCCAAACTGTTTGTCAGGAACTGAAGTCACTTAACCAATTTTGGCCAATGGCTACTATAGAAATGTTGGAATCCACCCTTGAGCCACACCTGTGAGGTTCTCTTCAGCTGTGGAGAGCTCAGAGCCACACACGGAAAGGCTGAGCTCCAGTCGCTCTCCACTCCAAAGTCTAGCAAGGCCATATGGATGCTAGGTGATCTTCTGCTTCCTGCTGCTGCAGCAATCTCAGGAGCAGCACACTGACATTTCACAGTTCTCCTGCATGTTTGCTAAGATTTTTAACCAAATTTGCCCACCCTCACGTAAAAACTCCAGAGCGGTGATCTCAGCGTCTTAGAGAAAAGGTTCTGCTCTAGCAGCTTTCCAAATTTTACTCAATAATTTAGGGCAATGGAGTGGAGAAGAAAAAAGGATAGGGAAAAGAGTGAATCGGCTGCCCCCCATCCCCCGTGTGCCCCCGGGGGCTCACAGAGCATGTTCGCATCCTTGTTATATAACGGTGGGTTACGTCACTTTCTGAGGCACGGCCTGGCGTGCCAGGCACACAGAGCTTCCTGCTCTCTGAATGAAAACCCGGCGCCTGCACACATCAGGCACCCTTTCTCAGCAAGCCAAGACAAGATGCAGCTCCCCGTTCAGGGGCGCGGAGTCAGCATCATCAGGATGAAGAGGGTCTGTGGGTGCCGAGGGCAGTCAGAAGATGGTGCCCTGAATCCATCTTTAAGTCAGGGATCTTTGGCAGCAGCAATTCTACTCTGCACTGAACACCTGAGAGACCACCTTATCCCATTATATACTCTGCAGGTCACTGTCTTCTGCGTATTTCCTCCTGAAAGCCCCCCCAAATGTCAGAAGCCCACTCCACAGTGACTTGGAGCAAGCTTTTCAGGGTGGCTTGGCTGCTCTTGTTCTATGGATCGGTATTCCTGTCAAGATAAGATGTATTCTGTAAGAACAGGCCGCAAGATAAGATGTATCTGTATTTTCCGGAAACTGCTGAAGACATTCTGTTTCAACAAGTTTTTCCAGCTAGATGAAAGGTCTTCGCCTTAGGTGTTGATTTTGTGTTGCTTTTAAATCTATACTCTGCTGTTCTTGTGCTGTTTTTTAAAAAAACACGTTTTAGCTGTTTTTAAGGATATGTCTGTAAACTGCCTTGGGACATATATGTGGAAAACAATTCAGAAATTAATAAATAATATAATAGCAGTGGTTTTCCCCCCCCCCACACACACACAGACAGGCAACACACACAGGGAGAGAGACAGAGAGAGGCCTTTGCAAGGCTCACAGAACTAAATGCGTTCTCGTTCACCGAACCCTCCTCTCTGTCCGCACAGAAAATAAATTAATTTGTGCAAAAATTCAACAACCTAGCCCAGGGAAATCAAGGCCCCCAAACCAAGGCTAAGAACCAAAGTGAGGGGGTGAAAAGTTAAGGTCTGCAAATGTTCTTTTCCATCCTTCACATTTTCTGAGGCAGGAATGCTATTTGGGAAAGGAAATGGTTGGGGGAAGTCATTCCATTGGCATTTCCTGAAGAGCTCGACAGAAAACCCTCCCACTTCCGAAATCAACTTGGGTGGCTGCCAAACCTGGGAAGAGAGCAGAGACTGAACAATCCCATCTTTCTGCCTGCAATTACCTGCGGCTGGCAACTAAGGCTTCCCACCGTCTCAGCCAGTGGCAAATGGGTTTTCCTGGGAAACCAAACTCAAACTCCCCAAAGAGGCTGACGGGGCGGGGGGGGGAGAGAAAAGAACTGCACAGAATTCTGGGGTTCAGTCTCAGTCTACAGAAGAGCTTTAGCAAGGGGTGACTTGGTATGTTCTAAATTTGGAACCCACTGCATGAAAACTGCACTGTCGTCCAGGCACTGTCAATCAGGGCAATTCTGAGTTTGCAGAGAGACCAAAGCTCTAAGCTGCTACTCAGCACCGAAGGTCCATGGGGCTGAGGGAAGACTTGCAAGAACAGCGCAGATACCAGTAACAACCTTGCACAGATGGCTAATAGAAGCTTGGACAAACAGTCACTAAGAATGGTTGCAAATGTTACGAGGTTTGCTTCCAAGTCACCTCCTAGGGAGACTATCAGCTCTTGCAAAATCAGACACGTCAGCTGTAAGATGATGCTATTACTGTCCAGGGTTCGGCCCAACATCAACAGCAATGTCAGCCCTCGGCCATTGTGCCCACCCCTGGTCCGAGTTTCTAAGCCTTTGAGGGAACAAGATAGTTAACCTTCCCAAAGAGCTGATGCGATGAACGAAGAAGAAACTAGTTAACAGTAAAACTAGGATTCTTTTGCTGTCACGAAGACTACCAAACTGCTGGCCTCTCAGGTAGTGAATGTCCAGGATCTTTTCTAGCAAAGACCTGCAAGGAGGAAGTGGAAGGGGGAACCTAATGGACAGGATGCAAAACCCACCTCCAGGAATCTGCACCAAGGCACCACCTTACAGGAGTGCCAGCAACTCTGCCTGGGTTAACAAGCCAATCCATTCCCAGTAACATCCAAGTGGTGATTTCTCAACCCATAGCATGACCATTGCTGCACATGATGTGTGCAGTTGCCATGTGCCAGAATAGAAGTGGCTGCATTTTATTGGCAAATGAGTCAGCTCTTTGACTTGCAAAATTGCGATGTAAATTGGTGAGTCTTAATGCTACAGGTGTGCCCCGTCAAACAAGTTGCATTCATGCTCCAAACATCCGTGCCAGGCAGACCAACTCCATGGCAGACAAGAGAGACATAAAGGCAAGCAGGCATGTGGATTCTCCCCAGATCGGCATGCCGGGATTAAATGAAACTGGTTCTGGTGACAACTTTAAACAAACTGGACGTTCCCAACAGAACAGTCTGAGTTGTGCAGAATATGGTTAGAAGGTGTGAATGCTGGGAGTTCATCTTGCTACAGTGCCTGAAATCACAGACACACCTTGTGCATACCTTCCCACATACCAATGAAAGGGAAACAGAAAAATCACCTATGCACCAAAAAAGACACTCTGCCCACACACCAGTTGCCTTGGAGGACTGAGCTTACAACAGGCAACTGAGTTTTAACTGCACAGATTTAATTATGCATTTTACATTTATATCCTGCCTTTCCTCCAAGCAACTTAAGGCAGCAAACGTGGTTCTCTTCCTATTTCATCTTCATAATGGCCAAGAGGTGACTTGGTATGTTCCAGTTTGGAACCCACTGCATGAAAAATGCACCATCAAGACCATGGGTGCCAATTTGCCTTGCTGTCTCCCCATTCCTAGTCCAATCCTCTAAACCCAGCCTTTCCTCAAGCTGGTGCCCTCCACATGACAGCTCCCATTATAGATACAGGGGTGGGGTTACTGTTTTTATCTGCTATTATGGTATGTATCTTCGCATTTTTATACTGTAAACCGCCCTGTGGTCTTCGGATGAAGGGCAGTGTGGAAATTTAATTAAAAAATTAAAAATTCCTGACCACTGATTTGTCTTGCTGACTGAGGCTGTTGGGAGCTATTGTCCAAAGGCTGTTCTAACCCCTGCACCACACTAGTAGTGGCCATGGGCACACTGTTAACACCAGAACTGACCACTGTTCCCTCACCTTCACTTTCCAGTTGCTAGATCTAGGCTTGATCCATCCTCTCAGGCTTTTTAAGCCTGCCAGATAGCTTGCTTTACAGCTCCATTGCCCACGTATTCCTCCTACAGCCCATCCATGACAACAGACCATTTCTTGTTACATACCAAAATCCAGCCTTGGGCACCAAAGCAATCCCACCTCCCTCACCTTACTAAGAATGCTCCATGTGACGTCTGCAAAGGCAATGGAGGAGAAAGACCATGAGAGCACTGGGGACCCCTTGCTGGCCTACCTTACACACACACCCCTCCCAATGTGCCTCTGTTTATCTACAAAATTTCCAGAGGAACTTTCATCTCCTGAAGACTGATCAAATAAAGGCATTGTCCCACCCGCTTTGAAGTGTGCTGCTCCTCAAGCCCTCTCCAAAGATACTTTCCAAGGCATAAAATGCTGAGCGACTCTGGGGAATGCGCACGAACACACAGAGTCTGCTCCCTGCCAGGGGCAGGCCTGCCAGAACATGCAAGCCTCTCTGTGGGTCTTTCTTGCCAGCTACGCCCTTTCCACAACAGCATTGTTTGAAAGGGCCAGGCAAAGGCTGCTCCCCAGGCCCCAAGGGAGCGCTAATCCCATGCTAACAAGGCTACAGCAAGAGCAGGGAGAGAAGTGCACATTGGCTGAAGGCTTACAGCAGGGCAGCCTGTTCAGGGCCAGTGTGAAGAGCGGGGCAGGTGGGATGGGGACAGAGCTCACCTCTAGAGCCCAGAGATTTTCCAGGCTGCAAGCACAATCAGGAAGTTAGCACAGGGCCAATCCAGCCACTTCTATTACTGTTAGCACAACGCCCCTCATTCGGACAGGAGGCTTGTGGGTAGGAAGGGGGCTTGTATACTGCAAAGAAATGAGCAAGAGAGTAAAGCCCACCTGTGTGCAATCTGCACAGAGACACTACTGACCCTTCTGTGAGATCACTGCCAGGGACGGAATCACAAATTGTAGAGCTGGAAGGCACCCCCAATGGCCATCTAGTCCAACCCCCTACAAATGCATCCCTCAATAATGAAGACTCAAATCTTCTAACTGCACAGTCCTGCCATCTGTTTCTTGGTCACTCTAGAGCATGACAGCTTATTGCTACTGATTGCTACCAGAAAAATGCCTGTCATGATGACTGGAGGACTGTGTACTTGGCTGCTTGCTGGAAGCTCCCAGTCATCACACAGGCCAGCCCACTCAGGGCCAGGGGGGAAGGCTGCGTTACTCTCCCTTCAACAGTCTTATTGACTTGACTTTTCCCCAGGGCAAACAGCCATTTATAAAATTAAGGGGTATATACTAAGACAACATGAAGTAGGGGACCTGCTCCCCAGCACTGGTGAACTGAGTTCCTGGCAACCAAGCCCACTACTATCAATATAGTCCATCCTAAGTTTGGGTTCCTGGTCACATTGGAGAGCGACAGCAAGTGGAATAAAATGCTGGGAAATGGGTGCATTTGCATCCTTCCAGGAGTGCCAAGAATAATGCATGGACTTCATAACAAACGCATCAGGGAGAAAAAGAAAGAGAAACCAGCCACATTTCCAGAGATCTGAACCCAGCTCTTCCTGTTCCAAGTCAATCCCCTGTCCACAACATTCACCGGTTCTTAATTTGCCAAATGCCTTCTAGTCACTGCAGCCTCACTTGCAATAATTCTGCGAGGTAGGTAATGAATATTATTCCATTTTTTTACAGATGAGGAACAGAGGCCAAGAGCAACATGCCCAAGACCACACATGTTACTTTACTTTTCATTTAGTACTTTTCCATCAAAGCTATCTTCAGTTGGTTCCTGTTAAGGGTGGGGACTCAAGCTGTCAGTTCTGGATCCAGGTGCAATTATCTGATCCACTGGATCTCAGTAATTCCATGATATGTGATGGGAGTCTAACCTTCTTCGTGGTTAGTATGTTAGTGAAACTGGATAACTCACTGGATGACTCTCTCTCTCTCTCTCAACTTGTCCTACCTCACAGGGTGGTTGTAAAGATAAATAGGAGGGGACCACATACCGCAACTTAAGCTCCTTGTAGGAAGTATGGAACAAACATCAAAGAAAGAAAGAAAGAAAAGAAAACTATTCTGCGGTACTGAAAAAGTTATCCCCATGGACATGATGGTCCATAACCTTTCTGTGGCCACCATTATCTACTTCCCCACCTCGCACCATTCATTTCCACCAGCAGAACTATACCAGAACAATGAAGGAGAACCTAGGGAGACAACAATGTTGAGATCTGAGCAGCAGGAACAAGTGGGTGTGCACCCCAGAGCAATTCTGCCCCTCCTACAAATGCTGAACAAATATTTGCCCAAACAATGCATTTGTCCTTAGACATAAAAAAGGGAAGGCTCCCAGCAGGCGGTATTAGCTGAGTTGGGGGGAGGGGAAGGGGGATCTCAGCCTCCCAGCAAGCCAGGGCCAGTGACTTTCCATCAGCGATTTAATCTAAATCCCTCCGGGGAGTTCGTTTACAAAATCAGATTACATTATCGCCTCGGTCTCCAGGATACAGCCCAATCGTCACCAGAGCGACAGGGATATGGAAATCTCCATTGGACCAAGGACTAATCTCAGGAGCTGGAGGGAACCAGGAGAAGAGGAGAGAAGAGAAGAGAACAAGAGATGGGGCCAGCCACCAAGATGGCCTTAAGAGGAAGAGGAACCAGTCGGGTCAGTTTGGGCAGACACACCCCAGATTGTGCCCCCAGGATGACTGCATTCCCAGCATTCCTGAGTAATGCCCCCTCTCTCTAGCTCTCTCAGCTTTCTCAACACTCACCCTATCCAGGCTGGATCCAATACTGGATTTCATTCCATGCGCCCATTAGGTTTTATCCCTTGCTTGCTGCATTTACATCTGGGTAGTTGAGAGCTGTCACATACAGCCTTGAGTGGTGCTTAGAAGTAAATTCCCAAGAAGTGAGCATTAACCCACCAGGAGCTTTGTTTACGTTCAAACCCAAGGATGTAGACAATTCAGCAGGTGGGACCTTGAGTGAAACAGCTGGCAGCTGATTTTTTTAAAACAAGGATGTATTTTCAACTGAGCCAGCAACACCGCCAGATGCAGGGAAAGGGCTCAATGGCCCCCTTGGTGTGAGCAGCCTCGGAGACTGGGTCAAGGGTCTCCCGTTATTCTGCATCACAGCTACTGGGAGTGAGCAGCTGAGAGACGTCACTGGAGGATTCTGCCAACGCGTCTGCTGCTGATCACTCTCCGAGGGGAAGAGAGCATTAAAGTGTCCTTAGCAGATGAGACACAAATAAAGAGGGCTGGGGGAGGGTATGCAAGGGGTCCAGATGGGGAGTCTGACTGAGCCTCCAGTGACCCACCCTACTTTAACATAATGCAACCACCCTGGAGTTAAAAGAAGCCTTGCTGTTTGCTACTAGCCCATATGCCCAGGTTCCAACTTGGTCACTAATTGTTAGGCCCATTGTTCAGACTGCCCTACTCCACACAGGTACATGCAGGCAGCCTGGCTAGTAAAACTTTTGGGGGGAACTAGGAAATAAGGCTGGCCTGTTTACAAGGGAAGGTGAAACTAATTTTCCACCTGTGATGAATGTCAGGAATCTGTTTTCGAGTGCTCCAGCAAAGCACGAGCTCGTGGGTGGTATGAGAGCTCCCTACACCAGCACTGATTTGCAGCAGTTAACCCATGTCTCTCTACCAAATGCACATTCTGGGTACAGGGTCTTCCTGTCAAGCAAAGGAAAAACACTAGGGAGTTGCCAGACACTTATGCAAGGCCACACCCAGAGCCACACCAGCTGCTGGCAAATCCCATGACCTAACCTTTTCCATAGCACATTCATGCTTGGGGCAAGCACATTGGCCATGCACCAAACTGCACTCCCTGGGAAGGTGATCATGTGTGGCAACACAAATAGTCTATTTATCCAGAGTTGAGGTTAAGGGAAGAGGAAAAATACAGGTTTGAGTCTAGTCATGACCAGCAGTTGTCTCATCACCCCTTCACTGGGTACCTGTGCCCTGGAAATGCACGAGGGCCATCCAGTCCAACCCCCTGCCAAGCAATCATGCAGGTCAGGCAAGATGTAAACCAACCTCTTCCTTAAGATGAAAAAGGCTCAGGATGGTACATTTTATCTGGAAGCAGCCTTCAGCCCCTATCAGGGAACAGGTGGGGTATAAGTAGATATATAATAAGGGAATAATTAACTAGAAAAGAAATGGAAAGTACCTTTGAGGCTTTGTTTAGTGGGCTATGAATGCTCTAGTGAACAACGGGATTCAGAGGCAGGCCTGTGGGTGACCTCAACCAAGCCAGCCTGAACGAGAAAAGGAAAGACCGTGGCCAGTACCTATCCAACTACACAGCTGAGGAAAGAGGCTTTGGTACCATGTGTGTCTAGATACTTGGCAGTGCAGGAGAGAAGGAACAGGAAACCTAATATCCATCAGGAAGTGTGAAATAGCGTGGAACAAAGATACAATATTTCAGCCCTTGGTGGCCATTTGCAGCTTCTGGTTATCCAATGTTGCATTGGCACCTTGCCAGAGAAGGCAATTGGCGCCTTTCCTCAACTGGTGACCTCCACCTGTTTTGGACTACAGCTTCGATTAGCTCCAGCCCACCAGCATCCTCAAGGTCTGCCTCTGAGGCTGCTAGAAATATAAACTGGCCTGTTTCATACTTAAAACTACGAGGGTGCCCTTCCCACCACAACCCTTTGCCAACTGCTTACCCAGCCGCCATTTTCTTGGATCCATGGGTCCAGGTGGTCCGTCAGGTAAGTGGTCATCCAGCTGACAATCCGTCCCACCAGCACTCGCATCTCCTTGTCGACGCTCTCCACGCACAGGGCCCCTCCGAAGGAGAAAAATGCCACAATCCTCCCCCAGTTCACCCCATCCCGGAAAAGTTCATTCACCACCTGCTCAAAGCTCTGGTATGCTGTGCCAGGGGTGATGTGGAGCTGGGATGTGAGGTCACTGAAAGCTCTCCGGTACCTCAGTTCAAACTCATCGCCTGCCTCTCTTAGAGTCTGCCTCACGTCCAACCTAGGGCTGTCTTCAAGATCACTGAGGATGCTCGGGTGTCCAGTAGCGCCATTTACGACCGGGCTGGTACTTGGATGCCAAGACGGACTCCCATTGGGGACGCTGTCCATCTCGTCTCTCAACTCAGTCCTGTTCTCGCTGTCCTCCTCCAGCTCATCCCAGCTGTGGCCCCTCTCTGACAGCTTGTAGGAAACAAAGTCTACCACGAGCGCCCTGTTATTGCGTGACATCTTCACACCTGAAGGTGTCTCAGTAAGTCCATGGTCCAGAATGCTAGCCGGCCAGCACGTTTACCGAGCGAGGATGCTGCTCCTTTCCATCTTTCTGGCAACCAGAAGAATGCCAAGCAAGAGAGCTTCAAGGGAGAAAAAGCAGGAGGAGGGAAAGAAGGATACGAAACTGTTAAAAGGACCAGGCTTCCACTCTGTTTTCCTGGCATGCACGTAGAAGCAGTCCCTTAATACTCAGGGAAAGTCAAATATTCATGAGCATCTCTGTGGCTCATCCTCAGACTTAGTCATATGAGCATCTTTATGGACAGCCAACTCCTCCCCTCCCCCGGCTACTTCACTTTTCCACTAAAGCTGGTCCCAAATCTCATGCACAGGGTTCACCCCCCCCCAACATATGTTTTACTGGGCTCAGGTGCTGCCTGTGAGGTCCTTTCCCCAAAAATTCTGTGCAGCATGGCCAGGACACTCAGTACCCAGGTGGTCTCTACCATATCTGAGATCAATCTTTGGAAGCAAAACCAGCTCTGACCGGAGTGATCCTGCAGCCTGCCAGGCTGGGAAGATGCAGGCAAAGAAGGTTCTGAAAACCCAAGAGGGCTCCCCCTGCCACCTTGATTGAGTGCTGCGGCTCTCCTGCAGCAGCGAAGCATAGAGATCCCTCCCCCTGCATCTCCACCTCCCACCATCCCCGGGATCTAAGCACTTCCTGGTGCTTTTTTTAAAGGGACAAGTACTGGATGAAGCTACCCAACTAGATTTGCTCGCTCCCCAACAAGGGCCCAGGAATTAACAATCAGGACGCCACCTTTTGCCCCGGTCAGTAACATCCCTCAATAGCCTAAAATAAAAGCAGAGAGTAAATCGGGGAGAGAAATTTGGGGTTTTTAAATTAAAAAAAAACAACTCCAGGGAAGGATTAGAAGCTGCTTTCAGGTGTGCTCAAGCCAAGTGCTCAGGTTGACCACCATGACTTAGATTTCAAGACCCTGAAAGGTGTGGGAACTTTTATTACACATCCTCTCCATTTTACACTGGAAAAGCGGCTCGTTTTTTCACCCCCTCCCTGCAGCCTGCTCCGACAGCAAAGTCAAAGGCAAGAGTTTCCTTCTGCCTTCCTGAAATACTAGCTTAAGTACTCTGTGCTAGCTTAAACGTTAACTGCAAAGGGTTGCAGCTGACAAGCACAGAGGCACAGCAGACCTCAGCCGTTAGTGCGGCTCCAAAGCAGAATTCTGAGCACAAACTCCCACCACAAACAGACCCACTTATGGGAATGAGTCATGCATGAGACATATCCCCCAAATTGGAAAGCTCAGGCACGCACAAGGCTAATGACTGCAAAGAAACAGGCAGAGGGGGTGATAGCAGGCTGCAATTGTGCCCGGCATGGCAAAGGATCCAACTTAATGTTGAATTTGTATTAACAACCGGTCGGTGGTATTCTCTCTCTCTCTCTCTCTCTCTCTCTCTCTCTCTCTTTCTCCTCCACCCCAACCCTATTTCCTCCTTTGCAGGAGCTGGGAGAGGCAGGGCATTCACAGCAGCATACCCTTCCTCCTTCCCAGCCCAGCTGGGCAACAATAGCCAGGCTATCCCCTACTGGGAGATGTGTCAAAAGGAGCTTGTGCAGTACTCACCCCCTGGAGAGGGAGGACGAGCTCAGTTCTGGGAAGTCTTAGGGGAGGGAGGAACCCAGCCAGCCAGCCTGCGTTGTGCGGTGAATGTGGCGGAGGAGGCAGCAGCAGCAGGGATAAGTTCCAGGCACTGGCCAACCCGCCTTGTCATCACCATTGCCCCGCCTCCTAAGGGCTGGCCAAGCATTCAAGCCAGCCAGCCCCCATTCCCAGATCACAGGAGGCCTTAAAACATCAAAGCTCAGCAGATTATGAAATCTCCATTCTGTTAATTGAGTCTTCATTCAGGATTTTTTTTTTTTTTGCGCGAGTATAAAAACTGCTAGAGTATAAAAATCCCAATTTTTATACTCTAGCAGTATGGCACAAGCCTGTGTCCAGCACACATCCAGACTCCTTCTGCATCCATCACAAGGAGGTTATATGGGGTCTGAAAACACCCTCTCCCCAATCTTTTATGTTCTTCTCCCGCAGTGCCATCTGAATACAGGTTAGTCGGAAGCAAGCCCTTCTGAACCCAGCAGGAATTTGCTTCCTGGTAACCCTGAAAGCATTTTCTGTAGGGTTGTACCGCATGCGGGGAAGTGCGGCAGTGGCTTCTTCAAAGGAGAGGTAACTGAACACCATTTTCACACAACAGACTGAGGAAGGGAAACCTTCATTCTCACCAGGCTAGAGCAAGATTCCCTAACCTGGTGCCCTTCAGATGTTTTGGACTACAACGACAACTCCTATCAGCCATGGGCCAACTTCCCCAGCCTCCTGAGCCCTTCCTTCCCAGATCCTTACAGCGTACAAGCCACTTCCGCCGCTAGGCCCTATGTGGCCTTTTCCCTGGACAAATTTATTTTTTAAAATTCCCTCCCAGCAGCTGTACTCTTTAATATTTCAGTCTCCCTCTCTCCTTTGCTGGGAAAGCTACCACAGGCAGGCTGAAATAAAAGACTCCTGGAGGGCACTCGGTACCTGTGATGCAATCCTGCCAGTGCACTGTAGAGTGGTCCCATGTATCAAGGGTGTGGAGGCAACTGTGTGCCTTTCTTCCAAGCCTTAAAAAAAGGTAAAGGTAAAGGACCCCTGACAGTTAAGTCCAGTCGCAAACAACTCTGGGGTTGTGGCGCTCATCTTGCTTTACTGGCCGAGGGAGCGATGTTTGTCCGCAGACAGTTTTTCCGGGTCATGTGGCCAGCATGACTAAGCCGCTTCTGGAGAAACCAGAGCAGCGCACGGAAATGCCGTTTACCTTCCCGCCAGAGCGGTACCTATTTATCTACTTGCACACTGACGTGCTTTTGAACTGCTAGGTTGGCAGGAGCTGGGACAGAGCAAGGGGAGCTCACTCCATTGCAGGGATTTGAACCACCAAACTTCCGATTGGCAAGCCCTAGGCTCTGTGGTTTAGACCACAGCACCACCCACGTCCCCATCTTCTAAGCCTTGGCCAATTGCGAATCATCCTGTCCTCCACAATGAGATCATCCAAAGTTAGAGCTGCTAACTTGAACACCCACCCACACAGACTTCTCTTAAGACCATCCTCTATCATTTTCACAGGACCTTTAGCCAAACACCCCGCAGGCTACTGGAATTCAGCAAGATCAGCATCTTTCTTTTCTCTCTCCTCCCCAAACATGCACAGAGCAATGGGTTTGGCTCTGGACACACTCACTTGCAGGATGAACTGGAAAAGAAACCCAGACTCAAAAGTTAACTGCTGGGCCCTGGGTTCCCCTTGTTCTCAATCAGAGTTCCCCATGTGCCAGAAGGACTTCTTTTCTGCAGGGGTGTGAGAAGCCAGAATAGGTTTCCCAAAACTCAAATCAAGAGTCATGGGTATATCACTTTCTCTTTTTCTTCTCTTTTCCCACCTCTTTGCTAGTTTCAATTGTGTGTTATCTCAAAATTAGATTCAGGGTTATTGTTTGGCCTTGGCAACTCTTGCACTCATGCTGCTTTTCTGCACGTGAGATTGATAGTAAAGTGCTAATTGGAAGCTTCATACTGTACTTTTAACTGAGTTTTGCAAGCAATCTGGACACTGGTTCCTGTACATGCATACCCCACTCTGTGTGAGGCTCAAGAGCGGAATAAGGCTATCAATGGCTACTAGTGAGCTACCTCCAGGATCAGAGACAGCATGACCCTGAATAGCAGTTGCTGGGGAATAACAGCAAGAGAGAGAGCCATTGCCCCCATGTCTTGCTTGTGGACTTACCAGAGGCATGTGGTCGGCCTCTGTGAGAAGATGATGTTGCACTAAGTAGGTGTTCAGCCCGATCCAGCAGTCAGGCCCTTCTTATGGTTTTAAGAGCAAAGAATGTCGCTAGGGTGAAGGCAGTGTGAATTCATTCAAGAATAATGTATAAATTCTTTCTAATGCCTTTGTCATGGGTTCATCTAGTGCAGATATGTCCAACTCCCAAGAGACTGTGATCTACTCCCACTGGATTAACCAAAGTTGTTGAGCTTTTTTTAGGGGAGCCAAAGTAGTTGAACTTCTTCTTGTTTTGGTCATTCAATCAGAATCACGCGATCAACCAGAGACGCGCCGTGATTGACCGGTAGATTGTAATCAAATGGCTGGACATCCCTGATCTACTGCATCTCTGGTGCCTCTAGAAAGGAAGCCTCTGCAGCCATTGGAAGCCGCACCTTGGTTTTTGAACCATTTCGGGAGTCGAACGGACTCCCGGATCAGATTAAGTTTGACAACCAAGGAATGACTGTATTGATTTGGCATATCAGAGTCTTTCAACAATATGAAAAGTCCTGTTCCACTACCAAATACAGCTTTCACCAACCTGGTGACCAACATGCTGGTGGGAGTTGCAGCCCAAAATACCTGGAAGGCACCAGGTTGGCAATAGGTGACTTAATGCATCATCACCCCCTGTTAAGATATGGTGGAATTAAGAGCCAAGGGGCACAACACTCAAGAAGTGCTCAGATCCCATGTCTGAAGCTGGCAATTCTTTGTTGTCCCAGCTATAGGGTAGGAAACCCTGCCAACGATGTCTCCAATCCCAAATTCAAGCACAGTTTCTCCCTGGAATTTTGGTTGGAGACTTGAAAGCTGGGGAAGGGGCAGAGCAAAAAGTCACATGTTCAGTCCCTGGCATCTCCTGTAAAATGATCCCAGATCCCAAGGCTGGAAAAGATGTTGAAGAGCCACTGGCACTTGGAGTAGACATCACAGGGCTGTGTAGTTCCACAGCTAGGCTCAATATAAGGCGGCTGCACAGGTGCAGATCAGGGAACCTATGCCCTTAGCCTAAGGAGACTTCGGCAAACCACACTGTAGTTCCGTGCACACTAATGGCACTATATCAATAGGTCAAAAAAATGGGTATAACAGTGACCAACTTTATGGGTTCGAGGTGAAAACCTGCAATAAATTATTATTGCAGGGCACTCTGTAGATTACAAACGATGTCACCTGGTCCTTTCTCTATCCTGTTTTTGTCTCTCACATATCCTTGTCCACCCCTTAGCACTATCCTATCCCTAATCACCCCCCTCTCAAGCCACTTCCTCTTCCCACTCTGCTCTCCACAGATCACAGCTCCTCACACCTTCCTTTTACACATTGTTCCTCAGACAGAGCTGTCTATATAGGTTGATTCCATTCCCATCAGCTTAATCCCTTAACAAACCAGAGAACCAGAGGGAGAGGAAACCAGAGGAAACCAGATAGGCTCCCAAGGCTGCTTTCTGGGAGAGCTGTCCAAGATCAGCTCCCTGACCATTGTACACTGTTGAACCCTACAGCTGCCTCACACTTACTGAGTTCACAGGAGTCAGTATATTGCACTGGCAAAAGCACAGGCGAGCGGCCTGTGGTCCTCAGCCATAATTTCCAACACCCCCTTGCTCAGGTCAGACCTGTGCCCAGAATGATGTGTCCCAACCTGTTCAGCAAGAACGAAAAGGGTAGCAGTCCCACCAGCTACTGGCTTCTGCCCAGCCAAAGTCAAGATTACACCCGCAGCATTTCTCAAACCTCCCGTCATCCCTGGGTCCTGCTAGTTAGGAATGGTGCGATTTGTACTCCAGCAACAGCTGGGGGACCCAAATCTGAGAAACACTGCCCGACAAGAACGGAGACAATAAAGAAAGAAAAAAGCTGCCCGATCTTGGGTGAGACCATCAGACGACAATCCTGAGAGACCAGGATTGAAATCCCAGTCATGAAGCTCAGTGGGGAGCCATCGTTTCTCAGCCTAAACGACCTCACAGGGTTGTTGTAATGTAGTTGGACATGCCGCTTCTCAGCCCCTTGGAGGAAAGGCGGGGTGCAAAACTCGCAACACATAAAAGGTCTCACTTCCCCCTTTTGCAGAGCATCGCATCCGCCCTGACCCGTAACCGCATCCACTTCCTTCCCCCCGCGCCCCTCCCCCGCCCTCCATTCATCTTTCTCCAATTCAAATAGGACAAAGCACAGCCCCGCCCCCGTTCCAGGGCTGAGCCAATCACAAAGAAGGGAAGGCGAAGACGCGCATGTCCGACACGCACTGCTTTCCCATTGGATGAGCCGCCTGCCACTCCTCTCCCGTTCACCGCCCTTACCTCAGAAAATGCCAAGGAGCCCCGCCCCCTGCTCCGGTTCCCTTTACCGGCCTCCGTCACCGGTTACCTCAGGGAAGAAGTGGCCGGCAGGAACCGCCGAGAGGAAGGCGCCGAGAAGGCTTGGTCGCTCCGGCGCCGGCGGAGCTTCCCTGCCACCCAACTAGGCGGCGGCTTTTTCGGCGGTTCTGCCTCGCTCCTTGACCGGCCGGGCGAAAAGAACTGGGCATGCGCAAGCAACCGCCGCTGCTACTACTACTCGAACCTGCCTTGCGCATGTGCGACTGGAAGCCGCGGCGGAGGGGGAGAAATGGTCTGGAGTGCGCATGCGAAGGGATGTGACGCGAGTGGGGAGGGGGGACCCGCTCTCCCAAGGGATTAGTGCGCCTGCGCGAAGAACGGGCGCGCAAGGTAAAGGAAAGGCGTTGGCGCCCTCTCTTGGCCGAATACCGGCATCGCGTGGGAAAAGAGGTCGGTGGTGCTGATCTTGCAATGACTGCGCTCTGCATAGAGAGACGCGCTTGGCAGAGTGACATTGCCGTGATTTTCTGCAACCGGGTTCGCGTCTCCGCTCCTCCACATGCAGCTGCTGGGTGACCTTGGACTAATCACACTTCTCTGGAGTCTCTCAGCCCCACTCACCCCACAGAGTGTTTGTTGTGGGGGGAGGAAGGGAAAGGAGAATGTTAGCCACTTTGAGACTCCTTCGGGTAGTGATAAAGCGGGATATCAAATCCAAACTCTTCTTCTTCTTCTCCTGTACTATTTCAGACACATGGTTTATATACTTATGTATGTGTTTGCCTTGTACATTATTATGAACATTTATTTAATATATATATAAGACCTTAGAATTCCTATAACTAGCCTCTAGCATGTGGAATGAGATTATCTTGATAGAGTGCAAACACCACACAATGATGGGAGGTTTCACATTTTTATTTCCTACAATGTTTGCACAGCTTGGCTGCCCTTCTCTAATGGAGGTAATAAAGTCTGTCTTTGATAAACACGGTGTAGTGAAGTTGGGAACCCCTGTTTTTTCTTTTGTGTATTAAATTTTGGTTCAGTTAAAATTCTGGCATTGTGGGGGGAAGTAAAGAGTGGTATTCTGGGAATGTGTGCCTGGTCCCCTTTAAGATAAACTTTCCTCTACCACCCTCTCTGTCTGCAAGAGTGTAAGTTAATTGTCTCCGGCCTGAAGGAAGAGGTGTTATCTGAACCACAAGGTGGATTTATAATGCAAAGTGGTACATTTGATGCAGCTGGGGTTAATATGTGTACTGGGGTTGTAAAGATCAATCAATTTGCAGCCCAGGATGTCAAGTCAGACCTGGAAACATAGGGAGTGTCCTTGATCCCACGAATGTTGATTAGCAATAATATCACAGCTTGTGTGAATTGCTTGACCATCATGAAATACATCTCTAACCCCTTGCCATTGGTACGATACCCAGCTCTACCTCTCTTTTAAATTGGAACCAGTGAAGGTCCTGTGTGAGTGGTTGGAGGATGGATGGTGGTTAATGGATTGAGGTTGAATCCTGACAAGGAAAGGCACAAATACAGGATGGGTGACACCTGGCTTGAGAGCAGTACATGTGAAAAGGATCTAGGAGTCTTGGTAGACCACAAACTTGACATGAGTCAACAGTGTGATGCAGCAGCTAAAAAAGCCAATGCAATTCTGGGCTGCATCAATAGGAGTATAGCGTCTAGATCAAGGGAAGTAATAGTACCACTGTATTCCGCTCTGGTCAGACCTCACCTGGAATACTGTGTCCAGTTCTGGGCACCACAGTTCAAGAAGGATACTGACAAGCTGGAACGTGTCCAGAAGAGGGCAACCAAAATGGTCAAAGGCCTGGAAACGATGCCTTATGAGGAACGGCTTAGGGAGCTGGGTATGTTTAGCCTGGAGAAGAGAAGGTTAAGGGGTGATATGATAGCCATGTTCAAATATATAAAAGGATGTCATATAGAGGAGGGAGAAAGGTTGTTTTCTGCTGCTCCAGAGAAGCGGACACGGAGCAATGGATTCAAACTACAAGAAAGAAGATTCCACCTAAACATTAGGAAGAACTTCCTGACAGTGAGAGCTGTTTGACAGTGGAATTTGCTACCAAGGAGTGTGGTGGAGTCTCCTTCTTTGGAGGTCTTTAAGCGGAGGCTTGACAGCCATCTGTCAGGAATGCTTTGATGGTGTTTCCTGCTTGGCAGGGGGTTGGACTGGATGGCCCTTGTGGTCTCTTCCAACTCTAGGATTCTATGATTCTAAGACAGAAGTACTGTTTTGGGGGACAGGGGGCGGGCAGGTGTGGGAGGACTCCCTGGTCCTGAATGGGGTAACTGTGCCCCTGAAGGACCAGGTGCACAGCCTGGAGTCATTTTGGACTCACAGCTGTCCATGGAGGCCCACGTCAATTCTGTGTCCAGGGCAGCTTTCTACCAGCTCCATCTGGTACACAAGCTAAGACCCTACCTGCCTGCAGACTGTCTCGCCAGAGTGGTGCATCCTCTACGTGGGGCTACCTTTGAAGGTGACCCGGAAACTACAACTAATCCAGAATGCGGCAGCTAGACTGGTGACTGGGAGCGGCCGCCAAGACCATATAACACCGGTCCTGAAAGACCTACATTGGCTCCCAGTACGTTTCCGAGCACAATTCAAAGTGTTGGTGCTGACCTTTAAAGCCCTAAACAGCCTCGGTCCAGTATACCTGAAGGAGCGTCTCTACCCCAATCGTTCAGCCCGGACACTGAGGTCAAGCGCCGAGGGCCTTCTGGCGGTTCCCTCACTGCGAAAAGCAAAGCTACAGGGAACCAGGCAGAGGATTGCAAAACCCTGGCTGGTGAGGGACCATGATGGTGCTGTTATTTATTCAATCTCTGTAGCAGGTGCAATAGGATGGCTCATCTGGGCGGGGAAGAAGGATGGTGAATGTGTTGCTCCTGGCATACCAAACAGGGCTGGAGATGAGTGGTGAAGTTATGGAGAAGGAAGAGTGCAAAAACTGGAGAGATGAGAGCAGCTAAGGCAGTTTTAATGCTGCCAGGCACTTAACCTGGGAGCACCAGCTAGTCCATCATTCTTCTTATATTCTTAGTAGAGTTAGGAATGGAGCCTGCATGTTCAGAGGCAGTCTACCTGCGTCTGACATGTACTTCGGGGGCCAAAGAGCAAGCTTTCTTTTTGGGCACCTGATTAGCTACTGCGGGGAAACAGAATGCAACTGCCAATTGTTGGGGCTGTCTGGGGGTCAAAAACATCTGGAGGGCACCACGTTGGCTACCCCAATCCTTCACGCCTCTTTTTGAAATTCTTCAGGACTATCCACCTCCATCTAATTCACCCTCAGGACCGATCACTTAAAACGCACGGAGGCGCGTTTTCTTTTTATTTATTCCCCCGCGCTACCCATGCTGGGACTCGTAGTTCATTCGGCGCGCTCCTCCTAGGCTTGCCTTTCATCCATGCACAGCTTCCTGGACTACGTTTCCCAGGAGGCCGCGCGGCCCGGGCCGCGAAGGAAGATGGGCAAGCGTGCCCTCGAGGAGGACGGCGAGAGGGGCGGGGCACCCGATTCCGAACGCGATCCGGGACTTGTTGTTTTCCCTTCTCCCCGCCCTCCCGCCCGTCAGTTCCGCCCTCTTCCCCA
Source organism: Lacerta viridis (assembly GCA_900245905.1). Lineage (NCBI taxonomy): Eukaryota > Metazoa > Chordata > Lepidosauria > Squamata > Lacertidae > Lacerta > Lacerta viridis. The sequence goes on from OFHU01002896.1 coordinate 220,438, forward strand.
ATCAGCGCACCCGCAGGACCCTGGGGCGGGCGGCGATTGGCCACTTCGGAACCGAGGCCGAAGTTTGAAATATTTAAACGGCGGCAACGGCGTTTTGGATCTGTCGCGACTGCGAGACGAGGCCCCGACGGTTCCGAGGTACGGTCGGAGCGAACCGGGAGCGGCTAGAGGAGGGAGACGGGAGGAAAAAAAGATTCGGGAGAGCGACTGCTTTCCCTGCGGTCCGCAACTGGAGAGGGGGGGCCCCATCCTGCTCACCTGAAGAAAAAAAAAACGCAGGTAGTTCCGCGGGTTCCGTTATTTTTCCTGAATCTGCCCATTTGGTTTCCCCCCTTCCTTTGTTTCCCGCCCTCCCCCCCCCAACCGCCTGAGGGCCCAAGGCGGGGGGGTCGAGGCCCTCGAAGCAGCTGGGCGGCCTAGAAAGAATGGGCTTCGGCGGGTCGCTTCCGCGCCGCCTCCCCCCGCTGGGCTTCCCGGTGGAAGGAGGGCGCCGGGTCCGAAGCCCTGGAGAGCCGCTTCCAGTCGGGGGAGATGCATTCGAGCCCGCGAGTCTGACTCCGCCTTGGGCAGCTTCCTATTGTGGGGAGTCTGGAGGTGGAAATGGGCCCTATAGCCTGGGGCAGGGGTAGGCAACCGAAGGCCCCGGGGCCAGATCCGGCCCAATCGCCTTCTAAATCCGGCCTGTGGATGGTCCGGGAATGAGCATGTTTTTTTCATGAGTAGAATGTGTGCTTTTATTTAAAATGCATCTCTGGGTTATTTGTGGTGCATAGGAATTCGTTCATATATTTTTTTCAAAATAAAGGCCGGGGCCCCCCCACAAGGTCTGAGGGACAGTGGTGGACCTGGCCCCCAGCTGAAAAAGTTTGCTGACCTCTGCTCTAGGGCGTGGCTCAGGGCCTCCCTCCCTCCCTCAACTGCCAAAGACAATATAATAATTATAATTATAACAATAATAATTTATTATTTATACCCCTCCCATCTGGCTGAGTTTCCCCAGTCACTCTGGGGCTCTTTCAACAAAAGATTAAAAGGACATTAAAAAGACAAGAGGCCAGAGTGTTGTTTGTTGTTGTTTTTTGAAAAATAATTTTTATTAAAGATTTTCTTAGATTACAAAAGTATAGGCATTCTTTCCTTTTTCATGTTGTAGAGCCTATTCTACAGATCAGTTACATTTGATGAGAGACATTACGTAAAGCTGCCATATCTCCAAAAGTGAAAATCTAGACATAGAAGTTCAGCTTTTTAAAATATATACAAAGTTGCTCAGCTTTTTTTTTTTTTTGGCAAAATTGCAAAAAGAAATCACCCTGGTTTTTGAGCTATTTTTGAGGAAAATAGGCAAAGGTGACACTGCCAACGCAGGTTGCCATTCGTCAAGATCTCCCCCGATTTTTTACCATTTTCCTCCCAGACGCTGCTTCCAACCGCAGTATTCCGTGTATATCTGTGAAATTTTGGATGTATGGCAACCACCATTGTATACAGTATGGGGCGGGGGGCGGAAGAGAGGATGGGGTGGTAAACAAGAGGCCAGAGTTGAGTGACGTGAGCTACATGCTGGATGCAAAAGCTTAAGGCTGGAAAGTTGGAGAGAAGGACGGACGGACAGACAGGCCTGATTTCCTTTTAGGTTGTTAATGCTGTGAACCACTCCATTCTAGGCTCGGGTTGTATATATGTGTAAATAAACCATGTAACATAAAGGCACCACCGTCTCTGCTGTACAGTCGGCGACCATTTCGTGTGAAAGTTCTGTTCCCAGTCCCCACATGTGTCAGCACATAAGCATGCCCTGTTCTGCACCCCCCTTCTGCCCTCTTCCAGGTCTAAAAGGACCTGCACATTGGCGATTGCGTGTCAATTGAATGCACCTAAAATGTTCACCTGTATCTCGTTCCAAAAAACACAAACATTAAGTTAGTGCCAGGAACCCCTGCCATCTCACACTGCTTGCAGATTGCGGGTGGGATACAACACTATGTTCCACCCATCCTTCATCATGTGGTCCTAGCGTTGTTTACATACAGCTCAATACAAGTAACTGTTAAACAGGATGGATATTATTCTGATCTCCTTTGTGTCTTTTGTGTCTTAATATGGTGTTGTCATGTATATAGTGATGACCCATACATAGGGGCCAACACAAGAAGGCCCCCTCACACACTCCTGCTTATAGAGTTTCATAAGGCAGCAAAGCTTCTAGCAGGGCCTCCCCTCCAGATTATAACATCTAGACAGGTTTATATGGGTGCAGGTTCCTCTCTCTTTTAACACACTCACCCAGCAGGATGCAAAAAAAGTGATGGTTGCAAAGTCTTGAGAGAAGTGGCATTCTGGGCTTCTTAGAGAAATCTGGCTGACTGTTGACTGAAACGGATACTAGTGATTTTGACGCTAGATAGATGATCCCTTCATCTGCTAGCAGAGCTGTTCTTGCATTCAGAAGGCAAGTGTGCTTTAGATGAGGGGAGGTATTCTGCAAGTTCTTTATTTCCAATGGTTCTGACAGTGCTGGTTTAGTTGCTTTCTGTTTGAGAAACACCAGGCAGATAAATGGATGATTAATCATTAAGTTCCCTGTACAACAGTGCCAAAGCAGTGAGTAGATACAAATTTTTGGAATGCCACCAATGCCCTGGTACATGATACATATTAACAGAACATTCAAGGCCGATTGCCAGGAGGTTTTAGAATACTTACTACTCTTGCGCTTTCCAGTGTGCTTTTTTGCTCAGTTGCAGAGTAAGGCCTGTGTACATTAGCTAAACTGGTGCTTCAGGTTAAGAACGGACCTCCAGAACGAATTAAGTTCTTATCGTGAGGTACCACTGTACTTGCTCTGTGTTACACTCTTACTTTTGTGTTGTGGTGATACATGTTAGGTATTATAGCCTGCCCTAACTGTTAGCTCTTAGGGTGGAGAACAAGTTAAAAATTGAGAGCTTTTTGATCACTAAATAATATGAATCCAATTAAAAACTTGGTTCTAGCCATTTCAGATAATAGGAAGAAAATAAGAGCACACAACTGGAAGGAATGCTAGGTCTCAAAATAACCAGCCCAATTTCCAGCTCCAGCATGTTGGTTAGGGGGGGATTTCATTGGTCTAGCAATTCTCCCCCCACCCATGCCTTCCTTTCTCAGGCACTATGACAAATCTAAACTTAGGGCACCTAGGCAAAAGCTGGCCTGGCATTAAGCAGGAGATTTTGGGTGTCTTAAGAGGCTTTCTGCTCCCCTTTGCACCAAGTCTAACACATCAGCCCCAAATCCCCTGCTGTCCCTTTAACACCTATTTTTAACTTGTCCCATCTTGATGTCTCCTAGAGCTTGTGGGGCCTGAATTACAGGGCATACGATGTCAGGGGCATTTATTTTTGGGTTGCTGGGAAGGGAGACACGGATCTCTAGCTGGGGTGGAGGGGCATAAGAAGTCTGGGAAATACTGGCACAGCTTTTATCTCTCTCACTTGACCCTCCCTGTTCCACAGATGAGTCTGTTGCAACATCAAGCATGATGGATAAGCAGAATTAGCATAGGGATAACATTGCAGATCCACCAAGACTTCCTGGCTGGCAAATTATGGTTTGCATCTTGGCCTTAAAGTGCAGGGCCTCCCACATGTTTGTTAGGCCCCAGAGCTCTGCACCAGGAGCTGAGTCAGGTTGTGACCTTGCAGAGCACCCAGAAACAGTTGGAACAGCTCTGACACTGGTACCAGCAGGGTACATGGTCTGCATCAGTAAATTCCACCAGAAACGGTGAAGAATAGTTAGCCAGACATTGAAGGGCTGGGGGAAATTACTTGTGGGAGAAGAGAATAACAAGGTTTTTTCTTTACAACATAGAAAAATTAGAAATGTGGGGCTCATTCTGAGAGAAGATGCTAATTGCATCATAGAAAAATAAAATTGGGTTGTTCACTTTGAGCTGCTTCTTGACACGTTTCCTGCTTCTACATTAGAATGTTGATTTTGTCATACTGTTCCTAATCCCAAATAATACAACCACCTTTCTTTGTTATCATGGGGTCATTGGCTTCTATTTTCAACTTAACTATATTTTTCGCTCCATAAGACACACTTTTTTCCTCCTAAAAAGTAAGGGGAAATGTCTGTGCATCTTATGGAGCAAATGCACTGGATGGCAGTGGGATCTCTCAGCTGCAGTCGCGGGCGGAGGGATGCCTCTGCTGCTGGAGCCGTGGCTCCCGTCCGTCGCTTGCTGTAAAGCAAGCAAAGTGAGAGCGGCTTCTGTCCTGCTTTGTGCAGCTCTCTCTCTGTTTGCTTTACAGTGAGCCGGAAGGAGGGGTGGGTGGGGCTCCCGCCTGCTCCTCCTCCCGCCTCGCTGTAAAGCAAGCAGAGAGAGAGCAGCTTACACGGCTCCTGTACCGGCATCTCCTCCTCCTTTTTTTGCTCCGGTTCCGGCGTCACCTCGGCAGAGAGGCGAGGCAGCTGACTGCCACTGGCATGCACAAATGTGAGCTCTCCCTCTCTCTCCCTTCCCTCCCTCCCTCCCTCTTCCAACTTGAATAAAATCTGGGGGGGGGGGTGCTTAGCTAGCAAGGCCAGAGCTCAGGAATGACGGGAGTTGAGGGATGATGGGAGTTGTAGTAGCCTAGGACAATTCAAGAAAGCAAAATGGTGCATATGCTATAATATCAATAAACTTTTAGGGTGATACCGTAATATTTTTTTTACAGACTATGTCAGCTATGTTTACTATGATGCCATTAGTTAAAGGTATGGTCAGCGCTCAGTGGTAAACATTGGAGATACGGTACATTACTGACAGTTCCTTCATCACTGTATTTTCTTGCAGAAAACCTCCCCCATTCTGATAAGGATGATAAAGCAGAAAAGACTAGCATATAAGATTCCTTTTAAACTAGAGGTAGTAAAATATGCTAAGGAGCATGGAAACAGAGCAGCGGAGAGACATTTTGGGCCACCTCCAACTGAAAAAATGATAAGAGAATGGAGGAAACAGGAGGATCAGCTGCAAAAAGCAGATAAAAGTAAGCACACTTTTCGTGGAAATGCTGCAAAGTGGCCACAGTTGGACGTGGTCATGAAAAAATGGATCACAAATCACCGGAATAATGGCTTCTCAGTCTCTACAAAAATGATAATATATGAAGCCAAACGCATTGCTGTAGAGAAAGGGATTCATGATTTTACTGGATCACCATCGTGGTGCTACAGATTTATGAAGCGATGTGGCCTTGCTATGCGCACCAAAACTAGAATTGCACAAAAAATGCCAGAAGAATATGAATCTAAGATTCTGTCTTTTCATAAATTTGTAATTGACGCTAGGAAGAGAAATGAGTTTGAAATTGGCCAGATTGGGAATATGGATGCAGTCCCGCTAACCTTTGATGTGCCATCTAATAGGACTGTTGATCTGAAAGGTGCCAAAACTATCGCCGTGCAAACCTCTGGACATGAGAAAACCCATTACACGGTTGTGTTGTCTTGCTGTGCAGACGGCACCAAACTGCCACCCATGTTAATTTTCAAAAGGGAAACATTTCCAAAAGAAGTGATTCCAAGAGGAGTTGTTGTACATGTTCATGAGAAAGGATGGATGGACGAAAATGGAATGAGAGTATGGGTTGAAAAAGTGTGGTCCAAACGTCCTGGAGGGATTTTGAAAAAACCTGCCTTATTAGTACTTGACCAGTCTAGAGCATATATTAGCAAAACTACAAAAAAGTGCTTTAAGGAAGTGAAGACTCATCTAGCTATAATTCCTGGAGGTCTTACCAGCCAGTTGCAACCTCTTGACGTTTCCATCAACAAGCCATTTAAGGTCTTTATGCGAGAAGAGTGGAACAAATGGATGGCTGCAGGTCATCATGATCCGACACCTACTGGACAAATGAAGAGGCCCACCATCACTCAGGTTTGTGAGTGGGTGAAAACATCATGGCACTCAGTGAAGGAGGAAATTGTTGTCCGGTCATTCAAAAAATGTGGCATTAGCAATGCTTTGGATGGAACCGAAGATGGTATTTTATATGAAGATAGCGAAGAAAGTGATGTCAGTGATTGTGAGCAACTGAGCTTCCTAAATTCTGACTCTAGCACTGATGAGTTCTTGGGGTTCACAGAAGACTAGAAGAGTACTCGAACCTTAAAGTCTCTCTGCATTTGTTAATGACAGTGATGATGGCTCTTAATGCCACTGTTGACTGCTGTTCACTTTACATGGTTGAAATATTATGCTGATATAATGGTTGTTTATTAAATACTTTAGTACAACATTTGATTCAGAATATTTTTTTCTTGTTTTCCTCTTCTTAAAAACTAGTTGCGTCTTATGGTCAGGTGCATCTTATGGGGCGAAATTTTTTTTTGCTAGCTGAAGGCAGATATTGGGGGGTGGGGTGGGAGAAAAAGATAATGAGGACTCAGTTTCCATTTATGGGCAGATTTGAAGTGACCTGAATAGAAACTGCAGAACCTGTGCCCTATTAATATAACAAACATTACTGTTCCATGTGCTGAGATTCCTAATTCATTTTGTGTGTTTGACATATAAAGTCCAGTTTAAATGGGCAGTGCATAGAAGTTAAACTCCAAAAACCTTTGTTTCTCCTCTCCCTGCCCCCAAATGGTCATTCCCCTAAGTGTCGAACAGAATTTCTGTGCGTCTTGTGTGTGTGGTGTTGAAAGCATAAAAACAAAAATGCATTTACAAATGACATACTTCCTAGTAAAGAAGTTACCCGCCCCTCCTGGGTACCTGGGAATTAGCTTTCTAACATGAGGACTGCGCTGTAAGGAAACAGGTATCTATGGCATGAGCAACCTTACTTACATGAGTAAGTTTGGGGTGGGACTTGCGAGGCAGTCATCCTTTGATGATGCTGAGACCCTAAAATACTTCAGCTGCTCTGCCTGAAACCTTGATTTGTCCTGGGATTTCAGCCGGGGGCCGGTCCACTGTCCCTCACACCTTGTGGGGGGCCTGACTATATTGGGGGGGGGGAATGAACGAATTCCTATGCCCCACAAATAACCCAGAGATGCATTTTAAATAAAAGGACACATTCTACTCATGTAAAAACACCAGGCAGGCCCCACAAATAACCCAGAGATGCATTTTAAATAAAAGCACACATTCTACTCATGTAAAAACACCAGGCAGGCCCCACAAATAACCCAGAGATGCATTTTAAATAAAAGACACATTCTACTCATGTAAAAACACGCTGATTCCCAGACCATCCGCGTGCCACATTTAGAAGGCGATTGGGCTGCATCCGGCCCCCGGGCCTTAGTTTGGGGACCCCTGCTGTAATGGAAGCCTTGAACATCTGTAAGTGTTTCTGCAGTGAAGGAATGTGAGCCCTTGGGGATATGGTCAATGGGGCAAGTGGTTGGCGTAGCACCTGTGCCAGCTTGTTCTGTTTGTAGCATGAGTTGCTCATGTCCTCCAGTCTGGTCTTGCGCAATAGTTCCTTGGAAGTGCCTGGGCTTGGAAGCAAAAAGATCTGCCATGATTGGGTGGTGGCCGTGGAGGAGTGGGCAGAACGTAATGGCTTCTAACCTTGGGTAGAATCCATATTTCTCTGTGGCCTCACAGCCTCTGCTTGTCCAGCAGGGATTGTTCTTACTCTCCTGATGCAAAGGCAGAGGCTGTGAAGTATCAGTGAAGGATAGATTATCCCCAAGGTTGGATGTGATTAAGTGTGGCTGTTGTGGTGCCTAGCTGGAAAGAGGCAAACTATGCCCTCCATGCTGCTGGTTGACCTTTCCTGCAGAGGTGCAGAAAATGACACAGCCCTGCCCTGTGATGAAAGAGTTGAGATAAGTGCTAAAAAAAGCCTGCAGTCCATAGCCTTGCTGAACTTCACTAGTAAAGCCTATGGAGTACCCTTGTACCAACCAAGTAATGATGTGAGGTGGCAGAGAGGCAGGCTTATCTGGTAAATTGGCTGTGGGAGGCACCATCTCCCAGAATGTTCTTCCTCACAAGCCCTAATGCAGTGAACAGCAGGTGTGCAAAAGCATCTGAATTCTGTGTGCTTAGGAGAAGATAATGGGGTGGGAGCAGTTGGTTTTTAGTGCCCTACTTGTGTGATTTCTAGAAACATTTAGTCCAGTATTGCTGCTCCTCTGTTCTGTTGCTGTTCAGGCATCTAAATAGCTACTTGCTTTCTAACCTGTGCACATGCTTTCTATGCAGAAGGCCCCGGATTAATCTCAGATATTCCTAGGTGGGGCTTGGAAATTCCTCAGCCTGAAACCCTGGAGAGTTGCTGCCAGTCAGTGGACCAACGGTGTAACATGGAATAAAACAGCTTCCTGTGCTCCAGTGAGGCTTCTAAAATAGGAAGGGTTGGTTCTCAGAGGCCTCTTATTACAAGAGTTTGTGTATTGATGTCTAATGCTATCAGATCTATTTGGAAGGGCATATTCAGTTATGGGCTGTTAAAGAAAACAAGGCACACATGTTCCCTGCAAGATCTGTATTTTTCTTTGTTTCCTTAAATGAGGGTGGAGGTCTTTCTACTCAATGCAATCTTTGACAATCTTCTGGCTGCAGATCTTAATAGAGATGAGACTATACTATTGCTTCCAGTTTGGATGGATGACCTGAGCTGAAAACAGCAGTGTGAGCTTCTGGGGAAATTGTGTATTGGATTTTTTTTATCCTGCAGATTATAATAATTCGCTTTGCCTTAGCCACTGTGCAAAGCTGAAAGATAAAAGGCTCACTTCTCGATAGTGCAGTCCTGTCCACCCAAATTGGTGGCTGTAGTACAACACAAATTGCAGCCCACAGCTGATATTTGAGGAGGTTGAGCTTATGGCTTCCTCCAGTGGCCAGACCATTGCTTAACGCTGCCTCGCATGGTCGACCTACCTTTCCCTCCTGCTCTGGAAATGCCCTGGAAACCGGACCCTTCCAGAGGGGGATTCCCTACAAGGGCCTCTAGCACACCACAGCTCCCCTGTGAATGTGTTTCTCTGGCTCCAGCTGCCTCCCCAGCTCCTGCTAATGAAATGGCCGTTGTCACTCTTGCAGAATGAGGGGCTGAGGGAGCAGTGGGCTAGCCTTGGAGCCAACCATTTCTGAAATGTGATTCCTGCTCCTCCTGCTTGGCAGCTCAACTTGTTGGGTCGTGTGGGCGAAAAGAACGTCAATGACGCACTTCAATATTTTTTTTAAGTTGTTAGTGTTGACAGAAACTTGATCCTGATTAAGGGGGCTAAGAAGGGGATCTAATTCCAGCCAGGCTTTGGAACTCTCTTAACTCTGCTTTGGGGCTGTCACTTTCTTCCCTCCATCCTTCCCTCCTCTGGGGCATTTTGATCTCTTGTACCAACTTTTCCCTAATCTTGGAGACCACCTTAGTCTTGTCGCAGGACCCTTTGTGCCTGTCTCAGCCGGTCCGTGCTTGGAGACCTCTTGTCTACATTTCAATGTGGCAGCTTTCCATGCCTTGGCAAGGGAAGGCCAAGGGTTATAAATTAGGGTGGCACCTGCTAATGGTGCTGTAATTTATATCTGGGCACCCTTCCCGCATGTGAGTGTAGCCAGCTTTTCTAAAAGCACATAAACCAGCAGTAATCCTGCCCTAGGCCTCAGCTGACTGAAGAGGCCATGCATGCAAAGTCTTCCTTTGGATAAGCTTGAAGCTGTTTGGCTTAGCAAAAGCCAGTTGCTTTTGTGGAAGGTTGCTAATAAGGTGGGGCAACATGGCATGGATGGATGTACTGGAGATGTTAATGCATGTGTGCAAACCTAGGATGTTAACTGGTTGCTGCATAAAAAAAAAATGTGCACCAGGTTTATGATTCTAGGAAGCCCTGCCCCCTAACATGGAAGTTGCCCTTGTAGTTGTAGAAAGGGTGCTCTGCACAAGCACAACGGTAACCCATGAAACCAGCCTATCTGTGCAGCAAGGCCACAACTATGGAGCAATCTGAGTAACTTGAGTTTCAGGGCCCCTTTCTTGGCTTGCTTTGCACCAGGTGTGATTTGAAAAACATCTCAAGTTCCTAGGCTAGAAAATCCTGTCCTTTTCTTGGCTCCTTGATTCTGTCTCCGCTGACACCTATAATCCCCTTTGCTCCTTCTAACTCAAGCTGGGTCTCTTTCTGCAGTATCATTCTCTGGGTGGTCTTAGTTCATTGCAATCAATTAAGCTTTGGGAAGGCCCTCAAAATGTTGCAAAGTTGGGTGTGAGGCCAGAAGCAACCATACCTCCCCCTGCATGGGAGCATCTTGTTACATTATGGCTGGGTCAGTTGTGAGGCCACGCTGATTCTTTTAAGACTGTAGAAACGGGTTTTGAGGAATGTGGTTTGCTGAAGGCACAAATGGCTCCTTAAACCTGGGTTACAGGCGCAAATGGAATGTTTATAGTTGCCATTTTGGGGCCAGATGGCTTGAAAGTCGTATTTTTCAATACAACATTTGGGTTCCTGAAATTTGTTCTGATTGTGCAGATAATATATATATATATATATATGTGTGTGTGTGTGTGTGTGTGTGTGTGTATATATATATATATATATATATATGTTCCCATTGCGTGCGCGCATGACACCACCTTGCTCCGTAACCGCTGCACCAAACAGCATCAAATTAGGACAAAGCGTAACATGACCATCGAGGAAGGATCTAGCATAATAATTTTTTAAAAAAACCACACCTGTCATGCCTAAAATATAGAATAAAGGCAAAAAAAATGGCGCACACATTACGTGTCACCAGCAACAGAACTGAAGACTTTGAACAACAACCAATAGAAAGGCTCATCGCAGGGCAGCGTCACAGACTGTGCGCCGACCAAAAAACCTCCTTCACCTCAGTCAGCCATTTTCAGACAGCAGGGACAACCCCCTATTAATCTCCCTAGCCCCAGCCTCTGCCAAGGGCCTTACCGCCAAAAAAACAGTTAAGAGGAAGGCCTAAACTCTCCTTCCCCAGCCAGAAACGTTCTTAGTAGTTTCAGCTCCAGGCAGGAAAAGGTTTTTAGGCCCGGGCCATACCATTCCTTATGGCGGGGGGGGGGGATGTAGGATGAGAAAGCTCAGCAACTATGCTTCGCTCCCTATCCTGTCTCCACACACAATCCTTTCTGCACTGCTGTATCGCTTTACAAACAAAACTCCAGTTATCAGAAGAGGAAAAAGCGCCGCACACAAATGTATAAGGACCCTACCAGTTCCCCATCACCCCTCCTTGCATCGTTATGGTCCCTTCTGACCCCAGGCTCAATGCCAGAGCGGACTGTACCATGTATCAGGTTTCCAGAGGGGGGGAGGAGATAGTAAATCTAGGGCAAGGGTTTAATTCTATTAAAGGGGCATTTAAGAGAGAGACCAGGGTTCGAATCTCGCTACTAAGCTCGCCGAGTGACCCTGGGCCAGCCTGAGCTACAACACAGGGTTGTTGTGGCTGGGACAAACCAGAAGTTGAACAGGGGAACTTCTTCAATTTCACTAAATCAATACAATCATTAAAAAGGCGTTAAAAACCACAGCAACGTGTGGCCAGGTCAGCTAGTAATGGATAGAATTCTGCAGGATCCCCAAGCATTCACCTCCAGATGGTGGAGCATCTTCACTTGGTCTCAAGAGGCCAATAGCAAGGTGCAAAATGTGCCTGGTGAGTTTTGAACGCTGGCTGAAGGTCAGGGTGAGCACCTGTGTTTCTTCTCTAAAGTGATGAATTCCTTGTTGTGCAATGTTGAAGTACGTTGAGGATTAACTTTTTTTCTTGGTCTTCTATCTTGCATTGCTTTTGGTTGTAGTGTCCTCTAGCTGATAGTCATTGTACCTAGACCCAGGATGGTTGCAAGGTTGCAGTCCCAGTTCAACCCTGGGTCATTGGTTAGTTTTCAACATGCGTGGCTTATGACTGTAGCTTTCAATCTATAAAAGCAGAAATAGACTGACCATCCATAGCTTTGAGAGGCTGAATAAGATAGCATTTGTAAGTTACTTGCCATGCTAATAGTACTGTATATTTCTTGATTCTCAGGGGTTTGCTCCAAGATTGCTGGAAAAAGGCTTGGCTCCAGCAAAATGTCTGAGGAACGGTATTCCTTTGATGTCCCCAATGAATACATTGACTTTAATAACATTAAAGAGGGTGATACAACTGGCGTTGATGCCTGGTTTGGTGAGTATCTGCATATTCTGGCAAGTTGGGATGAAAAACTGGTCCTGGTGAGCAGGGGGTTGTCCCTTTTTTGGCTAGGGGATTTCACAGGCTTGAGGAGGTGTCTGTTATCGGGTAAACACTTGCAGCATAAACAGTGGTGTACAGCCAGTATAGGATGCTATAGGACTCCAACCCCCATCATCCACAGACCGCATGGCCCAGAGGTCAAGGATGGTGGGAGCTGTAGTCCAACATCACCTGGAGGGCTGCAGACACCTTATACTCAGTGTACAGGAAGCGATGTAACAGCACTAGAAAAACCACCCTCTACTCTCTCTGCCACCATATGTATCAAAAGGAGCATGGAAGAGCGCTGCCTATATTGTCAACAACTTTCTTCCACGTGCAGGTGTTGGGCAAAGCAACCCACAACTGCTGAGGAGACCCTTCTTGGACTTGGCAATGGTTAAAGAATGATGCATAGGGTTGTCTGAAAGAGAAGAGGGGCCAGCTAGGGGCTATATGAGCTGAGAAGCAATGTAAGAGAGAGGAAAGGCCAACATAGAATATGCTGTAGGCTACCCCAAGTTGGGACAGCTTAATATTCCAAGAGCCCTTAAATGCATCACACTTGTTCTTCTGCTTGGTTGGATCAAAATAAATCAAAATAAAACGAATTGCCTGGCCCTCCTTAATTCTTTGAAGGTGGTGAAATACAAAGCTTTGGAGAACAGAGATTATTGCCAGTGCTGTCAGCCAAACAGGGTTTACCAGTATTGGCACACTGATTTCTGGACTGATACAGACATAATCAGGGAGTTGCTTGAGTTCATCTTGGAAACTTTTCCACACTGTCATGCCCTCATGTTTTTCATGGAAGTGCTAGGATGCAGTTCAGTTTGTATGGAGGTTTCATGTGAATAAAGAGAAGACTAGAAATGTGTCTCTAAGAGATTCTCAGGACCACATGTGATCATCATCTGATCTTTATTAATCTGTATGTGAGCAAGAGCCTTTTCCAAACAAACAGGAATCTACAAATGCTTTCAGAGTGGTGCCAAGATGGGTGGGTGTTTAACTGTTTTCCCCCAGCCTAAACAAAATAAAAAATTCTTTCCAGTAGCACCCAGCCTAAGTTTATCCTGCCTCAGAAGCTATAATTAGCCCTGTAGGGACCCTTTGGAGAGTAAATGAGTTCTCTTCACTTTTTTATGTTTACAAAAACATGTAGAGAGGTCCAGTTGTGATTTTCTGTCTCGAATGTGGCTTTTGTGATTCCACACATCTTCCTCTCTGTAGTGGAAGGATGTGACGTACCAAAAGCCTCTTAAGAGATGTGCAGTTGCTTCCTTGAACGCTCACTTCCCAAATGCTGTGAACCTGCAATATGTTCTAACAACGCACACGGGATCTGCAGGGTCCATGTTTTTTATTGTGCTGTGATGTTTTCAGCCCACTTTAGGAAAGGGGGTGGGGGGCGGGGAACAGTAGCCTCAAGCTTCTACCACAACTACATCTGATAACTTTGAGCTTTGAGAATTTTGAGTCAGCGTGGGAGAAGATTAATCTGTCCTCTTGTCAAAAGCTGGACTAGCAAACACGACTGCTTTTGAGTCTAGCTGGCACTTTTTCTCTCTTCTCTAAGCTCCGTGTTTTGCTCCATTTCCCCCAAAGGTGGGAAAGCAACAGGGCACCTGAGGTCTTCTCTGTGTTTGCCTGGCCCACGGACTGGGAGAGTAAGGGTCACAGCTGGCAGCGGAGATGGCAATTAGCCTGCTGAGCAGCACTGGGAGGTACATTGAATTTAACCAGGTGATTGTTGGTTCTTCCAGATCTCAGAGCTGGTCTTCTGAGCACTCCAAGTTCAGTTATGCCAGCCAGTCTTCAGAGAACTCCAAGTTCAGACATGCCAGCCGGCATCCTGCAGAAATCCTCAGCATCAAGGGCTAACATTCCACGTGCCATTGTCTCTCCAATGGTGAAATCCAGTAAGTTGCTCAGCTCAGGACAGCAAGTTCTTGTAATGTTACAATGGTAATAAAGGGTATATGGGCCTAGTCCAGTGATGGCCTGTGGAAGTTGCTCATGTGAGGCTTGGTTTTCTTTATCCCTGGCAGTGTCAATACCTGAATGCCTGACACACAAAGCCAAGTCCTTTATAAAGATGTTGAACAATCCTATGAGTGCAGTACCCAACGTGTCACTTTTCCCCAGGATGTTGAGGAACCATTAGTGAGCACTTTTTGAGCTCTGTCAGTCAACCAGCAGAATTCATCACAGTCCACTCGGCTTTTCACCATTCCGAATAATTTGATTCTAGCTACAAACAAGGCTACCTCCTTAACTTGCCACTGACTCGGGATAACTTCTAAGTAAATTAAAAAGCACAAGTCCTAATGCAGGTCTCAGTGGGGCTAAGCTAAGGTTTACATATCCCTCTGAGGGTGCTTTGTTGGCCATGCTGGATGCATCAAGCAGGGCGTGGAGCTGTGGAAGGATAATGTAGGGTCCCAAATATAGAGTGGAAAGATGAACTACAACCTCAAATGCACAAGCAAGCTGTTTACTGCTGAAGCTAGCAAAAGATCTATTTCCTGCTCATTTATTTTTCTTCTGTGCTGATAGTTCAAAGCTGTGAAGTTTTTAAAGCTCCTTCCCTCACAACCTCACTTGCTGATGACAAGCTCAAGCTTCTGTGCATCTGTTGATAGTATCCTATCCTGTAGCAGGCTTTTCCTGGTGGGTGTCAGAGGGAGCACTGTATGGTTTTTATGGATAGCTATTGGGGTCTTGTGAATGTTGTATAAGCTATTTAGCTGGCTTTGAGCCATTGGAGAGGAAGAAAGGGCATATAAATTTTGAGGAATATATATAGCTCGTGTTTCTTATTTGCCTTAGCTGAGAATCACAATGAAAATGAGATGGGACTGGCTAACAGGGTGCCACCAAATGTGGTTGGATCTATGGCACAGTGGTACAGTACATCAAATGAGACGGTAGCTGCTCCTGCAAGGGCCCCAGGAAGGTAAGCATTCTAATCTCCAAGTGGGTCAACTTTCCCCTGGGACTTGGTGTTGACGCAGCTTGCAAGCTTTAACATAGACCATGGTTGCCTAACATCTTGATCCTCCCACAAGTGCTTCTCTCTATTTTCTCAAGAAATGGCCTGCTGAGCTTTTCCAGCTGGCCTAGGACTCCTCCTTTGGTTGCTCTTAAGCTAACTTCCAGGTCTGCAGTTCTGGCAAGCTGCAAAGTGATCAGAATGTGGGAATAAAGTTGATGCACAACCCTTCCCACCACAGTGCCCCTTCAGTGGGCTGCTTCTCACAGAGGCCAGTATAATGAATTCATAAAAAAATAATACGCTTCTGGTCCTCATGGCTGCCAAGAATCTCCAACATGGCTATTATAGTGTAATCTAATTCTGAAATCAGGTTGTCCTTGAGAACATGACAAATGGTCTCAACATAAATGAGCAAATGTGTTCTTTTGTGGGTGTGCATCTTTCCAGGATCTAGTACTAAAAGCTTGAGGAGGGACACCAGCCATATTTTCTCCCAATAACTATCAAAAGTCATCATGGAAGGGAGGATCTGGATCAGTGGTTGAGGAGGGAAGACAGATTAGATGCCTTCTTGTGAAAAGATGCTTCGGTTTCTCAGCAGATGCTCTACATAAATGAGTATTATCAGCATGACCATGTTCGAAATGTTGCATAAAATACTTGCCCAAAGCCAAATGGATAAAATATCACATGTTGCAAACATGGGGGAATTGGGGTACCTGGAGCTATTTCCTGGGTAACTGCTTCTGGTGCTTCCAACTGGAGCCTCCGTACCCCAAGTGGACTATGTGCTGGGTGCAAGAGCACATGATGCTTTTGTACCCCGAAGAGGCAGGCATCATCCCATGTAAAATATACAAGACTCCTAATTTGAACGTCCTACTAATCCCCTCTTTTCCCCTCTTGTTTTGGAATGGCTCCATATTATTGCAGTTGCTGAAACTTGTAAGCTTTGAGTCTGTGTCGCTTCATCTCACTCCACCCCGTTCCTTTACAGTCAGCCGGCTTTTCCCTTTCCCTCCCCTGTAGGGTGTCAAAACAGCTCTTGGAACGGCAGAAGAGTGCTCAGCGCAAGTGTGCTGTCAAAATACATGCCAAGAGATGTGCCGTCCTGGCCACCAATGAACAGCTGCCGCCACCTGTAAAGAAACAGTAAGTGTGGGTCTGGTGGCTTGAGCAAGGGGAGGCACAAAGGAGTGGCTTGCTAAGGTGTTTGAATTGGCTGGGGGTCACTGTGCCATCTTATTTCAAGCCCTCTTCAAGTGCCAACAAAGTTTTATCCAACAAAGCTGTCCACAATAACTTCCTCCAGTACAATGGGACAACCTCTCCCTTTGCCCCCCCCCCATCTGTTCTGTGGGTTCACCCAACCTTCCAGAACAGATTTGGCAGGCACAAGGAGAGGATGTCTTGTTGCACAGGTGGAAAGTGGTGTGCTAACCAGATGACTTTTCATTGGTGTCAGGGATTGCTCTTCCTTTTAGATGTTGCTCATGAGTAACGACAAGCCTTCAGGTAAGCTAAAACTATTTATTGTCCATAATGAAATTACAGAGTCTCTGGAGCACGACTGCTCAGTTAGTTTCAGTTTCTCGGAGTGGCGGGCTTTCGCGCCCCCGCCAACAAAGCCAACGGCTCGGCACTCTAAAATGACGTCTGCGTCGCCTCCCCCCCCCCCGTCACTTCTTCCTGTCTGAGACTGACTGCTCTTGGTCTTTGCCCTGCCATACCGGAGCCTGCCATCTCCCCCTCTTCTGGAGACATTTCCTGGTGGGGGCTTGAGCTGGGAGATGAATCTGTGGAGATTATGGGTGGCTGTTCTCTATAACGCAGTGACTCCCCTTCCCTGGAGGAATCGCTGTCTTTTCTCCCAGTTCCAGCTTGCTCCTCTGTCTCTCCCTGCTCCTCCCAAGTAGTCCCTCTATCCCTGACAATTGGATACAACCCCAAATTTGAGGTGTTTTAAGAGATGCCTGAACTGAGCCCAAATCCACCAGGAACATGCCCTGCACAGGCCTCATTGATGCAAGGAAAGCTGTACAAAAACATTGGCTTCGTGTTTGGACTTTATTTATTTATTTATTTATTTATTTATTTATTTATTTATTTTATTAAATGTGTATACCATTCTTCATCTATAGATATCTATCTGGGTGGTTCACAACATAAAAATACCATATAAAAATAAGTACGGACAAGAATTTTAAAAAAATCACACAAACCAATAATCTTCCCTCCCACCAACACATTTAAAAGGTATAAGATGTTAATCAGGTCAAAGCCTGGTTGAAAGGGAACATTATTTTTGCCTGGCTTCTAAAGGTGTATAATGAAGGTGCCAGTCGAAGCTCCCTTGGGATAGCATTCCGCAATGCTCTGATCTGTGTTGATATTTTTCCCAAGCATCAGGTGTTGTGATGGGCACAGAATGTGATTCCCTTGGAATCTTGCCTTCCTGTTATTTTAAAAGCCAATGTGGGGGAATCAGTGGCCCTCCAGGTGTTGCTGGGCTATGGCTCCCTTCACTCCTGACCATTTGCCAGACCAGCTGCAGCTGATGGGAACTGGAATCCCAACAACCTCTGGAGGGTCACAGATTTCCCCACCTCTGATTTAAAGGAATTTCTAAGCTGTGCAGGGGTCAGAAGCAGTAGGCCTGAGGCTGACGACCTTCAGGCAGCTGCAGCCTTGTACACTGCTCCCTTTTCTGAAAGGAATCTGTGTCTTTTTTATTTTTCAGGAAACGGAATTCAGCCAAGGGCAAGTCCACTGAGGATCTGGAGGTGGAGAAAATGCAGCAGCTGCAGCAAGAGGTGGCTGAGCTGCGCCGGAAGAACGAGGAGTCGCTCAAAGTGGCCATTGCTGGACCGGGTGAGCTTGGAAGTAACTTACAAAGATTCCTCCCCTCCCACCCCAGCCAATCTATTGCACTAATAAAGTGTGTGCTTTTCTTTAGTGTTTGAATTTATATTGCAACTCACCAAAGAATTATTTTAAAATTAATGATTTACAATTAAATTACAAGATACAGTTACTTACTTGCAGCCTTTCCCTTCAATGTATGTATTTTCAGGACAGCTTACCAATACAGTGGTACCTGGTGGGGAACGCCCTCCCATCAGGGGTCAGAGAGATAAACAACTACCTGTCATTTAGAAAATACCTGAAGGCAGCCCTGTTTAGGGAAGTTTTTAATTTGTGACTTTGTATTGTATTTTAATATTTGTTGGAGGCCGCCCAGAGTGGCCGGGGAGACCCAGCCAGATGGGCGGGGTATAAATAATGAATTATTATTACCTCAGTTTATGAACTTAATCCGTTCCGGAAGTCCATTCTTAAACCAAATCCGTTCTTAAACCGAGGCGCGCTTTCCCTTATGAGGCCCCCCATTGCTGGTGTCCTTCCACCGTTCAGCTTCCATTCATAGACCGAGGCAAAGTTTGCAAACCGGAACACTACTTCCAGTTTTGCAGAGTTCATAAACCGAATAGTTCGTAAATGGGACTGTTTGTAAACTGAGGTACCACTGTAATATAAAATAAAATCTGGAACCAGCAGCACCGGGTATAGGGGGTGGAGGGCATTTCAGCTTCCCCAATATTTTTTGGCCCTCTGCGCAGACACTGGGCAGTATCATGTGAAGTGTCACATGACAGCAGCCCCCTCAATGTGGGGGGCAAGTCGGCGCCCCTGTCCGGAACTGTTATACCGGGTAAAATAGGAAGTTTCCAGCAGCATAAAAACACTAGAGAAGTTAAAGTTAAAAACAGCACAACATCATAGCCTTAAGAAATAAAAAGGCTGTTGGTGTCATAAAAAGGGGACGGGAAACCTCAGGCCAGGGGCTGAAGGTGGTCCTTAAAATTGCCAGATCCCTCACTGGTCCCATTTCACACCCAGGTTTGTTTGTTTTTTGCCTGGCTGGAATGTGTCCTTTAACTCTGCTCATGGCTCCTGTTTGTGTGAATGGAGGATACAAAGGGTGTGTTGTAAATTTCACAGGCAGCTAGTTTCTACGTTTGTTGCTGTGCCCACCTGTCCTCTTACTGTGGTCTCCAAAAGGGTATTTGGCCCTTAGTGTGAAAAGGGTGTCCCTCACCTGCTACAGAAGGCTTTCCCCTGGGGAAAGGACCCCACAACTGGAATGCCAGAACTAAGGTCTGAAATCCATTATTCCTAGGAGCTTTCTCATTACTATAGTCATGCACTTCCTAATGCAGGTGTTAGTCCCGTCCTTGAAAGGCCTTGCTGGGCACAGGTAATCTATGTCTGCCAGGCAGGCATCTGGCACCATGGCCCACTGGCAGCAATTCTTAAGCTGTAGCTTGGAGGGGCCACCAAAAGTTGTGTATTGAGTGCTTTGTCATCTGTCCTGAACCTGCTTCCAACTGGATTCATTGGACACTTCCAAATTCTAGTGTTATGGGAAACCTCTCTGCGAACTGAGTGAAAAGGGAGTCGCTTTACAAACCTCTCAAGTTGCTCTACTGCCCCCACCCTTGGGTGGCTTTTCTCCTCTTCGTCATGGCTTATTTATAGATGCACCTAAGCCATGCTAGCCACTGTAAATGCATAAAATGCATGGTCCACTTCTGCCTTTCAGTCTAACAATCTAGATATAAACACAAAGCAAAAGGGAATTAATTCTCAAAAGTCCCAATATTTCTTGGGACTAGCCACCTTGGAAGGGCTATCTTCTACCTCCACTCACAGTGGGAGCATGCCTCTGAATACCAGTTGCTGGGAATCGCTAATGAGAATACTTGTTTCATTCAGGGCCTGCTTTTGAGCTTCCCATTGGAGCACCTGGCTATACTCACATTGAGAGCAGGAAGCAGGGCTAGGTGGGCCTGTGCTCTGATCCAACAGGGCTCTTCTTAAGGAACGTGATTAAGTGCTCATACTGCATTGTGATGGCCATTGGCTATAAACAATAAAATCTACTGACGGATTAAGCTGCTTAATTGCTTTAGTTAGCCTTTGTGCCATAAAGTCTGCAGAGGTCTTGGCGATTCCCTAAGTGAAAACTGCTTGGCTGTGACTCTTTACAAGCTGGGCTTTCACAAATTCTTTCCATGTCCCACTGAGCTCTCACTGGTTCATGTGAATCTGCATGGATGGTACCTAGAGCAGATTATATATATGCGAGTGTGGCAATTTATCTTGATTTGGATGGAAAATGAATGCACCAATTTAATTGGCATAGTCCTGCCTAGTGGAGCAAGTGGGAGGCACAACCCATCTGAGGATCCCCTGAAGAAAATGAACCTTCATAGTATGCCCAATATTTCATTTATCTTGATTGGATGGAATGTGAGTACATCATATTGAGTTGTTCAAGCTGTCATGTCCTGGACATTGGAATGCTTATTAACTCTCATCCCCACTTTCTCCCCACCAGGGCAAACTGTCAAGAAGATAGCGACCCATATCACCAAGCCAGTAGATTTCCACTTCCGCACAGATGAAAGGATTAAACAGCATGGTGAAAACCAGCCCGCCACAGAGTATAAGGAGGTGGATTTCAAAGCTGCTCTGAGGAGGCACCCACCATCTCCGGTGAGAGCAACGAGAATCAAGAAATGAGACTTCTGGCTAGAGAGCCTTCAACTGCCTGTTGTTGCATATCTTGGGGTGTAAAGATTTGCAAGAAATAAATTCTATATAGGGCAAAAAGAAGTAGGTACCAATTAAAAAGAATAGAGGCAGATTATTTTGGAGTCGTTTGCTGGGGCCTCGTGTTACCTTGACATAGGCTAATAATAATAATAAATAAATGTATTATTTATACCTCACCCATCTGGCTGAGTTTCCCCAGCCACTCTGGGCGGCTCCCAATCGAGTGTTAAAAACAATACAGCGTACAACATTTTCTCTTGTATGTAGCCTACTTTGTGGGGTTAATCTCTGTTTAGATGAGACCCTCTCTAACCATTCTATAGTGCCCTTTCCTTATGCTAAGTTGAAGAGGCTTCAACTTTAGCCTCTTTCAGAGCAATACATCTGTAAACTTGTACTTCTGCATTGCTGCTTTTAAAAAGGAATGGGCCTTCAAAATGTATATATGCAGATGTCACCCGCTGCTGAAGTGAACAATTATTCATTTACCATATTTTTTTGCTCCATAGGGCGCACCGGACCATAGGGCGCACCTTGTTTTTAGAGGAGGAAACAAGAAAAAAAAATATTTTTCTGGTTTTCCTCCTCTAAAAGCCCTGTTTTTTTGAGGATCAGCTAAAAGTTTTGCAGCTTTTTTGCAAAGGGGGAAAAGCAAAGCTCCTTTTGCAAAGGGGGAAAAGCAAAGAGGAAAAGCCCCATTTTTATGGGGTTCAACTCACATTTCTGCAGCTTCTGAAGGAAAGGGAGCCATTTCTACAGTTTCCAGACAGATAATCTAATCAGCCAGTCACATGTCGCTGGGGAAACAAACAACCTCCCTCTGCAGCACATTCAACAATGGAGGGCGGGGCTGAAAGGGAGCCGGGACTCTTATCTCTCTCCCATCTCTTGCTGGGGGGTCCTTTCAACACCCCCTTTTTCTCTTTGTAAAATAAAAAGCACTATCTGCTTTTGGCCCCTGGGCAATTCGGCTCCAGGGACCACCATTCGCTCCATAAGACACACAGGTATTCCCCCTTAATTTTTAGGAGGGAAAAAGTGTGTCTTATGGAGCGAAAAATAGGTATTCAGTTCACAGGCAAACTCCCAAATGTTCTTTTGAGGAGGTGTGGAGACCATGCACTGCACTAAGAGCTTTAGAATGAGATAGACTTGCAAGCCAAGTAAATTTTGTCAGCAACTGGTGGGCCCAAGGTGCATCCTGCCTTGAGAACATTCTGCTAACAAACCAGGCCTGTCTCCTTACAGATCCAAGTGTCAAAGGGTATGACAGTCCCCAAACCCTTCAACCTGTCCCAAAGCAACAAAAGGAAGTTTGATGAAGTTTCCACAGAATTTGTATCACTGGCCCAGCAGGTTAGAAACTTCCAGCAACGCACCCCGCCACGTTACCACCTGAGGAGCAGGAAGACCGAGGGAGGTAAGGCTGCAAGTGGCTTGGCCGGGAACCCCTTTGTGACAGTGGCAAGAACTCTGTGAGCGCAGTCCCTCTGAACTTAGTGACATTAATCAGGTGCAATTATTCATGTCTTGGAGACAGCTAAACAGCGGTGCCTTTTCTTTCCTGCCAAGAGGAGTAGGGAACCACAGTAAAGATAGGTTGGCTATTTTTCAAGTGTGCAGTTCTAGGGGGCTAGACAGTCAAAGATAGGAGGTTAAAGTTGGAATTGAGACTTTTGCTTAATTTTCCTAAGAAAATTCAGTTACTTCCACTAGAGTGTGTTCTGTTAATATCAGAATTTAGGTTTGTGGTTGTTGTCTTTTTATTTGAAGAGGTTGGGCAAGGACACAAGGCTTAAACTTGGAAAAATGTAAAATGGGAACTGAGGATGGCACAAGGAAGGGTTGAATATATCAGAACTAACATCAGCCTCACTTTCCATACTTTCCTCTTTTTTCTAAGGTACAGTGGTGCCCCGCTAGATGAAAATAATTCGTCCTGCGAAAATTTTTGTCTAGCGGGTTTTTCGTCTAGCAAAGCGGCAATGACAGCCGCGCTCCGCTAAACGGAAAAAAGACGAAAATTTTTCGTCTTCCGAAGCAGCCCCATAGACTTTTTCGTCTTGCAGGGCAGCTTCCGCTAGACGAATGCTGTTCGTCTAGCGAGGCATTCGTCTAGCGAGGCATTCGTCTAGCGGGGCACCACTGTAATAAGATTTCATATTTGCAATTATGAGAGCTGGCTAAATGCGCCTCTTTTTTAAAAGATAACTTTGTAAGCTGTTCTTTTGCTTATGGTCCTTTCCCCCCCGTTCTTGCAGGCATAAGCCAAACAAAGCCATTTAAGGCCAAGGTAACCGACCCCAAAACTCCCCGCCTTGAAACCAAGACCCGCCAGAGACCTGTCAAATGCAAGAGCACTGCTGAGTTAGAGGCCGAGGAGATTGAGAAGCTTCAACAGTAAGTGCAACTCTTTGCCCAAATGACGCCTCTCTGAGCTGAATATAGTTCAGGACTCCTGGTGGTGTCCTTGGTGTAGAATCCAGCCAGTGAGCCAGAATTGTGTGAGTGCTTCTCTCTGCATGGATTTCATGTTCAGGCTTGTGCGTCCTGCAGTCCATTGGGGCTAAGGGAAAGTAGTGAGAGCCCCTTGAGGGTATGAATATACTTGGGAAGGCATGTTGGGTGAGACTGCAGCAAGCCCCCCCCCCCCCGGACCTCCTTGATTAGAGGCTGGTTTGTACACTTGCCTGTATCTATTCCATAGCAAATCTTCCAGCTGAGATTGTGTCATCTACAAAACTGGGAAGGAATGCCTCTGGAAGAAGAGGTTCCATACCTTGGTGCTTGAGAACATGCTTGGCCTGTAGGTGCCAGGTATAATTTATAGCCTCTCCAGCTAAGGATGTCCAGTAGTAGAGCTTTGAGAGACTCTGGAGAGCTGCTGCAAGTAGGCATAGCCCATGACTCATAGAATCATAGAATTGTGGAGTTGAAGGGACCCCAAGGGACATCTAGTCAAACCCTCTGCAATGCAGGAATCTCAATTAAAGCATCGCTGACAGATGGCCACCCGACTTTAAAATCTCCAACAAAGGAGAGTCCACCGCCTCCCGAGGGAGACCGTTGCACTGTTTAACTGCTTGACTGCGAGACAGTTCTTGTGATGTTTAGTTGGAATCTCCTTTCTTTTAATTGGAATCCATTGGTACAAGTCCTACCCTCCAGAGCAGAAGAAAACAAGCTTGCTCCATCTCCCGTGTGATAGCCATTTAGATATTTGAAGATGGCTATCATATCTCCTCTCAACCTCCTATTTCCCAGGCTAAACATACCCAGCGCCCTTGATAATCTTGGTCATCGTCCTCTATACCCATTCCAACTTATCAATATCTTAAATTCTGGCGCCCAGAACTGGACATAGTATTCCAGGTGTGTCTGACCAAGACTGAATAGAGCAGTACTATTACATCCCTTGACCTGGACTTCTGCTGATGCAGCCTAGAATAGCATTAGGTTTTTTGTTTGGTTTTTCTGCTGCATCACACTGTTGGCTCATGTTAAGCTTGCGTTCTGCTAAGACTCCTCAATCCTTTTCATATGTACTACTGACAAGCCAGGTGAGTCTTATTATTGGACTCAATGGGCCTGTGGTTTGACTTAGGATAGAGCAGCTTTGTACACCCACATGAATGGGTCAGCCTCCCTTCTGAGTGGGAGAGGCATTAGCACTACCCTGTCTGCTCATCTGTCTATCAGACAGGAGGAGCCTTGTGGGTTAGTTCAAAACTTCCGCACTCAGAAATGTCCAAAGTTGCAGACGCAGGAATGGGCTAACCTCAGGCAACTTCAGTTGTCTCTACTCAGCCTATGGCATGGAGTAATTTCGACTCCACATTGGAGTCTCACCCTTTGCTTCATTGTTCTGACAGGTACAGGTTCAAAGCTCAAGAACTCAACCCCCGGATCCTGGAGGGAACACCAATCTTGCCCAAGAAGCCTCCAGTGAAGGAGCCCACCAAGCCAGTTGGCTTTGATTTGGAAATAGAGAAGCGCATTCAAGAACGGGAGAGCAAGAAGAAGCACCAGGAGGAGGAACACTTCCAGTTCCATTCGAGGCCATGTCCGACTAAAATCCTGGAGGATGTGGTGGTAATCTTTGCAGCTTGTGTTTTTCATCCTCCAAGGAAAATGGGCTGAAGTTGTTACTGAGATGGTCTGAATCTATGATTGATTCTCTGCATTCTGCCAGGCTTCCGGTTTGCCTTTTTGATGCCGAGAGCTTCAGTCCTTTGTCTGGCTTCAGAGTCGTCTTGTTCTAGTCTAGTGCTTGCTACTCATACAGTTTCACCTATGGACCTTTGGCCCCTGGCTTGGCTGTTGTGCTCACTGCCTACTTTTACCCCACATCCATATTTGGACCATCAGAAACACTCACACCTTCATCCCTAACCAGATGCTCACCAGCTCCTGTCATAGAGGAGAGGCACCTTTGGGGACCCAATGGCTGCATCCACAGTTGGCTTCCCAACTTAGGGTTGCCTGCCAGTTGGGGGGGGGCAAAGTTGGTGCACAAATGGACTCACATGGGCAGGAGCAGGCAGATATCCAGTCTCCCTGATCCATGCAGCGTGGAGGGTGTGTGAAAGTTTCCAACACTGCAGTGGGAAGGAAATTACTTTTGCTCACCTCTTGGAAAGGTTGAGCAGCTCAGAGCACTCTGGTTACAGGAAGGAGCACTCCTTGTTTCCCTAGCGCTCTGACCTGCTAGCAGTGCCACCATGAAAGAGGGAGAAGAGGTGTCTTTCCAAGGCGAGCAGAATAAAATTAGTCCAGGGGACAGGGAGGCCACTGGAAATGATTCTAACATTAACAGAACTCTCTCTTGGTTAAGACTTGAGTGAGCAAAGATGAGGGCTTTGTGCAGGGCACCCAGAGCCCTATGTATTTAAGGGCAGAACTGATCATCAGGTGACACTGCTGTGTTTCCACCAGGTTGATTTGTCCCAATGCAAAATGCAGAAGGGGAATTTGTTTTAACACTACTCCATGTTTCCTGACTCACCGGTATTGCAACTTGCTGTTTTGTTCCTGCAGGGTGTTCCTGAGAAAAAACTGCTCCCTCCCACAGTCCCACAGTCCCCAGCATTTGCTCTGAAGAACAGAGTTGGCATCCTGGCTAAAGAGGAGAAAGTGAAGGTGGTTCTTTTTCTGTAGTGCGTGGTAGTTGGGCGCCCTGGTGTTGCTTCACTGCTGTAGCCAGCCAGGGCCTGACATGGGGGGTTAGGGTTCAAATGAGCCGCTCAGCCCTTCTAAGTGAGTGTTTTGCCTGCAACCAGGCAGTTCTGGGCCATCCAGCTGACACAGCTGGATGGTAAATATCCTAGCGGCTGGATGATTTTTAGAGTCCCTTTTTGAACTGGTTCCTGGATTTGCCACAATGAGCCTTCCCCAAAGGACAGCCATTCTGCCCTCTCCAAGTCTCCTTAAGATGCAACTCTTCACACAAGGTCAGGTGGGGGAGTGGGGGCTGCCTTTGTTCCCTTCTCTACTCCATTTCCCGTGCTGTTTTTCTCTACAGGAAGAGGAAGTTGTGCCTGTGATCAAAGCTAAGCCAGTGCCGTACTTTGGGGTGCCCTTTAAGCCAAAAGCTGCAGAACCTAGGCAGGTGGAGATGTGCCCTTTCTCCTTTGACTCTCGGGACAAAGAGAGGCTTCTTCAGAAAGAGAAGAAAATTGAAGAACTGCAAAAAGAAGAGGTGGGTCCTTTTCATTTAGGGACACCCTCTTCCTGTTGGGGCAGAGGCCATCCTCCTCCTGACACTACTATCCAAAAGCAAAAGCGGATCCTTGCACAATTCTCAATGTAAATGGGCCACTAAAGAAGGAAGCAGATGTTGGCCATTCCCTGGGCTATGTAGGAATCTGCTGGTTATATCTCTTAACTCACGGGTGGGCAACCTGGGGTCCTCCAGATGTTGTTGGACTCCCACTCCCATATTTTAATGTTTTGACAGAATTGTTTTATTGTGCGACTGGTTTTACATTTGTAAACTGCTTAAAGGCCACTTTGGCAATTAAGTGCTACATAAATTAATAAGTAACAGTTACCGCCAGCCCCTGCCAGCATGGCCAGAGTTGTAGTGCATCAACATCTGCAGAGCCGTAAGTTCCTCACCCTTGCTATAATTGATCACATTTAAGACCAAGCTTCTAAAAGTGTCTTTGGCAGAGAAGGGAAGGCCAGAGGCCAGAGGTTCCCATCAGTTGTCCAGGCTTCATTGTGGATGCTCACTTGCCTAAAATAGCTGTAGGGAAGTAGATGGCTCTTGGAGAAAAGTGAATGCCAGTCTGTATTGTTATTCTTTCTATTTCTAGGCCGCTTTATATTTTTATGCCCCCCCCCCAAAAAAATCTCAAAGATGATTACAACCTACATTAAAACATGAAATAAAAGCAATCCAAAATAAAACACTACAGAATACCATATTATCTTAAAATCTTTCAAAACATTACAAATGTAAGCTTCACTATTTATTTACACCATTACTTTGTACAAAGAATCTCAGTCCTTATTTGCTGCTATTCCACGAGGATTCTTGACAAAGTATAGGAAGCTCCCTCATATGGAGTCAGATGGCTGGGTCATCTATCTCCGTATTGTCTGTGCTGACCAGCAGCAGCTATCCAGGATTTCAAGCAGAGGATCATAGAATCATAGAGTTGGAAGGGACCCTGAGGATCATCTAGCCCATCCCCCTGCAGTGACAGATGGTCTTCCAACCTCTGCTGAAAAACCTCCAAGGAAGGAGATTCCACAACCTCCTGAGGGAGACCATTCCACTGTTGGACACCTCTTACTGTCAGAAAGTTCTTCCTGATGTTTAGTCACAGCCCTGGCACATCGACTTGAAAGGGCCTCTCCCCAGTCACCATCTGCCTGACCTCAGATGCCAGGTGGGGGAACCAGAGGAGAAGGAGGGCCGATTGATCTCTAAACAGCCTTCCCCAATTTTGTGCCCTCCAGCTGTTTTGGACTACAATTCTTGTCATTCCCAGCCACCATGGGCATGCTGGCTGGCGCAGATAGGAATTGTAGTCTATAGCAGCTGGAAGGGCCTCCATCCAAAAGGGGAGAGGAGATGCACCTGAAAGATTAGGTGAGGGAAGGTGGCCTCCAAGACCTCTCCCAGCTTTCCCCAAGAGCTTTTTTCACTTGATGTGTTTACTATGTTCCAAGTCTTCATCTCACCAGCAGTGCTGAGCCTTGTTCTGTGTTTCGTTGGAAGGTGCCAAAGTTCAGAGCACTCCCCGTGCCCCACTTTGACCGCATCAACCTTCCAGAAAAGAAGACCAAGAGCCCCACCAAGCTGGAGCCCTTCCAACTGGCTGTTGATATGAGAGGAGCTGTGAAGCACGAGCAGTGGGAGCAGCAGGTGAGGGGGCTGAGCCAGGGGCCCTGCCTGGCCGTCTTTACAATTTCCCTTCCATCGTCGGAAGAGGAGAGTCTGAGGCTGCCGTGGGAAGCAGCATGCAACAACCCTGCACTTGTGGGGGCTGATTCTGGTGTTTGGACTGAGAGCATCCTGGTGGCCTCTTCCTGCAGTGTTTTGTCTGGCCAAAGTGGCCTTGTGTGGATAGGGTCATGAGAAACAGATGGGGGAAGCATCCTACAAAGGGTGGTTTTCCTGTTTTGCATCAAAATTGCTCACCCACACAGGGAAGAATGTCAGATCTATATCTCTACTTTCCACCCCGCTTTCTTGTACAACAGGGATAGTTAACCTGGAGCCCTCCATATGTTACTGGGCTGCAACTCCCACAAACTCTAGCCCGCTTGGCCAGTGGTCAGGGCTAATAAAGGTAGTTGTGGTCCAACAACATCTGGAAGGCCCAAATTAGCCACATCTGGCCTAGGAGAGAAGTAGCTATATGGAATAAGCCCTCTTTGTTGAATGAATGCTTTTCAGCCCTGGAATTTGCTGCTTGAAGTACCTTGTTTTAAAGAATACTTGGGTATACAGAGTCTGGTCCCTTCTCATCATCACTGCTTTTAGTTATTTTCAAGCTGCGTGTTGTCGCATGGCTCAAGGGCCACGTGTGTATGACAAGGAGTGTGTATTTGTACTTGTGTGCAAGTGCATAGTGTCTGTAAACTTGCTCTTAGATAATGCGTGGTAGAAAGGAAGAAACTGAATCAAATTCTTGAAATCCTAGCCAACCCAGACAATACTTGACCACAGTACCTTATTTTTGCTGACTTGTCAGTCTGCCTTGTGGACTTTGTTTGCCTTGGTGAGGAGTGTGTAGGGGTCTCTTAAATCTTTCCCCCCCAACTTCCCTCTCTTCCTGAACAGCTCAAGGAAGAGATGAAACAACAGAAGGAAGCTGCCTCTTTCAAGGCTCAGCCAAGCACTGTGCTACACCAGGAACCTTTTGTGCCCAAGAGGGAGAGCAAACTCCTTTCAGGTGAGGCTCCCTTGGGCAGCCTTCAGGGCCCAGCCACTTAACCCCAAAGTGGTGCCTTGCGTGATGTTAGCTTGCACCTGTGCTTGGGGGGCAGGGGGGAAGTCCCATCTCAGTTGCCACAAGAACAGGTGAGGGCAGCAACGTTTGACAGCTGCGTGGAGACATGGCTGTTGATTGAGTGCTAAGTTAGATCAGGCGTAAGTAGAAAGCAGGGAGCCATGATCTTGGCAACCGCTTCCAGCCTTCTCTACATTCCTCAGTTCCTTGAGGACAAAGGGCTTGGCTTATGGCTACTCCAAGGAAGAAGCGAAGAGACACACTCGGTACACTTTGACCATAAAACTAAAAAATGACAGCTGATGAAGAATAAACGAAACAGGGCCTTGTTCTGGAGTTAAAAATCATTGCAACTGGAATTTGTTTCATACTTTAAACAACAAAAATAGAGGAAGCCATTGTTTATTGCCATCCTGGCCTGAGTCCTTGCAATCTTTCTAATTGATTTCCTGAATTCCCCAAGGACTCCTTTTTTTTTTTTTTTTTTTTACTCCAAGGAAGAGGTAAGCTTGCTCTTGGGTGACAGAATATTGTCAGTGCCCTTTGTGGGAATGTTGTAGATACTAGGAGAGGATATATTGATTTAATAGTATCCTTAACTCACGCTTGTGAGTCAGCAGCTGAGCAACATTCCCCAGTATACAGCAGGAAGCTAGTTGGTAGATTCATTTGAATCTCTTGAGTTCAGAAATCCAATCTGGCTTTGTTCAGATTGGAGTCTGTTCCTGGTAAGACCCCTTTTATGCCTCCTAAAAAGAATAAAGACACAAGAAGCTTCTTTTAAAAGTAACAAGAAGTTTACTCACATTCAGTTCACAGTTGGATCCCTGAAGGCAGGCTTTAGCTTGTAGTTACAGATACAGTGTGGCTTACATCCTTGTAAGGATGGGCCCATGTGCTGCTGGCAGAGAACCAGCAGTGCAGTCCAAGAGAAGAAAAAGAGGAAGGTGGCTGCGTGACTGGACCTTTTGTGGGGTCTGCAAGGGTCACGGCCACTAACTGGCCACATGCAGGGGGAGGGTGCTCCAGACCAGGTGTAACAGGAAGTTCAACTGGCTGGATCAACATCCCCCTGTCTGTGTCCACTCAAGGCAAACAGGAAGTGTTGTACTTGACTGCTTATGTTACATCCCACACCCTGAAGCCTTGGTTGCAATACTTCCAAATGCCGGAAGAGCTATTGCTGGAGGGGAGAGGCTCTTGTGCTTGAATCCTGCATTTGGGCTTCCCACAGGCCTCTGGTTGGCCCCTGTGGGTACGGGATGCTGGGCTGGATGGCCCACGGGCCTGTCTGAGCAGGGAGCCAGGTATCTACATAATGCCTTGTACCTTTCATCCTAGCAAATGAAGCTTCAAGAGAAAGCATCCAACCAGCCTCAAAGCAGTTTTGCAAAGCTCAGTTTTGCAGCTGAACTTCTAGTTGGATCCTGTAGGATGAAGGACTAACACTAGATGGACCTTTGGTCTGATCCGGCAGGGCTGCTCTTCCATTTTGAAAAACAAACAAGCAATTGGGGTGCTTTACGTGACAGGCACCACCTTCCTGCATAAAGAGTTGTTCCCCTTTTGTTCCGAAACTCAGATGTCCTTTCTGGTTCCATAGCTCCCAAAAACTTTGAGCTGGCCACAGAGCGGCGCGCCCGAGAGCGGCAGGAATTTGAGAAGCGGATGGAGGAACTTGAAGCTGAGAAAGCGCGGCTGCAGGAGATAGCGAGACGTCATGAGGAAGAGCAGAGGAAAGCCGAGTTGGCTGAGCTGAGAGAAGAGCTGGTAAATGAACCTCTGGTTTGAGGGGCATGAATCTGGATCATAGATGCCTAAGCAGCTGGGTCAGCAATGGATCCCATCTTTTCTTAGCAGTGCGGGCAGCTCAGTAAATAAAATAACATAATACATAATATTTTTACTGGCAGAAGGTCTTAAAACCAACCAAGCCAGCTCTGTAGCTCAGTAGTAGATCTCTTACCTTGTTTGTGGGATTTTCCAGGCTCTGTCTGTGCCACCTGATTGGAAGGTCTTTGGCTTTCCAGTTCTGGGAAAACAGGCCCAGCCAGATGTCTACTACACTTTGCAGCAGTTAATTCTGAGCTGGAAAGATGTTGGAGAGTTGCCTTGGTATAAAGTGGCTTCATCTGTTCCTTTGACTTTTAAGGTACCTGCAACCGTTCCTGGGTCTCGGCGGGTCAAGATGTCTTAACTCTTGCTTCGCCACACACTGGGAGGCGGGGAGGTGCAACCAAAGGCACACTGAAATTGGCTTAACTTGAACTTTCAGCTCAATTTTCTCTTGCCTCCTGCGCCATCCACAGTCTCTCAGTGGTTGGCTGCAGTCCACCCCTTGCCCTCCTTGGGGGGTGAGCAAGGCTGTTCCTTGACAACAGCACTTTCTCCTTTGATAACGGTGCTTAGAATCTTCTCCTTTTCCTTCCCAGGTACACAAAGCCAACCCCATCCACAGATACCAGCCAGTGGAGATCAAGGCCAGCGACCAGCCCCTGACAGTGCCCCACTCTCCAAACTTTTCCAAAAGGTTTCAACGCTGACATGCAGCCAGAAAGAAAAGACAAGGGGTGCTTTTTTCCCTTCTTAGTATAGAGACTTTTGTATTTTATTGACTTATTTAGCAATGAACCTATTATATACTTAAGCAACATAAATCGTTACTACTGGGAGTGCTTTTCCTGCTAAGCCTAGAAAAAACAGTGTGTCATTTTTCAATTTCTCTCCGTAACTGAAACCCAACCCTCAAAACATTTTGCACATACCCTCTAGGTCTTGAGTTGCTAAGTGCAGAACTTCCTTGTTTTTGTGTGGCCTTGTTTCCTGGACTGGACCCTCCTGCCTTAATTGCTGCCTCTGGTTGGGAACCATGTTTTCGATAAACCTGTACCACAGCATGTGGAACTGAGTGCAGTCAAGGGAAGAGGGCAGGCTTTCTTTTTCTTTGAGCTGAGGTGGAGATGGATACATGCTGTTTCTCCTCCCCATCCCCTTTCTGCACTATTATTTTCACATACCTATACAGGAAGCAACAATCGGTATTCCGCCAGAAGCACCACATTTCTCATTTAATTACATTTAACTTTCCAGTGATTTTAGCTTTTAAACAAAGGTTGACACGTGTACCATGGCCATAGAACAATGTTGCTTAGATGTTGTATATGTAATAAACGTAATAAAACTCTGCCAGGTTGTTTGGAAATGGGTGGTTTTCTTGTCATTTGGCTCCTTTGCGCATGGGTTGTTAGTTTGTCCATTAATTTTAATTCCCAGAGTTGTGCAATCCAGATCTGAAGCAGGTCTGTGCTGATAGACTTCCAATGCATTGCCATGGTAAGCCATGCTGCAGCCATCAGGTGAGTAACGAGATCCATGTAGCAAAGCTGTTGAGCAGCTTCTGAGCAGTATGATAGAAGTGCTATTTTAGGATCCAAATTGGATGCACACTGTTGACCACCTTCCCAGACGCTGGGCTTGCACCCTCCTTGCAGCTGCCAACAAGGCCGGTTAATGTTGCCTCTGCTCTCCTCTTTGTCTACTCGGCCAGAGCTCAGGTTGGGATCACTTGAGTCGGGTCGTGGGGATGCCCCCACATGATGATGATGATAGGAATAGGAATAATTTATTATTGGCCAAGTACATTTTCCAACATACTGTACTTGGAATTTGTTTCGGCTACATTGCAATGTAAACATACAGACACTGTTCCTCTCACAATACAAAGAAGCAAAGAAACCCCACCCATAATTTACCTCCCCTTCAGCTATACAACTACGAATTTAACAATTTAATGGCACAAGGGAAAAAACTATTCTTGTGCCTGGCCGATTTTGTATATGAAGTCCTGTAGCGACGTCCAGATGGAAGTAAATCAAGCAGATGATGACCGGGATGTAAAGGATCTGCTACAATTCTCTCTGCTCTCTTCCTAACTCGGGTAGCATAAATTGTCTCTATTGAAGGCAAGCTAACACCAATTACCCTTTCTGCAATTCTTACAGCTCGTTGGAGCCTTTTCTTGTCTCTCTTGGAGGCTGTACCGTACCAAGCTGTTATAGAATTACAGAGAACAGTTTCAATGATGCCTCTGTAGAGTAGTAGTAGTATAATAATAATAATAATAATAATAATAATAATAATAATAATAATAATAATTTATTTATTTATACCCCGCCCATCTGGCTGGGCCTCCCCAGCCACTCTGGGCGGCTTCCAACACAATATTAAAATACAATAATTCATCAGATATTAAAAGCTTCCCTAAACATGAGGTTCTGTCAGGGCTTCCCCAGCCTGTTCTTACTTTCCTCCTTTGGGCTAATGGTGCAACAAGAATCAGTGCTATCCCTCCCTGCTTTCACCCATAGTTTCATGGATAAATCCCAACAACTTAGTTTTCAGTCGTGAAGAATCGCAACTTTACATTCAGAAGGTCCCAAGTTCAATCTCCAGCAGTGCCATGTAAGGCTGGGGAAATCTGCCTGAAAACCTGGAGATCTGCTGCCAGTGCGTGCCAGGAGCAATGGGCTAGGTGGGCCCAATAGGTCTGGCTTTGCAACACCCATGAGGATCCCAGCACTGGGCTAGTAGTGAAAAGTTGCCTTTTGCTTTTGGTTTGTTGCAGTTGGGAATAACGCTCTGAACTTCAGTTTCTCAGATTTAAAGCTAGATCTGTGCTGTCACTTATGAATGCTTCTGGCACAGCTGACTTGCCTAGCAGAAGCCCCCATGATCTGCATACCAGCTGATTTTCAATGAAGACCATCATGCACAGTACAGGTGAAACTCGAAAAATTAGAATATCGTGGAAAAGTCCATTTATGTAAGCAATTGTTTTCATTAGCTACTGGAGTTTAATATATGAGATAGACTCATGACATGCAAAGTGAGATATGTCAAGCCTTTGTTTGTTATAATTGTGATGATTATGGCGTACAGCTGATGAAAACCCCAAAGTTGAAATTGTTAATTTGGGGTTCTCATCAGCTGTACGCCATAATCATCACAATTATAACAAATAAAGGCTTGACATATCTCGCTTTGCATGTCATGAGTCTATCTCATATATTAGTTTCACCTTTTAAGTTGAACTACTGAAAGAAATGAACCTCTCCACAATATTCTAATTTTTCGAGTTTTACCTGTAGAGACTATAGGTAGATTCAGGGCAAATAGGTTTTCATTTTGACATTGAGCTAAGGCTGCCAGGGTGTGGCAGACACCAGCATCCTTTTCCCAGAGTTGGAATGCGCAAACATATGAAGCTAAGTTAGCCCTTGTAATCCACTTGTCGCAGCTCTCAAAGGCAGAGGCAGGAATCTTTCCAACTACTACCAGCAGCCCCTTTTTAAAAAAAGGAATTTGCAACTGGGGTGCCCTGCATGCGAAGCATTTAGCCTATTGCTCAAATTTGGGCCCTTCCACACTACACCTAAGCAAGCAGTTGCCTGGTTTTTGTCCATAGTCTAAATATGGTTGCATGGTTAAATACTGTTCCGTGTGGGCAGGAGCTATCATTAAAAGAAATAGAATTGTGTAATTTTCACCACTGATATTGGTGTAGAAGAAAAACAGCTTTCACAACGTGGTTGGAATAAAGTCTGTTGAAGACAAGGCATCTGCATTGCAGAAGACTCATAAGCCAGACTCTTCTCAGCAGATTGATACACTCTGTACATAAGCAAAACACCTGGCTTGAGAGCAGTACATGTGAAAAGGATCTAGGAGTCTTGGTAGACCATAAACTTGACATGAGTCAACAGTGTGATGCAGCAGCTAAAAAAGCCAATGCAATTCTGGGCTGCATCAATAGGAGTATAGCATCTAGATCAAGGGAAGTAATAGTACCACTGTATTCCGCTCTGGTCAGACCTCACCTGGAATACTGTGTCCAGTTCTGGGCACCACAGTTCAAGAAGGATACTGACAAGCTGGAAGGTGTCCAGAGGAGGGCAACCAAAATGGTCAAAGGCCTGGAAACGATTGCCTTATGAGGAATGGCTTAGGGAGCTGGTATGTTTAGCCTGGAGAAGAGAAGGTTAAGGGTGATATGATAGCCATGTTCAAATATATAAAAGGATGTCATCTAGAGGAGGGAGAAAGGTTGTTTTCTGCTGCTCCAGAGAAGCGGACACGGGGCAATGGATTCAAACTACAAGAAAGAAGATTCCACCTAAACATTAGGAAGAACTTCCTGACAGTGAAGAGCTGTTGGACAGTGGAATTTGCTGCCAAGGAGTGTGGTGGAGTCTCCTTCTTTGGAGGTCTTTAAGCGGAGGCTTGACAGCCATCTGTCAGGAATGCTTTGATGGTGTTTCCTGCTTGGCAGGGGGTTGGACTGGATGGCCCTTGTGGTCTCTTCCAACTCTAGGATTCTATGAAAACACCCTAACAGCTTTTATAGAGATGGCAAAGTTATCACAATGTGGTTAATAAGAATCCAGAAGAAACTGCTATAGTTTGCCGGGGGGGGGGGGGATGCAAATATTTCTGGTCCAAAACCCTCTCCAACATACCATACTTCACTTTTCCTCCCACCTTCCGTGTTGATCCTGTTACACTCTTAAGAGAGATGTTTCCTTAAGATGGAAGCAAGCTCATGCCTCCTGTGACAGGCCCAGATCCTTGCAGACTGCAGAAGCATACATTCTGCTTCCACATTGGCAAAAGCAGGCAGGCAGGTTCCTTCTCCAGCCTGTGCTTATAAGTGGGGAAGGACTGTGGTGTTTTGCATTATTAATTGAATTTATATATCGCCCTTTACCTGCAGGTCTCAGGGCAGTTCACCAAATACAAATATAAAACCACAAAATGCATACGGTAATCAAAATAAAAAACAACCAAATAACCTCCCCATTTGCATGGAAATGGCTCCAGCCTTTCCAGGAAGGGCTGGGGAAGATTCCCTGCCTGAAATGCTGGAGAGCTGCTGGTGGTCAGCGTAGACATTACAGAGCTGCATAGATGCATGGTCTGACTCTGTCTACGGTAACAGCCTACATTCTGCCCATACATCAAATGCATTCCAGGCAGTGGTGGTGAAAGCTGCAAGCGTAATTTGTGAAGTGGGACAACAGGACAATGCAGAGCAGCAAAAAATCCCTAATGCTGGCTGTTCTAGGCTGCATCCAGTGTCCAGATCAAGGAAAGCAGTAGTACTGCTCTATTCAGCCTTGGTCAGACCCTCCAGAAGTCCTGTATCCAGTTCTGGGCACCACAGTTTAAGAGGAATATTGACATGCTGGGAGGTGTGCAGAGGAGGGTGACCAAGATGAAAAAGGCTCTGGAAACCAAGCCTTATGAGGAACAGTTGAAGGAGCTAGGTATGTTCAGCCTGGAAAAGAGGTCAAGAGGTGATATGATAGCCCTTCAGAAGACAGCTATCACATGGAAGGTGGAGCAAGCCTGTTTTCTCCTGCTCCAGAGGGCAAGACCCAAACCAATGGATTCAAACGACAAGAAAGGGGATTCCAACTAGACTATGAAGAACCTGCACCAAGAGCTGTTTGACCGTGGAGTGGGCTCCTTTGGAAAGTGGTGGATGCTCCTTCACTGGAGATTTTTGCACAGATGTTGGATGAGCACCAATCTTGGATGCTTACAGCGCAATTCCTGCATTGCAGGGATGACCCTAGGTGTCCCTTCCAACTATGATTCTATAACCCGTGATGGCGTTGGCTGTAATTGGTGTTTTCTTTGGTACCCCTTCAAAGGGGCAGTATGAGCATTATTGCTCAGGCCAAGGGTTATAGACTTGTCCCTCCCCTTTGTTGTTGTTGTTTGTTGCTGTTGTTGTTTAGTCGTTCAGTTGTGTCCGACTCGTGGTGACCCCATGGACCAGAGCACGCCAGGCACTCCTGTCTTCCACTGCCTCCCGCAGTTTGGCCAAACTCATGCTAGTCGCTTCGAGAACACTGTCCAACCATCTCGTCCTCTGTCGTCCCCTTCTCCTTGTGCCCTCCATCTTTCCCAACATCAGGGTCTTTTCCAGGGAGTCTTCTCTTCTCATGAGGTGGCCAAAGTCTTGGAGCCTCAGCTTCAGGATCTGTCCTTCCAGTGAGCACCCTCTTTAAGAGTTGTCAAAGTGTGTTCCTGATGTTTCCCAATCCCCCCACCCCCCACCCCGGCAGGAAGTTCCCAGTGCTGTTGGAAGGCTTTGAGAAGCTGTTGACTACATCACAGACTTGTTCTCCCCGGATTTGTCCAGGCACTCCAGTTACAGAGCAGGGGCTGGGATTTTCAGGTAAGGGTTCTGCATCCTGTTCCAACTCTTGAATGCCAGCTGCTCTGTTGAGTGGCTCGAATTAGCCTTGGGGATAGAGTTTCCCTGAGAAGGGGACGGGCCTGACTGCCCAACCAACTTTCTCAGACCCATGGAAAGAGCAGAAAGGTTAAAGTGTGTCCTGCTTGAGGCTGTGACGGCACTGTAGCCAGGGGAACAGGCATGCTTGACCGCTGGCCAACTCTCCCAGGACACTGTGCACTGGCTGGAGCCTTTGGGCTCTGTCCACAGAGCCAAAAACTACCCGGTGGGTGTGCTTGTTTTCTCCAGCCTGGAACAGAACAAACACACACACACACACACACACTGACCCCAGCCATGCTCCAAAAGTCAGCCCAGGTGTGTGTGTGCCTTTTGGGTCCGTCTTCTATATCAAAACATCTTTTGAGTGCTGCAAGCCTCGCAGGGCGCTTCCAGGCCGTTGCTGTTTTCGGCTGATACTCAATCACATCCCAGCAAATTCAAGTCACGTAGTTTGAGCTGATGGCGAGGTCTTGCTCAACAGACCCACTTTCCCCAGATTTTTATATTCTTATATTCTGTTTCTGTTGTGCAGGAATTGATGGCGGGACAACAAAAGTGGGCTTTGAAGCCCTTGTGGTTCCTAAGAGATTGAGGCCTCATCTGCACTATGCACTTAAAGCAGGATCGTGCCACTTTAAGCAGGTTTAAAGAATTCTGGGAACTGCAGGCCAAGAGTTGTTAGGAGGTGCCTATTCCTTGCACAGTGCTACGATTCCCAATCCCTTTTATCTATTTTATTTATAAGTTTGTATACCCTCCTTCACCCAAAGATCTTGGGGTGGTTTTCAAGACAAAAATAGAGAACGAAAGAACAAATAAATAGTCATACCTCGGAAGCTGAACGGAATCCGTTTTGGAAGTCCGTTCGACTTCTAAAACATTCAGAAACCAAGGCCTGGATTCCAATTGGCTGCAGGAAGCTCCTGCAGCCAATTGGAACCCGCACCAGATGTTCAGGTTCTAAAGAACTTTCACAAACCCAGGACACTCACTTCCGGGTTTGCAGCGTTCAGGAGCCAAAACCTTTGGACTCGCAAGGCGTTCAACTTCCGAGGTACGACTGTAGTTAAGACAATGCCAGCCCCCTCCCCACAAGCACATTTAAACTTTGGGAATTGTAGTTCTGTCTGTCTTTCATAAACATGTGCAATGTCCGTCCGTCCGTCCCAGCTAGAGATCTGCCTTTTGGAGTGAGGGTTCCTTTTTCACACCAGGGTCATTTGGGGGCAACTTCTGAAAGTCAGATAATGGTCCATAGGGGGAGAAGTCAAAGTAGGCAGGGCAGATAATGTGAATTTTACCTTGGTTTTGTCAGCTAGTTCTGGACACCCCCTCGCCCACCTCTCTCTGTTCCCCGTCTAGTGGGGCAAGAGGCGTCCTCAGAGTCACAAGGACACATTCCAACCCATCAAAAACTCTGCAGGAGGTGACAGAGTTTGGAAGGCCACAGAAACAGGCCTGGAGGGCCACATTGGCCTGATGCTCCCCACCCCTTTGTCATAGAAAGCCTTTCCCAGGTGTGGGTGTGGGTGTGGTTAGGGGGAGAGCCTTCTCTGTGGCAACCCCTAAGCTTTGCAACTCCCCAGTGGCATGGCGTGGGTTGACAGCACCCAGGGCTTCAGATACCTGCCAGCCCCATGGGCAGCTCCTGGGTCTGCCACGAGCCCCCATCCAGGGACCATCCCAGGCCGGGCTTCGGAAAGTCCAAGTTTTGACCTTGCCAAAACCCAAGAGATCTCCGGACGAGGGTAAGGGTCATTATTCTCTCTGCCTTGAAGTTCGAAACTCCCTCCAGCAGTGTTTGTGGAAAGGTGGCTACCGGGTGTCATTTTGTTCCCGAGCTGGGGTGAGAGCTCCCAAGGAGGTCACACACCCCCGGAACAGAATGGGCAAGTGCAGCCCTCCCCTGCTACTACTGCCTCTCCCCTCCCCGCCCAGGACCCCTACTTCCAGCCACCTGGGACACGTTCATCTCCAGCCCCCTACAAGTCTTGCTGGCCAGCTGCTCAAGGGCGCAGAGTGGCACAGCAGGAGGGGGCCCAGCTTCATTATCTCTGCGCACCAGTTGCTCTGAGCCACCCCTCCAGCTTTGCATGTGGAAGCTCCTCTCCTCTCCCCAACCTTGTCCCTCCTGCCCTCTGGATCTGGGCCTAGGCGGGGAGCTCTGCCACACAAGGAGCCCCCAGCCCATCCTCCTGCCTGGCTTTGCCTGGTGCGGCTTGGGGAGGGGGACATCCCATCGGGTCTTCCTCACCTCTGGACAACAGTGAGCCCAGTTCAGCCCTAGCCAAATCCACCTGGGTGCTCCAGGCTTAAAGGCAAGGCCATCAATTTCCCGGGAAAATTTTGCACACACCCCCAAATGCACCCGGAGCCACTGCCCCTCCCACACACACTACACCACTGGAACTCCCTCCGGCAGAAATGCTTGGCCCCTTGTAAAGTTTCCGGAGATTGCTCAAGGCACACCTCTTTATGCTGAATTTTGACACTTTTTTGCAACCCACCTTGTAAGTTGCTTTAAATTGCTCTGAACATTGTGTTCCAATGCTGCGTAACGCTCCTAGCAGCCTTAGGGTGAATGGCAGCGATCGAATTAATGAAAGCCATTAATAAATAGATGTGCTTCTTTAGCACAGAGTCCATGGGGTCACGTCACGTGCTCTGGTCCATGGGGTCACAGAGAGTCGGACACGACTGAACGACAACAACAAAAAGCACAGAGCAAAACCTTTGTGGGTTTTCCGTTTTTCGCCTTCGGCAGCAACCAGCCCGGTTGCCTTCCAAGTGCTGTAACGTTGGCCCAGCCTCACAGGCCTTGCAAAAGCCATTGCTAATGAGACAATCACTCCTGTGCCGTTGATTGTTTGGCCAGCCCACGGCCCAGGCTGATGAAGGCTAATGAGGTGAATGGCATAGTCGCGGGGTGCTAACTCGCTGCTATGCTTGCGGACAACAATGTATGAATCACTGCTCCTTTCTTAGCTTGCTGGGTGGCGGGGGGAGTGAGAGAGATGCAGGCATAGCAGGCACTGAGCTCTTCATTTCTGGCTGCTAAGGAGGGAAGTCTCCTTAAGTGGCTGGGGCAACAGCAGGCTGAACCTGCAGCAGGTTAACAGAGACTAAAAGATACCAGAATTTATGTGATTGGAAGTCTATCACAACAGGGGGGGCAAGGTGGAGGTGGTGGTGGGTATAGTATTGAAGATATGTAAGATGTGTACTTTGGCCACCTCATGAGAAGAGAAGACTCCCTGGAAAAGACCCTGATGTTGGGAAAGATGGAGGGCACAAGGAGAAGGGGACGACAGAGGATGAGATGGTTGGACAGTGTTCTCGAAGCGACTGGCATGAGTTTGGCCAAACTGCGGAGGCAGTGGAGGATAGGGTGCCTGGCGTGCTCTGGTCCATGGGGTCACGAAGAGTCGGACACGACTGAA
Organism: Lacerta viridis; assembly: GCA_900245905.1. Lineage (NCBI taxonomy): Eukaryota > Metazoa > Chordata > Lepidosauria > Squamata > Lacertidae > Lacerta > Lacerta viridis. The sequence continues at coordinate 261,467 of OFHU01002896.1, forward strand.
CGACTAAACAACAACAACAACAACAAGATGTGTTACTGTAAAATTGATAGTGTAAGTGTATGTGTATATATGCAAGTATGTAAGAATGTATGCAAGAATTAGTATGTGAGTGTGTCAAATTTTTGAATTAAAAAAAAATCTGCAGCAGGTTGCAGCTGGGGCTGGGGCAGTGGATTCACAGCTGTTTAAAGGGGAGGCAGTCCACACATCCCCTCCATTTAATTCTGATTTATCCTGATTGATTGATTGATTGATTGATTGATGGATAATTAGGGGAGGGGGGCGTGGAACATGCTGACAGCTGTGGATTTAATATATTTATTGCATTTACATCCCAACACCCCCCCTCCAAGGAGCTCAAAGTGGCATACATGGTTCTCCCCCTCCCTCCCTCCTCATTTAATCCCCAAAACAACTCTAGAGGTGGGCTAGAAGGTGAAAGTGGGAGAGTGCCCTGCCCTGATCACCCAGTGAGTTTCATAGCTTGTTAGGGATTTGAACCCTGGTATCCCAAGTCCTAGTCTGACCATCTAACTCAGGGGTCAGCAACCTTTTTCAGCTGTGGGCCAGAGCCAGTGTGGTGTAGTGGTTAAGAGCGGTAGACTCGTAATCTGGGGAACCGGGTTCGCGTCTCCGCTCCTCCACATGCAGCTGCTGGGTGACCTTGGGCTAGTCACACTTCTCTGAAGTCTCTCAGCCCCACTCACCTCACAGAGTGTTTGTTGTGGGGGAGGAAGGGAAAGGAGAATGTTAGCCGCTTTGAGACTCCTTCGAGTAGGGAAAAGCGGGATATCAAATCCAAACTCTTCTTCAGACCATGTGGTGGTGAATACTCCCTGGAAAAGACCCTGATGTAGGGAAAAATGGGGGGAACAAGGAGAAGGGGATGACAGAGGATGAGGTGGTTGGACAGTGTTCTTGAAGCGACTAACATGAGTTTAGCCAAACTGCGGGAGGCAGTGGAGGGGTGCCTGGCATGCTCTGGTCCATGGGGTCACGAAGAGTCGGACACGACTGAACGACTGAACAACAACAAATCCAAAAGCCCACCATATTCATAGAGGAGATGGCTATCAATGGCTACCAGTTGCTAGAAGCCCCAGGAGGACAGAGGGCTCTTGTGCTCAGATCCTACTTGCCAGCGTCCCAGTGCTTGGCCACTGTGAGATTAGGATGCTGGACTAGATGGGCCATTGACCTGATCCAATAGGATCTTCGTAAGTTCCTATTCCCCCCCCCATGTGCACCATCTATATCTGCAGATCCACAGCTCAACCCGAAAAAATGCCACAGGGGCTCAAGTGTTCTCCTCTGGATAGAAAAGCAAACTCTGCAGCAGCTGCCTCTGGAACTCCCTGCCACTTGAGGAAATGGTGAGCTGTGTGCACGAAACAGTATGCTTTAAAAGCACCACTCCTCCTCCAGATGTTGCCTGCGCCCTTCTCTTTGGGAGCGGTGCCCCACCAGCTTTTGCACCATTCAAAAGACCCCTGGCTGCGGTTTCTTGGATTCTGTGCTGATTTTGTCCATTGCTTCCCCCCTGCCCCTGGCAGGTGCTTGTATTGCTTGCACATTTGGGTCTGGCTAAGCCGCTCGTTCAAAGCCCTTCCCAGCCTCTGATCCTTGGCACGCTTGTTGACTGCGAGAATCTGACTCCCGGCACGAGAGCAAAGGAAGCGGATGGATGACTTGTTTTAATTAGGCCGGAGCTGGCAGCCTGACAGGACGGGATCTCTGGGCCCTTGCCTCGCGCAGCTGCATGCGTGCGCTCAGGAGAATGGGCAAGTATTTGCAGGCGTATCCAAGACCCCACAGGTTCACTTGGTTTTTTACTTATATGCACCCATTGCTCTCCATATGCCACACCACGGTCTGTTCCACTTAGGATGGAAAAGAGACTACGTTTCGGATGCAGCCACTACTTATCAGCAGCCCCCTTGCCTGGGGATTGTGGCCCTGGGCTCAAGAGTCTGTTTGCTTGTCCGAAAGGGCAAGGCACTTTCTTCCTGCTTTCCGTCGCAGTGACTAAGGGAGATTCTTTCCCGAACCAGACCCTGCTTGAGAGAGACCCTCTTAACCTCCCCTGCCCCAGGCCCTGGGTCGTTTCCAGAATTATTTTGGTCCTCCGCATTTGTGCCAAGAGCAGCGAAAAGATGCCATGCCTGACATTTTGCAAACAAGGAGGAGTTCCTTCCCGGGCAGGCGTTAACTGCCACTCTTCTGCAGGGAGAGGGAGAGGGAGAGAGAGAGGCTGCCTAGGGTGCGGTGCTGGGTTCAGGACAAATTCATGGAAGACAGGGCTATCAATGGCCACTAGCCATGCTAGCTATACACCTCCCCAGCTGGAGGCAGCTGTGCTTGTGAATGCCGGTTGCTGGAAACGGCAGGAAGGAAGAGTGTTCGAATCCTGCTTGTGGGTTTCCTCCCAGCATCTGGGGAAATGGTATTAAAATCACTTTTCTGACCAGGCTTCCAGATTGGCCAATCCATGGAGGGACTCTTAACAGAGAAGTGATGTGTACCTGCCATTATCAGAAGCATCCCAGTCCATGAAATTTCAAGGCCCAGACCTGAGACCTAGAGGTGACCCATGGTGATGTCACTGGCCCTGGAGACGGGGGTTAATTGGGAGGGGAGCAGATGATTCCCCACTCCAGAGTGTCTGTGCTATAACTTCTAGCCAGCTTCTAATGGGCCGAACGCTTGCAAGTTGGATGCACAATCTTCTACATAATTTTCTGAGGAATTCTCTTCTGTCTGCAACAGAACTGCTGACCAAGGGCTCAGAAAACATTCTTTCCCTCTCAGCCACCTCTGGCCTGGTTAACACCTTGAGCATCTGTGCTCCCACTGTGATTATTAAAAGTGCACTTGCCCACCTGGAGATTCAACCCTTCCACCTGCCACCTGGAGGGGACCAGGCAAACCTGGAGGCCTCAGGTCAGAGCTCGGGCAACCCCACCTAGCAGAGAATTCTTGGCAGTCCAGGGCAGTGAATCATTCCGAGTACCAACAGGGCAGCCTCCTCGGGGCTTCCTGGCGCCTTCAACGTATGCCCTGTGACGCACAGAGTGGGAATTGCCCTTGCCGGAGCTGATCCTCCGTTTCCCCAGTCAAACTGCCCATTTCCTTCCTGGTCTTAATATAGATGGCAACCCCCCTGAGCAGGGAAGGGCGCGCTGGCACTCTGCTAGTCTGAACAGCCTCTTGGCACCCAGCAAAGGTTAAACAATAGGAGATTCTGCCCGTTGAGTCTGACCTAATCCCCATCGCCGCTAAAGAGCCCCGGGCAACTATGGGACACTCTCCCTGCACACGCAAACCCAGGAGACCTTGCCTAAGAAAGCCTTCTCTCCCAGCTTGGGTGTTGCTGGGGGTCGGTCGGGCAAGGGAGGGCTTTCTCCTCTGTGTCAGACCCCCTCTGGCAGGCTCCCCAAGGAGCAGGGAGTTCAGCAAGGGTGGCTGGGTCATCTGATTTCTGTTTGTTTGAATTCCCATCTCCTCTGAGCAGGAGAGAGAGAGAGGGAGAGAGAGACGGGCAGCAGAATGGAGTGTCCTTTGAACGGAAGCCAGAGGGAACAGGTGGCCCCGCAGAGCAGAGCGCAGCAGGCTCATAACTGCCAGAGTTCTGGGGTAAAAGATACTCCTCTCTCCCCATGCTTAATCCAGCTCGGTTACGCCGAGTATAGAAGGCGGGCAGCTCTGTCCCACTTTTAATCCAGCCCTGGCGGCCCTCGGTGACGGCGACGGTAGGTAACAGACCGCTTGCCTTCTTTCCCCAGGGGTAGAGCGTGGGAGAGGCCCCACTCTGCGCTGGGACTTCCTTGGGCTAGGCAGAGTTCGAGCCTTCCAGCCTGCAGCCTTTGCTCTTGGCCTTTCCGTGGGTTTATGCGGAGGGCTACCTGTCCAGGTAAACTCCAGCCTGCAGGCTCTCCTACTGGGAGATGGAGAGAGACGGTTTGGGGACGTTCTTCCCACCAGGGTTGCCTGGGCATCGTGCAGGGTAGCCTTGGCGTAGTTTGGAGGCTCTGCTTCCAGCAGTCGAGAGATGCCTTGGTCCAAAGAGGTCCTCTCGGCCGTCTTGGTGGTTTCTGCTCTGAGAATCGAGCTCTGAGGTGGCTGCTCTCGAGGCTAATGTCTCTGGCAGGTGCCGGGGCGATGGCTCTCTGCAGGCGGCTATTTCCACCTGCTCCCTAGGGTAAGAGCAGGCAAATCTTGGCCAGACTTTTGCTGACTTCCTTCGGCCGTCTGCAGTGCAGTTCACGCTTCAAGCTTCTTCCCTGCACAATTCAGGCTTTTGATTCCAGGGCTGCCTTGAGCTTTAAGGTGAGTTGCCGCCCACCTCTCAACGAGGTGCCTTGGGATGGCAAAAAACAAAAAACAAAACCACACACCTTGAAACAGAGCAGGTCGGACTGTGTGCAAAATGAACCCAGAGTTTGCGGAGAACTGTTGAAATTTTGTGCAAAGCTGGGAATTGTCTGCAAAGTTGGACTGAGTTTGTTGTTTTTAGGCATTAGATCATCTATTCCTTTGGCCTTTTTATTGTGAGTGTGAGAGTGTGTGTGTGTGTGTGTGTGTGCCTGCCTGCGGGGGTATAGTTTGAAATAACAGTCAGACGCTCTGTGGAATGGGCATGGCTACAGGCCAACCCAAAGAGGAACAAATGTTGAAATCAGGGGCATTCCAAACAGGCCTGCAAGTGCTAATTGATCTGATTTATGGATCAATCAGCCAACATGTTAATTGATGAGGGAATTTTTTAGCTGATAGGGAGGTGAATTTTTGGAGGTGAATTTGCTTCTGGTATGTTGCTGTAAGAAGGAATTGGGGAAGACTTATATTAAAGAGGTTGTTCTGTTCCAATAATGAAGTGATAGCCTTTAGCCGTGAATCTTTAAGTCACCTCATGCTTTTTTCAGGCCTGAGGCTGAGGTTGTTGGGGGTTTTTTTTGTACTACACAAATCAATTACACCGAAATGTTTGTCATGTGCAATAATTTCAATGTGGTTCTGGTGAAATGTGAATTTACTATTTTTAATTGATTACTGACTGGTTGCAATTATTGTTAGGCTTTATTGCATGACCATAAGCCATCGCAAACACTCATGGTGACGGCTGAGATTTAATTATCAATGTGTGCAACACCACACCGAGCTTTCTTAAACAAAAAAGGAAAAAGCCCCTGCCCCCAGGAGCTTACAATCATAATTTCCACAGTGCGGGCAGATAGCAGGGGGAGGGAGGGAGACTCAGCGTGCAGCCACAAGGGATGATGAATGCGGGCAAATGCCACTAATGTTTGTTTCAGCAGGGGGGTGATTATTAAAGGCAGGACTGATCAAAGGCCGGCGATCAATCATCTGATCATTAATTGGTTCAAACAATTGTCCCTGACCATTAGGGACACTTGAGAAGAGATCTTCCAGGTCTGCTGCTAGACGGAGGACCAGGCGAGGCGGCTGTTTTAATCCCAGCGAACTCGAGTGGGATGCATCTCTCTCTGCCGTGTGTCCTTGATGGGTGGAATCGCTAAGACTCAAGCCACTTTATTGATGGGAACCATCTACTACTGCTCCTCCTCAGGGCAGATGGCAGGCCTGGTTAGCAGCACTGCCAAGTCCTCCCACCCTCGGCACAGAGGGCATCCTGGTTGGGATCCGTCCAGGCTGCAGCCATGCAAGAGTCTGCTTTGGTCCGGAGGCCCTTGTCCCTCCAGGTTGATACCATTGCCTTCTTGCGGTCAGCATAAGGAATGGCTGAAAAGGAAATACTCTCTATTACAATGTGCGAATTAGGGAATTGAATCTACTCTAGGCAACACAGGAGATCTTATTTTGATTGATGGGTTGATTAAGAGCAGGGATGTCAGAGATTACCTTTCCCCCCATAATAATATTTTGTTCTTTTTTCCATAGAGAAAGTTGCATTTGTCGCTCAACGATTATGCCCTAATTCAGCAAAACTAGTGACTTCTCACTCACCCAACAGCAATGTTTATAGTCCAAATTACATACAATTGCGTTTTAAGGTTTAATTTCATCCTCTCCAACATGTCTCTTAATATGTTCTGCTGTTTTCTAACACTTCAAACTCCACGGTGGCCTTCGCATATGGGAAAACAACTTTTTATATAGACCAGAAATCTTTAAAAGATTCTAAATCTCTTAAGTTTTATCAGCGCTGCCAATTTTGCAGTCTCTGCATATTCCAAGATTTTCACAGCCACTCTCCTTTTGAGGGTGTTCTCCTCCCAGTGGCGTAGGAAGGGGGAGCGGAGCGCCCCGGGTGCCATTCTGGGAGGGGCGACAAGATGGCCCTTGCCTTCCCCCAGGTGTAGAGCGGCCGAGGCCGTGGCGTCCCGCGCGGCAGCCTTTATGGTCACCGTGGAAGCGGCAGCCCGTACGGACTGCACATGTGTGGCATTTCGTACATGCGCCGCCCCGGGTGCCGGAGAGGGTCCCTCCGCCACTGTCTCCCCCTTCCATTTCTGTGCACAGAGAATCCTTGCCGCTGTAGTCACATGTAGAAATACTGTTGAGACTTTCTTCTGGATTTCGCTGTCTAATATCCCCAGACGGATGTCAGATTTCCAATGGAAAAGGGAGGGGAAATTGCCAATGCATGTGCGGAATCGAAATCAATCCATTTAACTTAATTGGTATTCACTGTTGTCACTTCCAGCCTTCGAAATGGAATTGATTTGACACTGATACTCGCATTGCAGGGGGTTGGGCTAGATGACCCTTGGTGTCCCTTCCGACTCTGAGATTCTATGATTCTGTGATTGTGTTTCCTCCCCCCGTTTCCACTGTGTTTTCCTTTGCATAGAAATGAATGGGGTGTAATAATGAAATAACGCCGATATAATGCAATTCTACCACCGCAGACAGCAAAACAAATAATGTCGTTTTTGGCAGAGGATGGACTGCAGCGGATGGAAACGCTGTTGCTTGCAGCAGGGGAAAATGGGAAAAATGGGGAAAGATGCTATCTTAAATTCAGAATAGCTGGGGGTGAACTTGTCTCTGCCATGCTGGAGCCCAAGGGCTGCAGCTCACCAAGAATGGATGGGGAAACGTCCCCCACTTTGCATCTCCAGCGAAGACTGGGAGAGAGTCCTGCCGGAAAGCCTAGAGTGCTGCTGCCAGTCAGTGTAGACAGTACTGAGGAAGATGGACCAATGGCCAGCCCAGGACGGGTCACCCAACCGATCCAACAGTTCATCCATCCCAACATTATCTGATCTGACTGGCAGCAACTCTCCAGGTGTCTCAGGCAAAGAGAGGGTCTTTGCTATCACTTTTAGCAGGAAATGCTATGAGAGATTGAGCCTCGGGGAAGCGGCCACCAAGGGGGGTGGGATGCTGAGCCAGAGGAGCTTCCCTTTGGCCTGTGCAAACTCCCAAATGCTCATCCTTGATGCGCGCTCTGAGTGGTGCAGGGTCATGCTCCCCTTTTGCGTTTGCCTCTCCCGAAGAGGAGGTCCTCATCATTGCAGAGACTTAGCTCACATCTGCACCATGCACTTGAAACTCTCTTGTACCGCTTGAACAGCCAGGACTTTGCCCAAAGAATCCAGGGAAATGTAGTCCCTATCACTTTCACTACTGGAAAAAGTCCATTGTTTGAAGAGGTGGGTTTCTTGTGCCAGGGTCCTTTAATCGTGCAAACCTGAAATTCTGCTAGGCGCTTTTTACTCTCTCCTGCGGAATGACAGTGTGGAGGCACTATAAAATCAGGGTCAGGACTCAGGGAACGAGTTTGCTGTTAATTCGGCAGGGAGCCACAGACCTGGGGGCCTGAATGCCTCTCTATCTGGCCCTTGGAACTGCCCGTGAGTGTTTTTGCCTGGCTGGAATGTACCCTCGAACTCTGATGATGGTTCTTGTTCGTCTGGGTGGAGAGTAGAGGGTGGAGAGAGTGTTTGCGAATGTATGTAGAAACCAGTCTGCTGCACAAAGGTGAAATTTACTTGCATTGCACCACCCACTTTGGCCTCTGGCACTGCCCGCCACTGGCACGCGATCCCCTGAACACAGGGTCCTTGTACTGAGAAAAACATTGGAACTCCCTGCCTGTTGACGTCAGGCAGCTGCCTTCGCTGAACTCTTTCTGGTTCCTGCTTATAAACAGTCTTTGCTTAAGCAATCCTAGCCAGGTGTATAGAAAGTCAATACAATCTTTCAGCTATTTTAGTTTATTATTTTAACTTTTTAAATGTCTGAAGTTTTTGTTAATTTTTCATAATGAAATTTTTGTTGTTTTTATCTTTCTTCGTAAACCACTTCCCCCTTCCTTCCTTCCTTCCTTCCTTCCTTCCTTCCTTCCTTCCTTCCTTCCTTCCTGTGTGGTGTAGTGGTTAAGAGCGGTAGACTCGTAATCTGGTGAACCGGGTTCGCGTCTCCCCTCCTCCACATGCAGCTGCTGGGTGACCTTGGGCTAGTCACACTTCTCTGAAGTCTCTCAGCCCCACTCACCTCACAGAGTGTTTGTTGTGGGGGAGGAAGGGAAAGGAGAATGTTAGCCGCTTTGAGACTCCTTCGGGTAGTGAGTGAAAAGCGGGATATCAAATCCAAACTCTTCTTCTTCTTCTTCTCTCCCTCTTTCTTTCTTTCTTTCTTTCTTTCTTTCTTTCTTTCTTTCTTTCTTTCTTTCTTTCTTTGAAATAAATGAATAAATGCAGCCTCTCCTTGGCATGCAGGGCAATTTATTGCAATGCCCCAAAATACTTTTTGTCACATTAATTTCTGTCATTTTCTGTAGCACTACTCTCCCTTATTTTGTGTCTCGCTCAGAAGCTGACCTGAAGGCTGAGCACGGAACCCCAGTTTTGGACGCCTCTGCCAAGCACCCAGCGTCCGAGGAGGCTTCCCTGGGAGGAGAGCAGAGGATGGAGAAGGACGGAGGGTCTTGCAGCCCCCCCGGCACAGAAGGGGGAGGAGAAGCACCTGCCGTGGGCCTGGAGGGGCCAAGAGAAGGAGCGGAAGCCGGGCCTGAAGAGCCAAGCCAGGCGGCGGAAGGAGAAGGGGGAGAAGGGCAGGAGGTGGCCAAGGCAGTGGAAGAGAGCCATACGCAGCCTGAAGAGCCAAGCCACGCCGCCGTGGCAGGAGGGGAGGGGAGCCACGAAAGCCCACCAAGCACCCAGCAGAAGCACCTTGAACTTCAGCAGAGCCTCAGCTGCCCAGCACACCTGCCCAGGTAATGCTTCTCTCTCGTACAGCCTTTATTAATGCATTGAGGTATAAAAATATTTGTTTGTAAATATATATATATATCAAAGCGGTTTGCAACAATGAAACCATAAAAGTTAAAAGCAGACATTGTTTTACATTATTGTTTTCACTTATATGCAAGAAGCATCAATCGATATTCGACGATGCCCACCAGCAGCAGCTGTAAAAGCACCAAAGGTCTATTTAATTTCATTTAACTGTTAAGTGATTTCAGTTTTTAAGACAAAGGTATCGTTCCACAAGTTGCCACGTGTCCTCAGAGGCTGATAACCATGTTCTATACGTGTTGAATATGTAATAAAACCATACCTGGGATAGCGGTAGAGCCTGCCAATCTCAAGGTTGTGGGTTTGAGCCTCACGTTGGTCAAAAAAATCCTGTATTACAGGGGGTTTGACTAGATGACCCTCGTGGTCCCTTCCAACTCTGATTCTTTGTTTGGAATGCAGTGATGTTATTCATAATTGCCTGGCAGAATAGAAAAGTTTTCAGCAGGCTATTAGAAGTTGGCAACGAAGACACGTGCCGAATCTCTAGTGGCAGAGACTTCCACAGGGCTGTGATGATGGGACTAAAGCCGTGGTTTCTTGCTGTTGACAAGTGAGTCTCAGTCTCACCAACTCGGAAAGCGACGCTCCTGAAAATGATCTCTGCATTTGAGATTCCCAGCAACTGGTGTTCAGAGACATAACGCCTCCGACGAACACAGCCATCCTAAGGAAAAGCAGGACATTCCAGGATCAAATCAGAAACTGGAACAGCTTCTGTAAATCCTGGACTGTCCCTGACAAATAGGGACACTTGGAAAAAAGGATGTCTTCCTTCACGCAGCACAGAGTTAAATGGTGGAACTCACTGCCACTGGAGGCAGGGATGGCCACCAACCTGGATGAGTTTAAAAGAGGATTAGACAATTTCTCAGCAGCCAGAAACATCATAGCCAGACACTGGAGAGACCTGTCAGGAGCAAGCATGGACCAATGGTATCAAATAGTATGGGAAACAGCCTTATTAGAAAAACTAACCAATAAACTGAAACTGACGCGGGGACAAATAGAAGAAGACGCCTTCACCCCAGTATGGTTCCCCTTTATCACATACACAGCCCAACAAGACGACGACAAGAACCCGCCAACAGCGTGCGAATCAGTGTGGCTCACCTGATCCAAAAAACACCCAGCCACACCCTCAGCCACCCCCAACCTCTCTCACCACCAAAGGAAAACAACAAGCGAATAGGGAAGAGAACCCACACAAGTGATACTGACGCAACCCCCCCCCCCAACAGTCAGAGCCAGTGTGGTGTAGTGGTTAAGAGCAGTGGATTTGTAATCTGGTGAACTGGGTTCGATTCCCCGCTCCTCCACATGCAGCTGCTGGGTGACCTTGGGCTAGTCACACTTCTCTGAAGTCTCTCAGCCCCACTCACCTCACAGAGTGTTTGTTGTGGGGGAGGAAGGGAAAGGAGAATGTTAGCCACTTTGAGACTCCTTCGGGTAGTGATAAAGCGGGATATCAAATCCAAACTCTTCTTCTTCTTCTTCTTCTTCTTCTTCTTCTTCTTCTTCTTCTTCTTCTTCTTCTTCTTCCCCCCACATACACTAAGTAGAATAAAAGAAACATTGCCACCCCACTCACCATTCCCCTCCCCCTCTTTCCCCCTTTTCTTCCTAACCTAACATTATATGTAACACTAAAAATATTATTATTATTATTATTAATAATAATAAGAATGAATGAATGGAGGAGGAGGAGGGCTATCGAAGGCCATGCTGGCTGCACTATGCATCCACAGTCAGAGGCAGCAATGTTTCTGAAGACCAGTTGCTGGAAACCACAGGAGGGGGGAGGGGTCCTGTGTTCGAATCCTGCCTGTGGGCTTCCTATAATGGGCATCTGGTTGGCCACTGGGAGAAGAGGGTGCTGGTCTAGAAGGGCCAGATGCAGCCAGTTCTTTTTCAATGTTCTTACCTTCTGACATTTCAGCCTGGCAGATATTCCGGAAGAGGCTCCGTCAGATCCCAAGGAACCGACTCCTCAAGAACCGGCTGCTCCCACCCACAAAGCGGACCCGCCACCCCCCGGCGAAGCCAAGGAGGCCCCTGATTTGGCGCAGGCCCCGGCGGCAGAGCAACCGGGCCCAGATGATCAAGGAGAAAGGACCTTGGCCGAACCCCCTCCCTCAGCCCCGGGGGGCACAACTCAGGATGCTGGTGAGCCCAGCGTCTCCGCAGAGCAGCCGCCGTCGGGGGAAAGCGAGAGCGCGGCAACCCCTGGAGAGGTTCCGGATACCCCAACCAGCCCATACCTCACTCCAGACTTTGGCAAAGAGGACCCGTTCCTGATTTTGGGTAAGGCCATTGAGGCCTCTGGGGCCAGCTGAACGAGCCTGGTCCAGGCAGATGATTGGGGGGAATAGGAGTGAGGGGCAGGGGGGCGGAACAGCTCCCTTTTTTTTTAGAAAAAAAAGGAAGGAAGCAAATGTAAGTTGTTCATCCTTTAGGCCAGGCATCCCCAAACTCGGCCCTCCAGATGTTTTGGGACTACAACTCCCATCATCCCTAGCTAACAGGACCAGTGCTCAGGGATGGTGGGAATTGTAGTCCCAAAACATCTGGAGGGCTGAGTTTGGGGGTGCCTGCTTTAGGCTGGGCAAACAGGCTGTGCCTGGCTTCGTCTCAGGGAGAGGGTGAGACCGGAACAGAGCAGGGAAGGAATGCAAACATCAGGCATGTTTTCTCAACTGGCACTGCGACAGGCATCAGCTGCAGGAAACAGGTTGTCGGCGAAACCAGCAGAGATCGAAGCACATTGTGTGCATCTTCAGAGGAGAATGTGTGATGCCTTTCCCTAAGGTGGCAGAAAGGAGCCGCCCATCCCGTTTTGCCGCCTGAGGCAAAACAGGAAGGTGCCACCTCTCCCCGAACGACTTACTGGGGTCGTTCAGCGGCTTCTTCTGGTGAGATCTCATAGAAACTGTCGCCACACATGACTCTGGAGGTGGGTGGGGTGCCGCAGGGGTGCCGCCCTGTGGGATTCCACCCCCGCCCCCAACCCCAAGGCTGCTTCTTCAGCCTGCCCAATGGGTGGGCCAGCCCTGGTTGTGCAAAGGGACGCCTTTTCGACACCGTCCCAGTTCCCTGCAGCAAACTGTTGCTTGAAAACAAAGCGCTTTGCACAGGTTAAAATACTAAAACGGATTAAAACTCGCATCAACTGGTGGCATGCCTCAGCTCCACGAGTGTTTGCCCGACAGGTGGCCCTCATTTGGCCCAGGGATGCCCTGTTGCTGACCACCATGGCCTCATAGGATCTCCTGAGCAGCTGGTGCCTTTGGCTGTGGTATTGCTGAGCCCAGAGCTTGGAGACTGCAGGGCAGGAGGAAAGTTTGCCCTCCGCCCTGATCCACCTGGCATGCACTGCCTCCCTCCCTCCCTCCCTCGACTCCCTCTCTGGCATGCGGAGAAAAGCTCCTTTCCATGAGATAAGCAGGCTGGCAGAGCAAGGGACGGGGCGCATCGCAGCATCAGGTGTTGTTGTGATCGCTCTCCCCGCTGTGACAGATGGGACAGCGTGTCTTGTGGCCGGGTGACCTTGCAATGGGGTTGGGAGGGAGGGAGTGTGGGGCGTATGCAAGGCAAAATGTGGCAAGTGGGTGAGGCTAAGCTGCGAGGGGCAGAGTCAGGTGGGCAGGGCAGCAATGGAGGGGGAGGGCTATTGTGTGTTGTCTGTTGGGGAGGTGATCAACAGGTGGGTTTTGTCCTGGGCTGAGCATTCGCTAGGCACCTGCAGTTTCCTTGTGCCAAGGGCAGGATCTGCAAAATGCAATGCCTTCAATGTTCAAGTCAAATGAAACAACGGAATCTCAAGTTTCTAGTCCTTATGAAAAGAAATGTTTGAAGGCCCAATGAAAGTGCAGGGGAGTTCAGGTAGACAGTGATGTGTTGTCCCCTCCTCCTTTCTTTCTCACGGAGACCTCGGGACCTGAACCACAATGTGCTTTGAGGCCAGTGTCTCGGGGTGGGTCATAATTTAGTGATGGAGCATGCACAGAAAGCCCCATTCCCTGGCGTCTCCAGGAAGGCCTGGGACAACCTCTCTGTTGGAGACCCTGGAGAGCCATTGCAAGGCAGGATAGATCTGAGATGGACTGACTTCAAGCTTGCAGGATCTGTTTTGCTCTTACCTAGAACTTCTGAGCTCCACCAGACCAGTAAGTGCAAAAGATTGCCTTTGAATTGGTAACAGGCAGAAACGTAGGATAAATGAGTTCACCCGAGCACATTTTCAGCCCAGGAATTAGTTTGTGGCACTAGAACTGAACCCCCAGTCCTTTCTCACACAAAATTAATTCCTAATTTATCCCCAGAGTTCCTTTGCTTCGGCAGGGAAGGGCAGGAAGCTGTGAGGGAGGCTGTTGCTGTTGTTTAACAACCTGGGAAATGAAAATTGACAGTTGTTTAGTACTGCATTCTGCGCTTTGGCGTCCCGAGATGTTGTTGGACTACAAGTCCCATAGTCCCGCCCATTTGCCGACTTGGCTGGGGATGATGAGAGTTGTAGTCCCACAATGTCTGAGGACCCAAGGTTGGAGAATGCAGATCTAGTATGATGCAGATATTGACCAGTAAATCCAAATCTATCTTCTGCCCACACCTGGTAGAGATAATACTGAACTAAGTGGGTCAGTGGCAGGGCTGGATTTAGGTTTGATGAGGCCCTCAGCTACTGAAGGTAATGGGGCCCTTTATATGTCCAGCTGTCCTTTGTCAACAACAAATTGTCACTGTTTTTTTGTGTTGAATATATGCTATATGGTAATTTATGGACCTAATAGGTATCTAAAGCCATTTGCACATAACAAAATATGTATTTTATCAAAGTAATTGTTGAACTGAAATACAATTAAGAAGAAGTATATTAATAGTGAAATAATTATTAAGCTCTAACTTAAAATGATTGGGGGCCCATTACTTACATCATAGGAGCCTACACAACACAAAACACTGTTGCTGTATGTAGGTTTTATTTTATTTGTTTTTATCTTATATTTTGGAAATCTACACCCACTTTTCCCCCCTTTAAAATTATTTGGGGGGGGCAAGAGAGTAGGGCCTTAAGCTATAGTTTGTTTAAGTAAAGGGTAAAGGGACCTCTGACCATTAGGTCCAGTCGCGGACAACTCTTGGGTTGCAGCGCTCATCTCACTTTACTGGCCGTGGCAGCCGGTGTTTGTCCGCAGACAGTTTCTGGGTCACGTGGCCAGCATGACCAAGCTGCTTCTGGTGAACCAGAGCAGCTCACGGAAACGCCGTTTACCTTCCCGCCGGAGCGGTACCTATTTATCTACTTGCACTTGAGTGCTTTCGAACTGCTAGGTTGGCAGGAGCAGGGACCAAGCAACGGGAGCTCACCCGTCACGGGGATTTGAACCGCCGACCTTCTGATCGGCAAGCCCTAGGCTCTGTGGTTTCTACCCACAGCGCCACGTAAACCTGGCACCGGCTAGTGGCCTCACTCAGTATAATGCACCACCTCTTGTGGTTATAACCAGCGCCGTGCCGTGCAGCTGTGGATGGGTGCAGTATCTGGTACAGAACTTCCTATGCCTAGCACCTTAAGCTTTTAAGAAAATTAAAGTTTCTAGCCCTTGTGACTGTAAAGATAGGCTTAGAAGGATGTGGGTCATGTCTCTGGTGAAATCTCACTAATGGTGAGGGACGGGGTGCCACATTTGCTGCACAAGCAACCTGCAGCACATGGTTAACCAATGGAACTCCTTCCCACAGGAGGCAGCGATGGCCAGCAACCTAGAGGGCCGAAAAGTAGGTTAGACAAATTCATGCAGGAGAGGGCTGTTGATGACTTACTCCACAGCTGGAGGTGGCAATGCTTTGGAATTCCAGGTGCTGGAAACCCCAGGAGGAACTCGGCCGCTGCATGCTGGCTTTTCATTAGAATCATAGAATTCTAGAATCATTTAATCTTCACAACACCCCTGCGAGGTAGGGTAGGCTGAAAGAGGCAGGGACCGGCTCAAGGCCATGGAGCGAGCTTCACGGCCGAGTGAGGGATTCAAACCTAGGTCCTAGACTGACACTCTAGCCACTATGCGACACTGTCTCTCCACTTCGGATTTTAAGTAAATCGTAGAATTTTAGAGTCGGAAGGGAAACACAAAATGAGAACACAAAAAATGCATAATAAAACAAAGAGACAGAAGGGAGGGACCCCCTGGGGTCATCTAGTCCAACCCCCTTTAATGTAGGAATCTCAGCTGAAGCATCCGTGACAGATGGCCATCCAACCTCTGCTTAAAAACATTGGTGCATCTGTCTGGCCCCTGTGAGACCCGGATGCTGGACTGGCTGACCCAGCAAGCTCTTATATTCTTAAAGGTAAAGGGACCCCTGACCATTAGGTCCAGTTGCAGACGACTCTGGGGTTGCGGCGCTCATCTCGCTTTACTGGCCGAGGGAGCCGGCGTACAGCTTCCGGGTCATGTGGCCAGCATGACTAAGCCGCTTCTGGCGAAACCAGAGCAGCGCACGGAAACGCCGTTTACCTTCCTGCCGGAGTGGTACCTGTTTATCTACTTGCACTTTGACGTGCTTTCGAACTGCAAGGTGGGCAGTTACTCCCGGCCTAAACACTGGAAATAGAGAGAATGATTTGCTCAGTTTCTGCGCGATTCCAGCTGACCTTCCCCAGAGAGGTCTCTTTATTCCTCATTGCCAAATGAGCCGAATCTCGCGTTCCTTTTTTCCTGCATGGTTACCACCCATGCACTGGCATCTGAATGTGTCTAAATACTAAGCTAGGTGCCCTGTATGTAGCGCAGCTTTCGGTGGTTTTAGGAACATACGAATCTGCCTTCTACTAAGCCAGAACTCCATGCAGCTCAGTGTTGTCTACAATGACTCACCGTGGCTCCCCAGGGTTTCATACAGGGGACACCCCCCCCCCCCAAAGCCCTGCCAGGAGATGCCAGCGAGGATTGAACCCGGAATCTCCTGCAGGAAATGTTGTCCCTCTGCCACTGAGCTTCAGGCTTTCTCCCTGATGGGCACCTGGATTCATAGATTCATAGAATTGTAGAGTTGGAACTAGAGGGTCCCCAGGGGTCATCTAGTCCAACCCCCTACAATGCAGAAATGTCAGCTAAAGCCCCCAGGGCAGATGATCACCTGCTTAAAGCAGGCATAGGCAAACTCGGCCCTCCAGATGTTTTGAGACTACAATTCCCATCATCCCTGACCACTGGCCCTGTTAGCTAGGGATGATGGGAGTTGTAGTCCTAAAACATCTGGAGACTCGAGTTTGCCTATGCCTGGCTCTTAAAGACCTCCAAGGAAGGGCAGTCCAGCGCAAGCTAAGCAGTATCTTGAGGAGGGGAGCGGTTTCGATTGAGAAAACACCAGGAGGACCTTGGGTTGCTTCCGTGGCCAAGATTGTTTTGGCCCCAGCCTGGATACGTCATGGAGCAAAGGTGAAACCCTTTTATGCTACTCGGCAAGGCGCCGTCCCTCATGCTCCTGCCCAGAGGCACCATCGCCATTTCGCCAGTAGGGGTCGCCCTCTGCACATGCCTTGGGGAGGCGCCGCTGCATACAGAATTGTCACCATCAGCTGTGGCTCCTGGCCATGGCAATTTCCATCAGGGACTGAAGTGACAACCCCCCCCCCCCCAGGCACAAGCCTGGCCAGGGTGTGTGGAGGTCCTGGGCTGCCCAGAGGACAAGACCCACCCACCCCCCGGCCCCACCGATGTGGTCCTAAGCAAAGCAGAGCAAGATGTTTGGCACCAGCTTGGCTGCAGGAGTTGCAGGAAGGAGCAGGCCATGCAGCCTCTGGGCTTGTGTAGGGTTTCCTTAACCTTTCCTTCTCCAGAAAATGTCCCACAAGGCAGCGGGCATGGATTCTGGGAGCCACGGATGAGAGCTGGGCACAGGGTGGGAGCCCCAAGTGGACGAATGAATTAGCCCAGTGGTTTTTGTTTTGTTTTGCTTTAACCCCTGCCTCTCTCTTCCAGATGACACACCTCCCCCACCTGCTCCCTTCACCCACCGCATTGTCCAGCTGAGGACGGGAGAGTTCAAAGACACCTACAGCATCAACACCAAGGAGATGCTGGGAGGGTAAGGCCTGGCCAAGGGGGGGGGCGGGAGGGGGGAAGGGAGAGGGTGCCAAATCATAGCTCTTCCAGCAACATAATTGTGACTGATTTCCGATTTCCTGACGGTTTGCTGCGATATGGATATTATTTTTGAAATAATGCACATAAATAATAATAATAACAATAATAATAACAATAATAATAATAATAATAATAATAATAATAATAATAATAATAATAATTTATACCCCAGCCACTCTGGGCGGCTTCCAACAGAATATTAAAATGCAATAGTCTATTAAACATTAAAAGCTTCCCTAAACAGGGCTGCCTTCAGATGTCTTCTAAAAGTCTGGTAGTTGTTTTTCTCTTTGACATCTGGTGGGAGGGCGTTCCACAGGGCGGGTGCCACTACCGAGAAGGCCCTCTGCCTGGTTCCCTGTAACTTGGCTTCTCGCAGCGAGGGAACCGCCAGAAGGTCCTCAGAGCTGGACCTCAGTCTCCGAGCTGAATGATGGGGGTGGAGACACTCCTTCAAGTCTACTGGACCGAGGCTGTTTAGGGCTTTCAAGGTCACCACCAACACTTTGAATTGTGCTCAGAAATGTACTGGGAGCCAATGCAGATCTCTCAGGACCGGTGTTATGTGGTCCCGGCGGCCACTCCCAGTCACCAGTCTAGCTGCTGCATTCTGGATTAATTGCAGTTTCCAGGTCACCTTCAAAGGTAGCCCCACATAGAGCGCATTGCAGTAATCCAAGCCGGAGATAACTAGAGCATGCACCACTCTGGCGAGACACAAACGGAAACACAGCAGCTGCAGGTAATATTGGCATTTGTAAATATAAAAAAGAATGCTGCAACATTTTGGAAAGTGCAAAATATTGAAGAAAACACACCCACGTACTTGCAGACCCAATTCTCTCAAGCAATAAGTAAGCAACAGACCAATGAAGTATTGCCTTAAAGCAGGCATGTCCAACAAGTTGATTGCAGGGGTGTGCCATGTCAATTGTGGTATCAAGTTTAGTGAATGCCTTAGTATTCAATTTAGATCCGGGGGGTGTGGGGTTAGCACAGCAACTTTGGGCAACCCTCCCCTAAAGAAAGCTCAGTAACAGGCTTCCTGAACCTCGGCCCTCCAGATGTTTTGAGACTACAATTCCCATCATCCATCCCTGACCACTGGTCCTGCTAGCTAGGGATCGTGGGAGCTGTAGGAAAAAAACGTCTGGAGGGCCGAGGTTGAGGAAGCCTGCTCAAAAACTCCTGGCAATGACAATGGGTAGATCGCAGTCTCTTGGGAGCTGGACGTGCCTGCCTTAAAGGAACGCTTAGTTCATGGATAGCTCAGTTGGTTAGAGGATGGTGTTGATGACGTCAAGGTCGCAGGTTTGATCCCCGTATGGGGCAGCTGCATATTCGCAGGGGGCTGGACTGGATGACCGTCAGGATCCCTTCCAGTTCTATGATTTGCAACACCATCAAAGCTAGAAGTCAGGTCCATTCGTCATTCAGATCTAGAAATCCCCATTACTTTCTCATGCGTGCACTCTTGGGTTGGGGCAACTGGCTGAAATGTTTTTAAATGTTTTAAACGGTTCCGAATTTGGTTTCCCTGTTTTGTTTTTGCCAGGCTGATGCTGATTAAATGTTTAGTTGGGGCTGGCGGTTATTTTGATTTGGGTATAACTGTAAGCAGTTTATTATTGTTGTTGTTGTTATTGTTGTTGTTATTATTATTGGTTTCTATTGATTTATTGGTTGGTTGCTTGTATAGGATATTTTGTTTTTAAATGTTTGATGCTTTTTGTGTTTTTATACCTGTATATGTTGTAAGCTGCCTAGAGTGGCTGGGGAAACCCAGCAAGGTGAGCGAGATTTAAATTAAAATACTACTACTACTACTACTACTAACTACTACTACTACTACTATTCTGTGAAAGAACTGTAATGAGAGGTTTGTTGTTACCAAGCCATCACTGCACACAGTGCCTGAATGCAGTTTTAAAAGGCAAAAGGGTCTTTGCCCCGAGGAGTTTACAATCCAGAAAGATAATTGGTGGTACTGGTGAAACAGACAAAGGCCAGTGGGGGTGAGGGGAGGAAGGGATAAACACAGGCAAGTGCCGTCATCCGTTCTTAAACGTTTGTTGCAGCTGGGAATGAGACTTCATGGAAAAAGTGAGCTTTTTAGTGCTTTGGAGGAACGTTGGGAAGAATTCATAACTCTCATGGCCTGCCTTTCTCTTTCCCTCCACAGGGGGAAGTTTGGAGAAGTCCGTACGTGTGCAGTGAAGGAGACGGGCCTTAAGCTGGCCGTAAAAATTATTAAGAAGCAGGGGCCGAAAGACAGGGTAGGTGCTCGCCTTCCCCACTGGTGTGCAGTGTGCTGCAACATGTAGCAATGCGCGGCAACACATTTTCTGCACTGGTCTTTGTGCTAGGTTTTCCTGCATGGCTGCCATGCTAAGTTTAAACAAAATAAAAATTAAAAATTAAAAAAATCCTTCCAGTAGCACCTTAGAGACCAACTAAGTTTGTTCAGGTTTGTTAAATTCACTCATCATTTCGTCCAACTGAAATGAGGCCCAAAGCGACGGACGAGAGAGGTAAAGTTGCAAAATAATGTAAGAACAGTGCAAATGTACTAAAGGGGCAATACCCAGCTTAAATTGTTTTGTCAGCCCTTGTGCAACAGAGCCTCCCCTCCTCCTCCTCCTCATGCCCTGGGCATTTCCCAAACCTGCTCCGGAGGGTCGGGGGAACCCCTAGAACAGGTTTGAGGGGGGAGAGAGGGGCTACTCTGTTGCACAAGAAGAAATCCTTGCTTGCACTGACAGGGCATGTTAGTTGGATAGCACCCATGGTCTGTGCATAGGTGGCGGCATGGCAGAAGCGTCTCTCCTGAAGCCCATCCTTTGCCAACCTGGTGCCCTTCCTTATTTTTGTACTGCAACTCCTGTCAGTCTCAGCTGGTAGAAGCTGTGGTCCAAAACTGTGACCAAAAAAGTATAAAGAACTCAGCCGTGACAATCCCCGAAACGAGATGGAGATGCTATAAGGATATAAACCCAAACTAAACTAAACTCAAATCCAAAAAATTCAGGGTGAGTACCCCTAAATAGCTATGTGACGAGTTAAACAAGAATATATATAACTTATAAATCAAACTGAAAACCCTAACGAGATGCCGGCTCTTTTCTCGTTTCACTGGATGTAGTCTGTTTCCTCAGAGGGAAATTAATTCTAGAGACTATAGGAAAATGAAAAAGGCTTTCAAGGCTGCAAAAACATAAAGGACTCCAGAGCAGTAGGCGGAATTCCTCCCAAACTGTTTAATTATATCATTATATCCCGTGACTGTTTTTTGTCTTTTTGTTTTTTTTTTGTGGTCCAAAACTGTGACATTGGCGGGGGCCGATGGGAGTTGTGGTTCAAAATGTCTGGAGGGTGCCAGCCTGGCAAAGGCTCCCATAGCCAGCTTCTGTTCCACGCTGACGAGCTTTTGCCCCTCTAGGAGGCAGCCGAGGTGGAAATCGACGTGATGAATCAGCTGAACCACAGGAACCTGATCCAGCTATACGACGCCATCGAGACTCCAAGGGACATTATGCTCTTCATGGAGTTGTGAGTCATGGAGTTGCGAGGAAGGCTCTCGGTCCGCAGGCAGTCGCTGCACTCAGGCCCACAGTTTGAAAAGACACGACACACGAGGAAAAACGAATGCGGAGGGAGGAGGAGAAAAGCAAGCTCTGGCACAAGTTTAGCAGACATGGCGTTGATTCATTCAAAGGAGGACATTTGTTTCATTGTGGTGACCAGCCGAAATGTGACCTAAATGTGTGTGTGGTGGGGATATGGGATGGCCTTTTGATGATGTCACAATACCCCAGAGGACAGGATCACACTTCAAAATGACCTTAACAGATTAGAGAACTGGGCCAGAGCAAACAAGATGAATTTTAACAGGGAGAAATGTAAAGTACTACACTTGGGCAAAAAAAATGAAAGGCACAAATACAGGATGGGTGACACCTGGCTTGAGAGCAGTACATGTGAAAAGGATCTAGGAGTCTTGGTAGACCACAAACTTGACATGAGTCAACAGTGTGATGCAGCAGCTAAAAAAGCCAATGCAATTCTGGGCTGCATCAATAGGAGTATAGCATCTAGATCAAGGGAAGTAATAGTACCACTGTATTCCGCTCTGGTCAGACCTCACCTGGAATACTGTGTCCAGTTCTGGGCACCACAGTTCAAGAAGGATACTGACAAGCTGGAACGTGTCCAGAGGAGGGCAACCAAAATGGTCAAAGGCCTGGAAACAATGCCTTATGAGGAACGGCTTAGGGAGCTGGGTATGTTTAGCCTGGAGAAGAGAAGGTTAAGGGGTGATATGATAGCCATGTTCAAATATATCAAAGGATGTCATATAGAGGAGGGAGAAAGGTTGTTTTCTGCTGCTCCAGAGAAGCGGACACGGAGCAATGGATTCAAACTACAAGAAAGAAGATTCCACCTAAACATTAGGAAGAACTTCCTGACAGTGAGAGCTGTTGGACAGTGGAATTTGCTGCCAAGGAGTGTGGTGGAGTCTCCTTCTTTGGAGGTCTTTAAGCGGAGGCTTGACAGCCATCTGTCAGGAATGCTTTGATGGTGTTTCCTGCTTGGCAGGGGGTTGGACTGGATGGCCCTTGGGGTCTCTTCCAACTCTGGGATTCTATGATTCTATGATGCTGGGGAAAGCCCACATGCATGAGTAGCACCCACAATAGACTGCTGCATGC
Source organism: Lacerta viridis (assembly GCA_900245905.1). Taxonomy (NCBI): domain Eukaryota; kingdom Metazoa; phylum Chordata; class Lepidosauria; order Squamata; family Lacertidae; genus Lacerta; species Lacerta viridis. The sequence goes on from OFHU01002896.1 coordinate 283,610, forward strand.
CAGTGCCCTGAGGGATTGGGGTGAAAAAAGCAAAACAGGGGTTTGGGGTTCACCTGATGGTCTAAGGCAGCCCCTTTCCTGTGTTGCAGCGTGGAGGGTGGCGAGCTCTTTGAGCGGATCATCGACGAGGATTACCAGCTGACGGAGGTGGACTGCATGGTCTTTGTGCGGCAGATCTGTGACGGGATCCTCTTCATGCACCACATGAGTGTTCTTCACCTGGACCTCAAGGTAGGAGAGCATCTCTGCCCTCCCCCGGGAAGAAGGAGGGGGAAAGGCAAAGCTGTTGTGGGGCACAAGAACTTCAGGGCTAAACCAGTGCTTCCCGGACACTGGTTCCATAAATGCATCTGCAGTAGCTCCGACGCAACCTTATGAAAAGCATCACTCAGAGTAGAAGTTTGCACAACCCACTAAGGAAGGTAAAATTCAAAAGTGCGACAATTAATGGCACGTTTATTCAAATTCCAATGAAAACTATTTAGTTGAATTCAGCAAAATGGATATATCTGATCCAGTGATGCCAACTTTTCAGAGTCAGGTGGGGTATAAATATTATTATTATTATTATTATTATTATTATTATTATTATTATTATTTATACATTCCCTGCTGCCTCCTTGCCTCTTAGTAGCCTCCCCACCAGGTAATCCCACTGCCGCCCAGGGGCTCCTATCACCAACTTTGGTAAAGGTAAAGGGACCCCTGACCATTAGGTCCAGTCATGGACGACTCTGGGGTTGCGGTGCTCATCTCGCTCTATAGGCCGAGGGAGCCGGCGTTTGTCCGCAGACAGCTTCCGGGTCATGTGGCCAGCATGACTAAGCCGCTTCTGGTGAACCAGAGCAGCGCACGGAAACGCCGTTTACCTTCCCGCTGGAGCGGTACCTATTTATCTACTTGCACTTTGACGTGCTTTCGAACTGCTAGGTGGGCAGGAGCAGGGACCGAGCAACAGGAGCTCACCCCGTCGCGGGGATTCGAACCGCTGACCTTCCGATCGGCAAGCCCTAGGCTCTGTGGTTTAGACCACAGCGCCACCCGTGTCTTACCACCGACTTTGGTAACCACTGTCAAAAAAGAGATGGGCATGAAACAGCCGTGGGTCTGCCCAGTTCCTCTGCTGAGCCAGACACAAGATGTCTAGCTGCTCTCCGGAGGGCGGAGAGACCTTCCTGCCATCTTCTCCAAACCTTTTCAGATTTCAAGGGGATTATTTGCAGGTTCCACACAAAGTCACTAACCGGAGGTGTTGTTTTGGGGTGGGGTGGGGGTTATCTTTTCTCTCCCTCTGCAGCCTGAGAACATCCTGTGCGTGACCTCGACCGGCCACATGGTGAAGATAATTGATTTTGGACTCGCCCGAAGGTAATACCCACCCATCGCCAGCCTGCGCCAGCCCCCTCTCCCCTTTCCGCACTCCCGATCCTGCTGTGTGCCTCTTCTGGGCACCGGGCGAGGGGAGGGCACAGGATAAAGTCCTTTCCGAAGGGAACAGGAGCCTGATGCCCGCCTTCCCGGGGGATGGAGAGGTCAGGCGTTTGTGTGCATTGATTGTGCTAGATTCTTCTCTCTCTCACTCACCTTCCCAGGTACAACCCGAGAGAGAAGCTGAAAGTGAACTTTGGCACCCCTGAGTTCCTGTCTCCGGAGGTGGTGAGCTACGAACAGGTCTCCTACACCACGGATATGTGGAGCATGGGGGTCATCACCTACATGCTGTGAGTTGAGGGGCAGGGCTTTAATAAATAATAATAATAATAATAAATTTATACCCCGCCTACCTGGCTGGGTTTCCCCAGCTAGTCTGGGCGGCTCCCTACAGAATATTAAAAACACGATACAACATTAAACATTCAAAACTTCCCCAAACAGGGCTGCCTTCAGGTGTCTTTTTTTTTACTTACTATTTATTCAGAAAATGTATATACCGCTTAACAAAAATCTGCAGCTGATTTACAGAAAAAGAATCAAAGTACAATAAGATATGCACAAAGTTCAGAATACAATTAATACATTTCGAATGCGTCATTTAAAACAGCCACTGAACAAGGTAGCGCTCTCAAACATCTCCAATAGACCTGAGTAAACAACCAAGCTTTTAGGAGACTTTCCCCCCCCCTCCCACCCTCCCCTCTGGACAGACCTTCGTTCTTCAGATCTTTATCCATGTACACAGTCTGTTCATTCGAGCTTGTATGTTTGGGTTGGCTTCACCCCTTTCTATCCAATTCCTGTAAATTGCCCATTTATTTGTAATTCTTTGGCATTTATTTTCCCAACTATCCTCTGCCGCTATCTGTGCAAATATTTCAGATTGTACGTATTCAAAAACATAATCATTCCATTTTCCCATTTCCCATTTAGCCTTTTCTTTCCATCCCAGTGCAATACCTTCAGGTGTCTTCTAAAAGTCAGATAGCTCTTTGTTTCTTTTGACATCTGGTGGGAAGGGGTTCCACAGGGAGGGCGCCACCACCGAGAAGGCCCTCTGCCTTGTTCCCCGTAACCTCACTTCTCGCAGTGAGGGAACTGCCAGAAGGCCCTCGGAGCAGGATCTGAGTGTAAAGGCTGAATAATGAGGGTGGAGACGCTCCTTCAGGTATACTGGGCCAAGGCCATTTAGGGCTTTAAAGGTCAGCACCAACACTTTGAATTGTGCTCGGAAACGTACTGGGAGCCAATGTAGGTCTTTCAGGACCAGTGTTATATGGTCTCGGCGGCCGCTCCAAGTCACCAGTCTAGCTGCCGCATTTGTTGTTTATTTCATTTTATTTATTAATTGCATACCGTCGTTCATCCGGAGATCAGAGGGCGGCTCACAAACATAAAAGCACAAAATGAGAAAACGAAAACACATAATAAAACAAAGAGGCAGAAGGGAGGGACCCTGAGGATCATCTAGCCCAACCCCCTGCAATGCAGAAATCAAAGCATCCCTGACACTCGGCCCTCCAACCTCCGCTCAGAAACCTCCAAGGAAGGAGAGCCCACCGTCTCCGGAGGGAGACTGTTCCACTGCCGAACAGCTCTTGCTGTCAGAAAGTTCTTCCCGGTGTTCAGTTGGAATCTCCTTTCTTGTAATTTGAATCCGTTGGCTGCGGTCCTGACCTCTGGGGCAGCAGGAATGTATTTGGCAGAAACGGAACTGCAGCAGAACACCCACAGCGTCGATTGCGGTGGAGAGAGGTTGGAAGGGAAATGGGGCCGGCAAGCCGATTTTTCGTACTCTGATGTAGCCACAGCGTGTTCTTGAGCAGCCAGGCTGCTGGCCCCGGAGTCGCTTGCTTTTGCCAAGTTGCTGAGCCCCAGGAGGGTTTTCCTTCACTAATGAGCCTTTATTGATGCTCTCTCCTCCTCTCCCCACCCCGTTCCCCTCTCAGGCTGAGCGGACTCTCCCCTTTCTTGGGCGACAACGACACAGAAACCCTCAACAACGTCCTGGCAGCCAACTGGTATTTTGACGAGGAAGCTTTTGAGGGCATCTCTGAGGAAGCCAAGGACTTTGTCTCCAACTTGATTATCAAGAACAAAAGGTCTGGGACCAGTTGGGGCAAAAGGGGGGAAGCTTTGCTCTTTTCTGTGTGGGAACCGATTAGCCTCCGGGTCAGCCAGAGAGCAAATGGAGAGGCACCGCACCCTTCTCTCTTTTAACATTTTCTAGCTGGAGGGAGACCAGTAGAAAATTGCACGGGCTATTTGGAATCACGGAATCATAGAGCTGGAAGGGACCAAAAGGGTCATCTAGTCCAACCCACTTTTCGCCCAGTGTGGGACTTGAACCCACGACCCTGAGTGTCTCATGCTCTACCGACTGAAGAAGTGAATCTGGCTTCTGCTGTGATGACAGAGGAAGTTTCTGGAAAACAGGGGAGGCGACAGAGGTTTCTAAAAGGAAGCAGGGTGCTGAGAAAGGGGGCAGAGAGACTTTTCCTCCCACCTCACATGACACTAGAAGTTGTGGACATCCATAAGGACCTAAAAAGAGCTGGCTGCTGGATCAGGCCAATGGCTCATCTAGTCCAGCATCCTGGCTGTTGGGGTTTTCCAACTAAATCCTATGCTGTTTTCATTTTGGTTTTAAATGGCGTTTATACCTCCTCTAAGCTGCCTGAAGTAAGTATTTGAAAGACAAAGTGTGACTCATCACATACCGTATTTTTTGCTCCATAAGATGCACTTTTTTCCTCCTAAAAAGTAAGGGGAAATGTCTGTGCGTCTTATGGAGCGAATGCATGGTCCCTGGAGCCGAATTGCCTAGGGGCCAAAAGCAGATCGTGCTCTTTTTTTTTTTTACAAAGAGAGAAGGGGGTGTTGAAAGGAAGCCGCTGAACAGCTGTTCAGCAAGTGATGGGGAGAGAGATAAGGCTCCCTTTCCAGCCCCGCCCCCTTGCCCAGGCCTCCATTGTTGAATGCAGAGGGAGGCTGTTTGTTTCCCCAGCGACATGTGACTGGCTGATTAGATTATCTGTCTGGAAACTGTAGAAATGGCTGTAGGACTAGAAGCTGCAGAACTGTGAGTTGAACCCCATAAAAACGGGGCTTTTCCTCTTTGAAAAAGAAGCTGCACCACTTTCAGCTGATCCTCAAAAAAACAGGGCTTTTCCCTTTGCAAAAAAGCTGCACCACTTTGAGCTGATCCTCAAAAAAACAGGGCTTTCCCCCTTTCCTCCTCTAAAAACTAGGTGTGTCTTATGTTCAGGTGCGTCTTATGGAGCGAAAAATGTGGTGGATAGATAGATAGACAGAAAGGTAGGTAGGTAGGTAGCACCCAGGAACATCATTCACACGGACCTCTCACCTGCCCTTAAAGGAATTAAAGTTAAGAACATAAAGTTAAGAACATCAGGCAAATGACCCATCTAGTTCAGCATCCTGTTCTTATAGTGGCCAACCAGATGCCTATGGGAAATCTGAAAGCAGGAGTCGAACACAAGCCCTCTGCCCTCCTGGGGTTTCCATCAACTGGTATTCAGAAGCATTGCTGCCCCCAGCTGGGGAGGCAGAACAAAGCCATAATGACTAGTAGCCATTGGCGACCCTCTCCCTTTCCATGAATTTGCCTTGTCCTCTTTTAAAGGCATCCATGTCTCCTGCTGGAGGGCGTTCCACAGTTTATCTCTCCACTGCATGAAGAAGGATTTCTTTTTATCTGTCCCGACATTTGGCTTCCTTGGATGCCCATGAGTTCTCGTGTTCTGAGAGGGGGAAGAAACACACCCTTAGTAGTGAAGATAGCTATTCTTGATTAGAAAAGGAAATAAATTTGAAGAATGTAGCTTTCTCAACGTCTTGAGAGCCAGTGTGGTGTAGTGGTGAAGAGCAGTAGTCTTGTAATCTGGTGAACCGGGTTCATGTCTCCTCTCCTCCGCATGCAGCTGCTGGGTGACCTTGGGCTAGTCACACTTCTCTGAAGTCTCTCAGCCCCACTCACCTCACAGAGTGTTTGTTGTGGGGGAGGAAGGGAAAGGAGAATGTGAGCCGCTTTGAGACTCCTTCGGGTAGTGATAAAGCGGGATATCAAATCCAAACTCCTCCTCCTCCTCTTCTTCTTCTTCTTCTTCTTCTTCCTCCCAAATGTCTCTCTCTCTATTTTTTTAAAAACGATTGGAGGTCTGATGTGTGGGTAAAGGGTGATGATATCTGAGTTTTCCCTCAAAACTCCCTGCATATTGCATTACTTGCTGCTGCACCTGAGATTTTGAAGCTGGGTTTGGGTGGCAGTTGAGATGCTTACGGTTCTCTGGGACAGAGATCCAGTTAAAGGATGAACCTTATCCCAACCCTGCAGACCAGCTGTTATCACCACTCTCCAGAAAGTTGTGATACATGGGATATCCAAACTGCGTGTTTGGTGGGGGCCATGCCCATAACACAATAACAACACAGCAGGATAAAAACACCCCATGGGGGGGGAGGGGAGCTGCAGTAACTGGCTGTGTGTGGCACCAATTGGCTGCTGACTGTGCAGTCGACAACTTCCTCCCCAACCGGCAGCAGAAGTTGAGTGCGAATTCTGCAAGGCAAGTTGGAACGCAGACTCTGTTGGATGTGCTTTCTATTTATTGCAGGGTTTTGTACATTGCAGGATGGGGAGGGGCTAGGGGTTCTGGGATACAGCAGCTGCAGGTAGTGACCCCCCCCCCCGATAACCTTGGTCTCTTGCCCCCCCCTCCCCAGCGGACGCCTGAGCGCCGCACAGTGCCTGCAACACCCCTGGCTCAACAACTTGGGAGACAAAGCCAAGCGGGTCAACCGGCGGCTGAAATCCCAGGTCCTGCTCCGAAAATACGTGATGAAGAGGCGATGGAAGGTATTTGCTTATTTATTAAATTTCTATCCTGAGCTTCCTCCCCAAGGAAATGGGCAGCCGGTCGTGGGAGGGAGCTCGCCATATCCGGAAGGGGGGGACAGCGGCCCATTTCCCCACTCTCCTGTGAGTCAACCCACAAGCTTTGGGCTCAGAGTGGGAGGTAGTGCAGTGGCTGCTATTGGGCCACCCACTGTTTTGGAGTGGGGTTCAATCACATACCAGCGGAATTCAGGTGGCGCAAGTCTAGTTGAGTGGGGGGGCCTTGCACAACAAACCTGCTCCCCCCCCCCAAAATAAGACTTTTTGCAGCGAGGACAGAGAAAGGAAAATGCCCTGGGAAGTTTGATATAACAGTAAACCCAAAATCTTTTTTTAAAAATTTTTTAAAACAGTATTCTTATACATTAAAATTATTTTCAGCTTTTGCACATCTGAATTCCCAGACTTCCCCCCGCCTTCCCCTGGTTTCCAATTTTTATCTGTTCTTTTATCTGTTGCATCAAATTGCATTTTTTCAAAATCATTTTATATCCTTTTTTAACTTTAGTCTTATTACATTAGAACTGTTATAACAATTGCTACTGGAAGGTGCTACTGGAAGGAATTTGTTTTATTTTGTTCAGACTACGGCAGACCAACGCGGCTACCTACCTGTAACTATAACAATCCTAGTTACAGGTAGGTAGCCGTGTTGGTCTGCCATAGTCAAAACAAAATAAAATAAAAAATTCCTTCCAGTAGCACCTTAGAGACCAACTAAGTTTGTTCTTGGTATGAGCTTTCGAAGTGTGCATGCACACGAAAGCTCATACCAAGAACAAACTTAGTTGGTCTCTAAGGTGCTACTGGAAGGAATATTTTATTTTATTTTGTTTTGACTATAACAATCCTGTTAACTTTTTAAATATCTACAATGTTCTTTAAGGTACTCTATAAATTTCTCCCACATTTTGCTAAAAAAAATTATCAGCTTAGTTTCTGATCTCCACGGTCAACTTTGCCATTTCGGCATAGTCCATCATCTTGGTTATCCACCCTTGGTTGGAACTTTCTCTTCCTTCCACTTATGGGCAAAAAACATTCTTTTAAAGTACTTTGGTATTTCATCCCCTATTATTCCCAATAGAAAAGCTTCTGGTGTTTTTTTTTTTTGATAAAGGCTAACTTGAACATTTTTTTCAATTCATTACATATCATTTCCCAGAATTCTTTTACTGTTTTACATGTCCACCACAGTAAACCCAGAATCTTACCCAGGGCTCCCACAGACCATTTCCCCTTCCTTGTAGGTAACAGAAGAAATTCTGCAATGGAAGTTAGAAGCACAAACCTTGATTTGCATACTTTATTTGCATTGCAGAATGCAGCTTTCCTTGATGCGGAATTTTAATTTATTATAATTTGGCCCTGCGGTGTGAGCTTTCTAGCCTTGATGCTTCCCCCCTTTTTTCCTCACTCTTGTTTGCCTTTTCTTTTTCAACCGCGCAGAAAAACTTCATCGGCGTCTGTGCTGCGAACCGGTTCAAGAAGATCACCAGCGCGGGATCCCTGACCGCGTTGGGCATCTGAGTGGCGGGGCTGGAAGCGGGCAGAATCGAGCGACACGTGGACGGAAAGGGGGCAGGGGGAACCCCGACGGGAAGCTTGAACTGTGTTGTGCTCCTGGTGCCCCACGTCTCAGGGGACTTGCTTGGGCAAGAGGATTGGGGCCTGCCCCAGAGGTGGCTCCATCCCGGAGAGCTGGGGGCAAGAAGCCGGTGGATGCCGGCCTGGAACATTTTAGCAGGGAAGCTCCTTCCATGTGTAGGATATTTGCTCTCTCCAATAGCAGCCCCATATTCCCGCGCAGTTCCCACTAAGCGAGTCTTCCCCACCTCACCGTCCTCCTGTTTAGTGGATATTGTGCTGCCTCTTCTTCTTGGGACTCCACGCTCCACACAAACCCACCTTTGTGGGTGCCGTGCTGTTTTTGGACTGCTGCTAAGGACCTCACCCGACATACGTCTGACCGTTTTCTGCTTCCAAGGGACCTTCCGAAACCACCGCAGCCAACTGTATCTCCTTGCTACGCCTTGTTTTTTGCCTCCGATTCCACCGTGCAAACTTTAAGGAAACTGGTTTATGGGATGGCTGCGGCTTGGCTGAACTGCAGTTTCCCCGCTATGACTGTCCTCTCCCCAGCCGCCGGGACTGGTTCTGTAACCTACAGGGCTTTATCCCCAGCGAGCCAAAATCTTGACCCCACGGTGCTGCGGAGAGCACCTTCCCAAGCCCCAAGCCTGTGCTTACAGGGGGTATTGGATCCCCCACCCCACCCCCTGACTGAGAAAGACGGCTCCCAAACTTTTCCTATAAGGATTTTGCCAGGCTGCCAACCCTGTGCCCTTCTCCCTTTGCAGAATGGCTTCTCTGCTTCCAATCTGCTTGCACCACCCACAAACCGATCGCTACCTTGACACCCCCCCCCAGACCTCTCTGCTCTGCCTTTTTGCACAGAAGTTGTGCCTCATGACCCTGCTTAGGAAGGCCTTGTCCGTTCCTGCCCCCGCTACCTTCCCCAGGGCGTACTCCCGGCCGTTTCGCAGTGCCCCCTGCATGCTCTTGGAGTTAGCTGAGGTTCCTCTAGCGCAAGCAATGCCTTGTCCCCGCAAGGGCAGCCTTGCAGATCCTCCCCCCCCCCAGCACCAAAAACACACGCACACACCGAAAACAACCCCAAGGACTTGAACCCCACTGTGCCATGCCGGCTTGGACTGCTGTGGGAAGCTGATAATGCGGACAGGAAACTGCCTTTTCCGGCCTGCGCACTCGGAGATCCTCTAAGGCTCTGGGCGTGCAGGAAGCAAACAACCGGCATTCCTGGAGGAACATCCCCAGATGGGCAGCTGGTGCAGAGGAGGAGCTGGAGAAAAAGAAGACAGCATTGTGCAAACCACTTTATGCTAACCTCTTTGCCCTCCTGAGCTGCCGAAGGGTCTGCAAGGGGAAGGGGAGAGGTGGAAGGGGGTGGGGGGAGAGCAAGGCTCTTGCATCCCTCCCCCCCCCACCACCAGAGGAAGAGGGGAAGGAGATGGACTAATGAAGACCATCTGGGCTGGGCTGGCCTCGCCACTGCCGCCTCCTCGCCCATCTGAAAGGGCTGCTTCAGAGCCGGCCACCAACAGAGAGGAACTGCTCCGAGTGTGCCTGTTGAGTGGAGATCTCCTCCATCAGCCCGGGGTCACTCCCCTGTAGATCCCGCGAAACCGGCCTCAAACGGAACTGCAGGCCAAAGCCCAGCGTGTTTTGCAAAAACCTCTTTTATTATTTAAACTTCCCTCCAACTCCCCGTTAGGTTAATGACCCAGAATAACCCGGGTAAACGTAGTTCCGTGGAAGGGTGTGGGGGGGAAGCAGGGGTGTTGACAACAGTTTAATTGTGGCTTTCAGTTCCTGCAGCACTGTGCTGTGCTTTGGGAATCCTCACTGCATGTGTCTTTCCCGCAGCCGAGCCAGGTAGGTCACTCGTGAGCCCATTTTCCTGATGGGCAAGCTGAGGCCAGAAGGAACCGGTACAAGGTACGTGTGGGCTGCCACCGAAAGGAGAAACCTGGGGTCTCTCCCATCTCCTGCTTGGCAGGGGGTTGGACTGGATGGCCCTTGTAGTCTCTTCCAACTCTATGATTCTATGATTCCTGGTAATATGTACAGGCTGCCCCAACCTGGCGCCTCCAGATGTTCTGGACTACAACTCCCAACAACATCACCCAGCATATCTGCTGGCCAGGGTTGGTGTTGGAAGGGCAGTAGCCCAGTGGCAGAACACTGGTCCCAGGTTCCATCCCTGGCATCTCCAGGTAGGGCCGGGAAAACGCCCCACTTGAAGCCCTTGCAAGTCAGTGTAAGCAATGCTCAGCTGAATGGACCCATGAGTCTGACTTGGAATCATGCAACTTCATGTTTTCCATTGTGATGGAAGGGGGTGGACCCTGCTTCCTGGGAGGTTTTTAAGCAGAGATTGCGATGCCCATCTGTCATGGAATCTCAAGTTGAGATTCCTGCCTTGCGAAATGACTGTCAGGGACCCTTCCCTCTCTACAATAACATCTAGAGGGCAGCAGGTTGGAGAAGGCTGATGTAGAAGACAAAGCCTGAGACTGGACGAGCTTTTCCAAATCTCCCCAATGACGTGTGGAGCAAGGATACACTTGGAGCATGATGCAATCCCAGTCACACACTCACTACCCTTGAGCATATCGCCAAGGGATCCATCCATCCATCCCTCTCCCTGCCTCACTTCGGCCTCTGCACTGCTGGCAACTCAAGGAGCATCTGCCTGACTAGGGAGTTAAGAGCAGCTCTCCTGGGACCAGGTCCGACACCTTCTCTGCCAGATAACCAAAGGATCTAGACCCTCTCTTCTGTGCAGGATGCCCCAAGCTCATTTGGGATGGTTGTTTCTGAAATTTTCCAGGCCACTTCCTCCTTGGTTCCGTAAACTCATCCCTCTGCCCTATAAAAAGCGCCATTCAGAATAGCATCCTGCGCAAACCCACAACAGAACAGAGGAACACGATAAAATTCCAAGCAGCCGCAGTTAGTTGCACATTTGTTCATAAACCCAGTTAAAACGATTTAGTTCAATTAATTCGACACAATTCATGTACTTGATCTGCCTTTGCCTCTTAGTACTCCCCCCCCCCCTGAAAACAGGTAAAGGATCCCTGGATGGTTAAGTCCAGTCAAAGGCAACTATGGGGTTGCAGCGCTCATCTTGCTTTCAGGCCGAGGGAGCCGGCGTTTGTCCACAGACAGCTTTCCGGGTCATGTGGCCAGCAGGACTAAGCCGCTTCTGGTGCAACAGGACGCCGTGACGGAAGCCAGAGCGCACAGAAAGGCCGTTTCTCTTCCCGCCGCAGCGGTACCTATTTATCTACTTGCGCTGCTGTGCTTTGCTGGGTTGGCAGGAGCTGGGACAGAGCAACGGGAGCTCACTCCGTCGCGGGGATTCAAACTGCCTGGCTTCAGATCGGCAAGCCAAGAGAGCCAGTGTGGTGTAGTGGTTAAGAGCAGTAGACTTGTAATCTGGTGAACCGGGTTCGCATCTCCGCTCCTCCACATGCAGCTGCTGGGTGACCTTGGGCTAGTCACACTTCTCTGAAGTCTCTCAGCCCCACTCACCTCACAGAGTGTTTGTTGTGGGGGAGGAAGGGAAAGGAGAATGTGAGCCGCTTTGAGACTCCTTCGGGTAGTGATAAAGCGGGATATCAAATCCAAACTCTTCAAGAGGCTGAGTGCTTTAGACCATAGTGCTACCATCGTCCTTCCCAGAGGGGAACTACTTCCTACTTTGGGAATCACTGATTTAGCAGTGGAGAAAAGGGCGTGTTTTTCTGTCCATTTTAACTTTGGTCTGATGCTGGAGGCGGGGAGTGTGTGGTTGGGATTGCGTGTATTTTCTGACAGTTGCGGGAGGGCAGATCCTGTGTCTATTGATTTACTAAGCTTCTCCCCAGTTCCACAAAGTTCTCCAGCGTGGGTTTGTCACGGTGCCTCCCCATGGAAAAGAAGCAGTTTCTGCTCTCCCCCTTCCCCCCCGGTTGTGTCTGGCTGAGTGATCTCTTGATGTGCCCCCAGCGCCCCCACCCCTTGCCACTCCTGGCTGAATGTAAATAAATGTACAGATTCAAGTACCAGTCCTTTGTCTTGCGTCCTCCAAAGGAGGGTGGGGAGGGCTGCATTTTTCTGAGTGCAGCAGGGTTGGGCTAGATGACCACTGGGGTCCCTTCCAACCTTACAGTTCTGGGTTGCTACGTCCTGCACTAGCAATGGGGAAGGGGCAGTGCGGTCTTAAGGCCCTGGGGGCACTTTTTTTTTATTAGTGAAAAGGTGAGTAAGAAGTGGCACGGCTGAAGCTTATACAATTATGTATCGGGTTTATAAGATTACGGCATTGAGAAATTCTTTCTCCTTCTCTCATAACGTGAAAACTTGTGGAGTTCCTAAGAAGCTGAACGTTGAAAGATTCGGGGCAGAGAAACGAAAATACTCCTTCGGACAGCACACAGTTAAACTATGAAACTTTATCCCACCGGAGGCAGCCTAGGCTGCTTTTTTTGGGACAAAGTAATAATCATAAATAAATAAGAATAAAATTGTGCACCCCACCACAAGACCATTCCATTGTAACTATCCAACCTCCCAAAATTTCAGCACCTCTTGCGATGGTTTGACCCCTTTCCATTTTAACAGCACAAGTTCTACAAACACCCTCCATATCTCCTCAAAATCATCTCTCCTGCATATTCCCCTTGTTACCTTAATGGCGCATGTTAATTTATCACTAATGGCCATATCCAACACCTCCTTACACCTTTCTTCCATTTTACATTCTGCTTGCCCCTTCCACTTCCTAGCTGTCATGATTTGTGCGGCTGTCAATAAATTTGTTAACAAGTCCTTCATGGTCTGGGAACCTCCCACCCCATCGTAAATTGATAATAATGCTACCTCTGGACTTTCAGTCACTAGGTGGCTTTAAAAGAAAAAGATGAGGCAAACCTGTGGAAGAGAGGACCAGCCGGGATTACTAGGCTATGCACTCCACAGTTGGAGACCTGCAATGCTTTTGACTCCCAGTTGCTGGAAACTGCAGGAGGAGAGAGGGCTCTTGCGTTCGAATCCTGCTTGCTGGTTTCCTGCAGGCACCTGGTCAGCCCCTGTGAGAAGAGGACACTGGGCTAGATGAGCCACTGGCCTGATCCAGCAGACTATTATTATGTTCTTATGCCTTGGGTTCCAGGTATGCACCCCTGGGGCAGCAGGTAAGCGGAGGAGAGTGGTGGCCCTTGATTCTGGGTGCTTGATTCTGGGAACAGCCTCCCACGGAAAGTGATGGACTCTCCTTCCTCCGAGGCTTTTAAGCAGAGGTTGGATGGCCACCTGTCAGGGGTGATTTATTTGAGATTCCTGCATTGCAAGGGGGCTGGACTAGATGACTCCTGGGGTCCCTTCCGACTTTGCAATTCTGTGACACGGGCTCAGCTCCTGGCTCCCTGCAGGCTGAGCTCCTCCGCTCAGTCTTCAGCCGAGCTGCCGGTCAGCAGGCTTGCCAGACCAGCCACTGCCTCGCTCTCGCTGCCCTGCGATTGGATGGTTCTATATATAGAATCTCCTTCCCAAGAGGGCATCCAGCTGGCTGCAGCTTCCCAGAATGGCATTCAGGAGAGGTTGCCCAGGGTGTTTCACAAGCCTGCGATTGCACAGCATGGCCCTGTCCCAGTCTGCCGGAGGAGCCCATGGGGGCAAGGCAGGCCATGTGCTGCAGCACCCATGGCTGATCCCAAGCCTGAACGTGTGCAGAGGAGGGTGACCAAGATGATCCAGGGTCTGGAAACCAAGCCTTATGAGGAACAGTTGAAGGAACTGGGTATGTTTTGCCTGGAAAAGAGACTGAGAAGAGAGCCATCATCAAATATCTCAAGGGCTGTCACGTGGAAGAGGGAGCAAGCTTGTTTTCTCCAGCTCTGGCGGGTAGGACTCGAACCCATGGCTTCAAATTGCAGGAAAGGAGATTCCGACTGAACATTCAGATTTTTTTTTTGGCAGTAAGAGCCTTTCGGCAGTGGAACAGACTCCTACGAGAGGTGGTGGACTCTCCTTCCTTGGAGGTTTTTAAGCAGAGGTTGGATTGGCCTCTGTCATGGATGCTTCAGCTGAGATTCCTGCATTTCAGGGGGTTGGACTAGATGACCCTCGGGTCCCTTCCATTCTATGATTCTATAACAGAAGTGGCATTTAGTGGTGTCCTATGAGCTAGACGTGTACTTTGTGGTGAGATGAGATCTTTTCTCTCCATCTGCCTCTCTTGGTTAGTGTTTCCTTCCAGCCTTTCCCGGCGCAAGGAAGACCGTTCTTCTCCACTCAAGATTAGTTTTATACAGAGCGTCTCATTGATGCTTTGCTTCCCTTGGGAATAGAATCAACTTCTGTCACTTTCCAGATGTGGTTTTGCAGATTGACCAGTTCCTAATAATTGGTGTTCAGGGATGACCTTTGCAGAGCCTTCATTATTTGCAGGCAGGGAACACATACAAAGGGTCTTTGTGGGTTTTGGAAATGTGTTTGTGGACAGCAACAATTGGGGATAATACTGTATGTGCATTTCTTCTCCTCTCTCTGTCCCTGGGTCATGCCAGATCCTGTCCTGCCAGCAAGAGCTGATGGATCCCTCCTCTCTCCCGAACACCCCTATATCCACTGGGCATTCTGTTGCCTTTGCGGTTTGTCAGCTGTCCAGAGAAGGAGCTCTCCCTGCTGATGATTTCAAGTGAGCGACCGCACAAGCAATGTTGCATTGGCAACCTTTTATTGGAAGAACATTGTTGCACGCCACTTCAAACTCTGAGCAGCGCGAGATTCCAGGGCTTCCTAGCGCCGAGGCACTGCGGAAACTGTGGTGTCTTCATTATATATGGTTTATTTACACATCTATGCAACCTGAGCCTACGATGGAGGGGTTCACCAGCATTCATGCCCCCCACCCAAAGGGTCTCCCGTAGCCACAGGCTTGGATTCAAATAGAAATCAAATGTTGCTCTCAAGCGTTGCTCCGACTCCCTCTCTCCAGCTTGCTTCACTTCCAAGTCACATCACTGCAACTCAGTTGGTGAGAGTGTGGTCCTCATAATGCCAAGGCTGTGGGTTCGATCCCTGTATGGGCAGTAGCTTATTCCTGCATTGTAGGGGGTCAGACTAGATGATACTCAGGGTCCCTTCCAGATCTACAATTCTACAAGCCTAAATTCTGGCTTTGTCTTCCAACTAGCCACAGAGCTCTTCACCCGGGGGTCAGCAAACGTTTTCAGCAGGGGGCTGGACTATATTTTGAGGGGGGGGGAATGAACGAATTCCTATGCCCCACAAATAACCCAGAGATGCATTTTAAATAAAAGCACACATTCTACTCATGTAAAAACACCAGGCAGGCCCCACAAATAACCCAGAGATGCATTTTAAATAAAAGGACACATTCTACTCATGTAAAAACACACTGATTCCCAGACCATCCGCAAGCCGGATTTAGAAGAAGATTGGGCCGGATCTGGGCCCCGGGCCTTAGTTTGCCTACCCATGACCCAGGCAGCGATCACTTCACCGGGAACCTAGCCTGGATATTATTTGAACACTTGCTGGAATCCAGGGCTTAGAAGGGTCTTGGCATACAGCTTCCTGCTCCCCACCCAAAACTCATAACAAAAATCTTTACAGGAAAGCACACACGTTTTCAGATTTGAAGAACATTGTCTTACTTTTCTCCATGCAAAATCCGATTGCTTCTTCCGCCACCCACTAGGCTGTGTGAGTAATCGGAGTCCCAGGGAAGGAAGGGGGGGTATCCAGTCCGAGAGGGCAGGAAGAGGGGAAAGTCTGCAATCCCATGAAAGAGGTGAAGGTCTGTCTGGGAAGGGGGAGTGTGCTTGTAGGGCCAAGTGAGGACTCCATCACTACTGCAAGGGGTTGGGCACCGTCCCTGAAATTATAGGAACCCCAACCAGGGCCGGATTTAGGTTTGATGCGGCCCTCAGCTACTGAAGGTAATGGGGCCCTTTATATGTCCAGCTGTCCTTTGTCAACAACAAATTGCCACTGTTTTTGTGTTGAATATATGCTATATGGTAATTTATGGACCTAATAGGTATCTAAAGCCATTTGCACATAACAAAATATGTATTTTATCAAAGTAATTGTTGAACTGAAACACAATTAAGAAGAAGTATATTAATAGTGAAATACAGGCAGGGCCCGTTACTTACATCAAAGGTGCCTACACAACACAAAGCACTGTTGCTGTTTGTAAGTTTTATTTTATTTGTTTTTTATCTTATATTTTGGAAATGTACATCCAGGGTTTTTTTTTTTGGGGGGGGGGCGCAAGAGAGTGGGGCCCTAAGCTATAGCTTGTTTAGCTTATATGTAAATCCGGCACTGACCCCAACGCAAGAGACCATTTGAACCTCAGTCCCAGCCAAGGCTGGCTGCTGAGGAATATCGTCACAGAAAGAAATGTCTTTTAGCAGCTGGTGCGACAGAAACAGGAACTTGGTTTGGTTCACATTTCACAGATTCAGAATCATAGGGTCATCTGGTGCAACCCCCTGCAATGCAGGCATCTCAATTAAAGCATCCAGGACAGGTGATCGTCCAACCTCTGCTATTATTATTATTATTATTATTATTATTATTATTATTATTATTATTATATTTATTTGTACCCATCTGGCTGGGTTTCCCCAGCCACTCTGGGTGGCTTCCAACAAATATTAAAATACATGAAAATATCACACATTAAAAACTTCCCTGAACAGGGCTGCCTTCAGATGTCTTCTGAATGTAAGGTAGTTGTTTATCTCTTTGACATGAGATGGGAGGGCGTTCCACAGGGCGGGCGCCACTACCGAGAAGGCCCTCTGCCTGGTTCCCTGTAGCTTTGCTTCTCGCAGTGAGGGAACCGCCAGAAGGCCCTCGGCGCTGGATCTCAGTGTCCGGGCTGAACGATGGGGTGGAGACGCTCCTTCAGGTATACAGGACCGAGGCCGTTTAGGGCTTTAAAGGTCAGCACCAACACTTTGAATTGTGCTCGAAATGTTGTTGTTGTTCAGTCATTCAGTCGTGTCCGACTCTTTGTGACCCCATGGACCAGAGCACGCCAGGCACTCCTGTCTTCCACTGCCTCCTGCAGTTTGGTCAGACTCATGTTGGTTTAGCTTCAAGAACACTGTCCAACCATCTCATCCTCTGTCGTCCCCTTCTCCTTGTGCCCTCCATCTTTCCCAACATCAGGGTCTTTTCCAGGGAGTCTTCTCTTCTCATGAGGTGGCCAAAGTACTGGAGCCTCAACTTCAGGATCTGTCCTTCCAGTGAGCACTCAGGGCTGATTTCCTTCAGAATGGATAGGTTTGATCTTCTTGCAGTCCATGGGACTCTCAAGAGTCTCCTCCAGCACCATAATTCAAAAGCATCAATTCTTCGGTGATCAGCCTTCTTGATGTACTGGGAGCCAATGTACTGGGAGCCAATGCAGATCTCTCAGGACCAGTGTTATGTGGTCCCGGCGGCCACTCCCAGTCACCAGTCTAGCTGCCGCATTCTGGATTAATTGCAGTTTCCGGGTCACCTTCAAAGGTAGCCCCACAGAGAGCGCATTGCAGTAGTCCTCCAAGGAAGGAGAGTCCAGAACTATCCCAAGGGAGACCGTTCCACTTTCAGCAGGGAATTACCTGAGTTGTCCTTCTCGAACCAAGGCATGGACTTAAGCAGCTAGTCTTCAAAATCTGCACTTCTCCAGCTTTGAAGTTTGAAGTTCCCCCACCGAGAAAAGAAATGCAAAAAGGCACACACTCATGGAAGTTAGCACACGAAAGAGAATTACATTCAGGGAAATGACTTGCACAGACATGTACACTGGAACAAATTGTATGCAGTTAGGAGAAATGCGCACTGCCGTACCGGTGGTTTTGCATGAGGACTTTACAAAATAGCAATAATGGTAGGCTGATACGGGAATGCGGCAAACTCGAAAAGATTGGGGGAAAGAGAAACTGGGATTGGCATATTCTTCCATCCCTGGGTAAGGCACACAGAGGATGTGTGCCTTATCAAGGAGTAGAAGAATCTGTCAGTTTTGACACACAGAGAGAAATGTGTGTGGTGATGATGAGTTGGACATTATAAATAAAAGTAAGGTAACCTTTAGGTATAAATATTATCCCATCACCTCCTGGCAAATAGTCCCATCACCTCCTGGCAAATAGAAGGGGAAGGAAATGGAGGCAGTGAGAGATTTCACTTTCTTGGGTTCCATGATCACTGCAGATGGTGACAGCAGTCACGAAATTAGAAGACGCCTGCTTCTTGGGAGAAAAGCAATGACAAACCTAGACAGCATCTTAAAAAGCAGAGACATCACCTTGCCGACAAAGGTCCGTATAGTTAAAGCTATGGTTTTCCCAGTAGTGATGTATGGAAGTGAGAGCTGGACCATAAAGAAGGCTGATCGCCGAAGAATTGATGCTTTTGAATTATGGTGCTGGAGGAGACTCTTGAGAGTCCCATGGACTGCAAGAAGATCAAACCTATCCATTCTGAAGGAAATCAGCCCTGAGTGCTCACTGGAAGGACAGATCCTGAAGCTGAGGCTCCAATACTTTGGCCACCTCATGAGAAGAGAAGACTCCCTGGAAAAGACCCTGATGTTGGGAAAGATGGAGGGCACAAGGAGAAGGGGACGACAGAGGATGAGATGGTTGGACAATGTTCTCGAAGCTACTAACATGAGTTTGTGATTCTCTGCTTTTTAAGATGCTGAATCACCTTAAGGTTGCCAAATACCAATGCTGGGCATAGTGCCTCTGTCAACAGTGTTACCAGAGAACTAACTGGCATTGTGTGCCCCACCCCACAACCTCTGTCAAAGGATTGCAAAACCCTGGCTGGTGAGGGACGACAGAGGATGAGATGGTTGGACAGTGTTCTCGAAGCTACTAACATGAGTTTGGCCAAACTGCGGGAGGCAGTGAAGGATAGGCGTGCCTGGCGTGCTCTGGTCCATGGGGTCACGAAGAGTCGGAAACGACTGAACAACAATAAATATTATAACTCATTTGTATGGCCCATCTTCCCTCCAGGTTGCTAAGAATGGCATCCCATCTTAAGCTCAAAACAGCCCTTTGAGGGAGGTTCAGCTGAGAGAGAAGATGGGGGAATGGCCAGTTTTCAATCCTTGTAGCTGTGCAAGGATTTGAATGCAGGTCCTGCTGGCATAAGGCCTGAACTGTCTTCTTCCAAGAGTTCACAGGTCCCCAGCATTTGTGTGTATGTGTGTGGGGGGGGGGAGTTTTCCTGCTCCACCTACCCCTGTGCCCCTTTTCACATCCTCCCCTTTCCCAGCGCCTTTGCAGAGGAGCAAAACACACTTTCCAAAAACAAACAGACCAGCCAACGTCAGCTCCTCTGAATGGTGCCAGCACAGTCAGACTTGGCTCACTGGCCAGGACTGTCACATCCAACCTCTTTCAGACTCCCTTTCACTGACGCTGGCGAAAAGAAAGTCTCTCTCTCTCTCCCTCCCTCCCTCCCTCCGTCTGTCTGTCTCTCTTTTCAACCCCCACCATCAGATTCCAACTGAGGAAGGAAAGTGAGTCAGGGACCAGCCTGGCGTCGCTGCCTGCCTGTTCCAGCCAAAATAGGCTGGCGGGGTGTGTGTGTCTGTGTGACCCAGCCAGATGCCAAGTCTTGGGGTTGACCTCGTGGCAAGGAAGGGCCACCGAGAGGATGCTGGCACTGCCCTGGGACAAACAATGACAGATGCTTCTGGGTACCTGCGTTAAGAGCACTCTTGAAGATGGTTGGGGGGGGGCACCACCTGGCCAGGGTAGTACGGCAGCAGCAGTGGTGGTTTGGCTTCAGGAGAAACCTAGAATTGTGGGGTCCTCTAAGGGTCCTGTAGTCCAACGGCCTGCAATGCAGCAATCTCAACTCAAGCACCCCCTAGGCATCTGGTCAGCCCAGGGCCGGCCCACTCATGAAGCAAGGAAAGGCAACTGCCTCAGGCAGCAGGATCCTGAGGGGCAGCGGATCTTAAAGTAGATTTTGATTGCAGAGGAGGGCGACCAAGATGATCGAGGTTGTAGAAACTGTTATGTACTGAGTTGAATAGGATCCAAACTACAGCAGTCTGATTGGTCCTAGAACAATAGGATTGAGATTGCAGCAGTCTGATTGGTCCCAGAACAATAGGATTGAGATTGCAGCAGTCTGATTGGTCCGCAGGAGCCACCCAATCCAGCTCCAGGTGGAAGTGAATCCGCACTCCGATTGGCATACAGGAGTATCCCGGAATTAGCCAATCACGTGGGGCCCATTGTGTAAATAGTGTATATAAAGCAAACGTTTTGGGGGAACTGCATTCCTCACTACTATGAGCTGAATAAAGAGCATGAAATTCACACTGGACTCCGAGTATATTTCAGAAACCAAGCCTTATGAGGAACGGTTGAAGGCGCTGGGGATGTTTCGGAGCCTGAGAGGAGATACGATAGCCATCTACAAATATCTCAAGGGCTGTCCCATGGAGGAGGGAACAAGCTTGTTTTCTCCTGCTCCGGAGGGTAGGTCTTGAACCGGCGGCTTCAAGTTACAAGGAAGGGGATTCCGACTAAACATCGGGAAGAACGTTTGGACAGCAAGAGCTGTCACACAAGAGGTGGTGGACTCTCCTCTCTTGGAGGTTTTTAAGCAGAGGTTGGATGGCCACCTGTCATGGATGCTTTAGCTGAGATTCCTGCCTTGAGGGGTTGGGCTAGATGACACTTGGGGATCCCTTCCAACTCTACAATTCCATGACTCTCTTTTTTCCTGGTTTTAATGTTCACTCCCCACTTCCTCCCTGGCAAGGAGGCAAGCGCCATTTTGCAGTTCAGAAGCCAAAATGCCTTGGGCCAGCCATGTGAGAACCGGATGCTGGACTAGATGGGCCATTGGCCTGATCCTGCAGGCTCTTCTTCTGTCCTTACGACACCCAGGTAGTGTTGCAATGTCTCACGGCCTCCGGGAAGCGACGTGAGGTTGCTAAGCGAGAGGCTGGCCGCCGGCGTGCCTTGCCTCCTTCGCGGTGCCAACGAGCTCCTTCCGCCTCTCCTTGAGCTGGGGAGAGTTTCCTCCCAGACCGTTTCCTGCTGACAACCCCTGACCAGTCCCTCCCAGTGACCACCCTGCGGCCCTGGCTGGGAACCAGAGCAGCAGCATCTGGTTTGAGTTACCCCGAGAGCTGCTGCTGACGTCTCCTTCCTGTCTGGTTCCCAGGAGTTTGGCTCTGCCCGAAATTATGTCGCCCACCTTCAGAGCTGGGCGTGGGGGGGGGGAGGAGGGGAGAGGCACAGCCTCAGAGCCCAGCATCCATCCAGGCTGCGGGGAGAGAGATGGCGATGGGGCCTGGCTGGCTTCCCTTTGCAGAGCTGACCACTCCTTGCGTTATTCTGGGCACGTATTGGGGTTTCTTTCGCTCGCCTCCGTCCCAGCCTGCTTCCCCAGGGGAGTTTCCCGGCCGGCTAGAAGAGGCTCTTGGTCATTGATTCACATTCCCTCAGACCTGCGGTAGCGTTGGGCTGCCAGGCTGGCTCCAGGCTATAAATGGCTCCAGGGTTGGTCGCGGTTGAGGCCAAGGGGACAGTCTGCCTCCAAGGGGGCCCTGGAAGATGAGGCAGAGGCCGGGCCCAGGGCATTCGGATGTGATGCTGAAGCACAGCGAGAGAAGCAGGCTGGAGGGGAGACCTCAAAAAGTCAAGGACGGAGAGGGTTGAGAAGCGAGCTGTGAAAAAGACTCTAGGGAGCAAAAATGGAGACACTGTACCTTTGTTTGTTTGTTTGTTTTGTAGCACAATAACACCTTTAGTAAAAACTAATTAAAAAAACAAAACAGAGAGGGCTGAACATGTCCCTGCCCCACAAGAAGATGCAAGGTAGTGACAAATTCTAAGCAAATCTGAGCTAATTCTCTCTGGTGGAACAGTCTTGGAGGTTTTTAAGCAGAGGTTGGATGGGCATCTCTCATGGCTGCTTTAGCTGAGATTCCTGTATTGCAGGGGGTTCGTCTAGATGACCCCGGGGTCCCTCTCCTCCGCCTCTTTTTACCACGTCTGTTGTGTTCTCGTTTTGTGTTTCCCTTCTACCTCTACGATTCTCTGATTTACTTAGAATTGGAAGTGGAGAGACAGTGTCACATAGTGGCTAGAGTGTCGGACTAGGACCTGGCAGAACAGGGTTCGAATCCCTCACTCGGTCATGTGGTTCGCTCCGTGACCTTGAGCCGGTCCCTGCCTCTTTCAGCCTACCCTACCTCGCAGGGGTGTTGTGAGGATTAAATGAGGGTGGGGAGAACCGTGTACACCACCTTGAGCTCCCTGAGAGGAAAGGGTGGGGAGACAAAAGCATTTAGGAAATAAAACAAATGAATCTGATGGGGGCTTTAGAGGCCGCGCTTGTCATACTGGAGATGGATGAGTCAGGGTGGCATCAGGGGACAGACCTCAATGGCAGAGTTGCACCTGGTTTCCGCGGAGAAGGGCCCAGACTCCGTCCTTGGCTCCATCTGCAGTCAAAAGGCTCAGGTAGGAGGTGATGGAAATACCCTTCTCTTTCCAGGGTCCTGGAAAAACAGCAGAGACCTGCTGGGGCAATTAAAAGCTCACAAAGTCCAGCATGCTGTTCTCTTTTTTTTTGACTCTAATAATAATTGTTACTAGTTTTCAATTATGGTTTTCCCAGTAGTGATGTATGGAAGTGAGAGCTGGACCATAAAGAAGGCTGATCGCCGAAGAATTGATGCTTTTGAATTATGGTGCTGGAGGAGACTCTTGAGAGTCCCATGGACTGCAAGAAGATCAAACCTATCCATTCTTAAGGAAATCAGCCCTGAGTGCTCACTGGAAGGACAGATCCTGAAGCTGAGGCTCCAATACTTTGGCCACCTCATGAGAAGAGAAGACTCCCTGGAAAAGACCCTGATGTTGGGAAAGATGGAGGGCACAAGGAGAAGGGGACGACAGAGGATGAGATGGTTGGACAGTGTTCTCGAAGCTACCAACATGAGTCTGACCAAACTGCGGGAGGCAGTGGAAGACAGGAGTGCCTGGCGTGCTCTGGTCCATGGGGTCACGAAGAGTCGGACAGGACTGAACAACAAAGCTCTCTCATGCTTGTGATCCCCTGTAGCTGATATTCAGAGGCAGACTTCATGGAGGAGAGGACTGCTAGCCATTGGGGGGGGGCAATAGAAATATTTAACTAACTGACCAATCACAACAGTTCTGCCCCCCCCCCAACAAAATCCTGGCTATGCCCATGCTACCTACTAGCCACAATGGCTCTGACCCTGCAGTTGGAGGCAGCAGTGCTTCTGAGTACCAGCTGCTGGAAACCGCAGGAGGGGAGGAGGATCTTGGGTTCGAGACCTGCTTGTGGGTTTCCTATTGGGACATCGGGTTGGCCACTGTGAGAGCAGGATGCTGGACCAGAGGGGCCACTGGCCTGATCCTGCAGGCTTGTCTTATATTCTTCCCTATGTTCTTGTGGTCCTAGAGGCAATCTTTGTTCGTCTTCCCAAGAATATGGACATGTGAGGCAGCCTGAAAAGGACCAAGCTAGATTTGATGCAGAAGGCAAGTGCGATGTCTCTTGACATGGGCTCCAAATTTGATTGGAGGCGGAGCATATAAGCTTAGCCTCCAGTCCCACCACACGGGTCACTTTCCTCCTTAGGAAATTAATCCCTTGTCCCAAGACGGGGAGATTAAATGATGCTGGCTATTTAAGGAGCACCCGTCCCGATTCCTTTGTGAATAGGCTAGCTGAGGGGTCACCCCACACTTCCCCAGGGCATTTCCCCATCACTTTCCTTCCTGCAAAACGTCTTGCTGTTGGGGGAAAGCGGCTTTGAATGCCTCCCATTGACTGTAACCACGCAGCCTGAATTTCCCAATGTGTGACAGAATCCCACCCGAAAACAACAACAGCCTGGAGGGGGGAAATGCCGCAGGAAAGAGGGGCCCTCCCAATAGGGGGAGAAGCCGCCAGCCATTCTTCCCCTTGACAACACAGCCCCATTTCTTCCTCCTCTCCCTTTGCTCTGCTCAGGAACATCTTCTCCCGCCACCAGGACTTGTGGGGTCGGAGGAAAGGGAATGGGATGGGGGCTGTGAGCTGGCGCTTCGACCCCAAATGCCGCTGTCGATCTTGGCTCTGGGGTAGCTGCAAAAGTCCTTCGGTGCCCCCAGGATGGAGCCAGAGTGGAGCCCCTTGCCGCTCTCCACCCCTTGCTTGCTTCCTCTGCCCAGATGCGCGGAGAACTTCTGTGGGATCTTGCTCTGTGCAGGCACTCATCCAGACCACCCACCCAGAGGAAGGAGGAAGAGGTGGGTGGGCAGGAATAGGAGCCAAAGATTTCTGGTACATTGAAAATATACTTGGGATTGCATCATGAATATGTGCATTTGTACATAAGGTGTGTGTGTTATTGTTCCCCAAAAATCTCTTTCCCCCCCCTTCCCCTGGACTTGGGATAATATTAGCAGTGCAAGTGAGCATCAGGCATCAGCCAGGTGACAGAATCCTGGCCAGCAGCTCTGTGGTCTTTTTATGAAGTTTACTTTATAAATTGAGAAAGTGGATGTTGTTGTTGTTGTTGTTCAGTCGTTCAGTCGTGTCCGACTCTTCGTGACCCCATGGACCAGAGCACGCCAGGCACGCCTATCCTTCACTGCCTCTCGCAGTTTGGCCAAACTCATGTTAGTAGCTTCAAGAACACTGTCCAACCATCTCATCCTCTGTCGTCCCCTTCTCCTTGTGCCCTCCATCTTTCCCAACATCAGGGTCTTTTCTAGGGAGTCTTCTCTTCTCATGAGGTGGCCAAAGTACTGGAGCCTCAACTTCAGGATCTGTCCTTCTAGTGAGCACTCAGGGCTGATTTCTTTGAGAATGGATAGGTTTGATCTTCTTGCAGTCCATGGGACTCTCAAGAGTCTCCTCCAGCACCATAATTCAAAAGCATCAATTCTTCGGCGATCAGCCTTCTTTATGGTCCAGCTCTCACTTCCGTACATTACTACTGGGAAAACCATAGCTTTAACTATACGGACCTTTGTCGGCAAGGTGATGTCTTTGCTTTTTAAGATGCTGTCTAGGTTTGTCATTGCTTTTCTCCTAAGAAGCAGGCGTCTTCTAATTTCGTGACTGCTGTCACCCAGCTTGCACTTCTGAGGAGAGCTATTCTCCCTCTCTCGTAACTCTAGAATTAGGGGGTATTCAATGAGGCTGCACGTTGGAGGATTGATGGAATCACAGAATCGTGGAGTTGGAAGGGACCCCAAGGGTCATCTAGTCCAGCCCCCCTGCAGGGCAGGAATCTCAACCACAGCATCCAGGACAGATGGCCAATCTCCAAGGAAGGAGGTTCCGTTCCACAGTCAAATAGCTCTTGACATCGGAAAGTAATTCCGATGAAATTACTTTCAGTAAGAAACCAGAGGCCTTCCTGTTGGGCATGACCAATCATGAGATACCCAGTCAGGATAGAGTGTTTTTTATGTATGCCACAACAGCTGCTAGAATTTTGATTGCAAAAAACTGGAAAGGTGAAGAGCTCCCGACTGTAGAAGAATGGCAGATGAAGTTAATGGACTTTATGGAACTCGCTGAACTGACCGCGAAGCTCCGAGACCAGAGGGAGGAGAAGGTGCAAGAAGATTGGAAGAAATTTAAAGATTATTTAAAAAATCGTGAAAAATTAGATATTTGAAGCAGAATCAGTGTATATAAGTGGCTTTAGTTATAAGATGTTAGGTAAAAATAGTATATTAGAAGTAATGTTTATGAAAGATTTATGTTATTAAATGCAGCAATAAGATATATGAGATAAGTTAGTTATTTGAAATTGTAATAAGAATAACGATGAATGATGGAAAAATAGTTATAAAGATACTAAAGTAAATTAGTATTGAACGCAGTTGAGAGAACGGGGGAAGTCCCCATATAAGATTTGAAATTAGATTGAAACATTAAGCATATATTGTTCCAGTGTTCGTGTTTTAGGTATGTATAAGTTTTCTTTCTTTTAAATGTTCATTTTTATTTTCAGTTTTTTATTGTATTTGTAGTGTTTTTATTGTGTTTGTGTGATTTATTGTGATTGTTGTTTAATGTGGAAAACTAATAATTTTTTTTTTTTTTTTTTTTTTTAAAGGAAAGTAATTCCTGATGTCCGGTCAGAATCTCTTTTCTTGTAACCTGAAGCCATTGGTTCAAGTCCTACCATCTGGAGCAGGAGAGGACATACCTGCAGGTAGTCATTTAGTCGTGTCCGAATCTTTGTGGCCCCATGGACCAGAGCACGCCAGGCATTAGTCTTCCACTGCCTCCCGCAGTTTGGTCAGACTCATGTTAGTAGCTTCGAGAACACTGTCCAACCATCTCGTCCTCTGTTGTCCCCTTCTCCTTGTGCCCTCAATCTTTCCCAACATCAGGGTCTTTTCCAGGGAGTCTTCTCTTCTGAACCTGCGAGTATAGGATGCTATACAAATTTAATAGATAATAATAATAATAATAATAATAATAATAATAGTAATAAAAAATAAATAAATAGACAAGCTTGCTCCATCTTCCATGTGACAGCCCTTAGATATGTGAAGGTGGCTATCATATCTGCTCTCAGTCTCCTCTTTCGCAGGCTAAGCATACCCATCTCCTTCAACCGTTCCTCATCAGGCTTGGTTTCCAGACCCTTGATCATCTTGGTCTCCCTCCTCTGCACACGTTTAAGCTTGTCAATGGAAGGAAGGACTTCTTCATGAAGCATGTAGTTAAAACTATGGTACTCTTTCCCACAGGAGACAGTGAGGGCCACCAGCCCGGGTGGTTTGAAGAAAGGATTGGACAAGTTCATGGAGGAGAGGGCTGAGCTCTGTCTCCATGCTTAGAAGCAGCAATGGCACTGAATAACAGTTGGTGAAAGTCTGGCGGTCGTAGAATCATAGAACTATGGAGCTGGAAGGGATCCCGAGGGTCATCTAGTCTGTTGTTGTTGTTCAGTCGTGTCTGACTCTTCGTGACCCCATGGACCAGAGCACGCCAGGCATGCCTATCCTTCACTGCCTCCCGCAGTTTGGCCAAACTCATGCCAGTCGCTTCGAGAACACTGTCCAACCATCTCATCCTCTGTCGTCCCCTTCTCCTTGTGCCCTCCATCTTTCCCAACATCAGGGTCTTTTCCAGGGAGTCTTCTCTTCTCATGAGGTGGCCAAAGTACTGGAGCCTCAGCTTCAGGATCTGTCCTTCCAGTGAGCACTCAGGGCTGATTTCTTTAAGAATGGATAGGTTTGATCTTCTTGCAGTCCATGGGACTCTCCAGCACCATAATTCAAAAGCATCAATTCTTCGGCGATCAGCCTTCTTTATGGTCCAGCTCTCACTTCCATACATTACTACTGGGAAAACCATAGCTTTAACTATACGGACCTTTGTCGGCAAGGTGATGTCTTTGCTTTTTAAGATGCTGTCTAGGTTTGTCATTGCTTTTCTCCCAAGAAGCAGGCGTCTTCTAATTTCGTGACTGCTGTCACCATCATCTATTCTAACCCCTTGCAATGAAGGAATCGCCGCTCAAGAATCCCCGATAGGTGGCGATCCATCATGCCGGGGTGTGTGGGTGGGGGCATTTTTGTGTGTACAATCTCCACAACTGCGCCTCCTTGTAGGATCCTTGTCAACAAACCCCAGGACGCCCACGTCAGGACAGGGTGGAATTTATATTGCAGCCGTTCTTCCATGCAACATTTTCCTTCTATGAACTAAAGACATCCGCTCACTTATTTTGGGAAAAGCCAAGGAGGAGTCCCCTTTGGGAAAGGAGACCTGTTCTCTGCGCTGGAAGTCCACTGAGAATCAAACCTATTATCCCACTGTGCTCAAAGCTGTTTTGGTAATAGCCCCGATGGGAGACTAAAGGTTGGGACCAGCAAAACATCTGGCAATTTGTGCGTGAATGAGTAACCCATCATAGGTTTGTCTGTGAGTGTGTGTGTGTGTGAGAGAGAAATCTGCAGTTGGGAAATCTGTGGTTGGGAACATTTGAGGACTCCTCCAGTAAACTGCTTATTGAGCATTCACACCCTGATTTGCTTTCGCAAAACCTACACAGAGGGTAGATTCTATCTGGCATTCACTGGACATTAGTTGTGATTAGTTGTGAGCATTCTCCCTGCATTCATCCTGACTTGCTTGCGGGGTATTTACACAACCTCCCATTACTCATTCCTTCACCCCACACTTTCCAACACATTTCCTTGTCGCTTTCCAAACCACGAAAAAGCCGGGTTCTTTCTTCTTCTTTTTTACAGCGGATTTGTTGTGCTAAGGAAGCAGAATGCCTTAATCCACTTTAAATGCACAAACCTAAGGCTCTGGTATGTGACTCCCTCCCACGAATAGTAACTGGCAGTCTGGAGGCTTCCTGTAAGCAAAGGATTTCTCTCTCCTGGTGGGAAGTGGACTCATAGCCTCATAGGAGCACACGCTGCTTCCCTGCCCCTGTGCTCTAACTGAGAGACAGTGTGGTACAGTTGTTAGAGTGTCAGGCTAGGACATGGGAGAGAACAGGGTTCGAATCCCCACTCAGCTATGAAGCTCACTGAGTGACCCTGGGCCTATCACTGACTCTCAGCCTAAACCTTCATCGTAGGGTTGTTGTGGGTGTTTAACGAGGACTGGGACCTGGGAGCCCAGGGTTCAAATTCACACTCAGTCATGAAGCTCACAGGATGACCTTGGGCCAGTCATTGCCTCTCTGCTTAGACTACCCTGCAGGGGGGTTGTGGGGAATAAATGAGGAGGGGGAGATTTACGTATGCTACCTTGAACAACTTAGAGGAAGAAGATGGGCTATAAATGCAATTAATCAAATAGATAACTAACTTGTATATTCTCTCTCTATACTCCAAAGCAATAGGGTGGGGTATAAATTATTATTATTATTATTATTATTATTATTATTATTATTATTAGATATCCCACTTTCTTCCCAAAATGGTATGTGCAGATTGAAGAGACACAGGTAAAATACCAAAAGCTAAAAACATATAAAAAGATAACAGTTTAAAAGTCGATAAACACTAGTATATTTAAAACAATTTTTTTTAAAAGATTTTATTATTTTCCAATAAAACAGAACAAAAGCAAAAAACATAACATTAAAAACATTAAAGACATAATACATAAAAAACAAAATACATAATAAACAATACACAACATAAGAAAAAATACAAACCTTGATAAACATCTATCTGTTTTCTTCTTGTTTTTTAACTTCATCAGGGACTTCCCCCGTTCCCTCCACTGCCTTTCAAATCTCATATATTGTTCAGGTAGCTATATTTCTTTTCCCATTAACTTTTACCAAATTCCTAAAAATATAAAGTTTCTTAGTCTATAAATCATATCTTATATACTATATCTTAAACCCTTCTATATCATAAAATATAACACATCAAAGATTACTACTGAATCAAAATTTCTAACATTAACCTGCTAAAGCCAATACATCTATATAACTCTGCACAAATATTCAGAACATTCAGTTTAACACATTTCAATAAGTAGTCCTTAAATTTCTTCCAGTCTTGCGACACCTTCTCCTCCCTCTGGTCTCGGATTCTAGCGGTCAGTTCTGCGAGTTCCATATATTCCATTAACTTCATTTGCCATTCTTCCACTGTTGGTATCTCTTCACCCTTCCAGTTCCTTGCCAATAAGATTCTAGCTGCTGTGGTGGCATACATAAAAAATACTCTGTCCTGACTGGGTATCTCTTCGTTGGTCATGCTCAAGAGAAATGCCTCTGGTTTCTTACCAAAGGTAACTTTCATTACCTTCTTAAGCTCATTATAAATCTTATCCCAGAAAGCATTTACCCCTGGGCACGACCACCACATATGAAAAAAGGTACCTTTCGCAACTTTACATTTCCAACACACATCTGACATTTTAGAATTCATCTTTGCTATCTTAACTGGTGTCAGATACCATCTATATACCATTTTCATTATGTTTTCTCTTAAACTATTGCAAGCAGTAAAATTGATACCTTTCTGCCACAATCTCTCCCAGTCATCCATCATATTTGTATATTTAAAACAATATAAAATACAAGTTCAACCCAGGGACTTGGGAGCGGCGAAGTGGCTTGGGTGACACCCAGACTGGTGGTCCAGTGTCCTGGGGTTTAGTGTGAAGAAGACCCGGCCTGAGTCTTCCTTGGAGAGGAGTTGCCCGGAATCAAGAAAGGCAGCTGACTTGGCAGTCTTTATATATTAAACCACAGAGCCTAGGGCTTGCCGATCAGAAGGTCGGCGGTTTGAATCCCCGTGACGGGGTGAGCTCCCGTTGCTCGGTCCCAGCTCCTGCCCACCTAGCAGTTCAAAAGCATGTCAAAGTGCAAGTAGATAAATAGGTACCGCTCCGGCAGGAAGGTAAACAGCGTTTCCGTGTGCTGCTCTGATTTGCCAGAAGCGGCTTTGTCATGCTGGCCACATGACCCGGAAGCTGTCTGCGGACAAACTCCGGCAGGTTTGCTGTCCAGGGCCGGCCCAATACCTTTGGACAGCTCAGGAGAACCACAAAATGCTTCCCCACCACTACCTTGCCAGGGAAAAAAGGGTGAGTGAAGATCTCCATCAGGAACAAGCAAAGAGAGAGACCTCCATCAGGATCGCCTGCCCCTGTGGAACCTGCCGCCCGAGGCTGTTGTGTCACCTTGCCTCATGGGTGGGCCGGCCCTGTCTCCTGGTTTGCTCACTCCGGGGCTGAAGCTCTCAGCCTGTTGTGGCTGAGAAATAATCGCCTATCCAGCTTCAAAGAGCTTTACATCGGAGCTGCAGGAGCGCTTTTTGAAAGACCTGACTTCCCCCCATCCTTCTGGACCAGGATCCCTCCCTCATCACTGGCTTCCCCACCCCCCGAGTTCTGTACCCTCCCTCAGAGCGGGCTTCCTCCTATTCTTCTGGACCAGGGTCTCTCCCTCAGAGCTGGCTTTTGCCCATCCTTCTGGAACTTTGGGTCCATCCCTCATTACCGGCTTCCCCCCATAGTTCTGGACTCAGGTCCCTCCCTCAGAGCAGGCTTCCTCCTACCCTTCTGGACCCTCCCAGGGCCCTCCCTCGGAGCTGGCTTTGCCCCTCCTTCTGGACCTTTGAGTCCCTCTCTGCCGCTGCCCCTTCCCCCCTACCAGCACAGCCCTGATCCCCAAAGAGCTGGGGCAGGATTGTGTTCCTTCTCTTTATCTCACGCAGCGTCAGTTCCCTTCCCTGGGAGCGGAGAGGCCGCCGGCAGCTGCGTTCCCAGCCCCGGTTCTGGAGCCTCCGGCGCAGGGACGTTGGAGGCGCAGGCTGGGTCTGTGGGAACCAGACATCCCTGGGCACAGTTCATCTAGGCTGGCTTCCTCCAGCGCCCCTGGGGACTGTGCAAAGGAGGGGCGCCCAGGCCAAATGTTCCCTGCACAGACGGCTTCTCAGACGCCAGCATGATGTATGTCCCAAAATATTGTTTTTCACTGCCGGCTCAGGCGTGGGGAAGAAGAGGGGAGAGGGTGCAGAGGGACTGATAGCACCAGGACTTGGACCGCAGTTGGGTCCTCGCTCGTCCGAGGACAGATCCAGAAATGTGCGCTGAGACAGGCAGCGGGGAGTGTGTGGGAAGCAGAGGGGAGATGGGGAGGGAGGGAGCAAGGCAAAACGTTTGGGCTAAATTTTGCTTTAAAGAATGAAGCAAGACAAGCGATGCAATGCAATGGAAACGGCAGAAGAGAAAATGCAACGATATTCTGGACATTCTATACAAGATCTCAAAGTAGCTGTCTTATTACAAAAGAATTTCAGAAATAGACTGGAAAGAGAAGTTGCTGAATTGCAACTTATTACCAAACTTAAAACCATGGAGAGACCTGGTCTGAACAAAGACATTGGATTCTTATCTCATTATACATGACAAAGCTATCTTTAGCCATCTCACCCCTTGCTTTTTCCTGTAAGACCAATTGCAGTCGTTAACAGTCGTTAACAGTCGTCAACAGGTTTACCCACACCTATCAGCCAATCACCCATGAGTCCCACCACCCTTCTGAGTAATACCCCTATAAGGCCCACTCCCTCACTATATATAAGGGTCTGGTGACTTCTGTTTCAGTGTATCTGAAGAAGTGTGCATGCACATGAAAGCTCATACCAAGAACAAACTTAGTTGGTCTCTAAGGTGCTACTGGAAGGAATTTTTAAATTTTGTTTCAATGATATTCTGAGTCATAAACATGTAAGGAACAGCCTGTTTGCTGGATCAGGCCAATGGCCCAACTAGTCCAGCACCTCACAAGGCCCAACAGGATGACCACGGGAAGCCCACAAACAGGACCCGAGCTCAAAAGCCCTCTTATTCGTATGTTCCTACAAAAGAGGATTGCACAAATTCAGGGAAGAGAGGGCTATTGATGGCTACTGGTCACAGTATCTATGCTCTGCCTCCATAGTTGGAGGAAGCAATGGTCCTAAACCCCCGTTGCTGGAAACCACAGGAGGGGAGAGTGAATTCCAGATCAACCTGATTGATGCAGGCAGATGTGTTCAGGTATCTGCCTGTGGCCAAATGCTGTAGCTGTGGATGGAAGGCAGCCAAAATGACCAAGGGGATTGGAGCAGCTCCCTTAGAGGTTAAGGTTACAGCCTTTGGGGTGTTTTAGTTTAGTTTAGTTTAGTTTAGTTTAGTTTAGTTTAGTTTAGTTTAGTTTAGTTTAGTTACAACAACAACAATTTATTTACTGCATTAGCCATATGGCCATAGCACATTGTGAGAGACCAGGCAGTGACCTGTCACAATTATACATAGAAAACTACAAATACAGTTAAGTGTAAAATCATGCTGAATAATAC
Organism: Lacerta viridis; assembly: GCA_900245905.1. NCBI lineage: Eukaryota > Metazoa > Chordata > Lepidosauria > Squamata > Lacertidae > Lacerta > Lacerta viridis. The sequence goes on from OFHU01002896.1 coordinate 316,424, forward strand.
AGATGAGATAAAGAGCAATAACAGGGCATGTCGACTGTGTCTATGTCAGGAAGTTACATAGGACTAGGGCTGAGGTAAGTTAGCCAAAAAGGTGGCCCTGAGTTTCAGGGCCTGTAATATGTAGATGGCCACTCCATGTGATATCAGTGGGTTAGTTTAATTTAGTTTAGTTTTAGTTTTTATGGTGCTGGAGGAGACCCTTGAGAGTCCCATGGACTGCGGGAAGATCAAACCTATCCATCCTTAAAGAAATCAGCCCTGAGTGCTCACTGGAAGGACAGATCCTGAAGTTGAGGCTCCAGTACTTTGGCCACCTCATGAGAAGAGAAGACTCCCTGGAAAAGACCCTGATGTTGGGAAAGATGGAGGGCACAAGGAGAAGGGGACGACAGAGGACGAGATGGTTGGACAGTGTTCTCGAAGCTACCAACATGAGTCTGACCAAACTGCGGGAGGCAGTGGAAGACAGGAGTGCCTGGCGTGCTCTGGTCCATGGCGTCACAAAGAGTCAGACATGACTGAACAACAAGTTTAGTGAAAAGGTAAGAAATGATTGAAATAAATAGAATCATGGTTGGCTCAGAGGTTTAAAAACTCTCTCAAGGCAAATCTTAAAAAAAGTGGTATAAACACCGACAACTGGGAAAAGTAGCCTGCAAGGGCTCCAATTGGAGGGCAGCCTTTTACCAAAGGTGTCATGGACTTTGAAGACACTCGAACTCAGGACGCAAGGGAGAAATGTGCTAAGAGGAAGGCACGCTTGGCAAATCCACACCGTGATCAACTCCCGCCCGGAAACCAATGTCCCCACTGTGGAAGGACGTGTGGATCCAGAATTGGCCTCCATTTGCTTACGGACACACTGTTAAGACTGTGTTCATGGAAGACAATCTTACTTGGCTACGAGGGATAGAAATGAATGGAATGGTGGTTGGCTTGGGAGAAGTGGGTGGAGATAGGTTTCTCTTCCTCTCTCTTAATTCGTTCTGGGGGTCCGTTCTTAAGCTGAAACACCACTTTAGCTAGTGGGACCTCCCGCCGCCGGAGCACGATTTCTGTTCTTATCCTGAAGCAAAGTTCTTAACCTGAAGTGTTATTTCTGGGTTAGCGGAGTCTGTAACCTGAAGCGTCTGTAACCTGAGGTACTACTGTATTAGGATGCGTGGAGATTTGGGACACTTAAAAGAAGTTATTGTTCACACAGCAAACTAGGGAATCCAGGGCTTCTCCAGAGTTCCTTTGGTGCTGCATTTCTAGGTACAGGTCTGGGTTTAAAGTTCAGGCTCTGAGCATTTTGTTCTTGTTTTGTCCAGGCGCAACCCCTGGGAAAAACCTGCAAATGGCAAGTGGGTTTTCTGTGGATTTGACTTTTTTTTTTTTTTTATTAAAGATTTTCAAAGGTAGTACAATGTCTCTCTCAATTTTTTCCATACAATATTTTTATAAGTCAGTGTTGGTGAGACATTAGACATTTGTTCTGATTCAGCTGTGAAATGTGGGCCAGTGCGTCGCCCCCCCCCCCGGACACACTCGGACACAGCGCTTTGAAGTGCATCCCTGTGCCTGCAAAGCACAGAGCAAAAGGAAATCTGGATGATCCCTCATTCACACAGGAAGCAGTGACAGCCACCAACCTGGACGTCTTTAAAAGGACAAATTCACAAAGGAGGAGAGAGCTATCCACAGCTGGAGGCAGCAATGCTTCTGAATGCCAGTTTCTGGAAATCACAGGGGGTGGGGGAGAGTTGCTCTTGTGCCCGGATCCTGCTTGCATATTTCCCCTGAACATTTTGTAGGTCTCTGTGAGAACAGGGTGCTGGACTAGATGGGCCAATTGGCCTGATCCAGCAGGCTGTTCTTAGGTTCCTAAGGCATGGGTCGTCCATGCAAGCCTATCGCCCCCATGTCTCCATCACCCCACGGATTCAGCCTCTGACCTGCCTTGTGTTGAGCAGGGAGGTCTGTTAAGGGGCTTCTGTTTTGAGGTGTCCACAGGCCATATCCAAAGAGTTTAGAAAGAGCCTGTGTACCTATGGGCACAGACAACGGGACTGTCCACTCGTACAGCCGTTCACATGTAATATTTGGGAAGCAAAACCTTCTGCGTACACAGCAAGTGGGCTGCACAAATCTGTGTGTACACATCCACACAAGCGCTTGCAATGTGTAGGGACAGCTCGCACCTGCATTCAGCAGAGTGGCCGAACAAGCTGCTTGTGTCCTCTTGGAGCACGAGTAGAACATTGGGGTTCCTGCTTTATCAGATGGTGTTACTCATATTCAAGCAAATGGTCCAGTTCGGGGTGGCAGATTATGAAGACGTTAACCATACTAGAACTTTCTTTTGGTATACCTGGGAGAGCTCAGTTTTTAGAGTGCAAGACACTTACGGTAGTCCTGGGGTTGTGGGTTCAGCAAGAGATTTCTTGCACTGCAAGGGGATGGACTAGATGATGATGATGATGATGGTGATAACAACAACAACAACAACAACAACAATAATAATAATAACAACAACAATAATAATAATAATTTATTTGTACCCTGCCCATCTGGCTGGGTTTCCCCAGCCACTCTGGGCGGCTTCCAACAAAGATTAAAAATACATTAAAATGCCACAGGTTAAAAACTTCCTTAAACAGGACTGCCTTCAGGTGTCTTCTGAAATGTCAGGTAGTTGTTTATCTCTTTGACAACCTGGAGGGAGGGCGTTCTACAGGGCGGGCGCCACTACCGAGAAGGCCCTCTGCCTGGTTCCCTGTAGCTTTGCTTCTCGCAGTGAGGGAACTGCCAGAAGGCCCTCGGAGCTGGACCTCAGTGTCCGGGCAGAATGATGGGGGTGGAGACGCTCCTTCAGGTATACAGGACTGAGGCCGTTTAGGGCTTTAAAGGTCAGCACCAACACTTTGAATTGTGCTCGGAAACGTACTGGGAGCCAATGTAGGTCTTTCAAGACCGGTGTTATGTGGTCTCAGAGGCCGGCCCCAGTCACCAGTCTAGCTGCCAAATTCTGGATTAGTTGCAGTTTCCGGGTCACCTTCAAAGGGAGCCCCACATGGAGCGCATTGCAGTAATTCAAGCGAGAGATAACCAGAGCATGCACCACTCTGGTGAGAGAGTCCGCGGGCGGGGTGTGTGTGTGTGTGTGTGTCTCAGCCTGCGTACCAGATGCGTACCTGGTCTTCAGGGGCACAGTTACCCCATTCAGGACTAGGGAGTCCCCCACACCAGCCCACCCACTGTCCCCCAAGAACAATACTTCTGTCTTGTCAGGATTCAACCTCTAGAATTCTGTGGTTCTATGTACATAGAATCACAGAAATCGTGGAGTTGGATGGGACCCCCAAGGGTCCTCTAGTCCAGCCCCCTGCAATGCAGGAATCTCAGCTAAAACATCCCTGACAGGGGGCCACCCAACCTCTGCTTAGAAACCTCCAAGAGAGTAGAGTTATAGTTCTTCCTTCTCATCCCTCCTACATCTTTTAACTTTATTTCAATGACTGTATTGCTTTAAATGGGGCCAATGGGGGGGGCGGCAGCAATAGGATGGGAGATGAAATTGGGGGAAGAAAGTTAGGAGGAATTTAGGAATTAAGAAACATTTACAGGTACCTTGAAATAAATTGTCAATGAAAGACAAGAGACAGTGATCAGCTAGAGCGTTTCTAGAGGAGGGTGGGTAGAGATCTATTAGGACAGCAGTTTCCATATAACTGGAGAGCTGTCCTGCAGGAAACGGGAAGAACTGGAACCACACATGGGAATGGCATGGAAGTAGAAGAAAAACATGAGCACTAATATACAAGCTGCTTTTCAGGGAACAGGTGACCGCAAGGGGTGGGAAGGGCCTGGAGCTATTTAGGCAGAAGCTGGACACACATTGGTCGTGGATGTTGGAGTGGGTGACATCCAGGGCACCTTAGAAGCGCAGAATCGTGGAGTTGGAAGGGACTCAAAGGGTCATCTAGTCTAGCCCCGTGCAATGCAGGAATGGCAGCTAACTCTCTCCGTTTCAGGATTCCCAAAAGGGGCAATAAGAGCTGGCTCTTCTCGGTGTACAGAAACCCTTTCAGCACATAGAAACCTCGCATATATCCCTGGGAAACTGACACACACACACCCCCCTTTCTTGAGAAGCTGGCTCAAGTGTGGCTGGCTCAAGTCTCCCCTGCAAGCTTTGCAGCCGATCCAGGATTTGAACACAGGCCTCGCCTGGGCTCAAGGCAGCATCCATGCACATTGTGGGACAGACAGTGAACCAGGGAGCGTCCCATTCTGCATGTTCTGAGGCTGGGTGGGCTTTTGCATTCCTGAAGGTTGCAATTCTGAGTCTTTGCTTCCAAGGAGGCCCCCGGGGGGGTGGGGGAGAAGCCCTGTCAAACAAAGGCTTCCTTTCACCCAGGCAATGGATGGGCTCTATCAGGATGGCCGAGGCCGATCTGATACCGCTGAACAAACAGCCCCAGGAAATTAGGGGGCCAATTTCGCTTCCTGCCTTTTGCTCCGAACATCTGGCAGTCAAGATGGGCGAAATGCTGCATCTTGTGAGCCACTCGCTGAATTTGGGGCACACTTAGGACTTTCACCCCCACCCCCACCATAGAAGCCTGAACCTCAGACATTAAGAAGGTAACCTTTCCCCCTGGCACAGGTATAAGCCATGAGAAAATTGCCATGTCCTGTCGGTGTGTGGAAAGCGTGGGATTGGGGCCAGAGTAGAGAACGCTGCAGCTCTGAAACCTTTCCCCCTGTTGAGGGCTGCACAACTTTGCTTCAAGGCAAGAGTCAACCTCACAGTGTTTGCTCCCATTTTCGCGTCGCTCTCCTCATTGCAAAAAGCTCAATCTTTCGGGGAATCGCATTTGTTAGGGAATTGCTCCATATCCACTAACTGTGCAGCCGGGACATGACAGAATCCCACTAGAAAGGACACAGTCTGGAAGTGCCCTTTGCAGTAAGGGAAGTGACAGGGGAACGCACTGGGGAAGCATCTAAACTCCTCAGAAGGAATGGATGCTTATTAAATAGCCAACATCATCTAATCTCCCTGCAAACAAATCTGGATGAATGCTCGGTTAACAAGTCATCTGGGAGCACCCTAGATATTTGCACCGGACCAGGGATAGACCTGCCAAAATGCGAAAGAAGTGGGGCAGAACCCAGATGTGTGGGTTGTTGCTTTTACACAGAGACATCTTTCTCCGTTGCTTAAAAATACCAACACGGCATACAGCTCTAAAACTCCTTCGGTCCGGAGAGTTGGCAGATCTCTCTGGGGGGCCTTTTTTGGGGTGTGGGGGGTAGTAGTTGCTGGCCACTGGCCCAAATACCAACCTATTCCATGGGGCTGCTCTGCCCCCACCACACACAGAGGGATGGAACCAAGAGAAAGTGGAATAAGGAGTCATCCAAGGGTGTGCAAAAGGTTGCAAAACTGTCTTCCCAGCATTCTAGACCCTCTGATGATTTAGAGCATATACGGACTGCTTTCCTTCAAGAAAAGTGCTTTTTAAAAACCCCATGAGGCATATTGCAAAGGAAAACTATTTTCAATGCGGATAAAGAGGCAGAGATCTTCTGACAGCTAGTGTAGTCATAAACCGTCAGAACAGCCATGGAAAGACGCAGGTTCAATCCTCAATTTGTCACACAGGTGTGACCTTGGACCAGTTGGCCTTTTTATGTTAACCTACCTCACAGGGTTGTTGTGAGTTAAAGATGCGGGGACGGATGTATCTGCCACCCTGAGCTCTTTGGAGGAAAGGAGGGATTAGCTGGGATGTCACTGAAATAAATACACAGAATGTGCAGAGTGGCTTTTTCCCCAATGACATGGGGCATTCGTGTTAAATAAGTTGCCACAAGGCAAGGCTACCTATGAGCACGTGCAGAGGGCTGGCTTCTTAAGCGTTCCATCTTTAAAATAAAACTCACAGAAAGGAGGAAAACAACATGAAACCACCTAACATCTTCCACAAGCCCTGGTTTTACTTTCTCCTTGGTCAAGGGCAAAATTCTGGCCACCTGGCAACCACATCTGGGTCAAAAGGACCCACCAGCAGACCCCTCTGGGTGCAGAGACCTCGGACCACCCCCACGCTGAGCAAATCTGCTTGCTTAGCGAGCTGCAGACCAGAATGCAACGTGGTTAATCAAGGCGAATTCAGAGGATGTTTTGCAAACATAGTTCATGCCCTGGCAAAAACCCACCTCTGAACCCTCCCAGCAGTGTCCTGCCACAAACCACACGCCCAGATGTGGCCCGAACCCATGCCCCCTCCCCTTTGCCCAGTTCCCTCCCTGGCCGACAGAGAAAGCGAATCTGCATCAAGAAGTGGGAAGTGCATTTATTCTGCTAACCAATTTTTCCTTCTTAAAAAAAGCGCAGGTTCCATCCGCCGGGTAGGAGCTGCCGTTACTGTTTTTATCCGGACGGGACGAAAGCGTTGCCAGTCGGAAGCTGGAGGGCTCTGCTATTTTAGAGTCCCTTCTTTACTCTGCCAGCCAGGAGACAATAACTTACGTGGGGGGGGAGGGGTCGAGCCCTGGTCCCCCGGCGGGCAGGACGCGAGTGCTGTCTTCTCCCGAGACACCCAACCCCCCGCACCCCTCCATCACTCAAAGAAGAACATCCCGGGGGTCCTGTAGAGACAGTGGGGGAGCCCCAGTTGGTACCCGCTGCCTCCTTGGAGGGAGAAGGGCCCCCCGCCCCAGGCTTCCTGCTCTCCTTGAAGTGGCATGAAGGAGGCTGGCTGGCTGGGGGCTGAGGACCCAGTGGCCACGGTGGCTGACAAGAGGTGCTCCAAGGCCGTGCTGCAGCCACCATGCTCGTTGACGCAGAAGTTCAGGGCCTGCAGGCGGCACTGGTAGTTCCCGCTCAGGGAATCGGCTCCTGGGTAGCCCAGGGAGCCAAAGACGGGCAAGACAGCAGGCTTGGCATAGGCCTCGCCTTCCAAAGGCGACGGCTGGCGGCTGCAGGCCTGGGCACCCTTGCTAGGGCCCGGGAAAGTTGGGGCCAGCTGCCCGAAAGCCTTCCCATCCTGCCCGCTCTTGGGAGGCCCCAGAGGTGTTTTGGGGCTGCTCTGAAGGGGCTCCTTCACCTCTGCGGCTGCCTGTGCCATCCTGTCGCCCGCTTGGGCAAGAGGGCTGGCTTGCATGCCCTCCAGGGCTGGCTCCTTCGCCTGGGAGCAGTCCAGCAGGGCTTGGTAGCAGGCCTGTCGGTCGTACGGGTGAAGTTTGGGCACCGGCTGTGGCGGAGCAAGGCACGGCTGCCTCGGTGGGTAGCTCTTGGCGCAGGCCAGGCCTCCGGAGGCTGGGTGCTCCTGGCAAGGAAGGGCCGGGTCACTGGGGCTTGCAACGACGGACACCTCTAAGGGCAGCGTTTTCTCTTGGCAGGAACCCCGGAGCAGGCCCACAGCAGCTGGAGAAGAACCGGAACCGCTTTCTACTTTGATGGCTTTCTCCACGAACAGCGGGCATTTCGCCAGCGGCTTCCTGTGGCCCTCGGCACCCGCCGGGCCCCTCTTGCGGGTGAAGCGGCGTCTCCGCCGCAGGAAGCTGCCGTTCTCGAACATGTTGTGGCAGTCGGGGTCCAGGGTCCAGAAGTTGCCCTTGCCGGGCTTCTTGTCGTCCCGCGGCACCTTGACGAAGCACTCGTTGAGAGACAAGTTGTGGCGGATGCTGTTCTGCCAGCCCTGCTTGTTCTCCCGGTAGTAGCCGAAGCGTGCCGTGATGTAGCGGTAGATGCCATTGAGGGTAATCCTCTTCTCCGGGGTGCTCTGAATGGCCATGGTGATGAGGGCGATGTAGCTGTACGGAGGCTTGGTCCCTTCGGGGGCCAGCGGCGAACGGGACCCCTGGTACGGCTCTGGGGCTTGGTACCTGCCAAACCCCATGGCCAGCTGGTTGCCTCCTCCTCCTCCTCCTCCAGCCTCGCATAGGGGAGGCAGGCTGGACCGGGAAGAAGCAGCCGGATGGAGATAGTCCAGCTGCATCTCCACTCTCTCTCCTCCAAGCGGCTGGCTTTGCGGAGTCCTGGGGAAACTCCTGTCCTACCGACTTGGTTTAAAACTCTGCTGTGGTCCAGCCCGTCCCCCGCCTGGAAAAGCAGAGCCGAGGGCTGAGCGGCTCCACCTCCTGCCCACAGGGACCCAGAGGAGGGGCCGAGAGCCGCTCCTGCTCCTTCGCAAGCTGGCCAGGCTCTGAGCATCATCGCCTCCGCGCAAGAGGAAATGCCACCTCAAAGCCGTTCCCAGATGCAGCTGGCGGGGGCCAGGATGGAGAAGGTGAAGGCAGCCTGGAAGCTGCAGCTAGGTCATTTTGGGTTGTTTCATTAGTCCAAGGAGAGTTTATAAAATAGAAGGCAGCAGCCCAGTACCAGGAGGCAGGGTGAGATCGGCGCAGCCCAAAAATGTTTGCTGTCAGCAACAGCTACATTTGGGCCTGGGCGGATAATTGCTGCTCTTCCTCCCTCCTGACAACCAGAACTTTGTGGGCATCCCATGAAGTTAAGTGCTGGAATCAAGACAGATGAAAGGAAGAAATTCTCCACGCAGCACATAGTTAAACTATGGAACTCCCTCCCACAAGAAGCAGAGATGGCCACCAACTTGGAAAGCGGGTTAAACAAGCTCATGGAGGGCGATCGATGGCTACAAGCCAAGATGGCGACGCTCTGCCTGCAGAGTTGGGAAGCAGCAATGCTCCCGAAAACCAGTTTCTGGAAACTGCCGGACGGGAGAGGGCTCTTGGGCTTGATTCCTCCTATGTAGGGTCCCGCAGACCCTGCCTGCCTGCACACCTGTCTCGCCAGAGTGGTGCATGCTCTGGTTATCTCCCGCTTGGGCTACTGCAATGTGCTGTACACGGGGCTACCTTTGAAGGCGAATCAGAAACTACAGCTAGTCCAGAATGCGGCAGCTAGACTGGGGACTGGGAGCGGCTGCCGAGACCACATAACACGGGTCCTGAAAGACCTACATTGGCTCCCGCCGCATTTCTGAGCACAATTCAACGAGTTGGTGCTGACCTTTAAAGCCCTAAACGGCCTCAGCCCAGTATAACTGAACGAGTGTCTCCAACCCCATCGCTCAGCCCAGACGCTGAGGTCTAGCTCCGAGGGCATTTTGACAGTTCCAGTGTGCTGTAGGAGAGCCAGTGCAGTGTAGTGGTTAAGAGCGGTAGACTCGTAATCTGGTGAACCGGGTTCGCTTCCCCGCTCCTCCACATGCAGCTGCTGGGTGACCTTGGGCTAGTCACACTTCTCTGAAGTCTCTCAGCCCCACTCACCTCACAGAGTGTTTGTTGTGGGGGAGGAAGGGAAAGGAGAATGTGAGCCGCTTTGAGACTCCTTCGGGTAGTGATAAAGCGGGATATCAAATCCAAACTCTTCTTCTTCTTCTTCTAACTGCGTTGTTTTATATTCTGTTGGAAGCTGCTCAGAGTGGATGGGGCAACCCAGTCACAAGTTTAATCATCATCATCGGAGCCAGTTCCTAGCAGTTGAGGTCCCTTTGCCCCCAGTAAAGTATTTGAGGAGTGCCGAGTCCCATCCCGCCCCCCGCAAAATTGATGGGCATTGCCATTTAAATGGGTTATGTCTTGTGATCAATTATGCGGGTGAGGCTTACCTGTTCCCCCCAAATATTTTATTCAAGTTGGCACCCCTGATAATAAGTCTCTAGGGTTGCAGCCTGAATAACTGACCACCTGCGGCCTTTTCAATGGCACCCCAGAATCCACTGCCTCTTAAGAACGTTAAGAGCCCAGCTGCTGGAACAGCCAGTGGCCATTTAGCCCAGTATCCAGGCACCAGAGGCACAGCGCCCCCAGCAGTGAGGATACAAACCAGACACCATGGCTAGCAGCAAATGAGAGTTTTACCCTTGCTATTGCCTAATGCTAGGGCTGGGTGATGATTGACACGTTGCCTTCACGGAGGGACCTTGCTGTCATTATGCAGAGCGTAACTGTCGTACTTTATAAATAAGCGACATTAATTGCACCAACATTTTAGGAACATTTGGACAGCTTTATTATTCTTGCAATTTAAAATACTTTAATATTACTATTATTTCCCCCTAAATAATTTTTAAAAATCAACGTGAGATGCAGCCCTTCAAAAATACCCTTTTAAAGTACTGAACATTTTAAAGCACAGCAAACATGCTTCTCGGGGCAGCCTGCCTCGCTTTCTACCTTCTCTCATCTTTTGCTAGGTCTTTGCAGAACTATGAAGTTCGCCGAATCAAAGTGAGAAACATGCACAGACCATGCAAACGTGGAAAGTACAAATTATTTCAATTAACTGCATACAATTTTTGTAGAAAGAACTCATCATGGTCATAGATGAAATGGAATTAAATCTATACTGGTGAAGGCACAGTGTAAGCAAAAAAAGAAATATTGAGGCTCGGTAGGTAGCTGGTTTCAAGAGTTCTTAAGGATCCCTTTGGATCTACGGAGCAATGAATTCAAACTACAAGAAAGAAGATTCCACCTAAACATTAGGAAGAACTTCCTGACAGTGAGAGCTGTTGGACAGTGGAATTTGCTGCCAAGGAGTGTGGTGGAGTCTCCTTCTTTGGAGGTCTTTAAGCGGAGGCTTGACAGCCATCTGTCAGGAATGCTTTGATGGTGTTTCCTGCTTGGCAGGGGGTTGGACTGGATGGCCCTGGTGGCCTCTTCCAGCTCTAGGATTCTATGATGCCATATGCCCTGAGAGTCTGTCCCTGTGCCTTGGGAATGGTTGAGTCAACCGAACACATTCTCCTGACCTGTCCATTTTATGTAGACCTTAGACAAAAACTGATAGCTCCACTCTTAGGCCACCTTAGCCTGGTAGATAGAGAATGTCAGGTTTCGTTTTTGGTGAACAATTTTACTGGTACCACAACCTTTGAGGTGGCCAAATTTCTTTTTTTGGCCCTTAAACGACGTAAGGTTAAAATCGATAGTATCGATATGGGTCTTTATGTATAATCTACTTTTAGTGTATGTTTTAGTGTAAACCCCTCTGAGTTGTCTTCAGGTTTTTAAAATTTGTATGGATAATGATTGTGTTCTGACTGACGGTCGAATAAATTGTTGTTGCTGTTGTGATTCTATGATGGGAAGTTTAAGAAATCCATCACAGTCCTGGCTGAGTGCTTTTTCAGAGAGTCACAAGACATTATCTTGGAGAGAACCTCTTATTAAATCCATAGCGGGCGGCTTCCTCAAAGAAGAGATTTCAACAAGTTCACATGCGTTGAGTTTCAGCAGCGGACAATCCCCGAGAAGGCCTGAACCTTGCCCAAGCTGTTCATCTGCGTTACAAATGCCTCTCTGCTCTCTCCTGCACATGAACCACCATTAGCAGGAAAGCACCCAGCGATTTAAACTTAGGATGCAATTCCCTTGCTATCCTGCTTGTCTGACATGTACCATATGTGGAAAGGATATCTGGATGTTGCTTCTGAACTGGGGGGGCTTCCTGTGTTTCACTTTGTTTTTAAACTAAATTGGGAATCTCTGGAGAACTCAAGGTAAGCACTGGGAATGAAAACAACGGTGTCTTGTACAATGGGATACTGCTTCCCCCTAGCGGCAAATGCAAGAAAAGATCTTCCCCAAAGTCTGTTTGTTTACACTGACCCTTGACAATCTGGTGCAATAATAATAATAATAATAATAATAATAATAATAATAATAATTAATAATAATAATTTTATTATTATATATGCCGCCCGTCTGGCTGGGTTGCTCCAGCCACTCTGGGCGGCTCCCAACAAAATATTATAAAACACATTACAACATTGAAAACTTCCCTACAATAGTAGTTGTGTACTACAACTCTTAGCAGTCGCAGTCCACTTTGGACTACAACTCCCATTATCCCTTGCCAGCATGGCTGTGTATCAAGCTGCTGTCAGAAGCTACAAGAGCAGGCTGGGAAGTATTCATTTGTGGCTGTTCAGGTCCGAAATTTCGCCGCATTACAACAATCCTGTCTCCGCCTGTCTCTCTTGCACAGGCCTGCAATCCTGGGGCGGGGGACGGGGACGGGGACGGGACATGTTTGCTCAGGACCTCAGCGAAGCTTAGCAGGGGGCCTGCCAGGCTGCAAGCCAGAGATTCACCCGGGGCGCTTCATCCTGATCTATTTGCAGACAGGTTAAGACGACTTAAAGCTATTTAAAGAAGATTCATTCTGTTATTGGGGGGCGGGGAGGTCACACGATGTTGCGAAGAGCGTCCTCCCACGCTTTCGAATGTACTTTTCCATTCACTTTCCCAATTGCAAAAAGTCCAGCCTCTGGGGGAAGTGAGATCGTTGCACAAGACGTCCAAAGCAATTGCACAACCTGAATTCGATGGAATCCCCCGCAGAAATAGTGGCGGTCTGCAAGTGCCCCAGTCTCTAAAAAACTAGGGATGAAACAGGACCGACACAACAATCTCAGGTGTTCCTGCTGCCCATTCCCCTCTCCCATCCCAGAGTGCCCAGACACAGAAGACGACAGGGTTCCTCTGCATATAACAGTCCTATGCTGCAGCTGCTGAAATTCTCTCTTCTACACAACTATAATTAAAGGCACAGTAGTCCTATTTTTGCCTTTCCTTCCCCGTGATGTTCCCGTGGCTCTTGCATCTTTAATTGCTGCATGCCAGGCTGCATCTGCTAAACTTTGCTCTTCTACCCAACTATTAAAGGTGTAGGAGCCCTGTCTGGCAGGAGAGGGGTAGACAAAAAGGACTTGGGAAAGCAACAAGATTCTCAGCCTCTTTCCCATCTCTTTAAGCAAGGAAGGACAGAGCAAATCACACACTTCAAAGCAAATAAATAGATGCAAATAACCGCTCGCTGGATTGCTTGAAAGGCCATGCCAAACCAAAACCACATTGAGATATGCTCAATGTATCTCAGAGCACAAAAGCACTGAGAGAATGGCTGGGGTGGGGAGGTTTCCAGTGCCAAGGGTCCACATGTGATTTTGGCTCGGTCCCTGTGCCTTCGAGAAGGCTAGGGTTGGTTGACTGAATTTGCAAATTGCTTCCCAGGACAAGAAGTCCCTAGCCAATTTATGACAAGAATAAAATACTGCAATAAGAGTGTTCTGTCTTGGGCCCAGTCTTATTCAATGTCTTTATCAATGACTTGGATGATGGGCTTGAGGGCATCCTGATCAAGTTTGCAGATGACACCAAATTGGGAGGGGTGGCTAATACCCCAGAGGACAGGATCACACTTCAAAATGACCTTAACAGATTAGAGAACTGGGCCAAAGCAAACAAGATGAATTTTAACAGGGAGAAATGTAAAGTACTACACTTGGGCAAAAAAAATGAAAGGCACAAATACAGGATGGGTGACACCTGGCTTGAGAGCAGTACATGTGAAAAGGATCTAGGAGTCTTGGTAGACCACAAACTTGACATGAGTCAACAGTGTGATGCAGCAGCTAAAAAAGCCAATGCAATTCTGGGCTGCATCAATAGGAGTATAGCGTCTGATCAAGGGAGGTAAAAAGGGGGAAAAGAGAAGACCCAAACAATTACCGCCCAGTCAGCCTGACATCAATACCAGGAAAGATTCTAGAGCAGATCATTAAGCAAACGGTCTGTGAGCACCTAGAAAGGAACGCTGTGATCACTAAAAGTCAGCATGGGTTTCTGAAAAATAAGTCATGTCAGACCAATCTGATCTCATTTTTTGACAGAATTACAAGCCTGGTAGATGAAGGGAACGCTGTGGATGTAGCCTATCTTGATTTCAGCAAGGCCTTTGACAAGGTGCCCCATGATGTTCTTGTAAAGAAGCTGGTAAAATGTGGGCTGGACAAGGCTACCATTCAGTGGATTTGTAACTGGCTGACTGACCGAACACAAAGGGTACTCATTAACGGCTCCTCTTCATCCTGGAGAGAAGTGACTAGTGGGGTGCCACAGGGTTCTGTCTTGGGCCCAGTCTTATTCAACATCTTTATCAATGACTTGGATGATGGGCTTGAGAGCATCCTGATTAAGTTTGCAGATGACACCAAATTGGGAGGGGTGGCTAATACCCCTGAGGACAGGATCACAATTCAAAATGACCTTAACAGATTAGAGAACTGGGCCAAAGCAAACAAGATGAATTTTAACAGGGAGAAATGTAAAGTACTACACTTGGGCAAAAAAAATGAAAGGCACAAATACAGGATGGGTGACACCTGGCTTGAGAGCAGTACATGTGAAAAGGATCTAGGAGTCTTGGTAGACCATAAACTTGACATGAGTCAACAGTGTGATGCAGCAGCTAAAAAAGCCAATGCAATTCTGGGCTGCATCAATAGGAGTATAGCATCTAGATCAAGGGAAGTAATAGTACCACTGTATTCCGCTCTGGTCAGACCTCACCTGGAATACTGTGTCCAGTTCTGGGCACCACAGTTCAAGAAGGATACTGACAAGCTGGAACGTGTCCAGAGGAGGGCAACCAAAATGGTCAAAGGCCTGGAAACGATGCCTTATGAGGAACGGCTTAGGGAGCTGGGTATGTTTAGCCTGGAGAAGAGAAGGTTAAGGGGTGATATGATAGCCATGTTCAAATATATCAAAGGATGTCATATAGAGGAGGGTGAAAGGTTGTTTTCTGCTGCTCCAGAGAAGCGGACACGGGGCAATGGATTCAAACTACAAGAAAGAAGATTCCACCTAAACATTAGGAAGAACTTCCTGACAGTAAGAGCTGTTGGACAGTGGAATTTGCTGCCAAGGAGTGTGGTGGAGTCTCCTTCTTTGGAGGTCTTTAAGCAGAGGCTTGACAGCCATCTGTCAGGAATGCTTTGATGGTGTTTCCTGCTTGGCAGGGGGTTGGACTGGATGGCCCTTGTGGTCTCTTCCAACTCTATGATTCTATGAATAGTACCACTGTATTCCGCTCTGGTCAGACCTCACCTGGAATACTGTGTCCAGTTCTGGGCACCACAGTTCAAGAAGGATACTGACAAGCTGGAACGTGTCCAGAGGAGGGCAACCAAAATGGTCAAAGGCCTGGAAACGATGCCTTATGAGGAACGGCTTAGGGAGCTGGGTATGTTTAGCCTGGAGAAGAGAAGGTTAAGGGGTGATATGATAGCCATGTTCAAATATATCAAAGGATGTCATCTAGAGGAGGGAGAAAGGTTGTTTTCTGCTGCTCCAGAGAAGCGGACACGGGGCAATGGATTCAAACTACAAGAAAGAAGATTCCACCTAAACATTAGGAAGAACTTCCTGAAGAACTTCCTGAGCAGTTCGAGAGCTGTGAAAGAATCGGTGGATTGCAAAAATGGATTGCAAAAGAGGAAAAGTTAACAACTCTCAAAAGTTAACCTCAATATCACCCAATATCGACACAAGAGATAGAAGATGCAATAAACAATATGCAATTGGGGAAGGCTCCAGGACCGGATGGATTAACAGCAAAATATTATAAGACATTAAAAGACTGGCTATTGCAGCCGTTAAGAGAAATTTGCAATAAGATACTAGAAGGAGATAGGGCACCAGAGACGTGGAAAGAAGCCTTTATCACACTGATTCCAAAACCAGATACAGATAAGACTCAAATGAAAAACTATCGTCCAATATCCCTTTGAATGTGGATTATAAAATTTTTGCAAATGTTTTGGCTACAAGGTTGAAAAGAGTGTTGAAAGACTATATACATAGAGATCAAGCAGGTTTCTTACCAGGAAGACAAATAAGTAACAATACGAGAATTATTGTGGACATTTTAGAAAAACTGGAGAGAGACATAAACTTAGATGCGGCACTACTGTTTGTTGATGCAGAGAAAGCTTTTGATAAAGTATCTTGGACATTTATGAAAAAGAATTTGGAAAAGATGGGAGTTGGAGAAAAATTCTTAAATGGCATTAAGGCCATTTATACAGAACAAAGAGCAAAAGTAATAGTAAACAGTGTGATATCGGAGGAGATTGAAGTTGAGAAAGGAACAAGACAAGGGTGCCCTATCTCCCCTTTACTTTTTATTACGGTCCTGGAAGTCCTCCTAAATATGATTCGAAAAGACAAACAGACAAAAGGAATTAGAGTGGGAGAGAAAGAATACAAATTGCGCGCCTTCGCAGATGATTTGATGTTATCCCTTCAGGAACCGGAAAGCAGTGTCCCCAGAGCTTTGGATTTAATTGAACAATTTGGACTTGTAGCTGGCTTCAAATTAAATAAACAGAAAACCAAAGTTTTAGGTAAAAATTTGAGTGCAGAACAGATTCAAAGAATACAAGAAGCCACTGGCCTCAATTTTATACAAGTTAAAACTGTAAAATATCTAGGTATCAATCTCACAACCAGGTATCAATCTCACAGAATTTGAACCTGTACAAGGACAACTATGAAAAACTGTGGATGGAGATAAAAAAAGATATGGAAATTTGGACAAGACTTAAACTGTCGTTAATGGGAAGAATAGCAGTGGTTAAAATGAATGTCCTACCAAGGATGCTGTTTTTATTCCAAGCCATACCGATTTTGGATAAACTGGACTGTTTTAAGAAATGGCAAAAGGATTTATCGAAGTTTATATGGCAGGGCAAAAAGCCAAGAATCAAGTTTAAGATCCTAACAGACTCTAAAGAGAGAGGAGGCTTTGCCCTGCCGGACTTAAAACTCTACTTTGAAGCAGCGGCCTTTTGCTGGTTAAAGGACTGGTTTAAATTAGAGAATGTTGATGTGTTGGACTTGGAAGGACACGATAATATGTTTGGTTGGCATGCATACCTTTGGTATGACAAGGTTAAAATTCACAGAACTTTTAAGACTCATATAGTTAGAAAATCCTTGTATCAGGTTTGGACTAGATATAAAGATTTGTTGGAGAGAAAGACTCCTAGATGGATTTCTCCAGTGGAGGCCAAGGCCTATAAGAGACCGAACATGTCTGCAAATTGGTTAAGATACATGGACATATTGCAGCAGGAAGGGGACTCATTTAAGTTGAAAAGTTATGACCAAGTTAAAAGTCAGGTCCCCGACTGGCTGCAATATCATCAGGTGTATGAAACATTTAAAATGGACAAAAAAGTTGGTTTTCAAGTAGAAAAATCAAAACTGGAGACAGAACTGATAGAATCGAACTTTAAGAACCTTTCCAAAATGTATAATCTTTTGCTAGAGTGGCATACGAAAGATGAACTGGTTAAATCGTCAATGATAGATTGGGCGAAAGATGTAGGACATAATATTATGATGGATGACTGGGAGAGATTGTGGCAGAAAGGTATCAAATTTACTGCTTGTCATAGTTTAAGAGAAAACATAATGAAAATGGTGTATAGATGGTATTTGACACCAGTTAAGATAGCTAAGATGAATACCAAAATGTCAGATGTATGTTGGAAATGCAAACATGCGAAAGGTACCTTTTTTCATATGTGGTGGTTGTGCCCAGTGGTAAATGCCTTCTGGGATAAGATTTATAATGAACTTAAGAAGGTAATGAAAGTTACCTTTTGTAAGAAACCAGAGGCATTCCTTCTGAGCATAACCAATGAAGAGATACCCAGTCAGGATAGAGTGTTTTTTATGTATGCCACGACAGCAGCTAGAATTTTATTGGCAAGAACATGGAAAGGAGAAGAGATACCAACGGTGGAAGAATGGCAGATGAAGATGATGGAATATATGGAACTTGCAGACCTGACCGCCAGAATCCGGGACCAGAGGGAGGAGAGGGTGTCACAGGATTGGAAAAAATTTAAAGATTATTTAGTTAAATCAGTTAAATTGAATATTTGAGCAGAATCAAATAGAATAGCGGCTTTAGTAGTTTTATGTTAGATAATTGTTAAGAAGATATTTCTTTTTCTTGCGTGAATGATTTATTTGTTAAAGAATATGTTAAGATTTTGGGTTTTAACTATGATTTATATTTGACAAAGTAAAGTTAAATGTATTAAGTAAGTAAGTAAAGTTAAGAGTATTAAGAAATAAGGTATATGATAATGGAATAAGAGATAAAGCTACCTATAACATATATATGATTGTGAAGACAGTGGAGGGAGCAGGGGAAGTCCCCTAAGTAAGAAGATAAGAACAAGAAAATTACAAAGATAGGTGTTGTTTTAAGGTTTGTATATGTTTTTCTTTATGTTTTTATATTGTTGTTGTTTATATTGTGTTTATGTATTGTGTTTCTTTATAGTGTGTATGTTGATTTGTATGCTTTTCTTTTTTGTAATATTGGAAAATAATAAATTCTTATTAAAAAAAAAAAAAAGAAATTTGCTGCCAAGGAGTGTGGTGGAGTCTCCTTCTTTGGAGGTCTTTAAGCGGAGGCTTGACAGCCATCTGTCAGGAATGCTTTGATGGTGTTTCCTGCTTGGCAGGGGGTTGGACTGGATGGCCCTTGGGGTCTCTTCCAACTCTAGGAATCTATGAGTGCATAAACACATTAAAAGCACACCCAGAGTAAAAATATCCAGCCGTTGGTGCTGTCTGAATGCTTGGGGAAACAGAGGACACTGGTTTGCATATTGAGACACATTTTTAATGGAGGATGTTTTATTGTGTTTTTAATATTTTGTTGGGAGCAACCCAGTCAAGCATATAAATAACAAAAAATATTATTATGGTAATTTTGTGGCTATAGCATGAAATGTAGAAATGACTGCTGTAATTTAAATAGAGTAAATACCGTGTGTCTCAAAATGATGGGATATCGACTGCCCAGGTAACTTCTGTCTTGCCTGCTCAGGGTGCTGACAAGGTGGGCAACTTCAAGGCCCCTCCCCCTTCTTCGGTTTCCTGACCTTTAAACCAGATTTGGACTGGGAGACCCTCAAACAGAGGACACCTCAAAGCAGTGAACTGCCCTGCCCTTCCAAACTGAGGATTTGCACCTGAGCTGTACCACTTCAGGCTGCATGTGCACAAGATGCTATGCAAGGGCGGGGGGCCGCATAGCTGTCAACTTTTTCCTTTTCTTGCGAGGAATCCTATTCGGAATAAGGGAACTTCCCTTAAAAAAAAGGAAAAGTTGACAGCTATTTTTTTGGGGGGGGGGGAATCCCAACAAGAAGTGTTGCAGTGTGAAAACTGGAACCCTGTTATGCGTGCATTTCATATGTGAGCTTCTGAAATGGTACAGTCAAGAAACATCCTCCGGACTTGTGAAAAATAAGCCCCTCTATTCAAACAAGCTTTTTAGCACATGTTAGTCAGGCACTCTGGATAGCACAGCAGGGGCAGACCACCCAGGTGACTAAACCAGGACAAGCAGTCGCGAGAGGCGCCAAGCTTTCTCCTCTGCCGGATTCCTGAATCGCAGAGGGTTAGATGACCCTCGGTGTCCCCTGCAACTCTCCAGTTCTACGAATCTATGAACCCCAAGGCTCGCAGTCCCTTGTCCTTCAGCCACCAAGCCAAGGGTGCCAGTTCCCTTCCGGCAGATTCAAGGTGGGCACAGCTGTTTCAGGAGCTGGATGATGTTCTTGGGAACGTCCGGAATGCCCGCGCGAGAGTCCTGCGGGAACCGAGGCCCCAGCTGCTGGGCGTGGAGGCAGAGATCGCGAGCAAACACCGGCTCAACCTGGGGGCGGGGTGGGGGGGGTGAGAAACGGAAGGTCACAACTAGGCAGGAAGTGGGTCACTTGTATTGCAGGAGACACTTCCGCAGCCAGATTTTCACTTTTTGAGATACGGCAACCGTAGCTCATCAATTTTTTGTTGTTGAATTGAACCAAATAGTTTAAATTGGATTTTGAATAAATGTGCAATTAATTGTTACTGGTCTGAATTTTATTGTCTTACTAGTTGGTCATGCAAACAGCTATTCTGAACGATGCTTTTTATTGGGTAGGGGGCTGCCGCCAACTGCGAGGGGGGAAGGAGGCAGTGGTGAGGTTGCCGTGGGGCAAACACCCCAGCGGGAGCGCTGGATTCGCTCCCTCAGAGTGTTTGTACCACGCTGGCCTCACTTCCACTTTGCCCCTCCTGGTGAGTAGAGGCGACACTGTGGACGGGAGGTCTGGCAAACTCCACTGCCCCGCCACCACCTTGAGATACTTAGTCCCTGCTCTTCCATCAATGCATCTCCTCTCCCCAGTCCCCAAACCAATGCTATCTTGGGTACAGGAAGCGAGACAGGCCACTGTCCTCATCCTGACATCCATCTTCTTTCACGGCCAGGACGTTTTTGACTGGGCAGTACCGGGTTTTCGACATTGCGATATATCACCAGCTAAAGATCGCGGTGGGAAGTGGGTGGCGCTGTGGGTTAAACCACAGAGCCTAGGGCTTGCTGATCAGAAGGTCGGCGGTTCGAATCCCTGTGACGGGGTGAGCTCCTGTTGTTCAGTCCCAGCTCCTGCCAACCTAGCAGTTCGAAAGCACGTCAAAGTGCAAGTAGATAAATAGGTACCACTCCGGCGGGAAGGTAAACGGCATTTCCGTGCGCTGCTCTGGTTTGCCAGAAGTGGCTTAGTCATGCTGGCCACATGACCCGGAAGCTGTACGCCGGCTCCCTCGGCCAGTAAAGCGAGATGAGCGCCGCAACCCCAGAGTCGTCCGCGACTGGACCTAATGGTCAGGGGTCCCTTTACCTTTAAAGATTGTGATATACCGATATATCGCAATGTCTGGAACAAGGATGGAGGGAACGGCCGGCTTCACAGTTTTTCCTGCATCGTGATTTTTGCACACCCTCCCAGCTCATGATTCATGATATACTGCCACATTATGAAACCGGTATCACAATATGGACTTCAAACTGGTTTTGGACAATATACCTACCCCCCAGCCCAAACACACACATCACGATTTGCAATATATTGCCAGGTCAAAAATCATGAAACCAGTATCACGATATGGGCGATGCATCGATATACCGCCCATCCCTATTTGACACCCCCCACCCCCGTGGTCCAAATCCCAAGTTCGCCACTCTGCGACTGCTGGCCAATACCTACCTGTGCCATGATGAGTTTGTGGAGTTTCTGGCTGGGAGCAGCAGGATATTCCTCCCCAAAGCAGAAGCAGATCTGATACCGAGGCAGCGTGTGTCCGTGGATCAGGAACCCCCGTAATTCTGAACGGCACACAAAAGACTGCGGTTAGGACCCGAGGCTCTCTCTTTATTTTTATTTTTTTTAAATTGTTTTTATTTGATCTTACAGATATAAATTTATAACAAAGCCGAATACATATCCATATAAAGAGATTTCTCTGAATCTCAAGACTTCCCACCATCCCCTTCATGGGTCCTAACATCCACATTTTTCAACTGGATATTATATCATAATCTGTAATTTAAAACGATCCATACTGTCCATAGTATTTGTTACATTACAAGTGAGGTTAAAATCATGCCAATGTAAAATCATGCTAATGTAAATCATGCAGTGAGAGATTTCACTTTCTTGGGTTCCATGATCACTGCAGATGGTGACAGCAGTCACAAAATTAGAAGACGCCTGCTTCTTGGGAGAAAAGCAATGACAAACCTAGACAGCATCTTAAAAAGCAAAGACATCACCTTGCCGACAAAGGTCCGTATAGTTAAAGCTATGGTTTTCCCAGTAATGTACGGAAGTGAGAGACACTTTCTTCTTTCTTCTTTGGGCTAGTAGCACCTGTGCTGCTGTTATTGCATTCATAAAAAAATATTTTCCTTTGGGATGTCGGTGCCTACAATTCCTAATAAGAAGGCTTCTGGTTTTTTAACCAAAGTTATTTTAAACATTTTTTTCCAGTTCATTATACATCATTTCCCCAAAAAGCCTTTAGTACTTTACATGACCAATTCTTTTTCCTTACATTTCCAGTAGGTATTTGTACTTGTTCTGTAGATTTTTGCTAGCTTACTAGGAGTCAAACACCACCGCTACATCACTTTCATATACTGGTGATTCTCTTTTAGCGTACAACACGCCGTTTCAGATTCGGTTTCTATAACCTTTCCCAATCTGCCACCTGAATGTTATGCCCCAAATAGTTTGCCCAGTGTATCATTACAGATTTAACCTGTTCCATCTTTTGCATGCCAGGACCCCAGGCTCTCTGAAACAGCCATTTGCAAGCCGAGGTCCCGATTCCCTGACAGGCAAGTCTTCCTAGGGGTGGGGGAAGGTTCATGATGTTTGGGTTATTCCTTTAGAGAAGCTGATTGCGGCTGGCATTAACTGGTTCTGTTATCTCTTGTCAAGGTCAGGGGATCCCAAACTAAGGCCCGGGGGCCGGATGCGGCCCAATCGCCTTCTAAATCTGGCCCGCGGACGGTCTGGGAATCAGCGTGTTTTTACATGAGTAGAATGTGTGCTTTTATTTAAAATGCATCTCTGGGTTATTTGTGGGGCATAGGAATTTGTTCATTCCCCCCCCCAAAAAAAATATAGTCCGGCCCCCCACAAGGTCTGAGGGGCAGTGGACCGGCCCCCGGCTGAAAAAGGTTGCTAACCCCTGTCATGCTAACTTTAAGAGACCAGAAGGAGCCTGGGTTTTTCACTTTCTCTTTCCGTCTCTTTTCCTTCTGGTGTGGTGTTCTGTATATAGTCTTATTATAAGTTATTGTAAATTTAAGTCAAGTCTGCTGCAACTGGATTTCTTATGGACAGGGCCAATCCCCAATGTATTGGAATTGTGACCATTATTGTTCATTTTCCTTCATTAGCAGTTAAAGCTCTGCTGGATGAAATATTAATTGCCTCTGGTCTATTTTTTTTTGGGGGGGGAATCCTGCAACGTGTTTAAGTTTTTACTCTGCTAACTATACGTTGGAGTTCTGCTCTGGATCAATATTGAGCAGAATTTCAATGACAGCGCGGAGGGTGGCAACACGAGAACGGGGCCTTCTCTGAGGTGGCTCCCCGTTTGTGAGATGCTCTCCCCAGGAAGGCTAACCAGGCACCTTCATTATACACCTTTAGGCGCCAGGCAAAAACGTTCCCCTTTAACCAGGAAATTGCCTAATTATCATCCAATGCCCTTTAAAAATGTGTGTGCGTGAGAGTGAGTGAGTTACTGAGTTACCGTATATACTCGAGTATAAGCCGACCCGAATATAAACAGCGGCACCAAATTTTCCTACAAAAACTGGGAAAGCTTATTGACTCGAGTATAAGCCGGGTGTGCGTGTGCCAGTGGCGGCAGAGGAGGGAGCAGCCCGAATGGAGCCATTTCGGGAAGCTCCCTCCTACTCCTCCGGCTTTGCCGCTGTCGGGGCTCCTGTGCCTGCCCCTTGCGAGAGGCGGGCGGAGAGGAGCGGCGAGAAAGGGCCGCTTGTCCCTCGCCCTCTGCTCGCAAGAGCAGGCATAGGAACTGCTGCCCGCCTCACTCGAGTATAAGCCGAGGGCGGCTTTTCCAGCACAAAAAAAATGTGCTGAACAACTCGGCTTATACTCGAGTATATACGGTACATCTGTTTTCTATTTTGATTGTACGTTCGGCGTTTTTATATTGTGGTTTTATCTTGCGAACCGCCCCGAGACCTGCGGGGAAATAAATTTTAATAAACAATAATAATACTCACGCTGCAGGAACTCCTGGGTGTCGAGGAGCTTGTAGGTTTTCTCCCTCTCCAGTTTGTTGGGCTGGTTTTCGTAGGGGGCCAGCGGCCCTTTCCAGTACACTCTGCCCTGGCACTGCCGTTTCATGAAGACCCCGTCGGGGGCCACCCAGAGCAGGATTCCCCGGTGCAGGTGAGGAAGCAGCCTCTGCAAGGCCCCGGTTGCTCTGCCGCCCTGGCTGCTCCCGGCCGAGGCGTCCACAGAAGGGAACAGCACCTGCTCCAGGCCACTCGAACCGTAAAGGCACACGTTGTCAGTCGGCACCGGGCGATAGGTGATCCGGCAGCCCTCCGCCGTTTTGGTGGTGACCTCCTTCACCAACGTGTCACAGTAGTAGAGGCGGACGTGGAGCCAGCAGTCTGGGGGGGGGGCAAAAGGAGGCAGGGGTGAATCCTAGAATTGGAAGAGACCCCAAGGGCCATCCAGTCCAACCCCCTGCCAAGCAGGAAACACCATCAAAGCATTCCTGACAGATGGCTGTCAAGCCTCCGCTTCAAAGACCTCCAAAGAAGGAGACTCCACCACACTCCTTGGCAGCAAATTCCACTGTCGAACAGCTCTCACTGTCAGGAAGTTCTTCCTAATGTTTAGGTGGAATCTTCTTTCTTGTAGTTTGAATCCATTGCCCCATGTCCGCTTCTCTGGAGCAGCAGAAAACAACCTTTCTCCCTCCTCTATATGACATCCTTTGATATATTTGAACATGGCTATCATATCACCCCTTAACAGGGGCATACCCAGGATCAAAACTAGGGGGGGGGCAAGCCATGGTCGTTCAGGTTGTGACATTTCAGCACGGAAAGGCGAATGAAACCAAAATTTTAGGAAAATTATATATAATTATAGCAGTGCTTTATTATGGTAGTTATTACAATTATTTGCTTGAAAAATAGGAGTTGGGTCCGAGTATCACGTGTTTTGAGCTGCACCGGGAGTTTCCACAAACCCAAACCCTGCAATTCTGCTCCTGAACTTAGCATAGCTTGGGGAGAGGGAGTCAGGGCTCACCCAAAATCCGTTTCACCCAAAATCCCCGCATTGCAAAGTGACATTAAACAATGATTGAACGCATCCCGGAATCAAGAAATACCATGCATCAACTGATGTAAACAAGATTAATCGCAAAAGGGGTTACGAAACAGCTGGAGGGCTGTTGAGCGGGGTTGAATTCTGCACCTGCTGCGTGTGCCTGCTCCCGGCAAACACAGCAGAATTTAACCCCCACCTGACAGCAGACGAGCAAGGTTTTAAATCTCGCTCAGTTTGCAAAGAGCAGGCTTTGCAAGGGAACCTGAGGTTCATCTAGTCCAGCCCTCTGCATTGCTGGACTACGCAGTTGTCCCACAGGGATCGAACTCGCAACCTTGGCATTATCAGCACCACACTCCAACCAACCGAGCTATCCAGTTAAAATGTTGTTGTGTCTTATTCCTGCGTTGCAGGAATATGGACTAGAAGACCCTTCGGGACCCTTCCAATGCTACAATTCTATGATGCAATGGAGGCGGAGAAGAAGGATCACAGAAATCGCCGAATGGCCGCGTTGGAAAGGCCCTTAAATTCATGCCCTAAAAGAGAGGAAGTTGAAAAGGGGAATTGAAGAACGGAAAAGGAAAGGCTCCTGCCAATTAATCACAACTTCCTTAGCTGTGGGAGAGAAATCTGTTTCAGTGCAAAGCCTGTTTTTAATTTTATCTTCCTCTAGGCTTGGCATAAGATTATTTATTCATCCATCCATCCATCTACTACTACTTGCCCTTAAACCTAAGGTCTCCCCTTCTCTCTGCTTTGTGTAGTATCTGGCCTGCAGTGGGTGAAATTTGGGTTCACAAAAGTTCTATCCCAGTTACAGATTTTGGCATTCCACCACGGAGCAACGTGGCCAACCTTTGCTCTTTCTAATTTTCTTCTCACTTTCTGCACTGAATTGAGCTCTGGGTGGGCACAAAGCAATGGGATTTTCTGCCTCTTGAAAACTGTGGCGGGGGAAACAAGAGATTTTAAAAGCCTCCAACAGCCCAACTGCCCCTAACCATGGAGGTTTCATTTCCCTGTACTGTCTAATAGCCACGGACACAGCCCTTCTCTGCTTCTGGAATCAAAGGCAGCATCCTGCTGTGGCGCAATGAGTCAGTGCATCTGGCTGTTAACCAGAAGCTTGGGGGCTTGAGCCCACCTAGGGACAGCTGTGAGCAGGACTCCTGCATTGCAGGGGGTTGGACTAGATGACCCTCGGAACCCCTTCCAATAATATAATTCTCTGGTTCCATGAACACAAGAGCAGGAGACGGCTTTCTCTTCCCAGAAGAGAAATCTGGTTGGCCTCTATGGGAAATAGGAACCTCAGAACGAGACCCTTGTTGTCTTCTCCCACTCCTTTTAAAGGCATCTGAGCCAGCGCTCATTATTTTTAAAATTCTTTGTGGCATTTCTATCCCAGCGTTTTTCTCCAAGGAGCTCAAGGGTCTCCTCCGCCTCCTCACGTCATCCCCCCACAACAACCTTGTGAGGTAGACTAGGCAGAAAGAGGCAGTGACTGGCCCCAAGTTACCCCCAGCAAGAGCTTTGTGGCCGAGTGGGGGATTCGAACCCTGGTCTCTCCCAGGTCCCAGTCTCAATGCTCTAACCGCAATTCCTCACTGGCTGTCTTCAAGCAGAGACCCTTTCTTCCTCTCCTTACCCGAAACAAAATAAAAAATAAAAAAAATCCTTCCAGTAGCACCTTAGAGACCAACTAAGTTTGTTCTTGGTATGAGCTTTCGTGTGCACGCACTCCTTACCTGAGTTGATGTTTTGATTGTCAGCGTACTGGGGGTTGGGACCGGCAGCGGAGGGACTCAGGTGGCAGTGGGACTGTGCCAGGTTCCAGCTGCAGAAGAAGCCTTTCACCTGGTATCCTGGGAAAAGAAGCGCAACACAGGAGAGCTTTAAAATTGGTTCATTTGTCCCTGCGAGATGTGGAACAGCAGCTTGGACAAAGCCATCTCTTTCCCCAGGTACGTATTCTCCGGAGGCTTCAAGCTGCAACTCTTAAGAGCCCCAGCCAACACATATGGCACTTCTCCTGAAGAAAGGGCCGTAGCTCATGGAAAGGGCATCCACCTTGCATGCAGACAGTCACAGGTTCGATTCCTGGCATCTCCGGGTAGGGCTAGGAAAGACTCCCTGCATGAAGCTCTGGAGTGCAGCTGCCAAGCAGTTTGGACAACAACGTGTTATCGCAGGGGGTTGGACTAGATGACTCTAGGGGTCCCTTCCAACTCTAAAATTCTATGAGTCTATTTATTAATCTGAAATAAAATCTATTTATTCTTCAGAACTTAAAAATGGAAAGCGTAATGCTGGTGGTCAACAAAAGAGGTTTAAAGACTGTCTCAAGGCAAATCTAAAAAAATGTAGTATAAACACTGACAACTGGGAAACACTGGCCTGCGAGCGCTCCAGTTGGAGAACAGCCTTTACCAAAGGTGTCATGGGCTTTGAAGACACTCGAACTCAGGACGCAAGGGAGAAACGTGCTAAGAGGAAGGCATGCTTGGCAAATCCACACCGTGATCAACTCCCACCCGGAAACCAATGTCCCCACTGTGGAAGGACGTGTGGATCCAGAATTGGCCTCCACAGTCACTTACGGACTCACTGTTAAAACCGTGTTTATGGAAGACAATCTTACTCGGCTGCGAGGGATCGCCAAAGAAGAAGAAGATACCACTAGGTTGTAAAACACACATTCTCCCTCTCCGTCTCTCACCTCAAAGTGGTTTACAAAAAGAAGGAAGCTTTTTAAAACTATTTTAAAATATCCAAGAAGGATAACGATAGGCTAACAACCTGGTGTATGTTCTTTATATCTGGATAGGTTTGCCTAAACAAAAATGTTCTCATCAGACGCCAAGAACATTGAAGTGGAAGCCTGGTGTCAATAGGCAGGGAGTTCCCAAAGGCAGATGCTGCTACTCTTAGAAATGCAGGCTAATTATTACGTGGCCTCTTGATGGACCAATGGTCCGACTCAGAGAAGGCAACTTCCTGTGTCCACGTGGGCCACCGGAAGGATACGGCCAACAGGGCACTGGGGATGGGCACTGGCACTTTAAGAACCATCATCATAATCTTATTATTTATACCCCGCCCATCTGGCTGGGTGGCAGACTTTTCGTCTTGCAGAACCTTTCAGAGGCACAGCAAGCAGGCTCCCTTCGAGAAGCTGGCTAGAATGTCGGGTCAGGTCCCCAGCAATTTCTCCCAGGTAGCAGATGAAATGGATCCAATTGTCAAGGGGAAGCAGTGACCCAGAGCAGCAGAGCTGACTCAAAACAGGGCCAAAGATTTGCAGAGCTCTGCAAGAAACTGGAAAGGTGAAGAGATCCCGACAGTGGAAGAATGGCAGATGAAATTAATGGACTTTATGGAACTCGCTGAACTGACCGCGAGACTCCGAGACCAGAGGGAGGAGAAGGTGCAACAGGATTGGAAGAAATTTAAGGACTATTTAAAAAATCGTGAAAAATTGGATATTTGAGCAGAATTAGCTTGTTGAATTGGTTTTAGCTAGTTGATGTTAGATAAAAATAGTACATAAGAAGTATTGTTATGAACGATTTAAATGTTTAGGAATGTTTTAAGATATGTAATTTAAGTAATGGAATATATTTGTTAAATTAATATCTTGAAGACTATTAAGAAGAGTGGTGAATGATAAGAAAATAGTTACAAAGTTACCAAAGTATATTAATATTGAACGCAGTTGAGAAAACGGGGGAAGTCCCCCCTTAAAGAAGGTAGAAACTAGAATTAAATAATGAAGATTTATTGTTCCGGTGTATGTAGGTATGTATAAGTTTGTTTTTTTTCATTTTTTGTTGTTTTTAATGTTTTTATTATGTTTTTTCTTTTAAATTGTATTGGTGTGTGTATTGTGTTTCTGTTGTTTAATGTGAAAAGTATAAAATATCTTTAAAAAAAAACAACACAAAGATTTGCAGAGCTCCCCCCACCCGGTCTTCTTCTTTACCCTGGTTCTCTCCATGGCTTGGCTGCTGGGGGGGCTGGGGTGTCTCTGGGGCGCTCTGTAAAGTCACCAGTGGCTCATCCTTGCTGGCCTGGCCTGACTCTGAAGGTGTTCTGACCTGGGAAGAAATAAAACACGGCAGGTGGAATTCTGAATGAGGCACCATCACCCAGGGCTAAGGGTAGGAAACAGACTGGGAGTGTGGCTGCATCTGGGTTTATAGTGCCCCCTAACATTGTAAGAACGGAAGACAAGCCTGCAGGATCAGGCCAATGGCCCACCACGTCAAGCATCCTGTTCTCACAGCAGCCAAACAGATGCCCCAATGGGAAACCCACAAACAGGATCTGAGCGCGAGAGCCCTCTCTCCCTTCTCATGGTTTCCAGCAACTGGTATTCAGAAACATTACTTCCTCCAACTGCATCCAACTAGTTTTAGTTTCCTTGTTGTTAGACAGACGCACAAATTTGTCATAGCAGGAATCGTTCTAGGAGCATGCATTTCCTCCTGCACACGAGAAAAGGGAAAACGCCTCTTTTAAACATGATGAACAAGGAGCATCCTTTGAGTCGATTAAATGTTTCCAATTAAAACAAAATAAAAAAATTCTTTCCGGTAGCACCTTAGAGACCAACTAAGTTTGTTCTTGGTATGAGCTTTCGTGTGCATGCACACTTCTTCAGTTTCCAATTAATCACTCTAACTGATTAATAGTTCAGGCATTGCAGCCAGAAGATAAAGCAGCCTCGAGGCACGAAGCCAGATCCAGTTCAAACTGCTCAGAAGAAGGAAAAGGAGGGAATTTCTAAGCGATGACAGATTTACCACATCCTGACCTTCAAACCGTAAAGGTGGGCTCAGTGCATCTCAGCAGAAAACTTTTCCGTCACGACATCTCTTGCTTCAAAAGCTTCCCACCTGCGCAATGCAAGAGGTATGTGTGCAATTTGCAGCCGTGTGGCTGTTCTGACTGCTAGAAGCGAGTTTTCAAAGATGTCTGCTTCAGGCAACACCAGGAAACTGGCTCTGGGACTCGTGTGTGTTTGCCGTTACGGGTGGCAATGGGTTCTGGCACCACAAACCCGACAGCACGTGCCCAGGATGCCAGTCACACTGTAAGCAGGGTCAGTCGCAAGATGCCACTGATATGGCTGGCATCTTTGGAACTGTAGAAATTTGGTGGGTTGGAAGGTGTGTGTGCCTGAACCAGCCCAGCTGATCAGCTGCCACAGGCACTATGGGTGGCCCCAAGGCAGCCACCAGTTTTAGGAAAGTTCGCCCTGGAGGAGAGGAATGTAGCACTTGCAATGATGTCATGATGTGTGGGATGTATTGCTAGAGCAGTCAAGTATAACATTTTCCTGTTGCCTGTTGCCCTGTTGCCAGGGACGTGGGTGGAGCTGTGAGTTAAACCACAGAGCCTAGGGCTTGCCGATCAGAAGGTCGGCGGTTCGAATCCCCGCGATGGGGTGAGCTCCCGTTGCTCAGTCCCTGCTCCTAGCAGTTTAAAAGCACGTCAAAGTGCAAGTAGATAAATAGGTACTGCTCCGGCGGGAAGGTAAACGTGTTTCTGTGCTGCTCTGGTTTGCCAGAAGCGGCTTAGTCATGCTGGCCACATGACCCAGAAGCTGTCTGCAGACAAACGCCTCGGCCAGTAAAGCGAGATGAGCACTGCAACCCCAGAGTCGTCCGCGACTGGACCTAATGGTCAGGGGTCCGTTTACCTTTACCTAGTGTCAGGGCCAGATTTAGGTTTGATGAGGTCCTAAGCTACTGAAGGTAATGGGGCCCTTTATATGTCCAGCTGTCCTTTGTCAGCAACAAATTGTCACTGTTTTTTTGTTGAATATATGCTATATGGTAATTTGCACATAACAAAATATGTATTTTATCAAAGTTTATTTTTTTATCATCTATTTTGGAAATGTACATCCAAATTTTTTCCTTTAATTTTTTTTTTTGGGGGGGGGCCAAGAGAGTGGGGCCCTAAGCTAAAGTTTGTTTAGCTTATAGGCACTGCTTAGAGTGCACACAGGGGAATGTGACTCCAGACAGGGAGGACTTCCTTTCATACCTGTTCTGGAGCTTCCTCCCCTTGTGTGTGACCAGGTAGATGAGTGTGACCCTAGATGACCCTGAAAAGGGCTAGCCACACAGCCATCTTCCCTTTTCGGACTTGTCTCTTGGACCTCCTCTTCTGGCTCTTAACCAGCCCATGGCTCTCATCCTTACGGAGGATGGAAGCCACAGGTAGAAAGTCTGAGGCAGAGCTCAGACTTCTTTTCTCTACAGATGTAACTCTAACCACAAGATAAAGCCTGCCTCCAGATTACTGCTGCGAACTGAATGCGAGCAAACTTTATTTAAAGAAGACTATGTTGTGTTGTTATTGTAAGAGGGAAATAAGGGGAAACTTACCAGGAGCAATCCAGACTGGAAAAGCCAGACTGGATTGCTTAATTAAAGGATTCTAACAAATCATCAACTTGCTTCCAATTAAGTTGCAAAGGGAACATGCTCTGCTGTTTACTCTCTACCGTGAGTGAGGAGGGATCATATCAAAACAAGTTATACCTCGTATTGCGTTAGGTTCATGTTGCGTCTTTTCAGTTTTGCCACACACGCATGCACATAAGCGATCTGCGCACTACGCGCATAAGCGCTTGATCGCGCCGTGCACATGCACGGAAGAGGCATTCTAGTTGCTGACTTTTCGGGGTGCAAACGGCACCCTGGAACAGATCGTGTCCGCAACTAGATGTGCCACTGTATATCCTCTCCTGCCTTCCTTAACATTCCCACATGATGGTGATGTTCTGCTTCCACAGAGCTGTTTGACAGTGGAACAGTCTCCCTCAGGAGACGGTGGACTCTACTTCCTTGGTGGTTTCTAAGGAGAGGCTGGATGGCTGCCTGCCATGGATGCTTTAGCTGAGATTCCTGCATGGCAGGGGGTTGGACTAGATGACCCTTGGGGTCCCTTCCAACTTTGCAAGTCTGTGATTCCAGGGTTGGAGGCAGCAATGCTTCTGAGTACCAGTTGCTGAAAACCACAGGAGGGGAAAGTGCTTTGGTTCTTGCATCCTGCTTGCGCGCTTTCCCACGGACGTCTGGTTGGCCCCTGTGAGAACAGGACGCTGGCCTAGATGGGCCCTGGCCTGATCCTGCAAGCTCTTCTTATATTATTTCTGCTTCATAAACCCTTCTTCCCTCTTCTTTTTTTTAAAAAAAAAAACCCACACCACATTGCAGATATAATTATTATACAGGTGAAACTCGAAAAATTAGAATATCGTGGAAAAGTCCATTTATGTAAGCAATTGTTTTCATTAGCTACTGGAGTTTAATATATGAGATAGACTCATGACATGCAAAGCGAGATATGTCAAGCCTTTGTTTGTTATAATTGTGATGATTATGGTGTACAGCTGATGAAAACCCCAAAGTTGAAATTGTTAATTTGGGGTTCTCATCAGCTGTACGCCATAATCACCACAATTATAACCAATAAAGGCTTGACATATCTCGCTTTGCATGTCACGGGTCTATCTCATATATTAGTTTCAGGTAGGTAGCCGTGTTGGTCTGCCATAGTCAAAACAAAATAAAAATAATAAAAATCCTTCCAGTAGCACCTTAGACCAACTAAGTTTGTTCTTGGTATGAGCTTTCGTGTGCATGCACACTTCTTCAGATTCATGTTGTTGTTGTTGTGTTCAGTCGTTCAGTCGTGTCCGACTCTCGTGACCCCATGGACCAGAGCACGCCAGGCACGCCTATCCTCCACTGCCTCCCGCAGTTTGGTCAGACTCATGTTGGTAGCTTCGAGAACACTGTCCAACCATCTCATCCTCTGTCGTCCCCTTCTCCTTGTGCCCTCCATCTTTCCCAACATCAGGGTCTTTTCTAGGGAGTCTTCTCTTCTCATGAGGTGGCCAAAGTACTGGAGCCTCATATATCAGTTTCACCTTTTAAGTTGAATTACTGAAAGAAATGAACCTTTCCACGATATTCTAATTTTTTGAGTTTCACCTGTAATTACTACTGCCAACACCCAAACCCTCACATAAAATAGTATTTGCAGCCTGTATTTTGATTGATAGCATGCATTTTCATTTCATTCACATTTCTCATTCTGATTCTATGGTTTTCACTTTGCAAACAGCTCAGAGGTATTGTTTCTATACATTAAGGCGTCTACCTATGGATTATATGAATGAAGGTAATCACTGGGATGGATTTCCAATGGAGCAGCAAGATGACAGGTAAGGAGACACAGAATACTTCAGATGCGCTGCGCTGCCTGCAAGAGGCTTTCCCAACCTGGTGCCCTCCAGCTGTTTTGGACCACAACTCTCATCAGCCCTGGCCAAAACAGCTGGACGGCATCAGGTTCAGGGAAGCCTAGCTTGGAATGTTAAAAGCAACCGAAAACAAACCCGGAAATTATATTTAAGAAAGAAAAGGGAAACAATTACAAAACACAGCAACCAATTTCTGCTGCAAAACTTGATCCACCTGGGTTGGCAACAACAGTGGCAGGCAGCTCAAAGGCTAAGACTTATTCCTCTTCCCCATGCCAATGCTCAGCGGTTGGATTCCTGAGTGGCATCAAATTAGCTGGGTGTTTTGTTTTGTTTTGTTTTAATGTGTGACAGCGTCCAAGCCCCGGGATTGTGCCAGCAACACCCTTACCTTGTTTTCTTTTCCATTTTCTCTGGTCTCTTGGTGTGCCAACGTTGAGGGCTGCCTTGCCTGCAGAAGGGGCACTTTGCTATTTTCCTTATCTGAAAGGCAGAGAGAGAAGCCAGAGCAGTTGCTCTAATTTAGTTTCACTTTCCTTTCTGCCCTAATAGCTGTGCTGCTCAGATAACCCTGCTGTGCTCAGGCAAAAAAAAATTGATGTAGCTCTAACACAGATCTCAGTGCCGGGTCTACTGGATATTTTTGGAATTATCACAGCACAGATTGTGGAAACTGTGCCACACCTGCGCAAATCGCCACGAGGCCTCCATTTCTCTCTGCTGTGTCACTACTTAAGATTGTAAGGTCCTCAGGGCAGGGACCTAGTCTCTCTTCCTTTTTTGTGCCACCTACACAGAAGTCACTGTTCGATCTGTGTGAATAGATATAGACAGATCCAGCGAGGATTGACCAATGGGGACCCAATACCAATATGTATTCAGGTGAGGCTGCAGAGGGCCGGAACCTTTCTTAAGGAAGCCCTCTTGGGAATCCCAGTTGCAGGAAACCCCAGGCAGGGAAAGGGATCTTGTGCTCGGATCCTGCTTGTAGGTTTCCCCAATGGCATCTGGTTGGCCACTGGGAGAACAGCATGCTGGGTGGGCCTGATCCAGCAGAGCACTGCTTAGGTTCTTAGGGTCTGTCTCCAGGGCAATTCCCCCCCCCCAACAGCTGATCGCCAAGGCACACTTTCATTCTTGAATTAAAAGTGGAGGCACAAAGCATTCAGTTTTGCAATGTATAAAGAGTAACCATCTCCCCTTTGAGGAATGTGCTGCATCCCATTTCTTCATGCGCCACTGTAACCCCAGGTCCAAAAACGTCGTTGACCCCTGATCTAGCCTAACAGTGTTATCTTGGCTGGCAGCAGAAGCAGCTCTCTGGAGGGCAAAGTCCACGCCAGCACCTGCTACCTTTTAAAATGCAACCGGAGCCTGGGAGGTTTTGCAAGCAAATCAACCGGGGCCTCGATTATTGAGCTATGTGAAGAGAGAGCAGGTTTAGAGAGGGTGAGGGTCTCCTCTCCCTACCTTGCCCTCCAGGTGGTTTGGCAGGGGATGAGGGGTCTTGCAGTCCAGAGGGGAATTGAGGGGAGCCTGCCTGACAAGCCTGAATCCTGTGCATCTGGCTTCTCCCCAAAAGAAGTCCTGTCTCAAATGCACCCATTTGTCACCAGGAGAATATCAGGAGAGGTGGCAAATCAGACGTTTAGCATGTGGTCATGTTGCCTTGCACAGAAAAGAGCCTTTTGACCAGGTGGAGGAATCTTGCAGTGATCAGATTCTGGGAACCTGGGGGGGGGGGTTGAGATAGCTGGGATGCCCCCACTGGCACAGCCAGGATTTATGTTAGTGGGGGCCAGACACCCAACTGTCACCATCCACTGTCCGGCTCTGGTCTAGCAGATTCAGAACGAAATGTCTCAACAACAGTCGCCTTAAATTACTTCCTTTTGACTCCAAGGACTCAGAAAAACCTGTCAAAACCTTTCTACAATTTCTACTTGCAGTTAAGTATTTGTATTTATTTACTTGATTTCGGGGGCAGCTGTCCCCCTTGCCTATGCCTATGGGTGCCCCCAAATTTGTCTGGGGAGAACAGAGGGGACCAAAGTTAGGTTCCTTCTTTGGGCTTTAAGGAATGGGACCCAAGAATGAGGAGCCCTGCACCACAAGTTGAGATTCCTGCATTGCAGGGGATTGGATGAAATGACTCTTGGGGTTCCTGCCATCTCTACGATTTTATGATTCTAGGAGCTGATGAAAGCAGGAGAAACTAAAAGGAAGGGACTGTGGCTCCATAGCAGAGCACGTGCATCGCATGCAGAAGGTCCCAGGTTCAATCTTAGCCGGCATCACCAGGTAGGGCTGAGAGAGTCCCCTGCCTGAGCCCCTGGAAATCCACTGTGGACCAGGGCAGTCTACCTTTTCATACCAAGTGGGCCGCAAGAGTACTTTGACATGGAACCCACAGGCCATACTGCCTTGTTGCACAGGATGGGGGGGGGGAAGAGAGGACAAAAATGGCGCACACACACACACACCCTGCAGCCCTCATGCCGCCTTCCCAAAGCCTGCTGAGCGAGGCACTGGGCTTTGGGAAAGCAGCACAAGAACTGTGAGGTTAGGGAGGCATCAAATGTTGCCCAGGGATGCGCACTGGACCACCCTGGTGTAGACAATACTGAGCTTTATGGACCAGTGGTTTGACTCCGTGCAAAGCTGCTTTGTATACGAACCTGAAGTGTTTGTGAAGAGAGAGGAGATCAGGAAAGGCTAGAAATCAGGGGCATTCAGTGGAAGTGACTTGCCTTCGTGAAATGCAATCGAACCACTGGGAACACTTCTGGCTGGTAGGATTTGGTCCAGGGCTGGTGACAAGGGTTAAGGGGATTGAGGGGGGGGGTCCTTTTTCACAGCAATAGAGGACCACCTCTCCACTAACGCCTCCTGGGGCTTCAGGCCGCCAGACACACCTGTTTCTTGGGACGCATCCGAGAGGATCTGGTACACCTTGTAGGGCTCTGAGATGTCCAGGTGGCTCCTCTCGGGGACCTCCTTGAAGTCGGTGCTTTTGTTCAAGGCGCAGCGCAGGCGGGTCTTCCAGACGGAGGGGTCCGCTTTGTCCAGCCCTTCGTGGTACTTGCCTTTGTAGACGGCCCAGGCCTGCAACGGAGAAGAGGGGGGAGACGGGTCACCATGAAACTAACGAGGGCCAGGGATTTCCAAGGGCATTCAAGGGCGCCCCCCTGGAGCAGAGTCCCAAAAAACTCCCTAGCATCGAAGGGCACAGACCCCACTTGCCAGGAGTGCGTTGGGGAGGCTGGAACTGGGCGGGATGCGCAAAGAACTCGGGGTGACGGTGAGGGCGCAAAGTGAGCTGCAAGACGCAGGAGCCGGCCAGGGTCCCGCAAGCATTTGGGATTGGGGTAAAGTGATGCTTGGGATGGCTGCCCCTCGACGGCTCCGGTACCTTGAAGAGCGCCGCGTCTTCTTGCTGCCGGTAGTCCTGCTTGGCCGCGTGCTTCCAGGGGATGCGGAACAGCGTCTTCTCGCCGTTCTCCCAGCGCAGCCCCGGGTAGCGGCCGCTGTCCACCTGCGCGATGAGCCACTCTTTCAGGCGCATCGGGGGCCGCTTCGGCTCCGCCATGTGCTGCTGCGCCCGGGCTCCGGGGAATTGCGCTCTCCCCACCATGCGCGCTTCCTGCGACGCCGCTCGCGCGCTCCTCCCGGCAAAATCCACCGCACCGTCGGAGCTCAGCCCCGACCCCAGAATGCTCACCCCGATCCCCCCCCCTCGCCCCTGCTCTCTGCTCCCCGATTCCTTTCCCCCAGGGCCGGTGGAGAGACAGCCCCGCGCAGGAGTCACGGACGGATCTGGGCGGGCGACTGCTGCGCCACGCCGACATGCGCGGGCGACGGGAAAGCGAAACTGTGCCGCGTCGGTTTCACTTTCGCTCCGGCCCGGGCGCCAAAAGGGAGCGGCCCCTCCCTCGGGGAGGCGGAGGAGGAGTTCGACTGGGTGGCAAAACGGGGTTGGGGGGTTGGGGTCTCTGTTCCAAGAAAGCCGTCGTCCGTCCTCCCCTCCTCCGCCGCCTTTTCCAGGGAAGCGAGGTGAGTATCCCAAACTCCAAATGCAGAATATTGCAAGCTGCGCACGAGTTGAACAGCGGCAACAGCACAGGCAATCCTTCGGCATGAACAGGCTTGGCTCCCTTGGTGAGCCCAGGCTTGGCTCCCTTGCTGTCTCCAGCAGCTGCCTAACAGGAAGAAACCAGATGGGGAAGCCTTCCCTAGCACAGATGCACAGGAAAACTGCACCTGGTGGACATCCACTGTTAAAGGCGCAAAAGTGCCCACAAAAAAAGACATCAACCCTGGCATGGATGCGTCCAAAACTTAGTAGTAAAGTCCATGCAGAGCAATCGCCTTGGCAGCTTCCAGGGAGCGATCTCTCTGCAAGGAGAGCTGCTGCCGGTCAGTGCAGACAATACTGAGCTAAATGGACCAGGTCTGACTTGGTGGGAGGCAGATTTCCATGTTGCATTTGGGTAGCAGGTTCTTAGGATAAGGCTGTCGGTGGCAACTATTCATTCATGTTTATTACATTTATCTTCCAGCCATCTCAAGCACCTTCCTCCCCGTTTCATCCTCACAACAACCCTGTGGGGTAGGCTGGGCTAAGAGATGGTGACGGGGTGCCAACTTGAATGAAATACTTGGGAATATAGCAAGCCTCGCCCTGCATAATCGATCGCAAGGCACGGCACACACACACACACACACACACCATTTGAATGGCAATGGCTGTCTACTTTGGGGAGCCCCAACCTCCTGAAATATTTCATTGTGGGGCGAAGGGGCCTCGCCCCCTAGGACTTGGCTCCTGTGGATAGTGGCTGGCCCAAGGTCACCCAGTGAGCTTCACGGCTGCGTGGGGATTCGAACCCTGCTCTCCCAGGTCCTAATCCAACAGGCAAACCATGTACTGGCTGTGCTACCCCCATTGCTGGAGGCAGTGTGCTTGGCAATCACAAGATCCTGCTTGTGGGCTTCTGCTGCAGGCATGGGGTTGGCCTCTGTGAAAGCAGGATGCTGCAGTAGATGAGCCCCCCCCCCTTTGGCCTGAGCCAGCAGTTGTCCTCATCCTGTGCTCTTATCCTCCTGCCTGGGTTCTGTAGGATGCAACTGAGACACAGTTTTGTGCAGGTACTTTGCCATTGGCAAGAGCCCTTAAAAGCACTGACTTGCTCTCCTAAGCCTCCTTGGGTTCATTTGCGTGGAGATCAGAGGTAGAAGCTCAGCAGGCTGCAAGATCAGGACAGGTGAGGGAAGAACCAATTTGCCCAGCCTCATCAAAGGGATGACCTCATCTGACGGCTCTCAAGCTGATGAGGTGGTTAATGTGCATTTCAGGCTCCGTGGGGCAATTAGCCGGAATGAATAATTGAACACTTTTTGCATGATGATGACTTTGGAATACAAATGCCTCCGACTCTCCCGCCCGGATCGCAGGGAGGCAAGAGGCCCCTCTGCGCTTGGGGGGATACATTGCATGGCTGTTGATGTGGGCCAGGGGGGGCAGCCTAAGGCCCGGGGGCCGGATGCGGCCCAATCGCCTTCTAAATCTGGCCCGTGGATGGTCCAAAAATCAGTGTGTTTTTACATGAGTAGAATGTGTCCTTTTATTTAAAATGCACCTCTGGGTTATTTGTGGGGCAGAGGAATTCGTTCATTTCTTTTTCTAATATAGTCTGGCCCCCGGCAAGGTCTGAAGGACAGTGGACCGGCCCACGGCTGAAAAAGGTAGCTGACCCCTGTGGCCTTGTCGTAGTAGCCTGGTGGTCAGAATCCTGCCTTAGGCTATGGGACGACCTGCATATTGATCAGCCATCCTGACTTGCTTGCTCATATCTGACCTGGATGCTAGATCATGCTTGGTCTTTGTGGGGCTTTCTTTGAGACCCGGCGCTTATAAAATCATAGAATCATAGAGTTGGAAGAGACCCCAAGGGCCATCCAGTCCAACCCCCTGCCAAGCAGGAAACACCATCAAAGCATTCCTGACAGATGGCTGTCAAGCCTCCGCTTAAAGACCTCCAAAGAAGGAGACTCCACCACACTCCTTGGCAGCAAATTCCACTGTCCAACAGCTCTTACTGTCAGGAAGTTCTTCCTAATGTTTAGGTGGAATCTTCTTTCTTGTAGTTTGAATCCATTGCCCCGTGTCCGCTTCTCTGGAGCAGCAGAAAACAACCTTTCCCTCCTCTATATGACATCCTTTTATATAAACAAAATCGAAAATTCTTTCCAGTAGCACCTTAGAGACCAACTGAGTTTGTTCTGGTATGAGCTTTCGTGTGCATGCACACTTCTTCAGTATCTGAAGAAGTGTGCATGCACACGAAAGCTCATACCAAGAACAAACTCAGTTGGTCTCTAAGGTGCTACTGGAAAGAATTTTGATTTTGTTTTGA
This sequence comes from Lacerta viridis, assembly GCA_900245905.1. Classification (NCBI taxonomy): domain Eukaryota; kingdom Metazoa; phylum Chordata; class Lepidosauria; order Squamata; family Lacertidae; genus Lacerta; species Lacerta viridis. Next base: position 355,687 of record OFHU01002896.1, read on the forward strand.
CTATGGCAGACCAACACGGCTACCCACCTGTAACTGATCCTTTTATATATTTGAACATGGCTATCATATCACCCCTTAACCTTCTCTTCTCCAGGCTAAACATACCCAGCTCCCTAAGCCGTTCCTCATAAGGCATCGTTTCCAGGCCTTTGACCATTTTGGTTGCCCTCCTCTGGACACCTTCCAGCTTGTCAGTATCCTTCTTGAACTGGGGTGCCCAGAACTTTGCAAGGAGGTCGCATGACTGTGCATTCATCCCAATTTGCTTGCACATTGACACGTCTTCCTGGCAACCATTCGTTCATCCCACATTTTGGGGGGCGTGTGTGTGTTCAAATATTACATTTCAGTGTTTCAAAATAAGGAACGCTCTGTGACTTTCAATGCAATCAAAGTACTTTGTCAGTTATCCATCTGCCAGAGGGTGAAAACCACGCTGTGCATTAGATAAGTCTGTACTTTTGACTGATTTGCCTTTAAAAAATAATAATAATAAAAGGAACAGATTTGTACATTCATAGACTCATAGAACTGTAGTGCTGGAAGATACCCCCAAGGGTCATCTAGTTCAACCCCCTGCAATGTAGGAATCACAGAACCACAGTTTGTGCTTACAAATTTAAAATAAGACAAAACGATAGTGTTGCCAATACCCAGACCCTGTTTGAACAAAAAGACGTGGGTGGCACTGTGGTCTAAACCACTGAGCCTCCTGGGCTTGCCGATCAGAAGGTCAGTGGTTCAATTCTGACGACAGGGTGAGCTCCCGTTGCTCTGTCCCAGCTCCTGCCAACCTAGCAGTTTGAAAGCATGCCAGCGCAAGTAGATAAATAGGTACCACTGTAGCGGGAAGGGAAACAGCATTCCCATGCGCTCTGCTTCCATCACGGTGTTCTGTCGCACCAGAAGTGGTTGAGTCATGCTGGCCACGTGACCAGAAAGCTGTCTGTGGACAAACACCGGCTCCCTCGGCCTGAAAGCGAGATGAGCGCTGCAACCCCATAGCCGCATTTGACTGGACTTAATGATCCAGGGGTCCTGTACCTTTACCTTTTTTACCTAGAATCATAGAATCCTAGAGTTGGAAGAGACCACAAGGGCCATCCAGTCCAACCCCCTGCCAAGCAGGAAACACCATCAAAGCATTCCTGACAGATGGCTGTCAAGCCTCCGCTTAAAGACCTCCAAAGAAGGAGACTCCACCACACTCCTTGGCAGCAAATTCCACTGTCCAACAGCTCTTACTGTCAGGAAGTTCTTCCTAATGTTTAGGTGGAATCTTCTTTCTTGTAGTTTGAATCCATTGCCCCGTGTCCGCTTCTCTGGAGCAGCAGAAAACAACCTTTCTCCCTCCTCTAGATGACATCCTTTGATATATTTGAACATGGCTATCATATCACCCCTTAACCTTCTCTTCTCCAGGCTAAACATACCCAGCTCCCTAAGCCGTTCCTCATAAGGCATCGTTTCCAGGCCTTGGACCATTTAGGTTGACCATTTTGGTTACCTGTTTGAACAGGCCAATTGCCCACTGTTCTCACAGTGGCCAGCCCAATGCCCCTAGGAAGCCTGCAAGCAGGATCCAAACACAACAGCACTCTTCCCTTTAGTGATTCCCACAAGTTGGTACTCCGACACATGTGGCATCCGATACTGGACCTTTTTTTATATCCCTTACCTTCATTGATTGCTGAACAGCGGGGGGCGCACATGCACACGCAGAGCTGTGATTCCTGCCTTACCAGGGGTTGGACTAGATGACTCTCTGGGTCCCTTCCAACTCTACAATTATCTGATTCTATGCTCTTTTTCAACAGAGCATTTCATGGTATATAAAAGTTTGCAAACGAACAAATAATTGATGCATTTTGGCGTTGTGCTCTTTCTTAAGATGCCTTGACTGCAGTTTGTAGATAGGTGGTGTACAAGTCATGGCAAATGAATTCATTTGGAGGGCTGGTTCTCATTGTAGTTGTGAGCCCTTGAGCAAAGCACAATTTTATTTCGATCACACACAAGTATCTAATTTTGCATCATCACCTTACCTCCCTTTTTTGTTTCTTAAGGGAGACAGTGGGACTTCAATCTGGATCAGGGACCCATTCCAGTTTCCCACTGATCCCTTGCAATCATTTACCCATTTGCTGTAAATGCTGTCTTTTTGGGCATAATAATGAGCCTGAAATGAGAGCTCAGACAGCGATCGCTGAAACTCCCATGAAGCTCTCCTTAGGGGAGCATTTGCCAATAGGACAGAATTTCCCACTAGGGGGTGCCCATGTCTTTGTAGGCTTTTTGCATAGTGCTAAGAAGAAACGCTCTGGTCTGAACCACAGAGCCTAGGGCTTGCCGATCAGAAGGTTGGCGGTTCAAATCCCTGCAACAGGGTGAGCTCCCGTTGCTCGGTCCCTGCTCCTGCCAACCTAGCAGTTTGAAAGCACGTCAAAGTGCAAGTAGATAAATAGGTACCGCTCCGGCGGGAAGGTAAACGGCATTTCCTGTGCTGCTCTGGTTCGTCAGAAGCGGCTTAGTCATGCTGGCCACATGACCCAGAAGCTGCGGACAAACGCTGGCTCCCTGGGCCTATAGAGCAAGATGAGCGCCGCAAACCCAGAGTCATCTGCGATTGGACCTAATGGTCAGGGATGCCTTTACCTAAGAAAAAACCACAGAATCCTAGAGTTGGAAGGGACACCAAGGGTCATCTAGTCCAACCCCCTGCATTAAGGAATCTTTTGCCCAACATAGATCTTGGACCCACAACAACCCTGACCTGAGATTATGACTAAGAGTCTCATGGTCTACCGACTGAACTATCCCAGAGTATTTGAAATAAAACACGTCTGCCCCCTTGCTTTTTTGCTATGTATCTGTTCAACCACTTTTGCTGAAGCAAATCAGAAAGGCTTGGTGTTGCAGAAGAAAAGCCCAAGAGGCCTCTGGGAGATGAATGCATTGCTTCCATTCCAGGGTTTGAGGTAGGAGCATCGAACATGACCTCCAAGTTTCATCTCTGGAAGCGAAACACAGGTGGAAAGATGGTGCCTCTCCCTGGATCCTCACAGGTTGTCTACCGACTGACTGAGGAAGGAGTTTAAGCACAGCTCCAGTTTGGACGACACGCCAAGCCAAACCTTGCCTTGGCTATCATGCCACACTTAGCGCTAAAAGGACCAGAGGGGAGCAAAGTCACTGTGCTCTACTCTCCAGAAAGAAGCCAGCAAATTTCTGTGGCTGGACTTATTGGTTATGTGAAGACATGTCCATTGTCACTTGATTGCCTCTTATTTTGCTGTGGCCAAACACTCAAATATTCCAGGAAGCCCAGGGTCCCTGTGTTTGCTTAAAAAGGGGTTGTGTTTAACCTTGTTTTTTAAACATTTACATGTGTGTGAGAGAGCGTCTATAACCTTTAGGTTAGATTACTGCAGTGCATTATATGTGAGGCTGCCTCTGAAGGTGGTTCGGAAACTTCAGCTGGTACAGAATTTGGCAGCCAGGTTTCCAATTGCTTTCTGGGCCCAACTCAAAGTGCTGGTTTTGACCTCTAAAGCCTTAAATGACCCAGGACCAAAATACCTCAAGTACTGCCTCTTTCCATATCACCCTACCCAGACCCTCCTTCATGTGCCTCCTCCATGAGAGCTCTGGAGGGTGGCGACACGGGAACGGGGCCTTTTCAGCGGTGGCTCCCTGTTTGTGGAATGCTCTCCCCAGGGAGGCTCACATGGCGCCATCATTAGACTCCACCAGGCAAAAACATTCCTCTTCTCCCAGGCCTCTGGCTGATTAAGCAATTGGTGCCCTTTTAAATGTGTCTGGCGGGGTTACTTTCTTAGTAGTAGTAGTATTCTGTTAGGTATTTTGTGTTTTTATGTTGTAAACTGCCCTTTGAATGAAGGGCAATATATCAATATTATTATTTTTATTATTATTATTAATGCACTTGTGTGCACACATGCGAAGAGAACATGAGGGTTTCTAGGGTGAGGTCTGTTTGCATATATGCAGACATATAACACACAATGTCGTTTCCCTCCACGTCATATAAATAAACACAGAATATTGTTTTTATAGTACTTATGTATGTTTTATTTAATTTATTATTATTATTATTATTATTATTATTATTATTATTATTTTTAAAAAGGTATAACTGTTTGGTTATCCCTGGGATAACAAATGCCAGAAAGAACTGTTCCCTAACTCTACCCATACTCATCCGTGTGTGTGTGTGTGTGTGTTTGTGTGTGTGTGTGAATACCAATCTCTCTGTTAAACAAAAATTAAAGGAAGTTTGCCAGCCCTTAAGAAAAATTCTGACATCCACAACTGGGCCTTGCCTTTATTAGGACCCAGTGAAGTGTCACAAGAGGAAGCAAGCCTTCAAGTTTCCCAGAACTTTCCCTAAGTTGCGATGTTAAAAAGGAGGAGGTCTGGGTGAGCATAGAAAAAAATCTGTCTTGATGTTGTGGCCGCAAATATCTGATGTTGAGCAAGCAAACTTCTGCCTGCGTGCTGATGTGGCTTCTCCTCATTCTGCCCCCCCCCCGCGCAGCCCCCCTGCCCATCCAGATCTTGCTCCAGAGGGTCCCCCAGCCCCCAGTGCACAGGAAGGGGTTTAACAGCCTGAGAGAATGGGACTTAGCAGGCTAGTGGGGGGGGGAGAGTGTGTGTGTGGCTGAATTGCAAGGCGTTCACAGCACAGCGCCATTTTTTACCCTGATCATTAGTGTGGCACATCCTTTATGATCGCTCCCTTGGGAAGCGCAATTTGGACTGCTGAGTCGCTGGCAAATTCATCATTTTTGTCCCACCGGGGACGGCGATGATGCCTGCCTTTTTGCATTCTAACGAACGGAAGGACCTTCACTAAGAAGCATTTTAAAAGCTCGCATTCCCACAGCAGGCCGGCAGGAAATAATCAGAGCGCATCAGCTCTCTGGCCTGGGGAATTGGACCAGGGCTCTAACTCTCCTCCTCAGCCTGGAAAGCTGTTTGGTCTAAGAGCACAGCAGAGGGCAGGGTTAGGTCAAAGCGGTGGGGGGGAACCCACCCACCTCTGTTTATCGCTGGCAGCCAGCTTCCTGCGCTGTCGGGAAGGAGGCTGCTGGGTGTAACGGTAAAGGAAGTGCTTGGAAAGCCCCTCTGCGCTCCTGCGGCAATAGTTGGGCAGAAGAGAATTTTGGCAAAGCGCAGCTTCTCTCGCCGTCGTCTGGGAGTAACGGGACAAACTGCACCGGCCAAAATTCTTCCTTCGGTCCAACTGTTGGAGTCTCTGCTCATCGGGCTAATGACTGCTTTGTTCCACTCCATCCTGCTATTTTCACTTCTGTCAATCGCACCCACCTACACTCGCAGCTGAGAGACCTGACGCACCATCTGGGTTAGGAAGCCGTTGGTTGTGCAAGAACCATCTCCATTTGGCGAAAAAAATAAAAAAAATAAGGCACCCACTTGGTTGTAATTTCTTGAACGGCTGAAGTCCCTGAATTGTTCTTTCTCGGAATAATAGAATCATAGAAGTGTAGGGTTGGAAGAGATCCCAAAGGGTCATCTAGTCCAAACCTGTGCAAGGAAAAAAAACTCCCCATAGAACCATCTGTTTCTGGGATGCCTTGGCTCCCACTCCTCAGCCGGACACTGAAGCTGACGACCTTTGTGCCTGGCATTTTTTAACCATCTGAACCTGCAGAGAAGTCCCTTGGGGCTGGGCTCTCCTAACAGTTCCCTCCGTTTCAGCGAGTGAGGTGGGTGGACCACATGGATCTGGGTGGCTACTCGTGGGTGCTGCCGGTTTCTCAGCCCAGCGCATTTCGTGATCCCAGGAGATGGAACAGCCCTGCCAGGTTTTGACTACTCGTGGGTGCTGCCGGTTTCTCAGCCCAGCGCATTTCGTGATCCCAGGAGATGGAACAGCCCTTGCCAGGTTTTGACTCCGACCAGTCCGATGTGCTAAGCTTCTGTGCTTTCCCCAAAAAAAAACGCCTGGAGGAGGGGGTCATTTCAAACACCCAGGGAGGCAGGAGAAGGTCTGCTTCATCCGCAGCAGAAAGGGGTCCGTGTGCTTGGCTCCTCTGCCCTTTGGCACCAGGGTCTGTGGAGTCCCATCTCCCCTGGGGACCAGGTGCCTTTTTCCAGGTGGGAGCAGGGCTCTGATGTCCTCTTCGTCACTAAAAGGCGATGCTCCATACTTGCGCTCAAGTCTCCGGTGGATCTGTCAACGAGAAAAAGGGGTGGGGGTGGTGAGCGTTCCTCTCAAAGGAACCGGTGCCGGCAAACAACAGAGTAGTAAAACAATACCACCAAAAAAATTAACCAAAAACCTATTTAAATACAGGACAGTTTGCAAGAGTCCCTTTGCCATTCTGGCCACAGATGCATGTCTCGCAAATGCAAAGAGGGCAGTGAGGATCCTTGTGATTACAATCACACAATGCAAACACAGAATTTGCCTTTGAAAAAAGCCCAGCAAGTTACTAGTCCTTATGACTATGAAGGTAATCTTGGAACACATGTCAATTAATTCCTGGGTATAGCCTGGCGTTGTATAGGAAATCACCAGGGAACCCCATCTGTGCCACCTTGACAGAAGAAAGGTGGGGTACAAAGCTAAGCAGTCCAACTCTGAGGGCTTTCTGGCGGTTCTCTCACTGTAAGAACTGAAGCTACAGGAAAGCAGGCAGAGGGCCTTCTTGGTGGTGGCACCCTCCCTGTGGAACGCCCTCCCTTCAGATTCAGGTAGGTAGCTGTGTTGGTCTGATGCAGTAGAAATATATAAAAAAAATTTAAAAAAATGTCTAGTAGCACCTTAGAGACCAACTAAGTCTAAGACCAACATGCCTTTAGATGTCAAGGAAATAAACAACTTTCTGACTCTAGGCAGCCCTGTATAAGGAATTTTTAAATGTATGATGTTTTATTATGTTTTTATATCTTGATGGAAGCTGCCCAGAGTGGCTGGGGCAGCCCAGTCAGATGGGCGGAATATGAATAATAAATTATTATTATTATTATTATTATTATTATTATTATTATGACAATAAATAAGCAGACCTAACAGTCATGCTCTACAGGTGAAACATGAAAAATTAAAATATCATGGAAAGGTTCATTTCTTTCAGTAATTCAACTTAAAAGGTGAAACTAATATATGAGATAGACTCATGACATGCAAAGCGAGATATGTCAAGCCTTTATTTGTTATAATTGTGATGATTATGGCGTACAGCTGATGAGAACCCCAAATTAACAATTTCAACTTTGGGGTTTTCATCAGCTGCACGCCATAATCATCACAATTATAACAAGCAAAGGCTTGACATATCTCGCTTTGCATGTCATGAGTCTATCTCATATATTAAACTCCAGTAGCTAATGAAAACAATTGCTTTGCTTTTTTTGCTTTTTTGTTTTGTTTTGTTTGTTTTTTACCTTTTGTGGTTGTTGTTATTCCTTTGTATTTGTATCTGCAAAAGGTTTTTAAATTTGTTGTGAAATTGTTAAATCTAAATAAAGTTGATATTATTTAAAAAAGGGGGGGAAGAAAACAATTGCTTACATAAATGGACTTTTCCACGATATTCTAATTTTTCGAGTTTCACCTGTATAATAAAAGCTGGAACGACGACATCATCAACAGCCACCAACATTGCAGAGACCGAGAGGCGAGGGCTTTGCGTAATGCCAAGTCGTCCAAGTACCACTGCATTTTATTACAAACAGATCAGAGAGCTGGGGGGGGGGAGCGATGACATCACCATGCAAACGTGTAAACAAGCATGAACTGGACCGCTGTCCACCCCCCGTGATCTGTCTTTTTCTGTCTCCAGCACACAAGACAAAAAGCAGATGATTACAAGCATCCCATTTCCGTCTCCCGCTCAGATTCCTTTATTTCAAATATGCCCTTCCCCAGCAAAAGGCTGCCCTTGCCCGTTCAGTGGGATGCAGGCTGGCGGTATGGCACCTGCTTGGCACACACACGGTTCCAGTTTCGAATCCCCGGCATGGAGGGCAGAGACACCACCTGAGTGCCCAGGGAGCCAGTCAGCTGGGTGGAGCAATGATCCGACTCAGTACGAAGCAGGTTCCTGCGTCTTAAGGGAAGGGTTGCAGCGCAGAGGTAGAATACCTGGCAGTTTTGCACGCAGGAGGTGCCAGGTTCAATCCCTGGCAGTATATCCAGGTACACCTGGGAGAAACCCCTGCATCTGTGCACAGCTGGGTAAGCCAGCAGCCTGACTCAAATGTTGGGCTCCTATTGGCTGTGCTCTGGACAGTGGTACCTCGGTTTTCGAACAGCTTAGTTCAACTTGGAACCCAAACACTGCGAAACCGGAAGTAGGTGTTCTGGTTTTCAAACTTTTTTCCGGAAGCCGAACATGCTCTGTTTTGCAGTCCCCCCTGAATTTCCTGTTGCGCTGCTAATTTGCGTTCCCCCACCCCATTGTAATTCAAGCCTTCCGTTTCCGAATTGCAGTGTTCTAAGGTGATATTTGGAGCTTATATTTGGTGCTTTTGTTTTTGCTATTTATTTTGCTTTTTTGTTTTGAGGCTTTTTCAGTTAATTTGTTTTTGTGACTGTGTGGATCCCAGTTCAGCTACTGATTGATTGATTGTGTGACTGTGGAAATGGATAAAAGCCCCCCATCCAAACAATGACTATCATCAGTGCAGGTAAGAAAAAAAAATAATTTTAATTTTTATCATCTACAATACTGTCTTATTTATTTTATAGTACAGTACATTGATTATTGCTTTCATTTTATGGATCAATGGTCTTGTTAGATAGTAAAATTCATGTTAAATTGCTGTTTTAGGGGTTGTTTTTAAAAGTCTGGAACGGATTAATCCATTTTGCATTACTTTCTATGGGAAAGCGTGCCTTGGTTTTGGAACGCTTTGGTTTTGGAACAGACTTCCGGAACGGATTAAGTTTGAGAACCAAGGTGCCACTGTACAGTGTTCTCATCCTTCCCATCACTGCCACCTGCCAATCAGCACAGACAGCGCCAAGGCAGAAGAGTAACAGCCAAACTACATCTGAAGGATTGATGGCATGCTTGGACCACCCTTCATTCTATAGGATCCCAGGGCATGTGCAAATGGCAGGTGCCAAATGATCAAAATATTAAGATTAATGCAGCATCCAAGTGTTAAAACCGTCTCTGGCTATGTCCAAGCCCTTCGCAGGCACGCCACATCACATGTGTCTCCTGCTCTCACCTTCTTCACAGACCGGCTGCCCCCGTACTCCTCCAGCTGCTGACGGAAACCCGGGTTGGGGTTGGCGACCGGCCGGGCTGCCTTGACGGCCTCCAGGGCGTCGTGCCAATTCAGCAGTGTCACGGCCATGACGTACGCGAGGACGATGGTGGTGCTGCGGGAGATCCCTGCGAGGCTGGAGGCAGACAGAGGAGCCATCAGAAACCTCTGCGGCCCCTCCCAGGCTGTCGCAAGGCCCTCTGCCTGCATTCCCACCAACAAGCGCAAAGCCACGCTTGGGACCTTCTTGTGGGTTTGTTATCGTGGGACAACCAGCCTCCTAGAACCAACATGCTTAAGTCTGATCAATGCATGAAGGGGTTAATGCCATAGAGTCAGCTGTCCTGCCAGGTTCAGCTAGGTCACTCCCCCCCCCCTCCTTGGGAGGAAAGTAATCAAGCCTGTTGTTCCCCTTCCAGTCTACCTGAGAAGCTCAGTGTGTGAAGAAGCTAAGCTAGTTGCTGCGGCATAGCAAGATGGGGGCATTGAGAGCAGCATGCCCCCCGTTCCAGCCTGGAGGGGGGGTGACACTCGGTGCCAACCCCCCCCCCATGACTCCCAAGCTGCCGCCTGGCACCACTTCCATGCGGCGGCTGCTCGCGCACTGCAGCCTTATGAGTTGCCGCACGAGCAGCCGCCACCCGGACGGGATGCCACTCGCACCCGGACGGACTGCGCATGTGCGCACTTGCACAGTCCGTCCGGGCTGCCAGGCGCAAGTAGCCGCCACTCAGACAGGTTGAGGCACCCCGTCTGTGTGGCTGCTTGTGCACAGCAGCCCAGATGGACTGTGCTCCATAGCGCGCATGCGTCGTGACGTCACAAGGCACGCGCGCTACGGCGCGGCACCCTGCCCCCAGGGGGTGCCCCCACGTTTGCTGCTCCGGGCGGCAAAGCGGCTCCGTACACCACTGGCCGCATGGCTCTTACAAGCCATTCTTGCGTTCCTATACCAATAATTTAGGGACTTTCACCACTGTAACAAAGCCAAATTTTACCACCTGTGTTTTCTGACTGCTGTGTGGGAAAGCACATGAATCTGACCTTTGGAGAGTTTGTAAGTAAACTGTTTTTAACTTACCAAACATGTGGTCTTTTCCTATGATGGGGGAAGAGGGGACTGTTTGGGAAGTCACATATTTTAAAGGTCTGACAGCCTAGAATTCCACACTTTACTTGCTGCATGATTTGTGATTTCAAATCTCTGCTGGGGTTCTCTGGCCAAAGAGTACTTCCCTAAAACCTGGATCTTGGCGTCCAGGTTTTTTAAACCTATTTTTCCTAGCCAACCAAAAATTATGGAGCATGAACTTCACTTCTAGAAAAGCCCTGGACCTCGAGGCAGCAGGGAAGAGAATCCCTGGCAGGGATATGGCTCAGTGTGACCGGAAGGCAAATGGGGAGGGACACCCTTTCTGAAGAGACCCAGTGGGACAGGAAGGGGGGGCAGGGAAGCAGAAGGGCAAGGACCTGTACATGTGCTGCAGGGGGGGGCAAGACAGAACGGCTCTGTAACCCGCTCCCCAGCCTTCACCCTCCTGGTGCCCTCCAGGTGAGCAAATACATCCATTTTGCTTTCTCATCTTTTGGGACATGTTACATTCCCATGGAAATTCTCCAGCATTTTAACGCAAATTCTTCTAATACGCAGTTTTTAAATGCAATTTCACCCAGTGTGCATTTTTAATTTTTTAAAAAAATAAAATTTCCCCGATATGCATTCTTGTATTAACTTTTTCCCGCTAATATATGCAGTTATATGCACAATTTACCGTGTGTGCAATTTTAGTACACATCGCTGAAATCTGCAAAATCTGGAGAAGTGTCCGTTTCAAAGGATGGCTATTATTTCCATTTGCCAAATGTTTCAGAGAGTGCTGAGTCAAACTTCTCTGCCAGCCCTCCCTCCAGGTGACGTTGGACTCCAACTCCCATCAGCCCCAGCCAACATAACCCAGTGCCCAGGGATGATGGGAGTTGTAGTCCAGCAACATCTGGCAGACCACAGTAGGCTCTGCAGGCGTCCTGTTTCTCCCAGGGACCTGCCAGGTGCCACCCCCCCCCAGAAAACCCACAAGAGGCGAGTGAAACAACCCCCCAAAAGTGAACCCACCAGTGAACGAGGCAGTTCCCTCCACGCAGGCGACAGGAATGGATGAAATGGATGCATTTCTTGAAGTGCTTCTTGCTGGAAGGACGAAAACGAAGCCAAGACAGTATGTTCAGTGCCAGGGTGCCAGATTTCAAGAGCAGACATCTGCACAACCTTAGTCCCAAAAGACCATGGGATGCAACAGAATCAGGGAATTGTAGGGTTGGAAGGGACCCCATGGATCATCTAGTCCAGGCATGTCCAACAGGTAGATCATGATCTACCGGTAGATCACTGGGTGTCTGCGGTAGATCACTGGTACATCATTGGCTCCCCCCAAAGAAGCTGAACAACTGTGGCTCCCCTTAAAAAGCTCAACATGTTACCTCCTCCCTGAAAAAACTCAACAACTTTGACCTGACCCCCAAAATGGGCCCTCCTCCTTACTAAAAAAAAGCTCAACAACTTCTTTGACCTGAACCCAAAAAAGGGGATAGATCACTGCCAGTTTTTAACTCTGTGAGTTGATCGCAGTCTCTTGGGAGTTGGCCACCCCTGATAGTCAAACTACCTGCAATGCAGGAATAACTCTGATTAGCTCTTGCAAATAACTCTTACTATGCCCCATCACCCCATGTTTTACTTCTTCTCTGCCCCTCCCCTCTGGGTTTGGAGCTGAAGCGTTTCAGCTCGAAGCCCCACTTCCAGTCAAAACAGAACCAAAACTTCCTGACCTGGTTTTTGCTTCTTGTGCAAACTCAAAAGTTGCACAACTGGAGTGAAGCGAAACCGTCAAGATCTTCCTCCAGGCCATGGGATTATATAAGTGATCGTGTTTACTGGGACTCTGCACGTGGCTGAGCGACAGGTCTGCGGTGTGCTACATGCGCGTCCCCCAAAGCAGCAGTTTCAGTTTTGCAATTGGTGGTGGTGGAGAGAACACTAGCATGGCCGCGATTGTCCAAAACATCTGGCGGACCCCAACCCAGATTCCCAACATCTCCAACTTCTGTCTCGTCAGGATTCGGTTTCAGTTTATTCATTTGTTTGCTGAAACACTATTTCTCCCCTTTTTTCCTCAACAGTGGCGCCCTCCCTGTGGAACACCCTCCCATCAGATGTCAAGGAGATACGTAACTACAGTATACAACTTTTAGAAGACATCTGAAGGCTGGGGAAGTTTTTTAATGTGCTGGACGCTGCCCAAAGTGGCTGGGACAACCCAGCCAGGTGGGTGGGGAATAAATAGTAACATCATTATTATTATTATTATTATTATTATTTACTTACATGTTGGCCTCTGGTGTGTCGGGCAGAGCAATGCGGAGGTAGATGATTCCCTGGAAAAACAAACACCCAATGACCGAGATGAGGCTCACAGGAGGAAAGGCAGCAGTTCAACAGGTGCAGCGCCTGCCATAAAGTCCCAAGACATCTCCAGGTAGGACTGGGAAAGTCCCCTCCCTGAAAGTCTGGGGAGCTGCTGCCAGTCAGTGCAGACAACACAGACCTGAATAGACCAATGACTTAACTCATTCAAAGACACTTTCCTATGTTCCCTTGTATCTGGGCTGAGTTCAGGAGGAATTCCAAACATCTCGCTTTGCGGAGCAGGAGGTGATCCAAGGTGGGTTAAACTTTGGGTCTTTTGCATTGGACCCCTTCTGCCCAATTTAACTGTTCTTTCTTTTTTCTTATAAGGCTGATTGGGAGGGGCCATAGATCCATGGTAGGGGAACGCAGAAACAGAAGAAGTTGAGTTATACAAAGTCAGATCGTTGGTCCATTTAGCTCCATATTGTCTACACTGACTGGCAGCAGGTCTCTGGGATTTCAGGCAGGGAATCTGTCTGGAGATGCTGGGGATTGAAATTGGGATCTTTCTGCTTTCAAGGCAGAAACTCCAGCCTGGATAAGAGGAGGCTGAGAGGTGATATGATAGCCATCTGCAAATATCTGAAAGGCAGTCACATGCAAGAGGGAACAAGCTTGTTTTCTGCTCTCGAGGTTAAAACCTGAACCAGGAGATTCATGTTACAAGAAAGGAGATTCCGGCTAGACAGCAGGAAGAACTTTCTGATGGTGAGGGCTGTTCAACAGTGGGACGGTCTCCCGCAGGGGGCGGTGGGCTCTCTTTCCTTGAAATACGGATTAAAACTTGCACCAACTCTCTAAACTTGAGGCTTGTCTACATAAGAATGTTTTTAGCAGGTGCCGGAAAGAGTACAGGGAACGTGCCTGCTTGATCTCAATAGTGTGCTCCCATACGGCTCCCAGAGGAGGAGGACTTTCCAGCGGATTGGGACCCAAGGATTAGATCTGTCTCCTGCTTCACCACCCCCAGTGATGTCCAAAATCCACTGTCGGAGGCCACTGCCTCGCATTGTCTCAGAGTAGCACACTGAAACCCCCTCCTTGGCCCCCAATAATAAATCCAGCCCACTCATACCGGAATAAATGGCTGTGCGGATTCATGGATGGAGACGATGTGGGTGATATTGTGCCTGCTCAGCTGATCCAGGTCTTTGGCATCTAGGAGAAAGAGGAGGAGGAGGAACACAGAGCGATTGTTTCAGTCGTCCTTAATTATTACCCACCAAGCAACTTGCATATGTGCATGCTCAAACCAGAATATGTAGCATCGCATGCTGGAATCATGTGCAGGCATGCGCACGAAGCCCTCGCTTCAGTGCCAGATGACAGCGAAAGAACAAATGCTTGGTCTAACAGATTCTCGGATCCTGAAACAAGGAGAACGTTCAGGGCAACCTCTAAACCCATTCACGCTCAGGGACGATATGAGCTGCAGTCCAGCAACACCTGAGGGATAGCACCATCTGTAGAGCATGAGATTCTTCATCTCTCATGAGAATTTGAAGAAAGGGATAGGCGGGAAGTCTGGTCGATAGAAAAAGACCATTTTTATTTTAAGGTTTAGAGACTACTAGTTGGTGTATCAATATTATTTCTTTGTTGTTTTGTAGTGATGGACGTTTGTTTTCTTTTTCTGTATGGTGTGTTAAAGTGAATGATAACAATAAAAAAGAGAGACTCTTCATCTCAGGGTCGTTGGTTTGAGCCCCACGTTGGGCAAAAGATTCCTGCATTGCAAGGGGTTGGACTAGATGACCCTCGGGGTCCCTTCCAAATGGAAGTCCAAATATCCCCACACCTCCTCTGAACAATGGCCATCTAATGCTATTGCCGGAAATAATGACTTAGAGCATTAAACATGCAGTTATGTTTCAGCAGGCCTCTCAAGTGGACTCCTTGGCCATTCTAAGAGAACAAGGGAGATATTCATGGTGAGGTCCAGCACCTCTTTTTCTAGAAAAACAGCACTGTGTTTAAGGGCTTGTCCGAACTTTGCTTTCCTCCACTCTTTCCAGGCACGGTCTGAGCACACTTTTTTTGGCTCTGGAACTTTCCCCACAAAAACCTGCTCTTTAAAGCCCAATTAGTACAAACACCAGTCCGTGGAAAACCTGAACTGACGTTTGCTTCGATTCAGCTTTAAAGAGTGGGTTCTGTGGGGAAATTTCAGGCTAAAGCTTGGACACGGAGCATTAAAAAGCGCTGACATCTGCTGGAAAGAGCAAAACGTAAATGTGGATAACACGAGACAATAAGGATATTGAAAAGCTGGAAGGTGGGCAGAGGAGGGTGACCAAGATGATCAAGGAAAACAAGCCTTAGGAGGAACAGTTGAGGGAGCTGGGTATGTTTAGCCTGCAGAAGAGAATCATAGAATTGGAAGGGACCCCCAAGGGTCCTGTAGTCCAACCCCTGCAACACAGGAATCTCAACTAAAGCATCCATGACTGTTGGCCGTCTGAAGACCGAGAGCTGATACGATAGACATCTTCAGATATCTGAAAGGCTGTTGCATGGAAGATGGAGCAGGCCTGTATTTCCGCTGCTCTGAAGGGGAGGACCTGAGCCAGTGGATTCAAAGGACAAGGAAGGAGATTCCAACTAAACATCAGGAAGAACTTTCTGATGGTAAGAGCTGTTTGACAGTGGAACGGACTCTCTCGGAAGGTGACGGACTCTCCTTCCCTGGAGGCTTTGAAGCAGAGGTTGGGTGGCCCTCTGTCAGAGAGTGAGCTCTTCAGCTGAGATTCCTGCATTGCAGGGGGTTGGGCTAGATGACCCTGGGGGAACCCGTTCCAACGCTACAGTTCTAGGAATCTATAAGTGAACAGGTAGTCAAGCACAGTCCTTGGGCGCCATGTGGCTTACAGGTTTTGAACTAACTCACCCAAGGACCCACGCCTGCCTGCCTGCCTGTGCATTCATAGAATCCTAGAGTTGGAAGAGACCACAAGGGCCATCCAGTCCAACCCCCTGCCAAGCAGGAAACACCATCAAAGCATTCCTGACAGATGGCTGTCAAGCCTCCGCTTAAAGACCTCCAAAGAAGGAGACTCCACCACACTCCTTGGCAGCAAATTCCACTGTCGAAACAGCTCTTACTGTCAGGAAGTTCTTCCTAATGTTTAGGTGGAATCTTCTTTCTTGTAGTTTGAATCCATTGCCGTGTCCGCTTCTCTGGAGCAGCAGAAAACAACCTTTCTCCCTCCTCTATATGACATCCTTTTATATATTTGAACATGGCTATCATATCACCCCTTAACCTTCTCTTCTCCAGGCTAAACATACCCAGCTCCCTAAGCCGTTCCTCATAAGGCATCGTTTCCAGGCCTTTGACCATTTTGGTTGCCCTCTTCTGGACACGTTCCAGCTTGTCAGTATCCTTCTTGAACTGTGGTGCCCAGAACTGGACAGCTAGCTGCTTTGGAACGAGTGCCTTTTCACAATGCAAACAGGAAAATGCAACTCTCTCCAGAAGTTCCCGGAATTCCAAACGGGTGAGAAATGCTTAGGTCTCGAAATGCTCAGGTCTCCTTACAGGCAGGGTAGGAGCAAATTGGCAATATGCCAGGCCTCCTTTTCCTCCCCGCCCCCCCCCCATGACACACACACTTTACATTCCTTCCGAAGCATATGCTGAGCCTAGCAGATCGTGAAAAGCAGGGCAGGCAGGTTGCAGCAACTGTTGCTTCTGTTACTGCTGGGGCGGAGGACATTTTTCGGTTTGGGGGCTGCATCTCCTCACAGGCAGCTTCCTGGGGGCCACCGAATCCAAGGGGTGGGAGGGGCAATGGGGGAAGTGAGCGGGGGCAGGAGGCAACAGCAGCCAGAACAAGAGGTGGGACCCTAAGTTACAATCCAGCCCTGCCAAAAAGGGCTCTGTACCCAATCCCTTCTGTCCAACGCCCGGGAAGACTTACCGATATTAAAGTTCTGGAGGATGAATTCAAGCCAAGCAAAAGCACCTGAACAGGGCCAGGAAAGTCCTCACCTGGCACAGAGGCCTGGAGGTGGGGCGCATTTGGCCCGCAGACTCAATATTCCCTACCTCTGTACCACAGAATCAGAAAATCATAGAGTTGAAAGGGACACTGGGGGTCATCTAGTCCAACCCCCTGCAATGCAGGAATATGCAGCTGTCCCTTACGAGGCTCGAACCTGCAACCTTGGCGGTATGGGCACCACACTCTAACAATCAGAGCCATCTGTCATGGAGGCTTTAGCTGAGATTCCTACATTGCAGGGGGTTGGACTAGATGACCCATGGTGTCCCTTCCAGCTCTAAAATTCCACGATTCTATTATCTGTCTAACATTTTATTCAGCGGTTTTTCCTGCTGACATGCTAAAGAAAACACCAGTCTACAGTAAGTATTTGCTTCTCTCCCCGCTGTCCCAGCATGTTTCCAGTGCTTTAAAGGCCAGGACAGCAGGCAGAGATGCAAATGGTGAAGCCTTCCCTTCCCTTCCCTGAAAATGCAGCCACAGGGAAAGCTGCAGCTGGCCTCTTTGGGCCTGCCAGGCATTGGGCTAAGACAAGCACAGGATCCCCGCCAAGGTTTACAGCAGAATCCGAAAGAAACACAGGCCTCTGCTATTCTTCCCAGGTTCTGCAGCATGCCCATTTCTCAGACGACTCACCTATGAAGTTGCCGAGGAAGAGCCCAGGGAGAATCTGTTGGACACAAAAAGTAAAGTCATTGTCAGTTGCAGCAACTCTGCAGGGGTTTCTCCCAACCCTACCTGGAGGGGATTGAACCTGATACCTTCTGCTTGCAAGGGAAATGCTCTGAGTGCACACCATAAAACATTCCCCTATAGACTCCTGGGGGTGGTAGTTTGTTAAGGGTGCTGGGAACTGTAGCTCTGTGAGGGGTAAACTACGGTGCCCCTAGGCAAAGTGAAGCGATGCAAACACAGAACTTCAACTTCTTCTTCTTCTTCTTCTTCTTCTTCTTCTTCTTCTTCTTCTTCTTCTTCAATTATTTTTATTTATTTGCATGGTACAGAGGCTCTCCTGAGGCAGCTGAAGGTTTCTCTGAATTCTGACTAGCGTTGCCAGACCTCCAGGTCTGACCTGAAGTTCAGGTTAACCTGGCCCTCTCCAGGTGGCAGGTGGAGGACGTGAATATCTGTGTCAGCAAATGTGCTTTTAATTTAAAAAAAGAAACATTAAGAAGACTTTGCATGCAACTTTGAAGCTTTAGCCTGGCAGGAGCTGGCTGCAAAATACAGTATAGTATAGACACTTGGGTGGGGGAGGGTCCTGCGTTCCTCCCCTCCCCTGTCTCAAATAACTTCCATCTCCAGGGGCCACCCCCATGACATCGCCAGGACCCGCCCTTAGGTCTCAGGTTTGAGCCCTGAAATTTCAGTGACCTGGGATGCTCTGGATCTGACAACTCTGACGACATTCAGGTTCTGTGGGGCTTCATTCAGCATGTGAGTGACCTGAAACACAAAATCTTCCTTTTCCTTTTTCTGTGGTTCAAATGCACCTGACCTCTCCAGGGCTGTCGGTTTCACACATCTCTTTTTGCTGTGCTGCCAAAGTGCTGAACTGAGATTTTAGGAAAGCTGCAGGGCCTGGCAAACACTTAGGAGGTGTGGGGGGATTGAAAGATCTGAGAAACCGGAGCCTCCTATCGGCTCCACTGGAATAATTCTGATTTCCTGGTGTTTGCTGGGTTTGGCCAATGCCCCTTTGCAAACCTGCCACAGTTGCTACAGCCATCACCATTGACCACAGACCAACACCACCATTGATGGGCAGCGAACGCTGAAGCACCATGCAGGGTCCTTTGCAAGCTCTGGGCGGCCCTTTGACGTCCCAATTTAAGGACGTCAAAGCACAAAGTAATTTAACGTTGTGACACCAGGTTGGTAAATGAGCAGCCTCGCCCACCTTTCAAATCAGGTCCAGGAGGATAGGATCCAGCTAACAGAAACAAAAAAGCATGACAGCATACGAAATAGGCACCATGTGCCCCCTATTCTGTAAGCTCCAGCGCCTCTTTGAAGGTAAGAGTCATCCATAACACCATCTATTCCTCTCGGGAATGTGTGCCCAATAATGGCATTAAGGGAAAATGAATAGGGAATTCTAAACCTGAAAGCTATATTGGTTTCATACCCATTTAGGGCTACAGCTTCTCCATGAACCCTGTGATGAAGGGCTATGGGATCACCCCCACAAAGGCTCCTTGTGGGGTGGCAGCTCCCTGGGCAATAGGAAGGCATATCTGTTGAACCAGTTTAGTTCTGCAACGGAGGCAGAGATGATTGGCAAGGTGGGTAGATGGGGGTTAAGGTGGTTTGCTGCTTTAAGCAGAAGGAGTCTCAAAGCGGCTTTCTCCTTTCCCTTCCTCCCCCAAACAAACACTCTGTGAGGTGAGTGGGGCTGAGAACTTCAAGAAGTGTGACACCCAAGGTCACCCAGCAGCTGCAGTGGAGGAGAGGAGACGCGAACCCGGTTCACCAGATGCCTGCTTTAAGCAGAAGCACAAAAAAGAACCTCTGCATGTTGTGGGTGCTCTTTGACCTCTCCTTGCTGTCGGATTCCCAGGGGAACATAAGAAGAGCCCACTGGATCAGGCCAATGGCCCATCTAGTCCAGCATCCTGTTCTCACAGTCAGGACCGGTGCTAGGGCTTCTTGCGCCCTAGGTGAACCACCTTCTGGCACTCCCCCACCCCGCCACCCCGCCAAAGCCTGCTTTAGCGGGAGCCGGGGGGTGGAGAGGCAAGCAGCAGTTTCTCCGCTACAGCGGAGAAGCTGCTGCTAGCCCGTCCCGCCCAAGCCTGGCCAGCGCCCCCTCCATTTTGGCGCCCTAGGCAATTGCCTAGTTTGCCTAAATGGACGTGCCGGCCCTGCTCACAGTGGCTGGCTGAGCAGTTGCCTGTGGGAAACTGGCATTCAGGATCCCAGCACAAGAGCAACTCTCTCCTCCTGTAGTTTCCAGGAGCTGGCGTTCAGAGGCAGAGCATAGCCGCCAGCCCTCAACAGCCCCCTCCTCCCTGAAGGAAACAGTGGCAAGAGACAACTTGTGAGCAGTTTGGGCTTGTGAGCTGCCTACAACCTTTCCTTTCACGCCACACCCTTGCCACCGTCACCTGTGCACTGGTAGCTTTGTACCAGTACAGCAGTTGCTGGTCCCGGCCCTACCATTGGACAATGTGAGAGGATCACAGCCCGCAGCCCCTAGCTTCCCCTCCTAAGCCCCCTGGCCATTGTCCTCTGTCGGGGGCAGAGCTGTGCAGGCGACACAACCAACTGTGCTCTCCCCCAAACTAACGTGTGAACAGGCACTATTATAGCCACCACCTAAGACCCGTACCGCACGTGAAAGAAATTGATTCCGCCTACACTTTGGAACTCCCTGCCTCATGACATCAAGCAGGCACCTACCCTGCACTCTTTCCAGTGCCTGCTAAAAACATTCTTGCTTAGGTAAGCCCACGAAGACATGAAGGTGCATGTTTTAATCTACTTTTGGTTTATTGCTGTTTTTTTTATCTTTTGACTGTTTCTACTGATAAGTTTATTGTTTCATTCTCTTTGTAAACCGCTTTGAGCGTTTCTCCTCTAATCATGCGGTGGGAGAGAGCTGCACCATCGCCAGGTGTGTCAAATTCAAAGATCCAACTGCTAGTCCATTTGGCATCTGTGTCTGCAGTGGGGAGGGGGGCACCATTTTGTCCTCCCTCTCAAGTGGCAAAAATGTCTGGGTCCCACCCTGAGGGCTGGGGTGTGTCCCTTAAATCAGAGGAGGTTCATTGTGGCAATTAATAATAATAATAATAATAATAATAATAATAATATATTTATATGCCGCTCATCTGACTGGGTTACCCCTGCCACTCTGGGTGGCTTCCAATAAATTAAAAGCTTTGTGAAACATATCTGAGGCATTTTCTGAGACATGGAGCCGGTGGCCCTATGGATATTGCTGAACTCTTATCATCCCTGACTCTGGGGCTGGTAAGAGCTGGACCCCAGCTATACTTGTTTATTTCATTTCCGAAGATTTATAAACCTCTTACATACAAAATCTCAAAGCGGTTTACAAAAAAATAACAAAACCATAAAATTTTCCGTTTAAAAATCCCAGTTAAAAACTATTTAATAATAATAATAATAATAATAATAATAATAATAATAATTTTTATTTATACCCCGCCCTTCCCAGCCAAAAACCGGGCTAACAATTAAAATCACAGCAAAAACATAAAAACAATCAATTAAAATAACAGATTAAAATACAAATTTAAAAATTCAATTAAAACTGCAGGTCTCAATTTCAAAATAACCCACCAATAAAAGATGAAGCATAAATATTAAACAGAAACCAACCCAAAGGCCAGGTGGAACAGCTCTTAAAACATTCAAATAAATAAATAAATACTTGGACAGCCCTTGTCTCCCACCCACCCCTGCTTGAAACAAACCCTCTTTCTCAGCCTCCCCCCCCCCCAGGCTGGTGCCCTCCAGAGCCAGGAACTCCCATCAGGCCTTGCCAGCCACAAAAAGGTACACTCCGTGCAGCTTTGCCCAATTGCATTCACAGATAAAGTTTCCTCTACACATCAACAGCATTAGTCATACCTTGTTCATGCCATTGCCCATGGTCCAAAGCACTGTCTAGGCAGAGAGCAGTTGTCCTGGTGTGTGTGTGTGTTTGTGATTCTCTTCCACAAAATCCCCAGCAAGAGGTATGGAGCACGGTCACGGGGCGAGGTTTCTCCCCCCTAGGCCTGGCAGAGTTTCCCACTGCCTCCCTTCACTTCTTAGGACCAGGCAGGAGGTGGAAAGGAGATCTCCAAGGTGGCAGCTCTGCTTACCCCTTGGGGAGCCAATAAATCGGCCTGCTGCAGACGCCCGGCCTCTTTCTCCTGCTCTGGAGAAAGCTCCTTTCCTCCAAGATGGCAAGGACGCTACTCCTGGAAATGCCCTTTTCCTGGCCGCCTCCTGTGGCTGGCACCCTGACAGTAGAGGATAAACTCCACCTCTTTCGTAATCGTGTGTGTGTGTGTGCCAAGGGCTGGCGGTGCTGCTGCTGCTGCTCCACCGCCGGGACAAAGCTCCAGTGTTCAGAGAGAACAAAACCTTTAGTCTTCCTGGCTCGGTGACAAGCCAGTGCTGTCGGGGCATGCAAGGGAAATGCGCCTCCCTGCCTCGGAAAGGTGGCGGGTGCGCAATTACGCAGCAGCCTGCCACTTCTCTGCTCAGTTCCCGGGACATCCTCCCCCCTCCCTGCAAAAACAAACAAACCGCTTTCTGGGGAGCTGTCCCAGCAGCATACAGGCCTCTGGATCATGGGTGAACATGGCAGGCCTCCTTTAGTGTAATGTTGCGCTGTAAGGCAGGCAGAAGGCTGCCTCGAAACCTGCAACTGGAAATCTGTGATTCACTCCAGCAGGAGAGAGTGGGAGTCCGGCAGAATGCAATGTTCCCGGCGTGGAATGTACGAGCGGAGGGCCGCCTGCCTGCCTGCCTGCCGCAGATCGAGTTACATCCTTGGATGTCTCTTTACCAAAATAGAATCGGCAAAGCACGAGGCCACCTTAGTTGGGCGGGGAGAGAGACCTCTCCGGAGCGATCGCCGGTGCTTCCTATTGGTTGAGGAGGAGGAGGAGGAACAGCAGCAGCGGAGTAAAATAGGATCGCGTGTGGCTGGCTCTGCCTTTAAAGCTGCAGAACGACACCATCCTCACGAATCACACTGATGGGGAGCGCGCGGCGTAAGAACATCAGTCTGCCGCCCCAAAGTTAGCTCAGGTGGTTAGAGCCTGGTGCCGATAATGCCAAGGTCCAGGGTTCAGTTCCTGCCTTGCAGGGGGTTGGACTGGATGACCTTCTGGGTCCCTTCCAACTCTACAATTCTATGATTCTATTCTCACAGTGGCCAAAACCAGATGTCCTAAAATGGGAAGCCAGCAACAGCAGCATGATGCTGCTGTCCATTATGTCTAGTTCAGTGTCCAGTTCAAGGGAGGTAATAGCATCACTCCATTCAGCCATGGTCAGACCACATGGGGAGCCCTGTGTCCAGTTCTGGGCGCCACAATTTAGGAAGGATGTGGACAAGCTGGAAGGTGTGCAGAGGAGGGAGGTCAAGTCTTATTCAACATCTTGATCAAGTTTGCAGATGACACCAAATTGGGAGTGGTGGTTTACAACCCAGAGGACAGGATCACACTTCAAAATGACCTTAACAGATTAGAGAACTGGGCCAAAGCAAACAAGATGAATTTTAACAGGGAGAAATGTAAAGTACTACACTTGGGCAAAAAAAATGAAAGGCACAAATACAGGATGGGTGACACCTGGCTTGAGAGCAGTACATGTGAAAAGGATCTAGGAGTCTTGGTAGACCATAAACTTGACATGAGTCAACAGTGTGATGCAGCAGCTAAAAAAGCCAATGCAATTCTGGGCTGCATCAATAGGAGTATAGCATCTAGATCAAGGGAAGTAATAGTACCACTGTATTCCGCTCTGGTCAGACCTCACCTGGAATACTGTGTCCAGTTCTGGGCACCACAGTTCAAGAAGGATACTGACAAGCTGGAACGTGTCCAGAGGAGGGCAACCAAAATGGTCAAAGGCCTGGAAACGATGCCTTATGAGGAACGGCTTAGGGAGCTGGGTATGTTTAGCCTGGAGAAGAGAAGGTTAAGGGGTGATATGATAGCCATGTTCAAATATATCAAAGGATGTCATATAGAGGAGGGAGAAAGGTTGTTTTCTGCTGCTCCAGAGAAGCGGACACGGGGCAATGGATTCAAACTACAAGAAAGAAGATTCCACCTAAACATTAGGAAGAACTTCCTGACAGTAAGAGCTGTTCGACAGTGGAATTTGCTGCCAAGGAGTGTGGTGGAGTCTCCTTCTTTGGAGGTCTTTAAGCGGAGGCTTGACAGCCATCTGTCAGGAATGCTTTGATGGTGTTTCCTGCTTGGCAGGGGGTTGGACTGGATGGCCCTTGTGGTCTCTTCCAACTCTATGATTCTAAGATGATCCAGGGTCTGGAAACGAAGCCTTAGGAGGAAGCTTTGAAGGAGCTGGGCATGTTTAGTCTGGAAAAGAGGAAACTGGGAGGAGATATGATCGCCATTTCCCAATATCTCAAGGGCTGACATGGAAGATGGAGCAAGCTTGTTTTCTCCTGCTCTGGAGGATAGGACTTGAAGTTACAAGAAAGGAGATTCCAACTAAAACATCAGGAAGAACTTTCTGACAGTAAGAACTGTTCAACATTGGAACGGTCTCCCTCTGGAGTTTGTGGACTCTCCTTCTTTGGAGGTTTTTAAACAGAGGTCAGATGGCCATCCGCCATGGATGTTTTTGCTGAGACTAGATGACCCTCAGGGTGGCTTCCAACTCCAGGATTCCATGATTCTATAAAGGTGTTAATCAGCCAAAGGCCTGGTTAAAGAGGAACCAGTTCTCTGCTGGCTATGCTTCCTTCTCACTCTTCATTTACTTATTTATTTAGATAATGTACATACTACCCTTTGGCCGAGCCACAGGGCAGTTCACAACAGGCAAATCCATAAAATAACACAATATTTAAAACAAAAACACCACAAAGGGCTTGTCCACACTGGAACAAAATATGGATCTCTTACCAATGTCATCCTGAACCTTCCTACCCACCCCATACCGCTTTAAACGCATGTTCTTTAAAAATACTGATTATTTTGGATTATCCAAGGATGGGAAAAGCATGAAAAAATGCCCTGGACACCACTGGCGTTGGGAGGACGCAGTGTGGACACCTCTGCATTAATGGGGAAGCAACTTGGTGCAAATCCACAATCTGCTCTGCTTTGAGGACAAGCTGAAAAGTTTGGGTGTCTGAAGATGACAGGGTGTGGCTTCTCCTATGCCCTAACCAAGAAATCTTGATCTTGCTGACCTGGTGTTTACCTGGGTGCCTCCCTTGGCAATTTCCTCACCAAGGAGCCAACATCCTCACTGTCAGCGGCCCTGGAGACCGGTTCTTGCCCTTGTCTGGCTGCCTGACCCAGCAAAGCCTTGTCCTTTCCTGCTTTTCCAGCTTGGATTGTTGGATAACTCTGCCATTTGTTCTTCCCAAGTACCACTCTCCAGCATCCATCTTTTGGGTTCTAGGTTTCTTTGATCATCCTTGGTTTCCTAGGCATGCAAAGGCTAAAAACCCCAGTGGTTCACTTGGAAGGCATTGCTGAGTCAGAACGTTTTTGAAAAAATAATAATTTTATAAATTGTGTGTCCTTGTTTCTCAATCTGATCCTTTTACAGTACATGGTTTTGTATGTTTTGTGGTATTTTATGCATTGTGATTTGTTGTTATTTTTATTGATTATAGATTAACAATTCTTTATTGTAATCGATAAGTGTTTGATTGTTATTTGCTGGTGTTTAATTTTACTGCTTACTATTGGATTCTAATGGATTATTGAATATTGCTTTATTTGATATGATTTGTTTATTTTAAAATTATTGTGACTTTTTATATTGGATTAGATTGTTACTATTAATTTGAATTATGGTGCTGGAGGAGACTCTTGAGAGTCCCATGGACTGCAAAAAGATCAAACTTATCCATCCTTAAAGAAATCAGCCCTGAGTGCTCACTGGAAGGACAGATCCTGAAGTTGAGGCTCCAGTACTTTGGCCACCTCATGAGAAGAGAAGACTCCCTGGAAAAGACCCTGATGTTGGGAAAGATGGAGGGCACAAGGAGAAGGGGACGACAGAGGACGAGATGGTTGGACAGTGTTCTCGAAGCTACCAACATGAGTCTGACCAAACTGTGGGAGGCAGTGGAAGACAGGAGTGCCTGGCGTGCTCTGGTCCATGGGGTCACGAAGAGTCGGACACGACTAAACAACAACAACAACAAATTAATGTGTGAAGTTTTATTTTTTATTTTTATGTGTGTTTGAAGCCGCCAGATGGGGGGTATAAATATTATTAATTATTATTATTATTATTATTATTATTATTATTACATCAGTCATGAACTGCCATCTCCAATATGCAGCTGACAATACTAGCCTACCTTTTAAGGAGTTACCAGGGTTGTGGTTGTCAGAGCTCAAAGAAGTGCTATTACTATTTGTGGGTTTTCAGATATTTAGCGCACAAGCATCCAAATTAAGCGCTCCTTAACTTTTCCTCATTGCTCAGTCGCTAGAGCAGGAGACTCATAATCTCAGGGTCCTGGGATCGAGTGCCATGTTGGGCAAAAGATTCCTGCATTTATCCATTGCATCTTATCTCGGGAGAGTACATCCTATTTTGTCCCTACGATGACCCAGTCAGTCAAGCTCAGCTGAGATAATGGTGTCTAAGGCAACTTGTTTTCCGCGTTGGCTTTGAGGCACTGTTTCAATGCAAACACCTTGTGTTTCGGCAAACCGCTTAGGGATTTTATTTCCAGCTCAGAAATATGCAAAACAATAGCAATAACCCAAAAACAATGAGGAGGAGGAACAGATGCCTTGCTGTCGGGGCTCAATCCTGCCTCCATCCCGTCGCCTCTCTGATCTCCCCCAGGTATGCCGCGTAGGCGAAAAGCACTCCAGGCATGCTCAGAGGCTCCTTTGCGCTTCACCAGGTGCCGAGCTCTGCCCAGTTTTAAGGCATGTTCCGGGGCTCAGACCTGCCTGTGATTAGTTTCCCCCCCCGCCCCCGCCCACAAAGCAAGGACTCCGCGCCTCCCCCTCTTCTCCATTCATGCCTTGCCCGTCCTAGCTCAGGTCCCGCCCACCAGCCTCGAGCCCCGCCCCGGTTGCCGTGGAAACGGGACGCGCCGGATGGCGGCGGAGGCGGAGGCGGCTCTGGGCTGATCCCCCTCCGGAGCAGAAAGAGGAGCACCATGGCCAAGAACAAGGTGGGCGGCGGGGGGGATGAATGGGTGGGTGCAAGGGGGGGGACACTGCGTGGGGGAGGGGGACACTGGGTGGGAGAAGGGAGTAGATGGGTGGGGGAGGAGGGGGACACTAGCGATCAAGCCAGATAGGTGAGGAACCTCCATATGGTCTCGCGACATTTCCAAGGAAGTAACTTTTCACATTTTGGTACGCGCCCTCCAGCTTTGCACGGGTGTAAATCGGGACATGATTCTGACACCCCGGTTGTCACGTGTAAGAGGATATTGTGGAGCCCAGCGCTTTGCTGTAGGCTCTCCTCCTGCGCGATTATTTTAGTGCAAATACCCTTCAGTCCACTTCTTTAACAGCTACAAGAGAAAGACCTCCTGGGTGAAAGCAGAAGTCGTGTCCTACAATATCCCATAATAATGTGTTCTCAGGGGTGGAGAATATGCCTTAGCCGCTGCCGTGTCCAAATCTGCAGGCTGCATGCTGCCTGGCGCCTCCCCAGCATCGAATCAGACAAGCCATGGGAAGCTGGCGGTCAGGACCTCCTGCAGTTTTTCTTAAAAGATTAATGTCAGCCACACAGAGCAGAGGGTGGGCGAAGAGCCATGGATCTCCTTTGCTCTTTTCTCAGCTCAGATTACACTACCACCCCCAACCTGCTGTTTGCCCCAAAATATTCCTGCAAGTTCCCCGCCCCCCCCCCACAGGCCAGACAGCATATCTGAAGGGGAGGGTAGTTTGCAGCCAGAAAATGGTTTAGTGGGGAAAGTTGAATCCCTCCTTCAGCAGCATTGTGGCTCTGGGGTCCCCCTGAGTCCCTTCCAACTCTACCATTGTACGATTCTATGATCCGTACAATCCCCCTGACTTCTGTTAATATTTCAAAACTTGGGGCAATGCATAGCAAAGAATTTCTGTGTCTGGTTTGGCCCTTAATTGTTAATGTGCAGCCATTTACGCAGGTGGCGCTGTGGGTTAAACCACAGAGCCTAGGGCTTGCCGATCAGAAGGTCGGCGGTTCGAATCCCCGCGACGGGGTGAGCTCCCGTTGCTCAGGTCCCTGCTCCTGCCAACCTAGCAGTTCGAAAGCACGTCAAAGTGCAAGTAGATAAATAGGTACCACTCCGGCAGGAAGGTAAACGTGTTTCCGTGCGCTGCTCTGGTTCGCCAGAAGCGGCTTTGTCATGCTGGCCACATGGACCCGGAAGCTGGACGCCGGCTCCCTTGGCCAGTAAAGCGAGATGAGTGTCGCAACCCCAGAGTTGTTTGCGACTGGACCTAACGGTCAGGGGTCCCTTTACCCTTTACCCATTAACCTTCGCTAGAGCCAAGATTTATTGCACTCTGTGATTTCGCCACCGGAGACCCTGGGGAGGGAGCTTAACCCTGTAACATGGCAGCAGCTCTTAGCTCAAAGACATTTTTACCATGGCATCCCACCCACACTAAAAAACAAAACAAAACAAAACAAAAACAGAGGCAGTGCTTTGACCAGGAACTGTCACTGGTAAACAAGGACAGCTGGGTTGCCTGTGGATGTCATACGTCTCATAGCATCTTTTTTGTCAGCCTCAGAATTATTCAGTACAATATTTCAAAATTCTGCCCATATGAGCAAACAAACACTGAGTGGGTGTCTGTGACAATCACATCTCGTTCAGCAGTCGCAATTGCAGTGAATGCGCGATCTGGCGGAGAAAGATGTATCATATGTTCCCCAACCACAGAGTATCGCAGCTTCAGTGCTCAGAGAATGTGGTATTGTCAGCACAACGAAAACATTACCAGGAGGGAAGAGAAGTATGGGCTGTGCATGACAAGCAGGAAGACAAATACGTGTTCAGAATGTGATCTTAGAGATGCGCTCAGTTGCCTTGATGTGGTGCGACGCCCTGCAGTCAGGTACCCGACAATTCCAGGCATCTTCTTCTTCTTTGGCGATCACTCGTAGCCAAATAAGATTGTCTTCCAAGAACATGGTCTTAACAGTGTGTCCATAAGCAACTGTGGAGGCCAATTCTAGATCCACACATCCTTCCACAGTGGGGACATAGGTTTCTGGGTGGGAGTTGATCATGGTGAGGGTTTGCCAAGCATGCCTTCCTCTTAGCACATTTCTCCCTTGCGTCCTGAGTTCGAGTGTCTTCAAAGCCCATGACACCTTTGGTAAAGGCTGTTCTCCAACTGGAGCGCTCGCAGGCCAGTGTTTCCCAGTTGTCTGTGTTTATACTACATTTTTAAAGATTTGCCTTGTTGTTGTTCAGTCGTTCAGTCGTGTCCGACTCTTCGTGACCCCATGGACCAGAGCACACCAGGCACCCCTATCCTCCACTGCCTCCCGCAGTTTGGCCAAACTCATGCCAGTCGCTTCGAGAACACTGTCCAACCATCTCATCCTCTGTCGTCCCCTTCTCCTTGTGCCCTCCATCTTTCCCAACATCAGGGTCTTTTCCAGGGAGTCTTCTCTTCTCATGAGGTGGCCAAAGTACTGGAGCCTCAACTTCAGGATCTGTCCTTCCAGTGAGCACTCAGGGCTGATTTCCTTCAGAATGGATAGGTTTGATCTTCTTGCAGTCCATGGGACTCTCAAGAGTCTCCTCCAGCACCATAATTCAAAAGCATCAATTCTTCGGCGATCAGCTTCTTTGCCTTGAGACAGTCTTTAAACCTCTTTTGTTGACCACCGGCATTACGCTTTCCATTTTTAAGTTCGGAATAGAGTAGTTGCTTTGGAAGACGATAATCAGGCATCCAAACAACATGACCAGTCTAACGAAGCTGATGTTGAAGAATTGTTGCTTCAACACTGGTGATCTTTGCTTCATCCAGTACACTGACATTAGTTTGCTTGTCTTCCCAAGTGATGTGTAAAATTTTCTGGAGACACACCGTTGATGGAATCTTTCAAGGCATACCTGGGAGCTGGCTTGCTACCTTGTGATCCAGAGGCCTTGCAGTCACTGGGAGCAGCTCCCTGTTCCTTCTTCCCAGACAAGACGTTGACTGCTCAGACCATTAGCAACCCATGCTAGCACTGGGGGCGAGCATTGGGTGCTCATTGTGCAAAAGTGGTCCTGCAAGAAGACTCCTGTTGATGTTCATGACATACAATGGTTGAGGTCCCCGCTATTAAAATGACTGTGTCTTGTTCAGCTCTGCTGGAGCGGAATATCCCAGTCCTTAAGGGCAAAACAAGGACCTGGTAAAATCATGTGTGTGCCAAGGGCAGAATGTAGAGATGGCGGGACTTTCCCCTTCTTTTTATTTCTCCTTGGCATGTCTTGTCTAGTATCCCATACCCCCACAGTGGCCAACCCAATGTCTTATGGGAATCCCACAAGGCAGGGCCTCGCCCACTTTTGTGCCACCATGACTGGTACTCAAAGAAGGCGTGGTGCCTCTGATTCTGGAGGCATCATAATGGCGTCATTTTATTGGCATAAATAGACCAAACCGTGCTGGCAACATATTATAGATATGTTCGGCCAATTAACTGACTTCTGGCTAATTGGTAAATTAACCGATTAAAGTTATTAACTGCTTTTTTGAGGCCACCCAAATGAAGATGGCAATGTGTATGTCGTAATTTACAATTTATCCCTTCATTCCATGTCCCCACCCCACCCCCCACACCATTTTATCTTCCACAAGGGAGAGAGAGAGAAGAGCAAAAACAAGCTGTGAGTTGAAACAAAATAAAAAATTCCTTCCAGTAGCACTTTCAAGGTAAAGGTATCCCTGATTGTTAAGCCCAGTCACAGACGACTCTGGGGTTGCACGCCCATCTCGCTCTATAGGCCAAGGGAGCCGGCGTTTGTCCGCAGACAGCTTCCGGGTCATGTGGCCAGCATGACTAAGCCGCTTCTGGTGAACCAGAGCAGCGCACAGAAACGCCATTTACCTTCCCGCCGGAGCGGTACCTATTTATCTACTTGCACTTTGACATGCTTTCGAACTGCTAGGTGGGCAGGAGCTGGGACTGAACAACGGGAGCTCACCCCGTCGCGGGGATTCGAACCGCCGACCTTCCGATTGGCAAGCCCAAGGCTAAGTGGTTTAGACCACAGCGCCACCCGTGAGCCAGCTGTGAGTTGAAACAAAATAAAAAAAATTCCTTCCAGTAGCACCTTAGAGACCAACTACCGGTAAGTTTGTTATTGGTATGAGCTTTCGTGTGCATGCACACTTCTTCAGTTGATTGGCAAGAATTTGCAGCTGGGCTTGCTAGACCCTTGGCTTCTTTTGGAAGGAGAGAGAAAGTGTAAAATATTGTATCACTAGTATACCGGTACTTTATTTTATAGACTGAGTTATATAAGATGTGGGATGTAAAGCACAGGAGCAGTCAAGCACAACATTGCTAGAGTGGACATAGAAGGGGAACTCTAGGCCAGCCAGTCGGAACTTGCTGTTTCTCCTGGGCTGGGCTGGGCTTCCTCTGTGTGTGGCCTCACCTGGGCAGGTGAACACAAAACCACAGGGACCGGTCTCCATCTTCCTCTTTTGGATCGGCTTCTCAACAGAGCAGCTTCTAGTTAGGGCAAAGATGCTCTGCCAAGAGAGGACAAAGGGGCTTTCTCCCATATGGAGATAGTCTCCACATGCATACTATTTTCTAAGCCAAAAGTCTGCCTTCTGGGATCCTTTTGTGAACAGGACGTCTGTAAGTAAACTCTTTTTATGCTTTTATAGAAGACTGTGTAGTGTCTTATTTTGAGGGGGATTAAAAGGGGAAAATACCAGGACATTATTAAAAGAGACTCTAGCGAGTCTGAGCAAGCTATCCGCTGTGTGTGTTTAAAAGGGGAATGTTAACTCTGCTGATATTGTTGAACTTGTAAACACAAGTTGGAATAGGATATCCTAAACAATATATCCTCTCCTGCATCCCTAAACATTCCCGCATAAGAGGCAGAGCCAAATAGAATATTTCAAATTTCTGGGTCAGGGTATCACGTTTTTAGGAGCTAGCATCTCATTTTTAGTCGCAAGTTCCACATAGAACTGAAGGGAAAAAATATTTCTGGCGTCTTACATTATATTTGATGGTACCTCACCATAACAGAGGAGTGGGGTTTTTTTGGGGGGGGGAGATATTCATTATTTCCCATTCCAGTTCCAATTTCATTTGCTTTTCTTTTTATCTCGTTGCAGAACGTAAACTACAAAGGGCCTTACGGTTACCAAAAACTGAAAGAAAGGTGAGTGGTTGGTTGTCCCCCCCCCCACACATCTGATCAAATCATTAAAAAAAATCGTTTCCTCTTTCTGCGTGAATGGGGGGTCTGAGGTATTTTTATGGACTCTCTGCTGTAATGGGCAGAGTGCAGGGGGTTGTATTCCAAACAGAAACCGGTGTAAGATTTTTGATGCAAGAAAAGTGTAGATTTTTCCATCGCTTTGAAAAGCCAAAACATGTGGTGGGGTGATTTTTAGGCATTTCTCCACACTGTCAGGTTTTTCTCGGGGGGTAAACCGCTAGACTTGTCTGCAACAAACTCCGCTAAAGTTATAATCCCACAAAATTACGACTTGCCTATCTTGCCTGTGGATGTCTCTATGGCTCAGTGGGTCAGTGCATCTGGCTCTTAACCAGTTCCAGTTACAGGTAGGTAGCAGTGTTGGTTTGCCATAGTCAAAACAAAATAAAAAATAAAAAATTCCTTCCAGTAGCACCTTAGAGACCAACTAAATTTGTCTCTAAGGTGCTACCAGGGATAGTTTGTTATGTTCAAAATGAAAGGATGGTTAAGCAAATGGAAGGAGATGCTTTATAATTTCAAGCCCACTCAGGGATGGCTGTGTGCAGGATTCCTGTATTGCAGGGGGTTGGACTGGATGACCCTTGGTGTCTCTTTCAACTCTACAATTCCATGATTCTATCTTCCTGCACAAACAGTGGAGGCTGGTTCACTTGGGTGAAGGGGGCCCTGCCCCACCAACTTCGGGCTGCTCTCAGCCTCTACCCGCCTGCTTTCTTCTTACTTACAGCTAATTCCAGGGAGCTGTCAGCTTCCTCCCTTTACAGCTATACCTCTGGTTGTGTTCGCTACGGGTTACGAATGCACCAAACCCGGAAGTACCGGAACAGGTTACTTCTGGGTTTCGGTGCGCGGGCACGTGCAGAAGTGCTAAATCACGCATTGCGCATGCACAGAAGCACTGAATCGTGCCGCGCACATGCGCAGATACAGCGTTTCAGGTTGCGCTCTTTTCATGTTGAGATCGGGCCTCCAGAACGGATCCCGTTTGCAACCAGAGGTACCACTGTAGTTTCCGTTTTTGTCTTTGTAGAATTCAACAGGGAGGAGGATGGGAAAGTTGGCTCTTCCTCTCGTTGGCTCTGGCGCCACCTACTGTTGGCCTCCCTGCCTTCTGCCCTACCAGTCCCAAGGCGCACCAGTTGCCACTGTGTGCGCAAACCTATCCTGGCAGGTTGTGTTACCTAAAAGGGAGACCAAAAAAAACAACAACAAAAACTGGAGGCAGTTTTCACACGCCAACCAGACGTACTGACAAGTCTGGCAGTAAAACGATGGACATCTGTCAACAGAAATGCTGCGGAAGGCCGGCAGATAGTGAAAATCAGGACATAGGAATCTGCCTTAAACCAAGTCCGGCGATTGCTGCCTCTCGATTGTTGCTGCCTACTTGCCATTCATGGCCTCAAACCCAGGCAGCTGGAATCTGCATAGAAATGCATTCCAGGTAGGCGGCATATAATTTGAGCTGGGACTCCTCCAAACATTCCCCATATGACGAGGCTCAGTCGTTTCGCATTATTTTGATAACAATTCTGAAAGTCCCTCCTGCCAGGGATAGTTTGTCATGTTCAAAATGAAAGGATGGTTAAGCAAATGGAAGGAGATGCTTTATAATTAGCAGATATTGCCCGGGTCCAAAGAGCTTCTCTGTTCCCATCATAGCTGTCAACTTCCCCCCATCCTTTTAAAAGGGAAATTCCCTTATTCCGAATAGGATTCCTCGCAAGAAATGGGAAAAGTTGACAGCTATGGTTCCCATGGCTGTGGCGTTCATCAAATGCTGCTCGCCCGCCCCGCCCCCCGCCCCCCACCAAAGCCTGCTTTAGCGGGAGCCGGGGTGGTGGTGTAGGGGGCAAGCAGCACCTCTCCGCTACAGCGGAGAAGCTGCTGCTAGCCCGTCCCGCCCAAGCCTGGCCAGCGCCCCCTCCATTTTGGTGCCCTAGGCAATTGCCTAGTTCGCCTAAATGGACGCGCCGGCCCTGCCTTATATATAGTGAGAGGTGGGGAGGGGTATTACTCAGAAGGGTGGTGGAAATGGGTGATTGGCTGATGAGTGTGGCAAACGTGTTGACGACTGTTAACGACTGCAATTGGTCTTACAGGAAAAAGCAATGGGTGAAATTCAGCAACTTTTCTTTCTGAAATTCTTTTGTAATAAGACAGCTACTTTGAGATCTTGTATAGAATGTCCTGGGAGATTGAAGTGTTCTCCTACTGACAGGAAACAGTAGGAGAAACTTCATCAGGTATCTGAAGAAGTGTGCATGCACACGAAAGCTCATACCAAAACAAACTTAGTTGGTCTCTAAGTGCTACTGGAAGGAATTTTTTATTTTTTATTTTGTTTCAACATCAATATGCGTAAGAGATTCAGGAACTAAGTATTTACCATCTCAAAGGAATGGCCAGGCTACTCAGAAAAGGCAATCAGATAAGGCATTATCAGGTATCCTGGAAGACAGGAGAGAAGCCTTCCATAGTTCCAGTTACAGGTAGGTAGCCATGTTAGTCTGCTGTAATCAAAAGAAAATAAAAATAAAAATAAATCCTTCCAGTAGCACCTTAGAGACCAACTAAGTTTGTTCTGGGTATGAGCTTTCGTGTGCAACACACTCAAATTTCTGCTGGGGACCACCTCTTTCTGTGATGTATGTATGATTTTTTTTGGGGGGGTGGTCTTGAGCTACAGGGTAAAGGTAAAGGTAAAGGGACCCCTGACCATTAGGTCCAGTCGTGTCCGACTCTGGGGTTGCGCGCGCTCATCTCGCTCTATAGGCCAAGGGAGCCGGCGTTTGTCCGCAGACAGCTTCCGGGTCATGTGGCCAGCATGACTAAGCCGCTTCTGGCAAACCAGAGCAGCGCACGGAAACGCCGTTTACCTTCCCGCCGGAGCGGTACCTATTTATCTACTTGCACTTGACGTGCTTTCGAACTGCTAGGTGGGCAGGAGCAGGGACCGAGCAACGGGAGCTCACCCCGTTGTGGGGATTCCAACCGCCGAACTTCTGATCGGCAAGCCCTAGGCTCTGTGGTTTAACCAACAGTGCCACCCGCATCCCTGAGCTACAGGGTAGGCAATTTCAAAAGTCTATATTTGAGCTTGCATACCAATGTTCTGGGTTCCTCTCCTTCCTCCCTGCGTGGGGGGGTGGGGGACCCTGTTGCAACAGTTTAGTAAAGATCAGGCTTACTAGCTCTTTTGCTTCTCAATATTCTCTGGTTGGCCTTTGTTATTTTTCTCCTATGGATAGAGAACCTACGTAAGGATTCTATATGGGTTCTTGGGTACCCATAAGGGGAAAGGAGCAGTTTTTTCTTAAAACACTAGGTTAGAGAGAGAGAGAGAGATTGGCAGATGACTTGTTCACAATGCAGTGCCCTGCCCTGCATCTAACGGGATCCATGTGTCTTGCTTATACACAGAGAACCCCGAGCTTGCATCCGGTTCAAGTGTGCCCTTACAAACACCATTTTAGACGTCCTTCGACAGCGACCAGGATGGGTTGAAGTGAAAGAGTAAGGCTTGCCTTTTTCTTCTTAACGGCATGATAACCGGGGTGTGTGTTGTCTTCTCTCGTAATCCAAGCCATAGCACAAGCACAGAATTTATTTCCTAGTGCAAGAAGCCCACTTCCCAAACCTCTCATCTCAACAGAGGTTCCTGCCTCAAATCAGGGGGCATTGCTGCACATGCCTTCCCTCTGCTCCTCTGGCAAGAACTTAAGAAATACATGCGTACATAATTTTATTGGTATGCTGCCTTTCCAGAGTTTGAACCATGCTCAAGGTGGCATACAACGTAGAAAAACCGCCCCCAATTTAACTGCAACATAACAAAAGCAGTCATAAACAGTAAATAAAACATTTGAAAAAACACACATAGGGTTGCCAGGTGTCCACTATTTGAGTGGACAGTCCACTTTTTTCACATTATGTTCACTATTTTTTTCCACAAAATAGTGGACATTTTTTTATTCAAAAGCTTTATGATGAAATGGTATTTTAATACGTGTTAAAATGTTTGTAAGAAAATATATAATTTAATTTAATTTAACCCTCCCCCTCCCTCCCCGCTTGTCCGCTATTTTTTGGATGCAGACTGCGCAATTTCCACCTAAATCACAAGGCCTAAAATAAAGATACAACCCGCCCCCCCAGCAACAACACCACCCCAACACCACCCAGACTAGGCTTCCTCAAACTCAGCTCTCCAGATGTTTTGAGACTACAATTCCCATCATCCCTGACAACTGGTCCTGCTAGCTAGGGATCATGGGAGTTGTAGGCCAAAAACATCTGGAGGGCCAAGTTTGAGAACAATAGTCTGTTCTGCAGCCTCAGCTTGTTGTAGCTGGAGTCAGTCCCAGGTCAGGTGGCAAAAGGTCTGCAGGGCAGGAGGAAGCAGGTCTTCCCGGACTCCCAGGACTCAGCTATAAAACTGCAAATAAAATGTTTTAAGTGTGTTGTAATGTGCATTATTCAATTGTTATACTAGATGGCGACACTAGATGGCGACAGCGAGCTATGGTAAATTCAATATATTTTTCAAAACTTTTTTAAAAAAAGGATTTTCACAACGTTTTTTTTAATATGTGGCTAGATTTCACCCCAGCTAAGATGAAGCTTCCTCCTATTTTTGTGTGCTGGGAGAAAAAGGATTCTGAAATTATTACCAGGGATAGCTTTCAGGAAGGAGATTGCACACACACAGTTTTCAGACATTTGCACATGCTCAGAGAACAATGCACACAGTCAGCACTAAACAAAAGAGTCCTAGTTCACTGGGATTCTCTCAGCGCTCCCAGCAGCCCCTTCTCCTGGCTTAAGTCCCAGAGAAATACATTGTCTTCTCTGCACACTGTTACGGAGGGAGCGCTGCGCACAGTTACGCAGGGAGCGCAACCACCTCTTGGCTCATTTAGAGATTTGAGTATGTGGAGGGAAGAAATGGGGGTGATGGGGATCCCAAATTTTGGAGTTCATAGTTAATTTTACTTCCTCTGCCTGCCTGCTGCAGCTTAGAGGTCAGCCACTGGGACAGATTCATTCTGTGTTGTCTATCAAAGCAGCTGCAGGAGAACATCCTATATGTACCGGTATGTTTGCAAGGGGTTTGTATTCCCAACAGTGCCGGATTTACATATAAGCTATAGCTTAGGGCCCCACTCTCTTGGGCCCCCCCAAAAAAAATTAAAGGGGGAAAAACCTGGATGTACATTTCCAAAATATAAGATAAAAAACAAATAAAATAAAACCTACATACAGCAACAGTGTTTTGTGTTGTGTAGGCTCCTATGATGTAAGTAATGGGCCCACCTGCCAGCCTGCTCCCTAAAATATCACTGGTTTGCTCCTTTCTATATATAGGGTGCCTACATTCTGCATGGACTGGTTGCATGGCAACATGTGCAAATGGCTTTAGATACCTATTAGGTCCATAAATTACCATATAGCAGGGGTGCCCAAACTTTTTTCCAAAAAGGGCCAGATTTGATGAAGTGAACATTTTTAGGTTTTAGCTCAAAGTATATAAAGGGCCCCATTACCTCCAGTGGCTTAGGGCCTCATCAAACCTAAATCCGGCCCTGATTCCCAGCAAGGCGAGGGCTTCTTTTTTCAAGCCTCTGTGTTTTCCATACAGTGGTACCCCGCTAGATGAATGCCTCGCTAGACAAAAAACTCGCTAGACGAAAGGCATTTGCTAGCGAAAGGGAGACTCGCAAGACGAAGTTTCCTATTGCCGTGATTTGCAAAACGAAAACGTTTTGCGCTTTCCCCCCGGAAAACCGCCGTGCTTCCTCCGACTGTGCTTCGCAAGACAAAATTTCCGCTAGACGATGGCACTCGCGGAACGAATTAATTTTGTCTTGCGAGGCACCACTGTATCTTTCCTCAAAGCCCCACATTCAAAGCTGCATCTCCTTTGCTCACTAAACACACACACCCCGTTTCTCCTCAAGTCCTGGATATAAATGCAAACACACTTCTCTATTCCCGCTCTCTGGCCTTTCCCAAACATCAGGTGCTACCCATATTCTTCTCCAGTGCCAAGATCCCTGTTTACTCCTCGGAAATGAAAAGTGTGTGGGATCCATTCAGGCTGGAGATCCATTCATGCCAGAGTAGAGATGCCTCTCTGAGCGCAGATAAATGGATGTCTTTGCACTGCGTATGCTTGCTCTATTTACATTTCCAGAATGGAGTCCTGGAACAGCCGTGTAAAGAGGGACTTTCATCTCCCCCAGCAAATGATCCTTTCCGCAGAACTATATAAAACCAAACCACCTATGATTGGGTGGTGGGTGAAGAGACCTGTGGCCATTTCCTTCTTTAAATAGAGAAACTATGGTGGAATCTACACATTAAAAAAAAACAACGCTGTGAAAATGCTTTTATAATAAACGTTTTGAAAAAATATTTTGAATTTGCCATAGTTCACCATCGCCATCTAGTGTCACATTTGTATATTGCACAACACACTTAAAAATGTTGTATTTGCAAAAAATAAATAAATGTTGAATTTGCAGCTGTAAAGCTGAGTCCTATGAAAACTTGCAAAGTCGGCACAGCAAAGGAACACCCTTTTCCTAGATGTAATTTCTGCTCATCATCATAATCATTTTATCCCCTCCTGCACACACGATCTGCTTCCTTAATTATGTGGAGACCCTGATTCTGGCCTTGTTGGGGTCTGGGGTTTGAATGATGGGGTGTAAAGGTTCTCAGTGGGTAGGTGGGTCAACTTTTTTTCCAACCACACCTGTTGAAGGTGGGTACTCTGTTTTTGCAGGTGACCATTTCTTGTTTGTCTTTGAGGCGATAAAAGCCAGCTCTGGGGTCCACAGACCACTTTGAAGCCTTCCCATTGATTTCTAGTTCTGCTCTCCATGCTAATCCTACGCTGCATATTGCATTGACATTTTTTTTTGTAATTTATTTGAAATATTTATACCCTGCTCTTTAGTGGAAAAGGCTCCCCATGCAACTTAACAATCATCCATAGTAAGATAGTTCCCTGCCCCCAGGCATACAATCTAAAAATACACGACACATGAGGGAAAGCAGATGAGAGGGAAAGCAAGCCCAGGCATCAGTTCTTCAAAGTTATAGTTCT
This sequence comes from Lacerta viridis, assembly GCA_900245905.1. Classification (NCBI taxonomy): domain Eukaryota; kingdom Metazoa; phylum Chordata; class Lepidosauria; order Squamata; family Lacertidae; genus Lacerta; species Lacerta viridis. Next base: position 394,668 of record OFHU01002896.1, read on the forward strand.
TATAAAATGAGATGAGAATTGGCAAAGCTTTTGCTAAAATTGTTACTGTCAGTGAGATGTCCCTTAAGAACAATCTCCAGAGGGCCGTTCAATAATGTGCCGTTGCTTCCAGTTAAAAATGAGGAGAGTGGCTCTTAACAGAGCTGCTTGGATGTGCTTTTTCTGGGCAGGAAGATGAGAAGTTTTCTGGGATTCCTTGTTTCCATTGTAATTCCTGGGAGATGAAATGGAATATCAGAAACGCAACATGTTACCTGATAGCCGCCTCATTAGGCAGTCAAGGAAGCCATGTCAAATCCTTATTTAACATATATTAAAAAGGCTCCGGTTGCACCTTTAAGTCTTAACTGAAATGATTTTGTTCCAAGAGCGGCTGATAGGCTCTCCTGTGACAGTTTGCAATAAACACACTGACATAAAACGCCTCTTTATTCATAGTTCTGGAAAATTGATATGCTCGGATGGAAGCAGTCCTGGGAGCAACATATGCTCTTAAATTAAAGGCCCGGGGTGTTTATGGCATTTTAAGCCAGCCAATTAACGGATCCATAAAAGCGGTGCAGCGAAGGGGCAAAAGGGACCTGGATGTGCCGCTTTTGTGCCCAACTGGATGTTGTTTGACCTTTTCCCGACAGCGAAGGGGAGTGGGACTTCTACTGGTGCGACATCCGCTGGCTCCAAGAGAACTTTGACCACACCTACATGGATGAGCACGTGCGCATCAGCCACTTCCGCAATCACTACGAGGTGAGAGGAACTTGGTACCTTGGTGCCAGCCGGGTCACACGGAGTAGAGCTGGGCGATACCTGGTTTTCAACATCGCAATATATTAGAACGCTGCCGCGAGGCTCCTCACGGGGTCCTTGCCATGGGAGCATATTCACCCAGTACTATACCAGCTGCACAGGCTTCCGGTGGAGTACCGGGTCAGGTTTAAGGTGGTGGTTTTGACCTTCAAAGCCCTATGCGGCCTAGGACCCTCGTATCTACGGGGTCACCTCTCCTGGTATGTCCCGCAGAGGACCCTAAGGTGGTGGTGGAGGAGGAGGAGGAGTTTGGATTTGATATCCCGCTTTATCACTACCCGAAGGAGTCTCAAAGCGGCTAACATTCTCCTTTCCCTTCCTCCCCCACAACAAACACTCTGTGAGGTGAGTGGGGCTGAGAGACTTCAGAGAAGTGTGACTAGCCCAAGGTCACCCAGCAGCTGCATGTGGAGGAGCGGAGACGCGAACCCGGTTCCCCAGATTACGAGTCTACCGCTCTTAACCACTTACACCACACTGGACCTATTATTCAAGGTCCATGAATAAAAATAGCTTAAGGGTCCCAGGCCCTAAAGAAGCCAGATTATCCTCCCGCAAGGCCAGGGCCTTTTCAGTGGTGGCTCCGACCTGGTGGAATGCTCTGTCCTACGAGACTAGATCTCCTTCCGCAGGGCCTGTAAGACAGAGCTATTCCACCTGGCCTTCAATTTAGCCTGATCCTTCATTCCTTTTTTCCCTTCCCTTTTTCTATGAAGAAACCCTTCTGGGACCCCACATTTAAATTCTTCCCTGGTCTCCTTGCTGGCCCTAGCAGGACTAACTTGGCCAGTTAGCCCTGGCAATGCTACATTTATGTTGTACTTTATGCTGTTTTTAAGCTGTTTTTAAAGTCGTTTTTAATCAATGTTTTATATTTGTTGTTAGCCGCCCTGATCCCGGTTTTTAAATCGGGAAGGGCAGGGTATAAGTAAAATTTATTATTATTATCATCATCATCATCATCATCACAATATTTGTTGTTGTTGTTGTTCAGTTCGTTCAGTCGTGTCCGACTCTTCGTGACCCCATGGACCAGAGCACGCCAGGCACGCCTATCCTCCTCCACTGCCTCCCGCAGTTTGGCCAAACTCATGCCAGTCGCTTCGAGAACACTGTCCAACCATCTCATCCTCTGTCGTCCCCTTCTCCTTGTGCCCTCCATCTTTCCCAACATCAGGGTCTTTTCCAGGGAGTCTTCTCTTCTCATGAGGTGGCCAAAGTACTGGAGCCTCAGCTTCAGGATCTCTCCTTCGCAATATATCACCAACTAAACATATCGCAATAATCACAGCTAAACATCGCAACATACATCGCGAAATAAGGATGGAGCTATGCAAAGGCATTGGCTGGCTTCACGCTTCCCCCCACATTGTGATTTTTTTTGCATAGCACACACGGGCTGCAATTCACAATATATCACCAGGTCAAAAACTATGAAACCGATATCACAATACGGACTACAAACCGGTTTGGGTTGATGTATCGACTATCAATATATCACCCAGACCTAGTACTGAGGACATGGTTTGATTTGAAAGCAACTTGGATAACATGGTCCCCCATGGAATCCCCACGTTTGGGGCTCAGCTCACAACCTCTTCCTCGAAACCCATCCATCGTTCTGAGAACCAGAGTGTCCTCCTTAAAAACAAGAGTAGTAGTAATACTAATAATAATAATAATAATAATAATTTTATACCCTGCCCATCTGGCTGGGTTTCCCCAGCCACTCCGGGTGGCTTCCAACAGAATTAAAAGCACAATAAACCATCATTCCAGTTACAGGTGGGCTGCCTTCAGATGTCTTCTAAAAGTCAAATAGTTGTTTATTTCCTTGACATCTGATGGGAGGGCGCCACCACCGAGAAGGCCCTCTGCCGTGAGTCTGGCCTTCACGGTTGTAGAGATGGGGAGAGTATACATTTTATGCAAACAGCCTTGAACTGTGAATCTTCATAAGAACATGAGAAGAGCCCGCTGGATCAGGCCATCAGTCCACTTAGTCTCTCGGTGACCTACCAGGGAAGCCCACAGAGCAACGAGAACTCACCCCATCGTGCTGATTCGAACTGCCGACCTTATGATTGGCAAGCCCAAGAGGCTCAGTGGATTATTTAGACCACAGCGCAACATGCATCCCCTCCAGGCGGTGTGGGGGGGGGTGAGAGGCAAGAGGCTGTCATGGGAGCACTGTAGGTGGGCCCCTCCAAGTACCGGTACATCGATCACTTATTTGCAATTGACAAGGTTACAACCTAGAGCAAAACCCCTTCTTTGCTTCACACTTTCGGCTCTCATTGATTTCAAAGCTACTGTATTTCCTTTGGACATTTTTTCCCCATTTACTATTCTGAGTTGTCACAAGCCGCAGGATAGCCAATTATTAGTAATAGCTATTTCTTTTCTTATAAATTACTTACAGTACATCTGTGATAGGTGAAGGTCTGTGCATGTTTGGTAAGTCGTTCTATATAAACAGGCTACAAATTTCTCTCGCCCTTCTGTTTTCATTAGTAAGAAGGCATAAAAATATTTTTTTCATGCGGTATCTGTGATCAATGAATCATCAGTTTGGCTGAATTAATTAAACTAAGTGGTTTTAATTTGATTCTGAATAAATGCGCAGCTAACTGTTACTGTTTTGAACCATGTTGTGCTGCTATCTTCTTCGGCAGGTTGTGCAAACGGCTGTTCTGAACGACGCTTTTTATAGGGTAGGGTAGCGGGAACTGAGGATGTGTTTATGGAACCAAGGGGGCAGCGACCCAAAAAGTCTGGGAACCCCTGGGCAAGATGAACAGCTAAATGAAGCAGCTCCTGTTTCACACGAGGCTGTTTTTTCTCATCCTTCGTGCCCTTGCAGCTGACTCGGAAGAACTACATCGTGAAGAACCTGAAGCGGTTTCGGAAGCAGCTGGAGAGGGACTCTGGGAAGCTGGAAGCCATGAAGTGTGACTTCTTCCCCAAGACCTTTGAGATGCCCTCGGAGTATCACTTGTTTGTGGAGGAGTTCCGCAAGAACCCCGGCATCACCTGGATCATGAAGCCGGTAAGAGGGCTGCTGGAAGCGGGACGAGGGGTTTCTCCACCCTTGCCCTGGCACAAATTAAGCACACGCCTTCTCCGGAGGAGGAGATGGCGGGGTCCCCCATGCTGCTGCTCCCCAGCTCCAGGCAGGCAGGCGAGAAAAGGCGGCCGTGGCAAGGAAGGTTAAAGTTCAGGCGTAGAAAGCACGCTTCACCTGGGGGAAGCCTCCGATTTAGGGAGAGGATCTCAGGTAGGGAGGGGCGCGTGGTTCTTATCCGCATGTGTCTTAAACAAACAAGGTGGGGCAGTGTTTTCAACTCTGGATGTGTACAAGGGAGGGGAGCTGACTTCGCTGTGTTCTCTTAGCCAGTGGCGGAGAAAGGGAGGTGCAGTGGGGGCAGTCTGCCCTGTGTGTCATCCTGGAGGGGGTGACAAAATCCCCCGTGGGCGGATTGCCGCTGCGCCGATGGGGACGCCCATAGGGACAGGACGTGCGGCGCCCATAGGGACTGGGTGCGCCGTGGTGCCTTAGCTGCCCTAGAGCTGGGGGGAGGCAGTGGGTGGACATTGGAAGGGCACGGGCCGTCTCTATGGGCGCTGCGTGCCCCACCCCGTCCCTCCCTGTGGGCGGTTTGCCTTGCCCCTGTGGGCAGTTCACCCCACCCCTATGAGCGCGCCGCCCCAGGTGCCCGAGAGACTTTCTCTGCCACTGCTCTTAGCTCAGGAACATTGCACCCAAGTAGGTCAGACCTAATTTCTCCTAATACAGTGGTACTTCGGGTTACAGACGCTTCAGGTTACAGACACTTCAGGTTACAGACTCCGCTAACCCAGAAATAGTACCTCAGGTTAAGAACTTTGTTTCAGGATGAGAACAGAAATTGTGTGGCCTCTGCACAGCGGCAGCGGGAGGTCCCATTAGCTAAAGTGCTACATCAGGTTAAGAACAGTTTCAGGTTAAGAACGGACCTCTGGATTGAATTACGTTCTTAACCTGAGGTATCACTGTATGCACAGTTTTGCATGCAATAATTTTACCCAATGTTCAGTTTTAGAAAGCGGTTTCCCCATATGCAATGCATTTTTCAGTGTATCTGAAGAAGTGTGCATGCACACGAAAGCTCATGCCAAGAACAAACTTAGTTGGTCTCTAAGGTGCTACTGGAAAGAAATTTTTATTTCATTTTTCCTATGTTATTTTCGCTGGTATCTGCATTTTTACTGGTACTTTTTGAACATTTGCATGCATTATCCGGCACTGCGAAATTTCAGTTCCAAGGGATGGCTGCCTTTTCGGTTCGAATATTCTTTCGGAAAGTAAAAACCAGGTGGCTTTTAAATGAGAGCTGGCTTGAATTTCTCTCTCTGTGTGTGTGTGTTTGTGCGTAGATATATATAATAAATAAAACACTCTGAATTTTCTTCAACGGGTCTCTGTCGCCTTCCATCCCCCGGAGCTCCGATTGCCCCTTTCCCAGACCTTAAGAGAAACAAGCTTTTCCTGTATGTAATAATTGATTCTGCTCACTCGCTTCCCCAAGGGAGCAGGGTGGGAAATCTGCCTCTTTGGGAGGCTAGCAAAGAAGCCGAGAGGAGGCGAGGCAAGGCATGTCGTTGCTGCCAGATGATGAGAAAGGTTTTAGCATCATGAATACAGCACCGCCGTGCATAATTACCTCCACACCCATCTGCGAAACTCGCAGTGGGGCAGGTCGTTTGCCGGGCAGATAAAAGCTGGCACCAGCCGCTTTCTGCCTCCCGCCTTCAAATGAGGGGCAGGCATCCGAGTGGGGGGAATGGGAGGCAATTATGCAAACGAGCATGTGAATTACTGCCAGGAGGATAACAGCCAGCGATTATCTAAGCCTACAAATGATAATTTGTGTTAATTGCCAGCAAGAAACCTTGCATTAAGCTGATTTGGGCCCACATCCTCAATTAACATTGGGGAGGAAAAAGCACGATACGCTCAACGAGACTGTATTAAAAAGGTTGCAATTACCAACGTTGCAGCGACAAGTGGAAAGACGCTGGTTGAAGAAGGCTCTGGAGGTGGAGGCAGGAGTTCAGTTCTCCTCAGGTTCTGGTTAATAGATCCGTTGGTTTTTTTTTTACTATCCTCTCCCTTTCGAAAGGGGAGAGGAAAATTAAGTTAAAAGTCAATGTTCGCTTACATACCTCGTTCACGCTGCGTATTCTAGAAAGGCCTTGGAATAGCAGGTGAAGTTGGTGCTTTCTCAGTGGGGTTGGGTTTGAGTGGTGTCTAATGAGAAGGAGCTTCAAATTCTGTGAGCTGAAACCCTGAGTTTTATGCATGCGATGTATCAAGCCGGAATATCTCACTGTCGCTTCATCGTTAGAGAATGGGATGCAGAGGAGGGCTTTTGTGGTTTTGGCAGCCCTGGGATCTAGGAAAGAATTAGGCAAAGGGTCTGGAACAGAAAGAGGGTCTGGAAAAGGACTGGAACAAGGAGCAGCCAACCTCCTCACTTCGCTAGCCAACCTGATTGCTAACCCAGTGGCCTGCTTATCCGGTGTCAGGAGCGAGCCAGCAGTAAATCACACCCTGCAAGTTGGAGTTAACTCTTAATTACTAAAAACGCAATCAACACAGCAGTGTCAAGCCTAATGAGCACAGCAACTCACTCCAATAGGTCTTGCCCCCATGAAGCAGTTGCAGAGACTGACGGTCCCCACCTCCCCAAGTCCCCACCTCTCCAGGGTTTCCCCTAAGCAATCTGAGACTGTGTCTGCATAAAGCTAACTTCTCCTTCGCCCTCTTCATGCCTCTTCTGGTTCTGGGTGCAGGGCTGTCTTAAGCACATGTGGCGCCCTGGTGCAAAGATCCACCTGGCACGCCCCACCCCTGATTGCCCAGTCCTAGGAGCGCAGTAGAGAGGAGCCAGCTGGCCGCCTCACCTTGTTGCTGGCTCGTTTGCCCCCGAACTCGCGGCACAGAGCCACCCGCAGCAGAAGAGCCCACCACATCACTCTGACTGACGGGCGGGCTCTTCCCCGGACTCAATTCTCGGGCCCCGGACTCTTGGCCTGGCACCCCTGAGAGCCCAGTGTCCGGGTGCCCCACAACCCTAGCGCCTATGGGTAAGACGGCCCTGTCTGGGTGACCTGTGGGGGGCTTGTCGCAGCAAGATTGGGAGATACCCACCCATGTGTCTTCACCTGCCTGGCCCATCTCTGTCTCTTGGCTTCTCTCCTGCATCAGTTTCAGCTTCTGGATTTATTTCTGTCACAGACTCTCCCTGCTCACTAAGCCCTGCTACCTCTTCAGCATCTGACACCTCCTTCTCCCAGTCTTCTCCTTCTTCATAGTCCCACCAAGACTCTCCGGACTCTGGGCATTCTTCCCCCAGCTAGTTCCTCCCACCGTTCCTGGACATCCAACTGGCCCACGACACCTGGGATCTCTAGGATGGGGGTGGGGTGGGCAGATACGAATGCTCTGTAGGCTCCAGTAATCATTTTGCCCGGACACTGAAGTCCAGCTCTGAGGGGCTTCTGGTGGTTCCCTCACTACGAGAAGCCAATTTACAGGGAACCAGGCAGAGGGCCTTCTCGGTAGTGGCGCCGCCCTGTGGAACGCCCTCCCACCAGATGTCAAAGAGAAAAACAACTACCTTACATTCAGAAGACATCTGAAGGCAGCTCTGTTCAGGGAAGTTTTTAATGTGTGATATTTTTATGTATTTTAATCTTTGTTGGAAGCCGCCCAGAGTGGCTGGGGAAACACAGCCAGATGGGCGGGGTACAAGTAAATTATTATTATTATTATTATTATTATTATTATTATTATTATTATTCTGCAGTAGATAGCACAGTGCTCTGCAGTGTCAGTCCAGCCCAGAGCTCATGAGCCACCTTCCTTTGTTGGCTTGTTGTTGTTGTTGTTGTTGTTGTTTAGTTGTTTAGTCGTGTCCGACTCTTCGTGACCCCATGGACCAGAGCACGCCAGGCACTCCTGTCTTCCACTGCCTCCTGCAGTTTGGTCAGACTCATGTTGGTAGCTTCGAGAACACTGTCCAACCATCTCATCCTCTGTCGTCCCCTTCTCCTTGTGCCCTCCATCTTTCCCAACATCAGGGTCTTTTCCAGGGAGTCTTCTCTTCTCATGAGGTGGCCAAAGTATTGGAGCCTCAGCTTCAGGATCTGTCCTTCCAGTGAGCACTCAGGGCTGATTTCCTTCAGAATGGATAGGTTTGATCTTCTTGCAGTCCATGGGACTCTCAAGAGTCTCCTCCAGCACCATAATTCAAAAGCATCAATTCTTCGGCGATCAGCCTTCTTTATGGTCCAGCTCTCACTTCCATACATCGCTACTGGGAAAACCATAGCTTTAAGTATATGGACCTTTGTTGGCAAGGTGATGCCTTTGTTGGCTAGCACCTGTCAATCCTCTCCCTGGCCCCCGAAGTCTGACCACCTCGGCACAGAAGGCTCCATGCCATGCTCGGCTCTGTGCTGATTTAAGTAGCTGCCGCTTAAACGAGGGGTGGGAGGTGGGGAGAATCTCATGAAAAGAGCCAGCAATAAAAATATTTCTTTCTTTGCCTTACAAAATGTTCTGCTGGGTGGGTGGGGGGGAATACACAGGCCTTAAAACTAGGAAGGTAATATACGAGACTGAGCCAGGGATGTTTTAACAGCCCAATATATCACTTCCTGCGAGGCTCGGAAAGTTTGCTTTATCACCTAGGGGAGCTGAGATTCCGGGATTTCAGAGCTGGTTTCGAGGAGGGCTGCTAAGACAAGGCCCCAGAAATTCAGGGGGGCTGTGTGTGGCTTTAGATGATTCCGTAGACAGCCAGGGGCTCAGGTGGTTAGCGTCAGGCAACCTACCAGGTTGGCCACTGACATGCAAGGAGCCTGAGAGCCGCATGTTGTCTCAGGTGATTCCACGGTCTTTGGGTAGGAATAAAGTGGGTTGAGAGCAGTGGGGAAGGGGTGGGCAAATGCCAGCCCCCAACTTCCATTCTGGCCTTACCACACATTCATTTTCCAAGATGGAGAGTCAGATTAGGCAAGAAGCTGTGAGATCTGTGATTGGATCTCCTGGGACCGATGATGATGATGATGATGATGATGATGATACCAAAAATAAATTCCTATGCCACCCATCTGATTGGCATATAATCCAGCTGTAGGCTGGGCCAAGGCATCCGGGAGAAAGGTTTAACCCTCTCTTGGTTGAAATGACCCTGAAAATTTGCTCTCAATAGCCTCAAGTGCTTGTTTCACCAAGGATGTTGCCACAGGAGGGCAAGGTTAACACCCACAGCAGGCGCTGCCACCTCCCAACACTTTGACCTCACCCCCAAAGTCACACTCCTCCATTGTCTCCCGAGACAGACTGATGCCAGCCAGAAGGAAGTCCCTCTTTACACAGCTTAAGTTTTAACTTCATGCTTTAAATTCTGTATATTGTATGTTTCCCCCTCTCTTTTTTTGTAACCCTACTTTGAGTCAAATAGCGAAAAACAGGCCATGAGCGCGGTGCTGATAGCACCAAGGTTGCAGGTTCGATGTCCGTAAAGGAGAGCTACGTATTCCTGCATTGCAGAGGGTTGGACTAGATGATCCTCAGGACCCCTCCCAACCCCATGATACTTTGAAGCAAATGATCAATGGCACCCGCAGAACCATAGATCTGGTCCAGCCTCCTCCCAAGGATACAGCTGCAATGTCCCTGAGAGGTGGTCCACCGCTCTGGTGATGACCACTAGCTTAGATGGCATTAAAACAGGAGTAGACAAATCAATGGGTCGCTCACAGCCATGACAGGATGGAACTTTAATGTACAGAATCAATTCCTACCTCCAAGGTGGTTTTCTCATCAGCAACGGTTGCAAGGGTAACTTTAGCAGCTCTTTATTTACAACCAAAACACCTGTGGCGGTGTGCGGGGTGTGTGTGTGTGTGTGTGAAAACAGTCCCATTTAAAACTCCCCCCCCCATACTTGCAAAAAAGAGCAAGGGAAACTTTTTGCCTGCGCTGCTTGAGAAACAGGCTGCATAGCAACATGCAGAGCCATAAAGATTTTACCATCTCCTCTGGGATGGCCGGCATAACTCACCCGTGGCACCGCCACTCATGAGTAATGCCACCATCCCAAATTTGTGCCAGTAAAACCTTTATATCATGGCACACCATCAAGCATTCCCTTTTATATTGCTAAATAAAATAGCACCGTCAGCTTTAGAAGCACAGCAGGGAGAAGGCGAACCCTTCTGCTGAGCTGTAGCTGGAAAATTTGTGGGTGGCTGGTTTTAAGACAAATCGGGCGCCTCTTTGTAGCCTTCCTCCCAAACACCTTAAGGCTTTTCACAATATCGTAATTGTTGGAGGGGGGGGGCTAGAAAGTGCCTGTTACGTGAGAAGGGACACAGGGCCCCCTAAGCTGAAGTGTGAGTCCCTCCCCACAGCGAGACTTGGATTCAGATTCTGCACTAAAAAACAAACAAACGGAAAACCTCCTGTTCAAATGTTTCGATTCAGTCATGTATATCCAATAACTTTATAGTGTTGAATGCGTCACTTTCTTCCACAGGCAACGTTCGCAGTTTTTCATGGGCAGTGTTACCGAAGGGACCATAGTAATATTTATCACGTCCGCATTCCATCTTTTCTCCAAGGAGCTCATGGCAAAGTGCATGCCATTTTTTCCTTAGCAAGAAACCTGTAAGCGCTGAGGGATGACGACTGGCCGAGGGTCACCCAGCAAGTGGCTCCTTGGATTCTGAACTCTGAACAGCCAAGTTAGCCAAATAATTGTAGGGTAAAAAGATCAGCTGCCGATATTTGCTTAACTGGTGCAGGTTTTCAGAATCCATTTCCTCTTGGTACGTTGTGCGGATTGCTTTGGAGTAGAATTTATTTAGAAAGTTGTCGTTTTATTTCTCTGTGGAGGACAGAGTGCAAAACAGTCACTTCACAGCTTACTTTTTTTTTTGCAGGCCGAAGGAGGAAAACGCTGGGCGGACGAAGGGCTAGTAACGTTTTTCCTCTTTTGCAGGTTGCCCGGTCTCAAGGGCGAGGCATTTTTCTCTTCCGGAAGCTCAAGGATGTAATTGACTGGAGGAAGGTGAGATGCCTCCTTCTTCTCACCTCTCAGGAAGGGATTAGTTGGGAACAGCCTACCATACAGTTTTGCCCGGTGAGCAGCACCTTTGCATCAGCTGCTTAGGGGTTGGGGGCCCATATATTTCTTCCTGCCCTCTACTGTTTAGGGTGGCTTATGTATGGAGATCATGGGTGAGGTGGTGACCCTGGAGGCTTCTGGTTTCTTTGAGCCCTGGGAGATTTTCAGATGTAACTTGGCTCACACCAGAAAGACAGAAGAGCTCTAGTACGATGAGTGGGCTGACTATAATACTATTCACTCTGGACGGGACACCCAGAATCTTACTTCAGTTTAAAACCAACCAGACCAGCAGAATCTTCTAATTTGCCGTTGTGCACTTTGGTCCTTTTTGTTGGTTTTTGTAATTTGGTTAAAATATAAAAGGAGAACTCCCTGAATGTCTGGATCCAGGTTTGGGGCAAATATTCTTTGGTGAGAGAGCTGCAGCAGAGATTTAAAATCACAAGCCATGCAGCAAAGTGAAGTGTGGAACTATAGGCTGTTAGACCTTTAGAACATTCCTTTGTAAGCTGCTTCCAAGTTTCCCACTTCCTTCAGCATTGAAAGAGACCACGTGTTTGGTAAGTTAAAAATGGTTTACTTACAAACTCTTTAAAGGTCAGGTTCATGTGCTTTTCCATACAGCGGCAAGAAAAGACAGGCAGTACGTTTCTAAATCATTTTTATAGAAACACAAAGATGGCTTACTAAAGCCACACGGTCTGAGCTTGGAGCATCCAGCTTAGACATTCTTACTGGTCAGGTTCATATGGTGGAAAATAAGAAGAGACCACCTTTGATTCCTGAGAATGCCTCTAGGCATGCCAACATATAGACTGGGGAAACAAAGATGGCAGCTGAAGGTCAGGGCTTGGCGTAGCAGCACAAACTGCCTGCCTGGTAAATAACATTTTATTCAAAATTAGGGAGGGTTAGGGGGTTTGCAAGGGACGTGGGTGGCGCTGTGGGTTAAACCACAGAGCCTAGGGCTTGCTGAAGGTCGGCGGTTCAAATCCCCTGATGGGGTGAGCTTCCATTGCTCGGTCCCAGCTCCTGCCCACCTAGCAGTTCGAAAGCACGTCAAAGTGCAAGTAGATAAATAGGTACCACTCCAGCGGGAAGGTAAACGGCATTTCCATGCGCTGCTCTGGTTCGCCAGAAGCAGCTTTGTCATGCTGGCCACATGACCCGGAAGCTGTACGCCGGCTCCCTCGGCCAGTAACACGAGATGAGTGCCGCAACCCCAGAGTCGGACACGACTGGACCTAATGGTCAGGGGTCCCTTTACCTTTAGGGGGGCTTGCTGGTGCTGAGGGAGGTGTCTAGGGGTGCCCTGGTGTGCTGCATTGGAGAGCCCAGATTTAGGTGTATGGGGTCTCCCTCTTCCCCTTATTCAGGCCATAGCTATCGCCATACTTGGCTTTTGAAAGGAATTTTCCTCCAGGTCTAGAAACCTAACAACGTTAGGTGGGATATACCTCCTGCTATATCAGATTTACCAAATGTGATGTTCCCCAGATGTTTTGGCCACCCCTGACCATCGGCCTTGCTGGCTGGAGCAGTAATCCAAAGCATATTGTGGGCAGCCTGTTACTGCCATTCTTCTTATTGTTGCACCTGCAATTTGGTCTAAACACCATTCTGGTCCTTCCTGTGTCTCTCTGTTCCTCTGCTTTGTACAACAGCAGGCAAGCAGCCCTGAGCGAAGGCAACAGCACTTCCCATATTTAAGGCTGAATCTGACCTCAGGGGAAACATCCTTCCCAGTATACATGCCAACCTGACCCCACAGGTAGACAAGAGCAAAGTTAGGCGAGCTTTTAAAGAGTGCCTCCATTCTTCCTGACCTAAGCAAGTCACCCGATCTCCTTCACAGGACGGTGTCCGCGTGGATGACCAGAAAGATGAAATTCCAGTAGAGAATTATGTAGCGCAGCGCTACATCGAGAACCCGTATTTAGTCGGTGGTGAGTTGCCTGCTTGCAGCCTTTGTACCAGCCCAGAATATGTGTGCACGCACAGACACACACAATCCTGCACCTCCGCCCCAAATTTGGAGTGAATCTCCCTGACCGCCACGGTCTCATTAATAAGCACATGCACACACGCAGCCCCCTTTCTGGGATAGGCTCCCCAATGGAGATTGTATTTCCTACCTCAGACTTTAAATGACCATTTGTACTAGTCTAAACGTACGTGGGTGGGTGTCATGAATGATTAGTGCCCACTCTTGCCCTCTGCATGTAGATTAGCAGATAACTTCTCTCCTTGGGAAGCCAAAGAGAAGCTCCAATTCCCACTAGTTCCAGCTGCCTGCAATTGATACTGTATGCTCCGTCAGAGGTGAATGATGTTTGCGGCTCGCTCAGTAAACTATCCGGTGATTTGTTCTGTAGCGGATAAGGCACTTCCATTGTTTCTGATTGACTTTGACTTTTCTACAAGTATCTGTTTCTGTGGTTTTTGTTGCTTAACCGTGACAGCTATTGGTAGCAATTACACAGCCTCGAGCGATAAAACCTTCAGTTCCTCTGTTTACCTTTCCGCCGCTTCGCTGATGAGGCTAAAACATCCCAGCAGGGCTTTGGCTTTCCATGTTTCAATTCTTTCATCTATCATCATCATCATCATCATCATGGTCCCTTCCAGCCCTAAAATTCTATGTATGATTCTGTGCTATAAATATCCACGTAGGTCCCACTTTAAAAATGTCCACTATGAGAAAATTCACTTATCCAAACACAATGAATTAGTACCCAAGCCTCGCTGTGCACACTGCAGATTCAGATAGTCAAACAGAGAGCATTTTTACTTCTTGTTTGCCTTTTGCTGGTTGACTGAAGAACGGGGAGGGAGGGAGTGCCGAGAGCAAATTTTTCTGGGTTTTTCTCTTTCTTTTTGCCTTTTGGAGCTCAACATTCTGTGCTTGGGAACGCATTAGAAATCTCCCCATAGGAATCAATGAAAATCATCAACTTGTTATGTGAACACTCACCTAACGGATGGTATCCGGGGAACACACTGTGTTCAGTAAGTGGGACCTGCATGTACATAATAGTCCTTACAAGTCGCTGCCCCAAGGTGCTTACAGACTGGGAGCACGGGTGTATTCTGCAACATGTCATTGATACGATAAGAGTGTGCTAGTGGTGGATTTGTACCAGACCGCCCACACAACCTTCTCAGTTCTTCAGTATCTGAAGAAGTGTGCATGCACACGAAAGCTTATACCAAGAACAAACTTAGTTGGTCTCTAAGGTGCTACTGGAAAAAAAAATTATATATATTTCCACTGCGTCAGACCAACACGGCTACCTACCTGAATCTAGAACCTTCTCAGTTGTTTTGCAATGCTTCCCCAGTGTTGCTGCATCATTGCTGCCTGGAGGGGCGCTATTGTGATACAGTACAACAAAAGTGGACAACCCACCCACCCCGGAATATTTGTGGTACAAAAGTTATGAGACTTCAGGAGGAAGTTACGGAGCAAGCACTGATTGGAAGTAAAGTGCTTCATTTGCCCCCAAAACCTTTGCAGACACAAACAGTATCGAACGTGGGGTTGTGTATAACCACCTTGATACCGCCAGGAGCACAAAACACCATGAATGCCCAAACGAAAGGACACAAATGGAGGGAACTACCGCAAATGTAATACCATTCTTGAGTCCTGAGAAGAAGAAGAAGGAGGAGGAGTTTGGATTTGATATCCCGCTTTATCACTACCCGAAGGAGTCTCAAAGCGGCTAACATTCTCCTTTCCCTTCCTCCCCCACAACAAACACTCTGTGAGGTGAGTGGGGCTGAGAGACTTCAGAGAAGTGTGACTAGCCCAAGGTCACCCAGCAGCTGCATGTGGAGGAGCGGGGAAGCGAACCCGGTTCACCAGATTATGAGTCTACCACTCTTAACCACTACACCACACTGGCTATAAATAAATAGCACATGTGGGGCAGTAATCCATAAAGCTATTTCTCTTGGGTTCACAGGGCGGAAGTTTGACTTGAGAGTGTACGTCCTGGTCATGTCGGTGAGTGAACAGGCCGTCGCCCCTGCAATGCCTAGCCCGCCCCCCAAATTGATGTGATAGCCAGCTAGGATGGACGTACTGCTCACCACCGCTTTCTCTTCCTCCCAGTATATCCCACTCAAGGCCTGGCTCTACCGCGATGGCTTTGCTCGCTTCTCTAATACCCGCTTCACTCTGAACTCCATCGATGACCACTGTATCCTGACCTGTCCGCACATTGCATGAGCTGCTTCAGGACGGAGCAACTTTTTGTCAGCTGTTGGGTGGGGGGAGGGAGAGGGACATTTGCAACAGGATGACCCTGTGCTTAGTGCAGGAAGACTGCAGAGCCAAGGTGAGCAGCCTTGCCTGAAGTCCCTGGCAGATCGAGGCAGCTGCAAGCATTGAAACAGCCTTTCCAGCACATTTTAGGACCACTGAGGACCAAACCGCATGCGATGCTAAATGCATCACTGCTTAGGAAGCTACTTTATATCTGTTTCTATATGTTCTGTTTGCTGTGTTCATACACCACCCTTTTATGTGGGAGGAAAATATTAATCCCTGTGACCCACGTGTGTGGGGTGAATTGGCTGGGTGCCTGGATTCAAGATGCAAGGCTAAACTCACATTCCAGCAGGAAAGAGACCTCACTAGCAGAGTTTAAACACACCAAAGTCAAGCAGTAGCATATTGTTAGGAAGGCAGGTTGTTAGAACCTTTTAGTCTGCTTGCGAACAGTGCCCCTCTCTTTCTACCCCTTTTGCAATGAACAGACCACACACTGTTAAGTAAGTTTAAAATGATTTACTTACAAAACATTCCATAGGTCAGATTCATGGAAGTAATAGTACCACTGTATTCCACTCTGGTCAGACCTCACCTGGAGTACTGTGTCCAGTTCTGGGCACCACAGTTCAAGAAGGATACTGACAAGCTGGAACGTGTCCAGAGGAGGGCAACCAAAATGGTCAAAGGCCTGGAAACGATGCCTTATGAGGAACGGCTTAGGGAGCTGGGTATGTTTAGCCTGGAGAAGAGAAGGTTAAGGGGTGATATGATAGCCATGTTCAAATATATCAAAGGATGTCATATAGAGGAGGGTGAAAGGTTGTTTTCTGCTGCTCCAGAGAAGCGGACACGGGGCAATGGATTCAAACTACAAGAAAGAAGATTCCACCTAAACATTAGGAAGAACTTCCTGACAGTAAGAGCTGTTTGACAGTGGAATTTGCTGCCAAGGAGTGTGGTGGAGTCTCCTTCTTTGGAGGTCTTTAAGCGGAGGCTTGACAGCCATCTGTCAGGAATGCTTTGATGGTGTTTCCTGCTTGGCAGGGGGTTGGACTGGATGGCCCTTGTGGCCTCTTCCAACTCTAGGATTCTATGATTCATGCATTTATCCAAGCAGCAGCAAAGAGAACACAGGCAGAATAATCTTGGGTAGAAAACGGAAAAGTGTCAGACACATGCTCTAAGCTTGGTGCTTGCTTACGCATGTTTTCCTTGTTCAGTTACATGGCGCAGAAAGAGTGAGGGAACAGGAAGAGAAGGAGAGGAGTGGGCATGACCTACGTAGCTGAGTCTAGGCATTTAACTCTGTGATCTTAACCCATTCAGTCACTAAGACTGGATCTACACACAAGAAAAACCCGCTATAAATAAGTCATAAATTAAATTGTTATAACGAAAGAAAAAAACTGTATGTAAAATCACATAGACAAAGTTTTGTGCTCTACATCGCCATCTGGTGTTGCATGTTTATAACGTAGTTATAGCGTTGCAACATGGCTGATGTAGCTGAGTCCTAACTTTTCCTCCAAGGAGCTCAAGGGGGCATGCATGGTGCTCCCTCTCCCCATTTAATCCCCATGGCAACCCCATGGGCGGGAGGATAGATAAACTGAGTAGCCATGGCCAAGGGAAGCCGTTTTGGGAGCCAGGTTCATATTCTGGATTCAGGGAGCATCTCTTTCCTTTCATACCATCCTTATCTCCCGCCTCCTGCCAGATGTTCACCTGACAAATGTAGCCGTGCAGAAGACAGCCCCTGACTACGACCCCGAAAAGGTGAGCAATGAGGGCCCAGCAACCCAGGTACCCAAACCCTTCTGTTTCAGGGGCAGAGGTGGTTTGGCTGGGGGGTGGGGGAGGCCACAGTTCAAATCCTCAACCAAGGAGTGCCTGTAGCAGGAAGGCCAATGGGTTAAGAGTCAAGACAGATGCAACATTTTAACCGTAGCCCCTTTGGGCTCTGCATTTTGGGAGTGCCACTTTGCCTTGTTTTTACAACTTGCCCTGCACATACAGTAGGCCAAATGCTAGGTTTGGCCTCAATTCTTTCCCCTCCTCTTGCTATCGGGTGGGCTGTTCATCTTTTTTAAAAGTGGCCCATGCACAATCAAAGTGACATGTGTATATCTGCCAGTTTTGGTTTTTAAAAAAGCTTCAGGGATTTGAAAACAATTGCAAAACTCCTATGAAAACTGGGCAAGGAAAGAAATTGTGTTGGTAACATTAGCTTTCCCCAACTAAAACTGAATCAGTCCAAGTTACTTCAAAATTAATTGACGGTGGGGTTCACTCCAGGCGAGGGCAAGAGGGCGCTTTGAAACCGCTTCCATCTTCACCCCTGGGCTCTCACTTATGGCTGGGAGAACTGGAAACCTCAAGGACCGCTTCTTTCCATAAGAACTTACCTGGAACCTGAGATCATCTTCTGAGGCCTTCCTTCATGTGCCACCTCCTCCTCGTGAGGTCTGGAGGGTGGCAACACGAGAACGGGGCCTCCTCTGTAGTGGCTCCCCATCTGTGGAATGCTCTCCCCAGGGAAGTTCGCCTGGCGCCTTCATTATATAACTTTAGGCGCTGGGCAAAAACGTTCCCTTTTAACCAGGCCTTTGGCTGACCTGATCAACATCCCATACACTTTTAAAATGTGGCTCTTTGGGGGGGGGGGATATTATTGGGTTCTTGCTTTTATTTTCATCTTATACACTGTGATCTTTTTATGTGAACTGCCCTGAAACCTCCAGGTATAGGGCGGTATATAAATTCAATAAATAATAATAATTTGGAGAGACCAAGCCTGAGTTTGAAGCCCAGCAGCAGCCAGGAAGCCATTGAGCTGCTCCTCTGCAACTCCAGCCAACCCTCTGGTCCATGCACCTGTCTTTCCTTTGGCTGTGATGCCATCCTGAATCTGTTTCTCTTGGCACTGGCTCCCTGGAACTCTCCGTGTCTGTTTTAAACTCCTAGTACTTCCAAAGCTCCCCACCTCCCTTCTGGCTCTCGTCTCCTCTTTCCCCTCTTCGCACCTCATCCACGTACAGATCCTTGCGATATGGGAGCAGCAGCCACGTTGTGGTCCCTGCTTGCCCTACATTTTCATGGGAGCATCAGATCGAGCAACTGGCTGGTGACACCCACATTTCTCTCTGGTAAGGACCAGTCCTCAGTCTCTCCCTACCACACAAGCCTATCAACCGCCTTTTCCTGTCAGTCTAATCTTCTGTGTAATAGAGAGGTGGGGACCTTTTTCAATCCTAAGGGCCACATTCCCCTGGGGGGACCTCAACAGGAGCACCCAGCACTGGTTGGCAGCGTCAGAGGCAAACGTGAGCGGAGGGACAGACGTCCCTCCTTACCTTTGAGCAGCAGACTGCATTCTGGGTACTGTGCTGTTTCTGTACAGTACCTCACACCCTTGACATTACGGCAGCCTCACCAGCTGCTGGGCTACCAGGCTCATGGAAACATTCTTGTGATATAAATGGAGTACCCCATCTGTTAAAAAAAGAAAAAAAAAACTCAAGATGTCCAGTTGGGTTTTTATAAGCAGCTGCCACTGCCACTCTTGGCCTGTGCCCATTCTATCGATCCCGTTTATGGCTCACCCTTTATCCACAGAGCTCAGAGCGACAGTTGATCTCTTTTGGTCTCTTAGCAATCTTGAGAGGTAGGGTAAACTGAGAGGCGGGGGACCAGGGAGCTGCTTGGCCGAGTGGGGATTTGAACTCTTGTCTCCCCAGCCCAAGCCCACCCCTCCATGCCCCTCTTTGTTGGCAGGGCTGCAAGTGGATGATCCAGCAGTTCCGCCTCTACCTGACCGCCAAGCACGGGGCGGAAGCCGTGGAGAACCTCTTCGCCGAGATGGACAACATTTTCATCAAGAGCTTGCAGAGCGTCCAGAAAGTCATAATCAGCGACAAGCACTGCTTTGAGCTCTATGGCTACGATATCCTGATTGACCAAGACCTCAAGCCGTAAGGGGGGCAGGGGGAGAGGGTCAGAGAACCCACCCAAGGGAAGGGAGGTAGCTCAGCTGCTCTGGATCAGAGGAGGAGGAGAGTCAGCAGAACTGGAAGGGCTGGCTGGGCAGCAGACAGTTCAAGGGAAGGAAAGAAAGATTGCAAGGCGTTGGGAACAGGAGATTTTTTTAAGGGTTCATGGGTATCTAGCCTGCTCCCAATATGTAGTTACGTGGCTATTTCCAATATCCAGAGCCGTCTCATTCATAGGGGCAGGTGGCGCGGTGCACCAGGGCGCCAGGCCCCCCAGGGGCGCCCCCGCGAGCCCGCCGGCATACCGGGCGCCCCCTCCCCAACCTGCCCCCGCCCCCATGGGCGGGCAGGCGGGCGCTCGCGCGCCGGCTGCCCTCCTGAGCCCCAGCTGGAGTGCTGGGAAGGGCGCGCAAAGCTCCACGCTGCTCCAGCTCATCCCCCGCTCGCCCACCTCCCTCCCGCGCTGGCCGCCCCTCGGGGGATGATGGGCGTGGCGCTGGAGCAGCGCGGGGCTTTGCGCGCCCTTCCCAGCGCTCCAGCTGGGGCGCCGGAGGGTGGCCGGCTTGCGGCGCCACGCCCCCATCCCCCGCTCGCCCACCTCCCTCCCGCGCTGGCCGCCCCTCGGGGGATGATGGACGTGGCGCTGGAGCAGCGCGGGGCTTTGCGCGCCCTTCCCAGCGCTCCAGCTGGGGCGCCGGAGGGTGGCCGGCTTGCAGGCGCCACGCCCCCATCCCCCGCTCGCCCACCCCCCCTCCCGAGGGGCGGCCAGCGCGGGAGGGAGGTGGGCGGAGAGGCGGCCCACCGGGGGCGCCGAGGGATCGTCGCGCCAGGGCGCACGATCCCTTTGAGACGGCCCTGCCAATATCACACAACAGGGCTGCCACATAGTGGATTCAGATAACCAAAGCGGAAGGATGGTTAAGAGCAGCCTTCTCCAACCTGGTGCCCTCCAGATGTTCTCGACTACAAATCCCATCATGCCTGACCATTTGCTGCACTGGGAGCTGGGAGCCCCGACAACATTTGGAGGGCACCAAGTTGGGGAAGGCCGATTTAGAGCATGCCTTTGCCTACAGAGTTTTCAGCACAATCCTATCCATGCCTACTCGGAAGGAAGTCCCAATGGGTTTTGCGGGGAGTTGCCCCACATAGGTGGATATTGAATTATGGCCACTGTCTGTCTTAACTGCTTTATTCTGAGGGGAAAGTGTAGATCCATAGGGAATTTTGTTGTTGTTCAGTCGTGTCCGACTCTTCATGACCCCGTGGACCAGAGCACGCCAGGCACCCCTATCCTCCACTGCCTCCCGCAGTTTGGCCAAACTCATGCTAGTTGCTTCGAGAACACTGTCCAACCATCTCATCCTCTGTCGTCCCCTTCTCCTTGTGCCCTCCATCTTTCCCAACATCAGGGTCTTTTCTAGGGAGTCTTCTCTTCTCATGAGGTGGCCAAAGTACTGGAGCCTCAACTTCAGGATCTGTCCTTCCAGTGAGCACTCAGGGCTGATTTCTTTAAGGATGGATAAGTTTGATCTTTTTGCAGTCCATGGGACTCTCAAGAGTCTCCTCCAGCAGTATAATTCAAAAGCATCAATTCTACGGCCCTATTCCCATAGGGAATAGGACTTTCTAACAGAATTCTCAGTTTTCTCACAATGCAGTAAGTCTCGGGGGGGTTGGGGGAAATTGAAACTGGCTTAAATCCAATTTTCGTTTGCAGGGGCAAATGTCGTTTAAGGGGAACCTTTGCTTCTTGCCATTCCCTTGCATTGTCCAAAGGGAGCAGAGGTCAGGCAAGGCACGAATTTGCCTTTTCTTGCCATTGTAGCCTCCAGCCATCCTCTCGCCTGCCCGGCCATATTTCCCCCCTCCCCTGGCAAGGAAATGTGGCACAATCAATTTCAGACCTGCCATTCTCCCTTTGAGCTCTGCCCTCTTAGCCTTGCTCCCCCTCCCCCCCCCCGTGCTGTGGCTGCTGGTTCAATTAGCGCCTTGGTGGCTTGTCAGCATTGCTCCGGTGCCTCTGCCACAACCCTGGGGACAGCTTTATTTAAAAGGAGCCGATAAGCAGGCGCCGCCGTCTGGAGCAGCGACTCTGCATTGTCTGCTGCGCTCCGAGGAACATGGAGACTGCCTCCCTCGGCACTCGACAGAGACTGAGTAGCAGATCCCGGGGCTTTGCAGTAGAGCATTGCAGCCCAGCTTCTTTGCTTTATTCGACCGGCTCTTCCCCAGAGCCTTTGGGTGGAAATTTGTGCCTTCAAAAGTCTGGGGCAGATGGGGCTTGCCTACCTGGGAAGGTAGCCCATCTAGGGGAAGAAAGACTCTGGTGCTAAACCTCCGCTGCCTTGTGGCTATACTCATTCCTGAGAAAGGCTTTGGGAGTAAACCCCGAGGAGGAAAACTCCATACCCGCTGCCTTGCGGGAAATCTTTGGGACACAAATCCAGAGTGGAGTCCCTCAGGTGGTTGGGTGCCTGGGCGTAGCCAAAGGGGGGCAGGGGGTAGCTCTGTTTAGGGAAGTTTTTAATGTTTGGCGTTTTATTGTGCTTTTAATATTCTGTTGGGTGTGGCTGGGGAAACCCAGCCAGATAGGCGTGGTATAAATATTATTTATTATTATTATTATTATTATTATTATTATTATTATTATTATTATTCTTGCTGCCCCTCCCCTAGACCAAGTAAAACAATAGAAATAAATACTTAACTAACTGACCAATCAGGTCAGTTCTCTCCCCACAAAAATCCTGACTATGCCCATGGTTGAATGGTGCCTTGCAGCAACTGCAGCCACGCTGGTGCCAGATGTATTGCATCAGCGAGACTGAGAGGGGAGTCTCGTCTGGGCAGCCCAGGACCTCCATATATACCCTGCCCAGGCTTGCACCCAGGAGAGGAGGGGCACTCCCTTGCCTCTCTAGAGAGATGGATGCCAGCCACCTTCAAAAGGCAGTTAGCATAGACTAAGGAACGGAACCCAGGGGCAAGTCAACTGGGATAGGGCAGCCTTCACTAACCTGGTACCACCCAGATGTTTTGGACTGCCACTGATGAGCTGTAGTCCAAAACATCTGGAGGGCACCAGGTTGGCGAAGGCTGAGATAGGGCCTGGCTTGGATCTTACTGCTGCTGGTTGAGTTGCGTGGGGCAGAATATTCCTCCACTTAAGGCATTGACCTCAAGGATGGATGGAAGAGGGAAGAGATATGGCAGGCAATGGAAGATGGAGAAGCCAACTGAGGAGAGCGTGCCAGTCTCTTCTGCGCATCTCGACAGCCCTTTAGCATGTACATTGGGCCCACTGTAGTGTGACCAAGCAGGAGAACCCAGGGAGGGTCTATTGAGGTTAGAAGGGGCTGAATTCTCAGTAGTCCCATTCAGTTCTATGGGATGAAGCAGTTGGGCAAGGTTGTTGGGGAAAGCCCCAGACTTGCTTCCCCTACGAGCAACTGATGGCACTAAGAGCACAGCCTGGTCGCGTGCTCAGATACACCCCTTCACTTTCTCCTCACCTACGGGGACACTTCCTCAAAGAGAGCAAGGCTGGCCGACGAATGAAGCAGGATTCTGCATGCTTCATCGTATGCACATCTCGCACCCGTATCAACCAGTCAGCCTCCACGGGGCAGCTTTGCATCGGTGAACCGCCTCCCCTTCACCAAACCGCATGGGTCCATGATGAAAAGACAAGCCCGATCTCCTTAGCTCCGGGTGCATTATTAAGCACAGAGAGAGTGCAGCTTCTTCCAGCCCCCACTGCTCTCTTTTGCTGTCCTTGGCAGGTGGCTTCTTGAAGTTAATGCTTCCCCCTCCCTCACGGCCAGCAGCCAGGAGGACTACGAACTCAAAACCCGTCTTCTAGAGGACACCCTGAATATAGTGGACATGGAGGGCAGGTGAGTAGAGCGCTTAGCATGGGTGCCTCGTGCCTCTCATTTCGGTTGGCTCTACTAACCTTTTTAGTGTGCCTTCCCCACTGTCGATCCACATGAGGGTGCAGCAGGAGTCTTTGCCCTGTGGAAATAAGCAACAAGTCATGTGCACTGCTTACGACTCCCACAGTTTTCCCGCAGTCTCAAGTGCTGCAGCAGCCCTTAATCTTACGCAGTGCATCAAAGCCAAGTGCAAGTTCATGGGAGATGTTTCGAACCACTTGCTTTCCTGTGTCGACCATCTTTCTGCAAAACCACCCAGCCCTCCTCTGCCTTCCGTCTCTCCAACCTCCTTTTGCGGGAACTTCTTCCTGGGTTCCTCTTGAAGCGAAGTTTATTTGTGTTCCTAATCCACTCCCTTTAAAAGACTGGGCAATTAAGGAAGATGATATAGGCAAACACACCTTGCCAGGAAAGCGCTGGGTCAATAAGCCAGGTGGATCGCTCTATTCTAGGGTGATCATCAGAAGCAGTTTTCTGAATTCTCAGTGGCATGCAGCCCTTGTAAAGGAGATGGATAAGCACTAAACTCGCCTCTGTCCTCCCAAGCTGCCATCTCGACATCCCCTCCAAGGTTGGAGCTTGGATGTGCAAATCCATCCTGCAGCCAAGGAAGGGAGATGCAAAGGATACAAGCCTGCTATTGACTCTCAAGCCTTTGCTCCTACAGGTTGACAGGGAAGGAGAAACGTGTCGGAGGCTTTGACCTAATCTGGAACGACGGTCCCGTCAGCAGAGAAGATGGGAATCTGGACACACCCATGAACGGCTTCGTTGCAAACACCCACCTAGGTATTTAGCCGAGTGGCTCTTAAGAGGCATAGGCAGGGTGGGGGCTGCAGGTGTTGCTGTTTACCTGTCCCCCAGATGTGTCAAACCCAAATGAGGCATGCAGACTTCTCAGCACTGGAGATGGTGGCTGGGATCCTAGAGTCATAGAGCGAGCGTGTTTTCTCCTGCTCCAGAAGGCCCCTTCCCTTCCCAAGAGCAGGCATCTCAGCGAAAGCATCCATGGCAGATGGCCATCCAACCTCTGCTTAAAAGCTGCCAAGGAAGGAGAGTCCACCCCCCTCCCGAGGGAGACCGTTCCACTGTCAAACAGCTCTTACAGACAGGAAGTTCTCCCCGATGTTTACTCGGAATCTCCTTTCTTGTAACTTGAATCCATTTGGTTTGGGTCCTACCCTCGAGAGCAGGAATTATGGGAATAGATCTTGACAGAATAGAAAATTCTTTTCAGTAGCACCTTAGAGACCAACTGTGTTTGTTCTTGGTATGAGCTTTCGTGTGCATGCACACGAAAGCTCATACCAAGAACAAACACAGTTGGTCTCTAAGGTGCTACTGAAAAGAATTTTCTATTTTGTTTCGACTATGGCAGACCAACACGGCTACCCACCTGTAACTAGATCTTGACAGGTTCGTTCAGGGTGGTTGTTTCTGAATCAGCCTAGCTAGTTTTAAGTTGCTGCTGGCGATTCATTCAATATTCTTGGAGATGATACTGCTATTATCATACTTTTTTAAAAAAATAAAAATAAAAATCCCTTATGCATTGCTGCTTTAAGCCGCTGCAACTCCCTCAACTTCACCCACCCATTTCACTTGAATAGCTTCCCAAAAGGCACATAGTACAGATATCACGGTGTTGTGGTCCGTTCTTTGCTTGATGCTGACTTGAGGAGACTCGGTTCTCTCTTCCCACCTCCAATTCCATCAGTCTCAGCGCCTATCACAGGCTGTCAGGTAGTACTAAGGGGGGGGGGCGAGAAGCTCCTGCAGCGTTTCCTCGGGGCACACTTTCAAACTGACTGAACCGCAGCTCAGCCAGAGAGGCAGATTATCTCCTAGCTCCGTGGAGGGGACAAGTCACATGTAACACCTTGTTATCGCTTTCATTTCAGGCTACAACAATGACAGGAAGAAACAGCTGAGGCAGCTTTTCAAGTCTTTTCAGACGCAGCAGAAAGTTTAAACACTGCAGCGGAGAAATGGTCAGATCTCGGGGGGAGGGGGTGTCCGGGCTCTGGAGCTGAAGTAAGGCCCTTGCCGGCTTTGCTGCCTCAGGATGTGGCTGCAGGGATTTCCTCCACTTTGGGGAGCTTCAGGTGCACTGTTGAGAAGATTCCCGTTCCCAGCAGGTTGACCAAGCACTGGACACAGAACAGCTTTTAACCTGGGCATGTTGCAAAGTCGGGTCTATTGCACCGTGTTTTTGGGCAGGCAGATGGTGCACTACTCACCTGGCCAGGTTCAAGCAGTGCTTAATACGGACAGCATCCGTGGGGGCGACGAGAGGCAGGGGAGGAATACAATTGTTGCTCCGCCAACTGGTTGCAGCAAAGCAACTGGCACCATCCACATGCAAGGCTGGAAAGAGTGATGTGTCCCACCTAAAGACCCACTGCCTTGACTAAAATGCATTGCAGCAAGCGTGAATAAAAATTAATGCCTTAGTACTGCTAAGGACCCAGAAACATGCCCCTTTTGTTCTTGACTAGAGAATAATGTTATGGGGTGGCAGAAAGACAGAGCACACCAGAACAACCTGCTGGTGCTCGATAACTGTTCCCCTGGGAGCGCATCCCTTCCTTCCCTTTTGCACACTCACCGCTATAAGGAATGAAGTTGAAACTAAAGAATCTAAGCTTACAGATCTAGAACAAGTCTGCCATGTTACAGGATTTAACTATTTGGAGATAACTATCTCACAAGGACGTGGGTAGCGCTGTGGGTTAAACCAGAGAGCCTAGGGCTTGCCGATCAGAAGGTCGGCGGTTCGAATCCCTGCGACGGGGTGAGCTCCCGTTGCTCAGTCCCAGCTCCTGCCCACCTAGCAGTTCGAAAGCACGTCAAAGTGCAAGTAGATAAATAGGTACCGCTCCAGCGGGAAGGTAAACGGCGTTTCCATGCGCTGCTCTGGTTTGCCAGAAGCGCTTAGTCATGCTGGCCACATGACCCGGAAGCTGTACACCGGCTCCCTTGGCCATTAACGCAAGATGAGCGCCACAACCCCAGAGTCAGACACGACTGAACCTAATGGTCAGGGGTCCCTTTGCCTTTATCTCACAACCAAAGCACAAGGCTTCGGTTGGATGGGTTTTCTCAGGTTCCAGTTTAAAGGTTGGATATATACATACAGTGGTACCTTGGTTCTCAAACTTAATCCGTTCCGGAAGTCTGTTCTAAAACCAAAGCGTTCCAAAACCAAGGGACTCTTTCCCATAGAAAGTAATGCAAAATGGATTAATCCGTTCCAGACTTTTAAAAACAACCCCTAAAACAGCAATTTAGCATGAATTTTACTATCTAACGAGACCATTGATCCATAAAATGAAAGCAATAAACAATGTACTGCAGTCACACAATCAATCAGTAGCTGAACTGGGTTCCACACAGTCACAAAAACAAAACAAAAGAGCCGCAAAAACAAAAACGCAAAATAAATAGCAAAAACAGACAGACCTCAGCGTAACACTCAAAATGGAAGTGTGGCACTCAAATCGGAAGCATAACACTCAAAACAGAGCATGTTCAGCTTTCGAAAAAAGTTCACAAACCGGAACACTTACTTCCGAGTTTGCAGTGTTTGGGTTCCAAGTTGTTTGAGTACCAAGGCGTGGATTGTGTACGGAGAATCCCCTGCTTTTCTCAGGAAGCAGAACAGAGTTTTGAGCCTGGCAGCAGGAGCAACACAGGGGTGTGTGGGGTGGAGCCTGGAATAGCACTTGCAGAGTTTAGATGCAACTGGGCATCATTCACCTCTCCAGTGAGATAAGCTGATCTCAACGCGACTTCTGAGGGTGGGTGCACATTGCTAATGTCCCCTGGCAGCACCGATCAACTTCCACCACATCACGGGAGTGCCACTTGATGGCTGGTCTTGTGAATGCTCCAAGAGCCCAGCTCGCCTACAAGTTTGGGCTCAACAGGCATTTTGAAAGTTTCAAGACACAGGAAAACAACAGCAGTGATAAGAAGTCTGTGGGCCTCCACATGCTACTCCCATCAGCCCCAGGCAGCATGACTGCTGCTGAAGGATGATGGGAATTGTAGCCTAGCAATATCTGGAAGGAGGAGGTTAAAGAACCTTTTAATGAGGGTGAAAGAGGAGAGTGCAAAATATGGTCTGAAGCTCAACATCAAAAAAACTAAGATCATGGCCACTGGTCCCATCACCTCCTGGCAAATAGAAGGGGAAGAAATGGAGGCAGTGAGAGATTTCACTTTCTTGGGCTCCATGATCACTGCAGATGGTGACAGCAGTCACGAAATTAGAAGACGCCTGCTTCTTGGGAGAAAAGCAATGACAAACCTAGACAGCATCTTAAAAAGCAGAGACATCACCTTGCTGACAAAGGTCCATATAGTTAAAGCTATGGTTTTCCCAGTAGTGATGTATGGAAGTGAGAGCTGGACCATAAAGAAGGCTGATCGCCAAAATTGATGCTTTTGAATTATGGTGCTGGAGGAGACTCTTGAGAGTCCCATGGACTGCAAGAAGATCAAACCTATCCATTCTGAAGGAAATCAGCCCTGAGTGCTCACTGGAAGGACAGATCCTGAAGCTGAGGCTCCAATACTTTGGCCACCTCATGAGAAGAGAAGACTCCCTGGAAAAGACCCTGATGTTGGGAAAGATGGAGGGCACAAGAAGGGGACGACAGAGGACAAGATGGTTGGACAGTGTTCTCGAAAGCTACCAACATGAGTCTGACCAAACTGCGGGAGGCAGCGGAAGACAGGAGTGCCTGGCGTGCTCTGATCCATGGGGTCACGAAGAGTCAGATACGACTAAACGACTAAACAACAACAATATCTGGAAGGCCACAGGTTCCTCATTCCTGATTTGTGGTTCATTATACCAAGAACAAACTTAGTTGGTCTCTAAGGTGCTACCGGAATTTTATTTTATTTTTTTACTACAGCAGACCAACACGGCTACCTACCTGTAACTGGAACAAGTGACCTTTGTCCAACTACACAGGTCCATCATGGTATTGCGTCGCTTAACCCTTTGACATTTTCTTAATTTTTAAAAATGTATTTACTAAATTTGTAACTGCCTTTCATCTGTAGATCTCAGGGCAGGTCACAAGATGAAAACACAAGATAAAAAACACAAAATACCTAATAAAAACAAGAACCTGTAACCCCCTACCGGCTTAGGCAATGCCACCTGCAGAAACTGCTCCCTAGCGCCAAGACAAATCACCACAGTAACTTCTGTTCTGTCCAGTTGCTGCTGAGCTCTTTGTCTTCTCTGGAGCTTAAGGGATCTGCCTACTGTTGGACATGAAGATGAGCTTGCCATGACGCCTATTCCATAAGGCTCTGGTGATTTCATTGTCAAGCAGAAATGTACCTGGAGGATTTTACATGAAATAAATACAAGCAGGCTTCCAGGAAGTGGATTGGTGGATGTCCATGCCAGGATTACAAGTGACTTCACAGAATCTTATCTCTAGACGACCCAGCACCCCCACCGTGTAAAAATAGAAACTACAGTGGTACCTCGGTTTAAGAACAGCCCTGTTTATGAACTATTCGGTTTACGAACTCTGCAAAACTGGAAGTAGTGTCCCGGTTTGCAAACTTTACCTCGGTGTAAGAATGGAATACGAACGGTGGAAGGGCACCAGTGGTGGGAGGCCTCATTAGGGAAAGGGCGCCTCGGTTTAAGAACGGTTTCGGTTTAAGAACGGACTTCCGGAATGGATTAACTTCGTAAACTGAGGTACCACTGTATTGGTTAATGCGGTCATTTAATGTACAGGATGAAGCTTATTTTGGGAGTGGAGAAGTTTGCCACCTACTGGTAACGCAAGGTGCAGGTTGAAAGAGACAAGAGCTCACAACTTTGTTACTCTACGGAGTCATGGCAAAGCCAAGATTCGCAGGCTTGAGTACCTTGACTTAAACCAATTATCAGCGCCTACAATTCCATTCAGCATGCCCAATTTTAAGCTGGAAGAAGCTGTGCAGAAGTGCCAGGTGTTTGGCAGGAGCTGAGGGAGAAGGCAAGCATTCCCAGCTGTGCCATTTGGCGTTTTCGCATACCTGGCTCACAACCCGCTTCCCACAGCAAGACAGCCTGTTGGGCAAAAGGGGCATGTGTGGTTTTCTGGGCTTTGTGCCCAGAGTTTTAACACGTAGGAATTGATGAGCTTGGGCGAAGAATCTTAACACGAGAGCAAGCTGAACAAAAGAACACTTTCCATTGCCACGCTTTTGGATTTGAGCATACAATTTATTAGTACAAAGACGTGTGCATTCGTGTCCTGTTCCTGCCACTTCATTTCCAGCGGTTGGAATTCAGCAGCCCATCTTACAACGACAACATTGCAAACTCTTACTCTTCGGGCTTCAATGCTTGTGCTTCAGCCAGACTGCCAAAACTGCAGAAGGACAACAGCTTGAGCATTTTGCTTCACCCAAGCCCAAACCTCTCCAACAAAGGATGCCAGGGATCAGATGATCAGCAGCTCAGGAAACACCCTTCTTCAGGCATATGCGAAGCTGCCTTTTGAAAAGCGAGCAGTTCTCTCGAGTTTTTTTTCTGTGCAGGAGTCGGCTGCTAAATCCCCACCAGGAAGCAGCTTCAACCATCCACCACGTTTCTCATGAACCGCATCTCTTCGGCGCTCAAGGGCTTCAGGCTGTAGCCTTTCAGTTCTGGCTTACCTTAGGAAAGAGCAAGGAGATGTACAGTGTTAAAAAGGTTGGGAAGAGCCATAGTAGAAGCACCAGCCGAGCCACTGGGGAATTTCCAGCTTCCTTTGCAAAGTGTGGCTTTGGCTCCCTTGCCTGGATTGCTGGGGACTAGATGTACCATCACTGCCTGTGAAGTGCTCAACGGTAAAGGACAAACATTTGGCCCAAGAAGCTTAGAGCTGGGACAAAGGTGAGCAAATACAGTTTGAATTGATTCAGTTTCTGCCAAAGGACGCTCAGAAGACTACAGCCTATTTGGTGGGGGACGGGGGAAGGAAAGAAGGAGCCTGCTCTGGAATAGCATGAGGGACTTGGCGACCTTCAGGCCTTGCAGCTTTATGAACTGTCAATAAGGGATGAAGGAGAAAAAAAAACATTCCACTGTGGCAATGCGGCTGAAGCTTTGCTTAATGATGCATCCTTGCTTGGACACTGATAGTAGGGTAGGAAGGAAAGGGATTTAGATAGTGGAAACCATACAGATTAGGTGATGCACCCTTCACACAGCTAACCATTGTGTGAATGTATTTCAAAAGGTACACGGCAGGTGGGGGAACCCCATGCCCCTCCTCCCACAATGGAAGTTTAAAACCTTTCGCTCCATGCTGCGACCCCAAATTAGGTCTCCCCTCCCCAAAAGAAATCCTGCTATTTGCATTGAAAGAAAAGCTTCGATTGGCCGAAATAGGAGCATTTACTCCAGTGCAAATAGTAGGTATGTAGAGCCTGACCCCAGGTCGAGACTGCTACAGGGGTGGCCAAGGTGAAAACCTCCCTACCTCACACTAGGATTCTGATCCAGAATCCTGTAACTGCTATAAACTTTTAACTCATTCACAGCTTTCCTTTATACTTTGTTGGAAGCCGCCCAGAGTGGCTGGGGCAACCCTGTCAGATGGACATGGTACAAGAAATGTTTTTGTTGCTGTGGTTCGGCAGAAGCCCTTTCTTACAATTGTCTCATTCCATGGAGGAAACACTTTTGACCACAAAGTAGGCTTTTCAAGAGCACTCCCCAGCAGTAGGGAAGCTCCAAGGTCTCCTGGGTCTCTGCCAGATCTCATGGCTGCCTGGTTGATATTGACCAGTGACAGGGCCTTTTCAGTGGTAGTTCCCCATTTGTAGAATGCCCTCCCGGATGAGTTGCACTTGTCTCCCTCATTACTGGCTTTCGGGGGAAATCTCAAAATGTTCCTGTTCACCCAGACACTTGATGGTTGAAAGACATTGTCCCTGAGATCACTGTTTTTAGAGCGTTGCGTGGTTGTTGTATTTCTTTTGTTTGATTATTGATGTGTTTGCTGCCCTGAGGTCCTTTGAGAGGAAGGGCAAGATCTAAACTAAACCAATAAAATTACCCTGCCTCGTCTCAGCTTCCACTACATCTCCTCCGCCCCTTGCTTAGCTTATAGAGAATACACCAATAAGTAGACTTGAACCAGCCTATTCTCAGATATTTATAAGCATACACCTGTTCTTAAAAGAATAATCCTGCTCACCAGAAGAAGAAGAAGAACAAGAGTTTGGATCTGATATCCCGCTTTATCACTACCCGAAGGAGTCTCAAAACGGCTAACATTCTCCTTTCCCTTCCTCCCCCACAACAAACACTCTGTGAGGTGAGTGGGGCTGAGAGACTTCAGAGAAGTGTGACTAGCCCAAGGTCACCCAGCAGCTGCATGTGGAGGAGAGGAGACGTGAACCCGGTTCACCAGACTTTGAGTCTACCGCTCTTAACCACTACACCAAACTGGCTCTCAAACGAAACCATTATGGTTATCCCAAACCACTATTGCTTATCAAGATGGCATGAAGAGTGGAGGCAAGAAGGCAACTTCTAAGCCAGGCATAGGCAAACTTGGCCCTCCAGATGTTTTGGGACTACAATTCCCATCATCCCTTACCACTGGTCCTGTTAGCTAGGGATCATGGGAGTTGTAGGCCAAAAAAAAAAATCTGGAGGGCTGAGTTTGCCTATGCCTGTTCTAAGCCCTGAGCACTTGATCAAGAGCCAACCCATTGCGGGTTCCCCATTAAGCACAGCCACATTATTCCAGCCTGTCTGGCAAATACCTTGAGCTTCCAAGAGACGGTTGACCTTCACTTTCAACTCCTTCCGCAACTTGGCTATTTCTTCATCTAGGAGTTCTTGGTCTGGAGAAAAAGCAGAGGGTGTGACATGTCATCTGGAAGATTTAAGACTCACTACCTGAATTAACCCATATTACTCCCTGCTTTTTCTCTCAGTTGCAAGCACTGTGGTAGAAGGACTCTTTCTCCGCATCAGAAAGCTTGCCATTGTGTTGTATTAAGATGCCGCCCCCCCTTTCAACTCATTACATACACCCATTTAAGCTTCAGTTTAAACCAGTATGAATTACATCTCACTGGAGACTACAAGCCAAAGATTTTTATTTACTGCAACTAAACACAACAATTTGGGGACATCTCTTGCACACCAACAATTTCAATAAATTTCCAACACAGGGATTTTGCTGTACACTACTAGTACTAATTACACCAATACTAAACTAATACAATCGTACCTCGTGTTACGATTGCTTCAGGTTGTGTTCATCATGGGATACGAATACGCCAAACCCGGAAGTACCAAACGGGTTACTTCCGGGTTAAGCAATTCGCGCAAAATGACGTCATGCGCATGCACAGAAGCGTCGAATCGTGTCGCACACATGCACAGACATGGCACTTCAAGTTGCAGAGGTACCACTGTACATTGTTGTAAACTGCTGTGATATATTTCTATGATACAACAGTATAATTTTTTTTATATAAATAAATACAAATAAATAAAACAGTTGCATTTGAAAGGAGGATGGGATTTCCCCTCAAGGCTGGCTTGGTAACAGTTCAGGGGCTCTGTGTAATGCACAATTTGGCTGATTTGATTCAGTCACTTTAGGCCTCAAAAGTTGTTGTTATTTAAATTATTTAGATTCTCTAGAAACACACACAGTTAATACGACGTTGTCCCCATCTTCAAAAACGGGGGGAAAGAAGACCCAGGTAACTACCGACTGGTCAGCTTGACATCGATACCAGGAAAGGTCCCTGAGCAGATAATTAAATGGTTGGTCTGTGAGCAGTTAGAAAAGGATGCTGTGATTACTAAATCCCAGCATGGGTTTCTCAAAAACAAGTCATGGCAGGTTAATAATAATAATAATAATAATAATAATAATAATAATAATTTATTTGTACCCCGCCCATCTGGCTGGGTCTCCCCAGCCACTCTGGGCGGCTTCCATCAAATATTAAAATACATTTAAAATATCACAGTTTAAAAACTTCCCTAAACAGGTTAATCTCATTTCTCATAGAGTTACAAGCTTGGAGGATCAGGGGAATGCTGTGGACGTAGTGTATCTTGATTTCAGTAAGGCTTTTGACAAAGGCCCCTTTCCCCTTCAGTGGCCAGTTGCTCAGCTTCCTCCCCCCTCTGCCCCTGGGGACAATTATCCCCCCAACCGGCACCTTGAGAATCTCAGCTTTCATTTTAAATAATATCAAGCTGGTTGACAGGCCTCATAATTGCAGGGTGGGGGCAAAGGTTTGGCAGCATGTGACAAAACCTTAGAAGCTAGCATGCACTCAGACAGCATCTACTACCTCAGCACAAAGCTGCCAAGATAGTAGAATCTATGACAAGGGAACCAAGATGATGAACTGCAAATCGACTTGGCTCCCAGAACCACAGATTTTTCCAAGCAGATGACAGAGAACATAACTGGGCTCTTACCTCTCTGCAACATGTCCTTGGTTTTTGCTTTCCCAAACTGCACAAACATGCTCCCAAAGCAAACCATGACTTTATCTGAAAACAAGAAAACGAATCTGCATTAAAGAATCATAGAATTGTAGAGTTGGAAGGGACCCAGAGGGTCATCAAGTTCCACCCAATGCAATGCAAGAATCTCAACTAAAACACCCATGGCAGATGACCACCCAATCTCTGCTTAAAAACCTCCAAAGAAGGGGAGTCCACAACCTCCTGAGCGAGTCTCTTCCACTGCTAAACAACTCTTTCCGTCAGAAAGTTATTCCTAATGTTTAGCTGGAATCTCCTTGCTTGTGATCTGATTCCATTGGTTCGGGTCCTACCTGATTACCTAAAGCAGGCATGGCCAAACTTGGCCCCCCTGCTGTTTTGGGACTACAACTCCCATCACCACTAACAGGACCAGTGGTCAGGGATGATGGGAATTGTAGTCCCCAAACAGCTGGAGGGCCAAGTTTGGCCATGCCTGACCTAAAGCTCATGAACACCTTTAGCAGGCTCATTTCTAAGTCTCCTCATTATAACAACCACCTAACAAAATAAATACACCCAGATCTGCCCTACCCCTCACCAAACTGGAAGCCATATTCAACTAACTTGTTGTGCTAGTGGACGTCAGCGTGGGAATTCTCACTAGCACAACAGGACTTTACCCCACCTTTCCTCCCTCTGTGCCTTCCTCAACTCTGCTCAAGAGGGCTGGGAGAACCCCCAGAACAGCACGTGGGGTGGTGGTGGTGAGGGGGAGATGGTTCAACTGGGCAAGCAGAAATTCCTGGGCTGACAAAACGGTCTCTTTAGCACTACACTTGAATGCAGTCCCATTGGTGGGGCTGGGATGGGAGGAAGTCAATGGACTCTGAAAAGCTGCCTGAGAATGAGAAATATTCCACAAGAGGGGTAAAGCAGGCACTGTAGTTGGACAAAGACGCAGCACAAAGGCCTGGCCTAAGACGGGGATGAAGCAAAGCACCATCGCAGGCCCAGCGCATTTATTCCGCCTTGCCCTCATTAATGCAAAAGGGTTGCTGCGTGTGAGAGAAGCTAGGCAATTTGCTGAGCACAATCTTTCCCCGGGGAGAAGAGGAGACGCGGCTGCCACTTGCGGCAGACATTAGTCACCCAACTTAACGTGTCACCAGAAAACATTTGGATAGGACGGGCAGGCTCAAGGCTGGCAGCGAGGGAGCGGGGAGCCAGTGCAATTTGTGAAATGTAACAGTAACTATTATAAGTTATTATCACTAAACACTACAGTTACTGCACTGTTTCCCGTATTGGCATCTGCATTTATAGTTACCAGCAGCCCTGCAAAAATTCATGACGCAAAAGCCGTGACTGGGATCAGGCTGATTCCCTGTCCTGCTACTAAGCAGGATTATGAAACTTCTGCTCTATGGAGCTGATACTGAGGAAAAAAAGGGAAACTGCCATTCTTCTGACCTTATAAAGTGATTTATTTATACAGGTGTGGAGGAAAAGGATCTAGTTACTAAGAGACAGCCCCACAGAGCTGAAGACATATTTCAAATTTCCAAGAACTCTGCATCACATTTCTAGGTGTTCAGATGATTCCACCCCCCCCCCCACCTGAGTGTACCACACCCCAAAACAATACAAATGCAATCAATTTGAACAAAGCCTAACAAATATAGAAGGTCTGCTGATGATACAACCTTGATGGCAGAAAGTGAGGAGGAATTAAAGAACCTTTTAATGAGGGTGAAAGAGGAGAGCGCAAAATATGGTCTGAAGCTCAACATCAAAAAAACTAAGATCATGGCCACTGGTCCCATCACCTCCTGGCAAATAGAAGGGGAAGAAATGGAGGCAGTGAGAGATTTCACTTTCTTGGGTTCCATGATCACTGCAGATGGTGACAGCAGTCACGAAATTAAAAGACGCCTGCTTCTTGGGAGAAAAGCAATGACAAACCTAGACAGCATCTTAAAAAGCAAGACATCACCTTGCCGACAAAGGTCCATATAGTTAAAGCTATGGTTTTCCCAGTAGTAATGTACGGAAGTGAGAGCTGGACCATAAAGAAGGCTGATCGCCGAAGAATTGATGCTTTTGAATTATGGTGCTGGAGGAGACTCTTGAGAGTCCCATGGACTGCAAGAAGATCAAACCTATCCATTCTTAAAGAAATCAGCCCTGAGTGCTCACTAGAAGGACAGATCCTGAAGTTGAGGCTCCAGTACTTTGGCCACCTCATGAGAAGAGAAGACTCCCTAGAAAAGACCCTGATGTTGGGAAAGATGGAGGGCACAAGGAGAAGGGGACGACAGAGGATGAGATGGTTGGACAGTGTTCTCGAAGCTACTAACATGAGTTTGGCCAAACTGCGAGAGGCAGTGAAGGATAGGCGTGCCTGGCGTGCTCTGGTCCATGGGGTCACGAAGAGTCGGACACAACTGAACGACTGAACAACAACAAGGCAAAATCAAAAAGCGGTTGTAACATTTCCAGAAGAGGTAAGGCAGTCTGTCAAGTAACTTGGTCCTGAGCTGTGTAGGGCCTTATAGGAACTTGTCGTAATCACGGTGCATTCAACTTCTACAGCAGCATCTGCAGCCAATTACTCATTTCTAAATTATGAGCTTGTTTCTCACTTCATGCTGGGATGACCATCTCAGGCTCTCTTACAGTGCATGAAGGAGACAGCTGCATTTGATAAGCTTGCTCTAGTCAAAATGCTCAAGAAGAAATGAAAAAGTTATTCCACATAACAAAATTGCCCTTGCTGTTATCATCTGACTTCTTTCCATCGCATCCTTCAAAATAATGCTGGCTTACCAAGGGGCAGTTTATATTAGGTTTAGTTCTGGGATGCCTACAGTGGCATCTACAGTTATAGTTCAAGCAGCAAATAATAAAATAGGCGGAGGTCAGAGAAAATGCAGGAGTCTCAAGACAATCTAGATTCAGCATAGAGGCATATAGGACATCGAAATTGCAGGAACAAATGTGAACTTCATTCACAAGTAAACAGACCTGTGTGGCCAGAGTACCAAGTTCAAATCACTTCTCCATGCAAGAGGTCTTGGGAACTCCTTAACTGTCAGCCTTATGTAATTTACAGGACAGTTGCAAGGAAAACATGCTAAATCTGGGGTCCTTGGAGAAAGTTACATTTATGTTCTGCTTTAACAAAGAAACTTACAAAGCAAGCAGCACAGCACAAGGTTGCCCCAGCACATTGGTATTATTGGAACCCTGGTACACAGGAAGACCTGGACACACTGCCAGGTGCCATATGCTTCTGGGAAGCAATGGGTTTCTGTAGACCCGGCTTCCTCAAACTCGGCCCTCCAGATGTATTTGGCCTACAACTCTCATGATCCCTAGCTAACAGGACCAGTGGTCAGGGATGGTGGGAACTGTAGGCTCAAAACATCTGGAGGGCCGAGTTTGAGGAAGCCTGCTGTAGACAGACCGAAAAGGGACAGGAGACTATCAGCTCAACAACAGCACACATGATATGCGCACAAAGGAAGTGCAAGGTTCAGACCCTGGCATCTCCTTTTATAAGCATCTCAGGTGGCAGGTTGGGAAAGGCAGACTGCACTGGAGAACTGTTGCCAATTACAATGGACTGCAAAGACAGCCTGTGATGTTCGAGAAGACCTCTCACCTGAAGTCTCCATGTCCTTGCTCAGGGCCCTCAGGGCCTCCCGGTTCTGATTTTGTTTCAGACCCAGATCCACAATCTAAGAGAGAAATAGGGGGGGGAAACCTTCAGGGTGTGTCACAAGATGATTACAGTGAAGGCTGGTTCACAAGCGCTCCCCTGATCCCCGTGTTGTATTTTTATGTTGTTCTAACTCAGGCATAGGCAAACTCTGCCCTCCAGATGTTTTG
The DNA here is from genome assembly GCA_900245905.1 of Lacerta viridis. Lineage (NCBI taxonomy): Eukaryota > Metazoa > Chordata > Lepidosauria > Squamata > Lacertidae > Lacerta > Lacerta viridis. Next base: position 432,239 of record OFHU01002896.1, read on the forward strand.
GGACTACAACTCCCATCATCCCTGACCACTGGTACAATTAGCTAGGGATGATGGGAGTTGTAGTCCCAAAACACCTGGAGGACCGAGTTTGCTTATGCCTGTTCTAACTGTTCCTAAGGCCTCACAGATAAGAAATCAATACAACCAGCAAAATTTATGATCTTAAAAAACACACACTCTCTCAAATCAGTTTACAAAAAAAAGATAAAGCAATAAAATTATCGCTAGGAGAAATTAACAACAGTAATCTGAAGTTTTCAAAAAGTTAAAACAATAAGACTAAAAAAAAAAAAAAGAACAGATTAAAACACGCACCAACTTTCTAAACACCTAGGCAGCCTTGCCTAAATAAGTGAACAAGGGAGGCATTCATGGTCAGTTCTGACACCTCTATTTCTAGGAAAAAATAGCACTGATAATAATAATGATGATGATGCGTGATCCTCAGCCAAAGGGCGGCATAGAAATGTAATAAATAATAACAGCAGCTGGTCGTCCAAAATGTTGTGGGACTATAACTCCCATGTTTTTTTGCTGTGATTTTAATTGATGTTAGCGCCCTGAGCCCGGTTTTCTGGCTGGGAAGGGCGGGGTATGAATAAAATTATTATTATTATTATTATTATTATTATTATTATTATTATTATCATCCCTGAAGGCATCTGGGGCGGAGGAGGGGGGCACAGGTTTAGAAGAAGGGAATGCACACAAAACCCATGGGGGGTTAGTATAATAATTAATAATAATAATAATAATAATAATTAAATAAATAAATAAATAAGCAAGCAAGCTAAGGCAGCCTCCGCCCACCTGGAAGCTGAGGAAGACTACCATTGCCATGAAGGTGAGCTTAACCATTACCTGCCCCATACTTTTTAGGGGGGCGGTTGAGATGGGGGAGATCGAGGGGGTGTCTGGGGCGGGAAGGGGGCGTCCGGTCCCTCCTCTCCCCCCCCTCCCATCTCCTCCCGCGCCGGGCCTACCTGCTGCCTCCCGCCCATCACCTCCTCGGCCAGCTCCTCCACCTCCGCCAGCACCCGGAGCGCCAAGTCCGGCTCCAGCTCGCCCATCGCGGCCCGGAGGGAAGGGGAGCCTCGGAGCGGAGGGAGCCCGAAGGAGGAGGAGAGGCCTAGTCGGAGGCCGTTCCGCGCAGGCGCCTCTCCTACCTCCAGGAGGGCGGTAACCATGGCAACCCGGCTAGGCCCGGCCCGGCTCTTTCGGGCCTCCTCCGCCGCCGCCGCCTCCTTTTCCTTCCCCCGGTTCCGCCGTTGGAGCCCCGGCCCTGGGCGAGTCGGTAGCTGGCTGGCTTCCCTGCACCGTCCCGCTACCGGTTGGCCCTCCTGATAGCGAAAGTTGCTCCGTTGAAACTTCATGGCTTTGCTGCTCTTCTGTGGGAAATGCCGCTTTGTTTATACAGTATATCGCATTTATATCTCTCTCCGAAAAGGGCGCAAAAGTGGGGCAGATGGGCCGCCTCTCCCCGCCCCGTGGCTTGCTTGTTTGTATTTTTCTTTTTCTTTTTAAAGCAGCAAGTAAAAACAGTAATAAAAATAGCACAAGAATTGCAAGTTTGCATTTGCACTGAAAATGCAAGCAGAACTTGCCTGACATCATTTGTTTGTTTGTTTATAATTCAATTTATATATCGCCCTTTATCAGAAGATCACAGGGTGGTGTACAACATTAAAACATGCAAAACACATTACAGAACCAGGTAAGTAGCCGTGTTGGTCTGACGCAATTGAGATATATATATATATATATATATATATATATATATATATATATATATATATATCACAAAAGCTCATACCAAGAACATAGTTGGTCTCGGTACTACTGGACAATATATATATATTGTCCAGTAGTACCTTAGAGACCATGTTCTTGGTATGAGCTTTCGTGTAACTGAAGAAGTGTGCATGCACACAAAAGCTCATACCAAGAACAAACTTAGTTGGTCTCTAAGGTGCTACACTATGGACTATTTTTTTTTATTTATATATATATATTTACATTACAGAACATCAGTGATGTAAAAAAGAATAAAAAGAAACTGACGGACAGCCTAATAATACAAATAATGCACAAATCCCACAGCTAAAAGAACTCTTATTTTTATTTTAAATGCTTATTGTCCTCAACGCCATGAAAAAGGGGTTTTACAATTTTGTTTTTTGTTTTTTTGTTTTTTTTTTATAAGAATTTATTATTTTTTCAATAGTACAAAAAAGGAAACAGCATACACACTATAAAATAAACACAATACATAAACACAATATAAACAACAACAATATAATAACATAAAAAGAAAAAAAAGAAAAACATATACAAACCTTAAATCAACACAAAACTTTGTACTTTTCTTGTTCTTATAATCTTATCTAAAAGACTTCCCCTGCTCCCTCCCCTGTCTTCATCCTCCTATACGTGTTATAGGTAGCTTTATCTCTTGTTCCATAATCATATATCTTGTTTCTTAATAGTCTTGGCTATACTTTCTTAATATACTTAACTTTGCTTTATCGACTATAAATCATAGCTTAAACCAAAATCTTAGCAAATTCTTTAACAAATTAAATCTCTCATACAAGAAAAAGAAACATCTTCTTTACTATCCTATCTAACATATAACTGCTAAAGCCGCTATTCTATTTAATTCTGCTCAAATATTCAATTTAACTGATTTAACTAAATAATCTTTGAATTTTTTCCAATCCTGTGACACCCTCTCCTCCCTCTGGTCCCGGATTCTGGCGGTCAGGTCTGCAAGTTCCATATATTCCATCATCTTCATCTGCCATTCTTCCACCGTTGGTATCTCTTCTCCTTTCCATGTTCTTGCCAATAAAATTCTAGCTGCTGTCGTGGCATACATAAAAAACACTCTATCCTGACTGGGTATCTCTTCATTGGTTATGCTCAGAAGGAATGCCTCTGGTTTCTTACAAAAGGTAACTTTCATTACCTTCTTAAGTTCATTATAAATCTTATCCCAGAAGGCATTTACCACTGGGCACAACCACCACATATGAAAAAAGGTACCTTTCGCATGTTTACATTTCCAACATACATCTGACATTTTGGTGTTCATCTTAGCTATCTTAACTGGTGTCAAATACCATCTATACACCATTTTCATTATGTTTTCTCTTAGGCTATGACAAGCAGTAAATTTGATACCTTTCTGCCACAGTCTCTCCCAGTCATCCATCATAATATTATGTCCTACATCTTTCGCCCAATCTATCATTGACGATTTAACCAATTCATCTTTCGTATGCCACTCTAGCAAAAGATTATACATTTTGGAAAGGTTCTTAAAGTTCGATTCTATCAGTTCTGTCTCCAGTTTTGATTTTTCTACTTGAAAACCAACTTTTTTGTCCATTTTAAACGTTTCATACACCTGATGGTATTGCAGCCAGTCGGGGACCTGACTTTTAACTTGATCATAACTTTTCAACTTAAATGTGTCCCCTTCCTGCTGCAATATGTCCATGTATCTTAACCAATTTGCAGACATGTTCGGTCTCTTATAAGCCTTGGCCTCCACTGGGGAGATCCATCTAGGAGTCTTTCTCTCCAACAAGTCTTTATATCTAGTCCAAACCTGATACAAGGATTTTCTAACTATATGAGTCTTAAAAGTTCTGTGAATTTTAACCTTGTCATACCAAAGGTATGCATGCCAACCAAACATATTGTCGTGTCCTTCCAAGTCCAACACATCAACATTTTCTAATTTAAACCAATCCTTTAGCCAGCAAAAGGCCGCTGCTTCAAAATAAAGTCTTAAGTCCGGCAGGGCAAAGCCTCCTCTTTCTTTAGAGTCTGTTAGGATCTTAAACTTAATTCTAGGCTTTTTGCCCTGCCATATAAACTTCGATAAATCCTTTTGCCATTTCTTAAAGCAGTCCAATTTATCCAAAATCGGTATGGCTTGGAATAAAAACAGCATCCTTGGTAGGACATTCATTTTAACCACTGCTATTCTTCCCATTAACGACAGTTTAAGTCTTGTCCAAATTTCCATATCTTTTTTTATCTCCATCCACAGTTTTTCATAGTTGTCCTTGTACAGGTTCAAATTCTTGGTTGTGAGATTGATACCTAGATATTTTACAGTTTTAACAAAATTGAGGCCAGTGGCTTCTTGTATTCTTTGAATCTGTTCTGCACTCAAATTTTTACCTAAAACTTTGGTTTTCTGTTTATTTAATTTGAAGCCAGCTACAAGTCCAAATTGTTCAATTAATTCCAAAGCTCTGGGGACACTGCTTTCGGGTTCTTGAAGGGATAACATCAAATCGTCTGCAAAGGCGCGTAATTTGTATTCTTTCTCTCCCACTCTAATTCCTTTTGTCTGTTTGTCTTTTCGAATCATATTTAGGAGGACTTCCAGGACCGTAATAAAAAGTAAAGGGGAAATAGGGCACCCTTGTCTTGTTCCTTTCTCAACTTCAATCTCCTCCGATATCACACTGTTTACTATTACTTTTGCTCTTTGTTCTGTATAAATGGCCTTAATGCCATTTAAGAATTTTTCTCCAACTCCCATCTTTTCCAAATTCTTTTTCATAAATGTCCAAGATACTTTATCAAAAGCTTTCTCTGCATCAACAAACAGTAGTGCCGCATCTAAGTTTATGTCTCTCTCCAGTTTTTCTAAAATGTCCACAATAATTCTCGTATTGTTACTTATTTGTCTTCCTGGTAAGAAACCTGCTTGATCTCTATGTATATAGTCTTTCAACACTCTTTTCAACCTTGTAGCCAAAACATTTGCAAAAATTTTATAATCCACATTCAACAGGGATATTGGACGATAATTTTTCATTTGAGTCTTATCTGTATCTGGTTTTGGAATCAGTGTGATAAAGGCTTCTTTCCATGTCTCTGGTGCCCTATTTCCTTCTAAGTATCTTATTGCAAACTTCTCTTAGTGGCTGCAATAGCCAATCTTTTAATGTCTTATAATATTTTGCCGTTAATCCATCCGGTCCTGGAGCCTTCCCCAATTGCATGTTGTTTATTGCATCTTCCATCTCTTGTGTCGATAATTGGGTGGTTGAGGGTTGTTAACTTTTCCTCTGGGACTTTTTGCAATCCATTCTTTTCCAGAAATCGGTCTATCTCTACTTCGTCTATCTTCTCCGCCTTGTACAGTTGCTTATAAAATCTCTGAAAACACCATCTGATTTCCTCTGGTTTCTCTACATTTTTCCCATTTACTACCAGATTTGTGATGACATTGGCCTTTTGTCTTTTCTTTAGTTGCCAAGCTAGTAGTTTTCCGCATTTATTGGCCGATTCAAATGTTCTTTGTTTCATCATTTTCACTTTCCATTCGATGTCCTGATTCATAATGTTTGCATATTGGGATTGCAAGTATTTAATTTCTTTTTGAATTTTAACACATCTGGGATGTCCTCTTAGTTCTTTTTCCTTTTCTTTGATTAATTTCAACAATCTTTCCATTTCTATGTTTTGTTGTTTCTTCTTTTTCGCCTTTTCACTTATGAGGAATCCTCTCATTACCGCTTTACTTGCATCCCAAGCAATCCTTTTCTCCACTTCGGAATTCCAATTAATTTGAAAATATTCTTTCATCTTTTTCGCCGCTTTTTCTACTAGCTTAGTATCTCTCATCAATGCATCATCCATTCTCCATCTGAAAGAGTCCTTGGAAATCATTTTTAAATTTAACTGTACCGGGTTATGGTCTGAAAGCATTCTAGGGCCGATTTCTGCCTTTTTGTATTTTTGGAGCCAATTCATTCGAGATCCAAATATAATCTATCCTCGACCATGACTGCTGGGATTCACTGTAGTACGTTGCCTCTGTTTCTGTAGGGTTTTTTATTCTCCAAGAGTCCACCAAATTTAAATTATCCACCATTTCGAAAAAAGTCCTTGGGAGCTTCCCATCATTTGTTAATTTAGTTCTTTGCGATCTGTCCATTAATGTGGAAACTGCCCCATTAAAGTCTCCAAGGCACACTACCTTATAGTCCAAATACTCCAACAGCAAGTCATGTATTTTTTTGTAAAAAATCGACTTTCCATCATTTGGTGCATAAAGTCCCAGAATCAAAAATTTTTCGCCTTGTACGTTGATTTCAATTGCGATGTATCTTCCTTCTTCATCTTTAAATAGCTGTCTTGGGCTATATTTCTCCTTTGCATATATTACAACTCCTCTCTTCTTGACTTTATCCGATGATATAAACTCTTGGCCTAGTTTCTTGTTCTGTAATAATCTTCTGTGACGTCGGACTATGTGGGTCTCCTGTAAGCATATTATATCCAAATTCTTCTTTTCTAGGCTGTAGAACACTCTGCGTCTCTTTGGTCTCTGATTTAATCCCCGGACATTCCATGTTGTTAGTTTAAGAGTCATTTTCCTTTATTATTCTGCTCCTCCAGATGCCTCTCCTTTCTTGTCTTCCTCTGGATCTTGACTCGGCCCTGCAGGTTTCGGCGGTGGCGGAAATACTTCTGGAAGCTTGTAAAGTTGTGCTGGGTCAAGTGGAGTTCCTTCAAATTGCTCCAGATGTTTGTCCAAAAACTTTTGCTTATCCGCCAAAGATCTTATTCTTATCTTTTTCCCTTCAAACGTAAATGCAAGGCCTTCAGGAAATTCCCAACTGAAGGAGATCTTTCTTCTTCTTAGCTCTGTAACCAAGTCGTTATAAGGAACTCTTTTGTCTAGGAAAAATCTGGGGATATCCTTGTAAAAAATTACTTTATTCTGCTGTACCACCAGGTTGTTTCTATAGTGTAAGTCCAGAAAATAATCTCTGTCGTGCCTGTCGTGGAGCACCAACAAACAGTCACTGACTGCCTTGGTGCTTTTCTTTCCTCTGGAGCCTCTAGGTCCAAATCTGAAGGCCTTCACTATGCGTGCTGAGACGTTTACCTCTTCCAATTCCCAATATGTTGAAAATAACTCCACAATATAGGCTTTTAGGTCTTCTCCTTCCAATTCTGGAAGACCCCTTAAACGGATGTTTCCTTCTCTCTGATGTAATTGCAGAAAGGCAAGAGATTCTTCCACAGACCTCTGTCGTGTTCCAATATTCTCTAGCTGCTCCAAGTCTAAATTGTCCAATTTTTCTTCCACCTTTTTTATTTTTTCTCTGACCACTTTAATTTCCTCAGAGTCCTTTTTCAATGTGGTCACCTCCTGCCCAATTTTATTAATTTCGTCTCTGTTCTTTCCTTACGTTCTCCTCAATCTGGCCAATTGATTTTTCGAGAGTCTGGGTAGAATTTTTTATATCAGATTTTATATCCACTTGGAGTTTTTCTATTGCAGAGGCAACTGAATCTTGTGTTTGCTTCAGCCCCTCTGTAACATTTTTCAATCCTGCTGTAACTTCTGCCACGCTTGCAACCAATTTCTCCATTTGCTCCTGCAGAGTTAGGGAAACAGAGCCTCTTTTTTGTGCAGAGCTAGCACCAGTTGTTTTAGATCTAGTGTCCATTTCCTGTGGGCTCTGCAATTGTACTCTCAAGGTCACTCCAGTTGCTATGGTAACAATCTCAGACATTCACAGCAGAAGACCAACAGTCCCAAAAGTAAACACCAGGTGGCCAGCAGCTCTCTTCTGAGAACAAAGAGACTGCTGAGCCAGAAGTCCCCACCAGTCCGAAAGTCCAACCTTTTTAGGCAAAGAGTTTAAAGTTTTCCAAAGTTATAAATTCCTTAAAGTCAAGAAGAGTCTATTTTAAATAGCCCAAGTCAGTCTTTCTTTTTCACTTGTAGTGTTACCACCAAGTCCACAAAGTAACTTGTATCTGGCCACAAAGAAGTCAAAATGTCTCCACTGGTAAACAGTCACTGAAACACCAACAAAGAAAGAAAAATGGCAACAATGTATTGCAGCCCGCTACCGACCCGGAATCCTAGTCCAGAGGGGGAGCGGTGTCTTCTTTTGCCATATCAACAGTTTTTAAGTCTCTAGACATCCTTTAAATTACTTTTAAGTAACTTTTAAAAAGTTTGGCAGAGTTCGCAAAACTTTCCCGTTAGTCGCGGCTTTGATCTTTTACCGCTACCACGCTCCTGCAAACAGTTCAAAGGGAGCAGGCTTCCTTTTAATATTTCCTCTGCAAGCAGTGGTCTTCAAACTTGTCGAAAAGTCCAAAACTTTTACTTACAGAGTTTCTTTGAAATTCCGATGCTGGAAGTGCTGGGTGCTCGAGTCTGGCGGGATCGCTGCTTTGATCCTCCGCAGGCAGTCGCTTCTCCAGTCCCGTGCCGGAGCTTCGCTCGCCTGATTTTCCCCCCTTACGAGGGTCAACCAGGAGCGGAGACGACACGTCTGGGACCCACGAAGCAGGCGGTCCACGGGACGCTCTTCCCGTGGCTTTAAGGGACCCGTGGCGCAGGCACGGTAATCCCTATAGCCTAACGAAGGACGAAGTCGTCAGACTCCCGTCCGCCATTGACCGGCACCTCAACCGGAAGTGGGGTTTTACAATTTTGAACTAAGTATTGCAAGCAGGGGAAGTTTAGACGTAAAAGGAACCCAGAAAGGGAAGTTGAGGGAAGTTAAGGGGGTGGGGATGGGGATGGGGAATTCAATTTGGTAGTATTTGTTATAATGTGATTGTGATAAAAATGTAAAACCCAATAAAAATATTTTAAAAAAGGAAGTTGTGGACGTCCAATGGAAGGAGGGTTTACTGGGGGCGGGGGGGGGGGGCTTCACTTCAGGGTATACTTGGCGGTGGCATTTCCCAAAAAGGCCTGCCACTGAGTCAGCACCCATGTTCTCCACACACAACAGCCCTGTGGAGTAGGCTGGGCTGAGGAAGGTCACGCCCATTGAGCTTCATGACTGAGCGGGGGATTTGAACCCTGGTCTTCCTCCAGGTCCTGGTAGTCTGACGCTATTGCACCACGATGGCTCTCCAGCCAGGCCCAATGCAAGACCAAGGCTGCAGCCCCTTACCTGGGAGTAAGCTCTGCACTGAATTCAATAGGACTGGCTTCTGAGTAGACACATAAACCTTCATAGTACTGTATTTAAAGGGGGTGTCTTTTGAGGAGGGGTCCGAAGGAAGAGGGAGTGAGCTCTAGAGAGCGTTTGGAGCAGCAAGGGAGCATGTTCAGAATTACGTATGCTATAAGAATTTAAGGTCTCAAATATATAAATAAAATGTCCATAAATGTACAAGGCAAACAGATACATAAATATATAAACCACATGTCTGAAACAGTACAGGAAGACAGTCCTGAAACAATTTGACTCTCCCAAATTGACCTCAAATGTTTCCCTGCAAGGAGGGAGGAAATGGGAAAACCTCCCCATTGTCTCTTAGCCCACAAATCCTGTCTTAAGGTCTCTTAAGGGCGTATCTGTGTATCAATAGGGTGAGCCTGTGACCTGGATTCAGGAACTAAGTATTTACCATCACAAAAGAATGGCCAGGCTGCCCAGGTAATGGAATCAGTGACCATTATCAGGTATCCTGGCAGGCAGGATTTCTGCTGTAGACAGCTTCCTGTGATGTATTTCTGCTGTAGACCGCCACTTCAGTGATGTATGTATGTACTGGTACTGTATTGGGGGGTGGCCTTGAGCTACAGGGTGGCAATTTCAAAAGTCTATTTAAGGGCTTGCATACCAATGTTCGGGGTTCCTCCCTCCTGCGTGGGGGGAGGTGAGCACCCTGTTGCAACAGTTTAATAAAGATCAGGCTTACAAGTTGCTTTGCTTCTCAGTATTCTCTGGTTGGCCTCTGTTATTTCCTCCTACCGATAGGGAACCCGCTTAAGGACTCTATACGGGCTCTTGGGTACCCCATAAGGGAAAAGGAGCAGATTTTGTTTACAACATGTAAGAGACCAGTTGAAGGGGACAGAATTGCAGGAACAAAACTAGAGGAACTGCCTGGGAGCTTTGGAAGAATACAGGGCAGAAAGGTAAGCTGGTTATTTCTTCTTCTTTGACAATCACTCGTAGCCAAATAAGATTGTCTTCCAAGAACATGGTCTTAACAGTAAGTGACTTTGGAGGCCAATTCTAGATCCACATATCCTTCCACAGTTGGGACATAGGTTTCCAGGTGGGAGTTGATCATGGAAGCCTTCCTCTTAGCAAATTTCTCCCTTTCGTCCTCAGTTTGAGTGTCTTCAAAACCCATGACACCTTTGGCAAAGGCTGTTCTCCAGTTGGAGCGCTCGCAGGCCAGTGTTTCCCAATTGTTGGTGTTTATACTACATTTTTAAAGATTTGCCTTGAGACAGTCTTTAAACCTCTTTTGTTGACCACCAGCATTACGCTTTCCATTTTTAAGTTCGGAATAGAGTAGTTGCTTTGGAAGACGATAATCGGGCATCCGCACAACATGAGCAGTCCACCGAAGTTGATGCTGAAGAATCATTGCTTCAGTGCCACCACTGCAGCCCCTGTTTTTTAGTCCCAAAATGGAAAACAAGTGAGGTCCCAACTAAAGAAGAATGGCAATTTAAGCTGACAGAATATGCACAGCTTGCAGACTTAACATATGAGAGAACAAAAAGAACATAACGTTTAGAGAAGATTGGAAAACATTTATTGAATATATGGGGGGGGGAATTGTGTACACTTGAAAATGTTGGCAGCATTAAGATAAATCCAAAAGTGTAAATAAGTTTTGATGGATGTAATAATGGAATAGTGATTGGTGTAGTTTTTGTAAAATATGCAGGGATTTAGGATATGCAAAATGAACCATGGAAAGAGAAGAATGGAAGCTATTGATAATTTAATTATGTTTAAATGAGTATTCTAAATTGTAAAACAGAAAATTTAATAAAAATTATATAAAAGAAAGAAAGAAAATGAAAGGTAAGTTGCAGCGAGGTCATGGAGAGCTACGAAATCAGGGCCTGGACGTAGAAGGGAATGGGGAACAAATGTGCGGGGGAAATGTGGGGGAAAGCAGCCATCCTGTGGTCCCTTTTAGAATTTAGTTGCTATCCAGGGATTTATTGAGTGGGTGGGTTTGGCTCCTGCTTACTCTCTAACTAGGGTAGTGGAGGGATAGGAAGGACATTTCCCAGCAAGTCCCATGGAAAGGTGACCATTTGCCTCCCCTTTTCCTGTAGGATTTGATCACCCTGTAGTCATGTAAAACTGCATTGCTCGTGCCACGACGCACCATGCATTCGCTCTCTCAACATCGATTTGCTTTGTCCTGGGTTGCATGGGTGCTGTTTTGTTGCAGCAAAGTGTTGGGTGATATGCACTTTTCCAACTGTATCTGAAGTATCTGAAGAAGTGTGCATGCACACAAAAGCTCATACCAAGAACAAACTTAGTTGGTCTTGAAGGTGCTACTGGAAGGAATCCCCCCCCCCAACTTGGTGAGTCTGTGGTTTATAATTTTGGTAGCAGCTTTCAGTGAAGAAAGTACTTTGCAAATCTTACCACATTTATCCACTTTATGACCGATCAGGAATTTAAATCCAGCCTCCTGGCATCCAAAACCATCCATTTATCCACTTTACTTTGCTGGCCCAAATGAAAAACAAAACAAAACAGGACAATTCCATTTTATTTTATTTTTGGCAAATGTGTGAGGGGCTCACAAATTTTAATCTGAGAGACCAGGATTCAAATCCCTGTTCATTCATGAAAGTGACTGGGTAATCTTGGGCCAGTCACCAGCTCACAGCCTAATCCAAAGTTCACAAAGTTGTTGTGAATATAATATGGAGATGAGATCGGTGTCCACAACCTTGAGCTCCTAGGAGGAAAGGTGGGATATAAATTCAAAAATAAATAAATAAATAAAGTAAATCATTTCCCTCCCTCTCTTTCTTTCTTTCTTTCTTTCTTTCTTTCTTTCTTTCTTTCTGTCTCTCTATCACACACACACACACTTTGCCCCATTCTTCCTTGCCCCATTCTTCCATTGACATCCTTCTCTTGCCAGGGTACCCTATGATGAATTATTTGCCGCAGAAGCGGCCTCTGAATATTTGGCAGCCTGAAGTGGCGGTGGAGGAAGGATGGCTATTTCTGTGGAAACGAGTCAGCAGAACTTTTGATGAACTGGCAACTCTGCTGCATGAAGTCCTAGATTACGTTAATGTAATTAAACAGGGGCACTTGGTTCATGAGAGGCATCTGCTAAATGCACAAAAGCAATAAAAGTGAGAAATTGTGGCTTCGCGGAGACTTGTCCCTGCCAGAAAGCCAGCCAATTGTCATTAGGAGATTGCAAGCTCTTGGCTTTAGCTGCTGCCTGAGTTCTGTGGCTGAAACTGCATTATGCACGCTTAGAGCTCGTATCTGCATCATGGCTGACACCAGGTTCTTTCGCTATGGGACAACAGACGAAGAAGCCCTAGAGAAGGGGATTCAGTGTTGTGTTAGGAACAATGCCAATGATTCAGAGAGTAGAGGACCCCTCTGTGGCTTGGGATAGGCCTAGTGGTGGCTAGTCTCATCCTGAGTGATATTTGCACCCTACCCTTGCACCCAAGCATCCATGGGGCAGCGACTGGACCAAGTTCTACCTGTGGCAGCCTTCTTAAACCTGGTGGCCTGCAGAGGTTATGGACTGCAGCTCTCATCTACCTCAGCATCGTACGACTTTGCTGGCGTGGCCTGATGGGAGCTACAGCCCAAAACATTTGGTGGGCACCACCTTGGGGAAGGCTGTGCCCCACAAACCTCACCAACCAAGCAGGAGCATGAAGCCTTGTCTCCCTGGTCCAACTCCAACGCCCCATCTGCCACATCATGACACTGGCTTGCAAATGAAAGTAGTGGCAATTGTAATGCACTTTTAAATGGGCTACTCTACTAGGTATATATGGCAAAGCCAGAAAATCCCTTGCTTGATTTCGTTTGTAACATTGGCACAGCTTTTGGTACCGGTTGTTGTGCATTCCTTTTATTGTTTTTGTATGTCCCTAATGTGTTTTCTGATGGCAGAAAATGAGGAGGAATTAAAGAACCTTTTAATGAGGGTGAAAGAGGAGAGCACAAAATATGGTCTGAAGCTCAACATCAAAAAAACTAAGATCATGGCCACTGGTCCCATCACCTCCTGGCAAATAGAAGGGGAAGAAATGGAGGCAGTGAGAGATTTTACTTTCTTGGGCTCCATGATCACTGCAGATGGTGACAGCAGTCACGAAATTAAAAGACGCCTGCTTCTTGGGAGAAAAGCAATGACAAACCTAGACAGCATCTTAAAAAGCAGAGACATCACCTTGCCAACAAAGGTCCGTATAGTTAAAGCTATGGTTTTCCCAGTAGTAATGTATGGAAGTGAGAGCTGGACCAGTACTTTGGCCACCTCATGGGAAGAGAAGACTCCCTGGAAAAGACCCTGATGTTGGGAAAGATGGAGGGCACAAGGAGAAGGGGACGACAGAGGATGAGATGGTTGGACAGTGTTCTCGAAGCTACCAACATGAGTCTGACCAAACTGCGGGAGGCAGTGGAAGACAGGAGTGCCTGGCGTGCTCTGGTCCATGGGGTCACAAAGACTCGAACACGACTGAACGACTGAACAACAACAATGTGTTTTATTGTGTTGTGCTGTTTTGCAAGCAGCTCTGGCCATTTGACGGAAGGGCAAATTATTAATCTCTTAAGCAAAGAACCACAGTAAATGCTTCTAAAATACACTGCTTTTATAAGTTAGTTCTTGGTCTCTAAGGTGCTACTGGAAGGAATTTTTTATTTTATTTTGTTTTGACTATGGCAGACCAACACGGCTACCTACCTGTAACTGCTTTTATAAGTACATTTTGCAGTTTAATCTTGAACAGACCCAAGAACAGGCCTTTGGACACTTGTGGAGCATTTTACTCATCCCTGCTGAAATCTTTGCGCCTTGCCCAAACTGAAATTTGAAATGGCACCTTGACTTAAGAAGTCACATTTCAAATCTGGCGAGGAAATGCACATCACCACATGGCTGAAAGCTGTGGGCAACTAGCTCTGGATGAAATTGCAGTGGTCACACCATGCATTGAAAAGCTGACACCCTCTAGCTGGCTGGCAAGTCACACCCAAAATACGCAAAGCGATTTTGAGCACTGAAGTGGCAGCATAACTTAATTGAAACTTGGAGGGAAATGACAGAGAGGAAGAAATGGAAAGAGTTTGGAAATAAATGGCTGTATCCCCTATGGTGTCCCCATGCACCGTCCAGCCCAATAAATAAATCAGGAGTAGAAATCTGGGAGAGATTGTAAGGGGGTTGGACTAGATGACCATTGGGGTCCCTCCCAACTCTTCAATTCTATGATTCCATCCCCAGGAGACTGTTGAATGAAGCCGTTGACAGCCGTTGTCCAGCTCTATAAGAAGAGCGCTGCTGAATCAGACCAAACGTCCATCTAGCTGAGCAACCTGTTTGCTGGAAAGAAACAGCTGCTCCTCACTCTTTGCACCCCACCCCAAACAAGTGGTGTTCAGAGATGAACTGCTTCTGAACACTGAGGCTCCATTCCGCTGTGACTTATTGACAGATCTGTCCCACATGAGTATGTCCAACTAAAACCACTTTAAAGCCTCCGCCACGTGTCATGGTAGCAATTTCAGCTGTGTACGCGAGAAACCATTTGTTGCAGGTCCACCTTTGGCAATGCAGTCCCACGGACATCTACTTAGACCTAAGTCCCGCTGCATCAAGTTAAGCGTGCAAAAGGTTGGCACCTGAAAGTTGTCCCTTTTGCACACACGCACGGATCCACGCACCTCTAAATAATGCATGCTTTGTCATACTCAATTCCCACTGCTTCGTTGCCACCACGTCCTCCCGGGTGATGCACTCTGATGCTTGCTCTCTCTCTCTCTCTCTTTCTCTTTGTAACAATCCACCCATGTCAAACAGATGGGCTCATTACAAGAGAAGGGGGTTGCCTCCTTGCGTTTTGGCTTAGCAGTACATCGCTGAGAGACCACTGGAGAGAGCGGTGCAGCCAATGAGATCAGATTTCATTCTCTGGCCCAAGCACAGACTGCTCTTGCCTCTGCAGGCAGCCAAGGGAAAGTGGGATCTGTCTGCGAGAACAAAGGCAGGGTTCTGCCAGCTACGTGTCACCCTTAGTAAAAGAAAAGGCTTGAGAACTGATGCCTTAAAAGTAGAGCATTTGTTAGCGTTGGCCTTCTGCAGACAAGCAACACCTGCTGCCCGCACGGAATCTATTCTGAGGAAAGCAAGACAAGGTTCTCTGTCATTCAGGAACCAGGCTTCAGCATTCAGGGTCAAACTTCTCCCAGAGAGCCTAGAGACTAGCAGCAGGTACCTGGAAGACCAGAAATACATACCGTACACCTGGCCCCCAAAGGCTTCCCACCCCCCACCTGCCCACCTCCCTGCCACTACAAACATAATAGCCCTGGGGCTAAGGACTCCCCACAAACACTTTCTTCCAGTGTTCTGACTGGCAGCCTCAGATCTTCCAACAGCAGCACCAAAATCTCCCCCACGCCCTTCGTGCCCCTTGTGAAAACGAGTTCTGTCCTAAGGAGACTTTTACCAGGTCCAGAACCTTCCCCAACTCATGCTGGTTTTAGGATTACGTCACGACTAATCTGGCTACTCCCCTATAAGTCCCACAGTGTACATGTTTTTGTGTGTGCCACAAATGAACCATGAATGCAACCCACACGTATTTGCAGATGCTGGACTTGTACAAGCGGACTGGCTGGGGCTCACCGCTGAGTGTCCCACTTCCCGGCAAACTGTTTGTTGCAATGTAGTGTGTGAAGCATCCCTTCTTTACATACCTTTTGCTCGCGTTTTGCAGAGAGATGATGACAAATTGCTGCTTGTTTGTATTCAGCCGGCATGGACGATCCGCCAATGGCCAGCCCTGTTGCTGTGCAGCTGTGCTCCCGCTAGGAATAGCAACCTAATCTTCCCTGACAGTTTGGCCACACCTGATCCTACCACGACTCAGCTGGGCTGTCCTCCCAGATTGACGTCTGCCTGCAAGCCAGTTTTGCAGTCTTGACACACGAACTGACATTTGGAGCTAGGAAATTGGATCTGACCAAAGGTGCATGTGTGTGTGTGTGTTTGTGTGTGGTGTTAGTGGACTCTTACATTGGAAATCCAGTGGGCTGGCAGCTTGGGTTAAGAGAACTCATTTGGGGAGGTGGCAAAGGAGAGAGCTCTCCTCCAGTGCTTTGAATCCCTCGTTGGAGCACGTTTCTTCTGTGGTGTCTTTGGCTTAACTCATGAAGTTAAGTTCACTGCAAGAAGTGAAGTTACAGGGAACCAGGCAGGGGGCCTTCTTGGTGGTGGCGCCCTCCCTGTGGAATGCCCTCCCATCAGATGTCAAGGAGATAAAGAAATACGCAACTTTTAGAAGACATCTGATGGCAGCCCTGTATCAGTGAGGAGGTTTTTAATGTTTGATATTCTATTATGTTTTTATATGTGTTGGAAGCCACCCAGAATGGCTGGGACAACCCAGCCAGATGGACTGGGTGTTGTTATTGTTGTTGTTGTTGTTGTTGTTGTTGTTGTTGTGAGTCCTCCATACCCAGCGACGTTATTATTATCACAATTACCGTCTTTCTGCCAAGGAACTCAAGGTGACGTGACTCACATGGTTCTTCTCCCTCTTTATTTTATCCTCACAACAGCCTGTGAGGTAGGCTAGGCTGAGAGTGAACGACTAGCCCAAGATCACTCACTGAGCTTCATGGCTGAATTTGAACCCTGGCCTCCCAGGTCACAGTTCAACACTTAAACCACTACATCACACTAGCTCCCTGCCTGGTGCCGGCCATGGACACAAGGTGGCTTTCAAAGGGATTTGACAAATTCATGGAGAAGTCTATCAATGGCTTCAAGTCATATTGGTCATATACCGTCTCCAGGAAACAGAGGCAGGAGAGGACAATTGCCCTCATGGCCTGCTTCTGAGCTTCCCAGAGGTAGCCGCTGTGGGCCACCGGGTGACGCACTAGAAAGTCATTTGGTCTGACCCAGCAGAGCTGCTCTCACGTGGTCACCATTAGCTCAGAGGGCTTTTAAGAAAGCGTTGCTAAAACAAGCGCATGGAGGAGAGGTCTTCGCAATGGCTCTTTGCTGCAATAGCGAGAAGCGGAATGGAGAGCACATCTTTGATTGCCCCCGAGTTGCACCGATGGCCAAGCCAGCAGCAGCTCTATCCATTTCGCTGCTGCTTAAGAGTTTCCTGGGGGCAGCTGGCTGGCCTCCGCCAGAGACAGCGTAGACTTGCTGGCTCCTCGGCCTGCCATCTTTCTTCTTTTCTCTTTAAAAATTGGCTGGGGCAGGAGGCACGGGTGACAGAAGGGCAGAGGAATGGACGGTGACTCATGTCTCCTCTCTGCAGCCTTGGAAGTGGCGGAGGCAAAACCGGTTGTCTCGGGTGTGCGATAAGGGGCTAATTTTTCACATCACGAGCTCGTCGCCATACAAGGGGGTGGTGTGAAGCCTTTGTTGCGCGCTCTCTTGGGATTTGAGAGAGGCACGCGATCTGTAGAGCCTTCATGTCAGTCCCTTGTGTGATGATCTACTTGCTGCTTTGTGGGGCTCGCGCACCTCAAAGGGGTCTCTGTGACTCCTCAGACAGGACGGGTGCTAATTTGAACATTAACTAACAGGAGGGGCTGTTTAAGCCCCAGCCTCCCAGCTGCTGCCCTGCTCAGTTCCATCAGCCCTTCTGTGGCTACCGGAGCTCAGGCCCTCATGCATTTTTAACAGAAAACACAATTAGATCATGATCGACAGGAGCTCACAAGTGCCGTATTAATGGCCAAGGAGGCTATTACACACTTCCTTTGTCCGGGACGGTAATATACTGGGCTAGTTAGCCTGTGATGCATTAGGGCTGCTTCCCTGGCCCTCGAGCTCACACTCCCAGCTTCTTCCCTTCCTGCCGGCATTTTTGGAGAGGCCTGACGGTGACAAATTGCTGCTTGTTTCCATTCATCCCTCATTGACAGCCTGCCAATGGTAAATCTGGCTGTTCTGCTGATGTTTCAAGGACTGGCTTGGCGCTGGCATTTTATCACTGCTGGAAGCGCCCTCCTATCTCTCTCTCTCTCTCTCTCTCTCTCTCTCTCTCTCTCTTACACACACACACACACACACACACACATTGCTAGCTGCAGTTCGTAGCAATGGGCTGCCGTACTTTTCCACTGGGCTGCCGAGAAGTCATTTCGTGGAACCCGGGAAACCAGCATCAAGGGGACGGTATGCGCAGATGGTTAGCCATGCAGACGGCTGCCCCCAAACCGGCGGCGTGAGCTTCCAGAGGCAAAAGCCCTTTATGCTTCAGTCAATGCGTAAAGAGCACAGGGAAGGGTGGTGTGAAATCTCTGCTGTGGTGCCTGGTGACCGGTTCATATCCCCATGCCCGCTTCGGGAATGGGCATAGCTCTGTGATGAGAGCATCTACCTTGCAACTAGAAGGTCTCAGGTTTAATCCCCGCTGGCATCTCCAAGTAGGGTTTAGAGAGATTCCTGCCTGAAATCCTGGAGAGCCGCTGCTTCCAGCCAGTGTAGGCAGTACTGACCAAGATGGAACAATGGTCTGAACAATCATAAGGCAGCTTCCTCAGTGTTCTCGTGTGCACATTGTAGGAGTGGCCGCCAAGACCATATAACCGAGACCATATAACACCAGTCCTGAAAGACCTACACTGGCTCCCAGTACCTTTCTGGGCACAATTCAAAGTGTTGGTGCTGACCTTTAAAGCCCTAAATGGCCTTGGCCCAGTGTACCTGAAGAAGCATCTCCACCCCCATCATCCAGCCCAGACACTGAGGTCCAGCTCTGAGGGCCTTCTGGTAGTTCCCTCATTGCGAGAAGTGAGGTTACAGGGAACCAGACAAAGTGCCTTCTAGGTGGTGGCGCCTGCCCTGTGGAATGCCCTCCCATCAGATGTCAAGGAAATAAACAACTATCTGACTTTTAGAAGACATCTGAAGGCAGCCCTGTTTAGGGAAGTTTTTAATGTTTGATGTTTTATTCGTGTTTTTAATATTCTGTTGGGAGCTGCCCAGAGTGGCTGGGGAAACCCAGCCAGATGGGCGGGGTATTATTATTATTATTATTATTATTATTATTATTATTATTATATAATAATGGTGGTGGTCAAGTGAAATCATTTGTGAGAATGGAGGTGTCTCATTTAGATTAGGAACCCTTAATCACATCACTGATGCTACACAGTCCTGCGATAATGTCACCAGAGGAGATATGGGGACAGCCCCAGCTGTGACCCTAATCCTGCCGGGATTCACCCTTCAGCCCCCTGAATGATTTGGCAATTGGCTTCCCTGCATCGCCAGGGAGCCATCAGATCGGGCCATGCGTAACCAGGCCTGGTTCTCTCCCTCCCGCCCTGGATCCCCCTGAGCCATTCGTCCCCCTTCATCTCCCTTTTTAGCAGCTGTTGACTGCCATGCAATTTGTCAGAGGCAATTTAGCATTCCAGAAGTGCCTCGTGAGCCTTTTTTTTTTCCTGCATAAAGCTGCTACGGAGCAGTCATTATTATCCCCTTCCCCTGCCATTCCAGCCCTGCTTCTTCTGATTAAAATCATACTGTTCCACATCACCCACCGATTTCTGAGGGTCAAGGGGGGACCAGAGGGGAAGGGGGAGGGAGAAGCAGGTGCATTTCAAGAAGGTTCCGTCCAGTCCTCTGTCATCAGCAGCAGAGGTAATGGGAAATAATTTTGGTCCGAAAAAAAGGAAGTCTCAGCCATCAGTCTCTCCCCAGCTGCCTGCTTGGCAAAGACTGTTTGAAATCCTGAACCCTTCAGAATGGGAGACTTTCCAAGCAGTGTGGTGACCTGGCATGAGGAAGTCGGGCTTTCAGTATTTTGGTCCCTTTAATGAACAATTCATTATTATCCATGGTATAAGGCATGCTCTGACAACCCATTATTTTCAGATATATGCTTAAGACTTAAAAAATAAAACGAAACCCTCAGCCTCTTCTAGAAAGAACATTTTAATTGTTGTCCGTTGACCATTTCATAGTGTTTACCTGTCATTTTAACTCTGTTTACTTTGGCGTACAATTTCTACCTTGTGCTTGGTTTTTTGTGAACTGCTCTGGTATACAGAATGGTCTGTACATTTCATAAGACAAATAAATTTAGAGGACCCGATGAAGGTCAACATCCCCCTTGAATACCTGGGGGAAGCATCCTCATTTTAGATGAACCAGGAGCCCACGCTGTATCCTCTCTTAATTTCAGGGAACAGCCTTTCATCGTGATGCAATAAAACAGTATATACTCAGATGGTTCTGGGGTGCTCATGTGAGATCTCGCAGGGCTATCTGGGTTCCTGCAAGATCTCACATGAGCATCCTAGAGCCAGCTTATAACTTGTTTTTTTGTGCTGGGTAACCCACCTTGCTTGGGTTCAACTTGCACAATTTCACTAATAATAATAATAATAATAATAATAATAATTTATTTGTACCCCGCCCATCTGGCTGGGTCTCCCCAGCCACTCTGGGCAGGCTTCCAACAAATATTAAAATACATTAAAATATCACAGATTAAAAACTTCCCTAAACAGGGCTGCCTTCAGGTATTTTCTGAATGTCAGGTAGTTGTTTATCTCCTTGACCTCTGATGGGAGGGCGTTCCACAGGGCGGGCGCCACTACCGAGAAGGCCCTCTGCCTGGTTCCCTGTAGCTTTGCTTCTCGCAGTGAGGGAACTGCCAGAAGGCCCTCGGCGCTGGATCTCAGTGTCCGGGCTGAATGATGGGGGTAGAGACGCTCTTTCAACCAGCCTGCCTTCAACCGTGTATGGTTGAAATTTCGCGAGCTAAACATGCATACCGGTAAGATCTGATCATACTGTACAGAATCATTTCCATTCTTTTCTGAGCAAGTAGTTCACCTGGTGTGCACCCATAGAAGTCTAGGGTGCAGATTTTCCAGTTCATAGAGTGGATATTTCAACCTGGAAAGCTTTGGGCTCTGCTTGTGCGATGCCCAGGGTGAAGAGGCAATATGATTGACACCACTGCCTAGTTGGCTTTTAGGAACATAGGATTGTAGGGTTGAGAGGGACACAAGGGATAATCCATCGCAACACCTGCAATGCTGGGTCCTTACTTTCAGAAGGTAAGTGAGAAAGAAGCAAAACACAGATGTGGAGGACAAGTAGAGATCAATTCCGGGAAGAAGGTGAGGCTCAATAGGAAACAGGGCTGTAAGGAACAAAGGACTGAAGTTTGGTTTGCGGGGACAAGCATTTACTAGTACCTAGGGGGGAAAAGGGGTCAAACATTTCCCCCTGCACCTTTCCCTTTATTTTATTTTAATAAAGTTTGAAAAGATATAAAAAAGTTAATATCCAATATATTTTTAGAGCATTAAAGATAAGAGAAATGAATCTAAATAAAAACCCAAACCAAAAAGTGGAAAAGAGAAAGAAAAGGAGAACATCTCTTTTTCTTTTTGTGTACTCTCAGACCTCAACCACCACTGCACCTTTTCCCATAAAGCTCCATGAGGTCTAGGAACTTGCTTTGTTCAGAATAATCGCTGAGAGTCTGGAGAGGAGTTCCATTTCCCCAAACAAAGACTGTTCACCTGTAGTGGTATCGTGCAGTCATGGAAGATCCACAGACCGGGGCATGAATCATAAACCTGCCCACTGCCACGTTCACGTTTGATCTGGGCCAAGCTAAAAGGTCAAGGAGCCCTGCTGTTTCAACAAACCATACTCTCGAAAGAAAGGCACAGGCCTCTCCTGCTAAATGAAGTTGTCTTCATTTATAAGGAAGGGAAGGTGCAGCACACAAGGATTCTCGAAGGCAGGTCCTTAACCACCAACCAGAAGAAAGCTTTTATCACTCATCCTGAGTGTCTCTAAGCATCAGCTGAAAAACTTATCATTCCTTCCTCTGGAGGAAATGGAAAAGGGAGACAAAGACTCTCTTTAGCTTTGCCAAAAGCCATCATTCTTCTACATTAAGGAGGCTGTAGTAGTCCTGAAGTTATGTTCCTGGGGCAAACGCCATCTGAATTATAGGCAGAGCTGTGTGCGTCAAACAACATTATGAAGTGCAAAGAAAGGAAGAGAGCAAGGAAATTCTGCAGCCTGAATGTGTTGTTGTTGTTGTTGTTGTTGTTGTTGTTGAATTTGCATAGCTTATTCTGTTATTTTGTATAATTTATTTGGCCTTGGGAGGGGGCAGAGAGCTGCACATGCATCCCAGCCACTAGAAATCTCCTACTACTACCTCTTTGATCTCTGAGATAAGAAAGTAGTGGCCACTCACTTTCAAGCTCATCTTCCTAGCCATAAGGACTAGAAACTTGAAAGTCATTTAAAAATCTTTTTGTAAACCACTTCGGGAGGCTGTATACCTGAAAGGGTGGCGCTGTGGGTTAAACCACAGAGCCTAGGGCTTGCCGATCAGAAGGTCGGCGGTTCGAATCCCCGCAATGGGGTGAGCTCCCGTTGCTTGGTCCCTGCTCCTGCCAACCTAGCAGTTTGAAAGCACGTCAAAGTGCAAGTAGATAAATAGGTACCGCTCCGGCGGGAAGGTAAACGGCGTTTCTGTGCACTGCTCTGGTTCGCCAGAAGTGGCTTAGTCATGCTGGCCACATGACCCGGAAGCTGTACGCCGGCTCCCTCGGCCAGTAACGCGAGATGAGCGCCGCAACCCCAGAGTCGTCCGCGACTGGACCTAATAGTCAGGAGTCCCTTATACCTGAAAGGCACTACAAATCCTAGAAAGAAAATCAAAAGCTTAGATTTCCAGGCTTTTGCACCAGGGCGTCTTGAGGATCCCAATCCTACTTAGACTTCTCCTTAATTTCCTCTCAGCAATAAGAACTTTAAAAAAAAAACAAAAAAAACTGGACTTTGCAAGACTCCTTCTGGCATTTTCTAATTCCATCACAGTGGGTTCAGTGCCAGGCTTAAGCTACCCTTGTTCCTGAAAATACCTATCCATTATCCTTAACACGGCATGACAGCCAGCCAGAATATGTCCCCATTGCCCGTCAGCTAGCAACAGGTACTCCCAAAGCAGTAACAATATTTGGATATAATCTCTTCTGAAAGATTACCTCTAAATTGGAAGATTATGGGTCATAATCACATAAGGCTATTTGTTCTAGTTAGCTAGCGATGCCACTCTGACAAGCAACAGGGTGCGCCACTGAGACGGTGCTGCAAATGAGCGCTGTGCTCTTCAATTCCCAATGCTTACGTTGCCCAAGGAACCAAGAACTTGCTGAGATCTCTTCCCCCTTTTCCCGTTGAGCAGAAGTTCAGCACTCGGCAACCTGATCCAAAACACCCTTCATTGTCTGCTGGGGGTGAGGGGGGGGTGAGAGGCTGATTTCTGGACCAGCTCAAAAGCAACATTACACCTGTGAGACTGTGTAGTCCAGTGAATGAAGCACCGGGCTTAGAAAAACTGAGTCCAAAACCACCCTTCCTCATTAAGCCCTCGTGCAAAGTATTGCAAGCAAAGCTGAGTGTTTGTTCTCTGCACCAAGCCCTCCTCCTAATTCTGCACAAAGGGATGCTAATTCTGCAGTTTGAATAAATTATGCAGATGTACATGGTCCTTTGCATAGTGCATTCTGCTTCTGCTGGTTATTAAAGAGGAGCGAGGAGCTGCAGGAAGAAATGCAGGGGGGGGCAGTCGGTCTGCCTCTCCCCCTATGGCTTCCCAGATTTTACCAGGCATTGTCCATATTTTCAAACTTTTCCAATTAAAATTGGAAGCGGGTGTTCTTTGATAGCTAGTGTTTCCATCCATATTTGGCTGAAGTGTATGAAAAAATTCCCACGGAATATGGTGGTTCTGAGTGGCAGTGTTCATAGGGTTCCCCCCCCAGGTAAAAAACGGAAATGATGAAACATGTTCCAAAGAGCACATGCTGGGAGAGCAGGGAAGGGTCATGCAGAGGGGCAGGTCCTGTTTGTGTATGTGTGTTGCCTTCATTCCCTGCTTGTAAGCTTTCCTGGAGTCTCCACCCCCATCATTCAGCCCGGACACTGAGATCCAGCGCCGAGGGCCTTCTGGCGGTTCCCTCACTGCGAGAAGCAAAGCTACAGGGAACCAGGCAGAGGGCCTTCTCGGTAGTGGCGCCCGCCCTGTGGAATGCCCTCCCATCAGAGGTCAAAGAGATAGAAGGCAGCCCTGTTTAGGGAAGCTTTTAAGGTGTGATTTTTGTTGGAAGCCGCCCAGAGTGGCTGGGGAAATCCAGCCAGATGGGCGGGGTACAAATAATAAATATTATTATTATTATTATTATTATTATTATTATTATTATTAGGGCAGCCAGTGCAAGAGACAAAATGCTAGTCCTTGTAGCTGTTTACTATGCCCTCAGAGAGATTGTGATCTACATGAGTCGGTCATGGAACAGGTTTTTCTCCCTCTCTTGTAACACTAAAGCTCACGGGCATCTAACACACTGGACACTGAAAGATTCAGGTCAGAATAAAGGTTACTTCTTCAGGCAGCGCATACTTAAGCTATGGAACTTCTTCCTGCAGGAGGCAGGGATTGCTTTAAAAGAAGATGAGAGAAATTCATGGAGGAGATGGCTATTAATGGCTATTAACCCTGATGGCTATGGTCTGCTTCCACCTTTGGAGGCAGAAATGCTTCTGAATACCAGTTGTTGGAAACCGCAGGAAGGGAGGGTTTCCTCTTGTGCTCAGATCCTTCTTGCAGGTTTCCCACAGTCATCTTGCTGGCCAGTGTGAAAACAGGGTGCTGTGCTCAATGAGCCACTGGCCCGATCCAGCAGGCTTCTGTAAATCCAGAACTGTCCCTGGAAAGTAGGGACACTTGGAGGGTCTCTTAAGATTCTTCCCGTGGTTTGCTAAGTTGTCTGGATTGCTTTGAATGGGAAAACTTTAATTTGGTTTTAAATCTTAAACGTTGATGGTTTTATTGTGTATATTTGATGGTTTAGCTATATATGTGTGCAAACCTCCCTGGGATATATCTCCCTGAAGGGAAGTTTGGAAATCACAGGAGACGGCCTTTTTGTAAGGGTGAGTTGGGCCCTAAACCCCTGGGAGGAGGCTGTTGTAGTCCTTGAGTCTAAGTCCCTATGAAATAAAAGCATCCAGTGCTCTGGACTCTCTTCCCCCAGCATCCCACAATTCTGTTGCATTGCTATTTTGACTGCCTGATATAAAAGGGTCAGAGAGGGCCTGGTAAAATTGTTTTCTCAGGACACCATGTCCTGGACTCCTGGCTTCATTAAGCCTGTCAGCAGATTCAGGATTGCAAAAATGGAATAAGTGCACCCTCAGAGTTCAGCAACGCAGTTGAAAATGTGGTCCAGAGCTGACCACCTCTCCCCTCCGAGGGAGGAAGCAATGAACCAGCGAAGCCCCTGGAAAAAGATGGGATGACTCAGAGCCGGCCTCAGAATGACTGTGCCCTGCTTGAAAGTTCCTTTCATCTCTGCCAATGACACGATCAAGGAGATCTAGCAGGAAGGGACCACTCTTCTGAACGAGGCAGGGAAAGTGCCAACAGAAGTTCCTTGGGGAGAACCAATCACAAAATGTTAACAGAGAGTCCATAGTGGACAAGTGATTTGAGTGTCGTACTAGTCAGACAGGGGGTCGTGGGTGGTGCTGTGGGTTAAACCACAGAGCCTAGGTCTTGCCGATCAGAAGGTCGACAGTTCGAATCCCCGTGACAGGGTGTGCTCCTGTTGCTCAGTCCCAGCTCCTGCCAACCTAGCAGTTCGAAAGCACGTCAAAAGTGCAAGTAGATAAATAGGTACTGCTCCGGTGGGAAGGTAAACGGCGTTTCCGTGCGCTGCTCTGGTTTGCCAGAAGCGGCTTTCTCATGCTGGCCACATGACCCAGAAGCTGTACGCTGGCTTCCTCGGCCAATAAAGCGAGATGAGCTCCGCAACCCCAAAGTCGTCCGCGACTGGACCTAATGGTCAGGGGTCCCTTTACTTTTACTTTTACTAGTCAGACAAGCAGGATTCCAGCAGAACTAGCAGTGCAATGGGGACCAGACCCTTGAGTTTGCATAAATTTATAATCTCCCAACATTTAGGATCTGGGAGACCAGGGTTCAAATCTCCACTCAGCCATGAAGCTCACGGGGTGACCACGGGCCAGTGCAGTTGACTGGCTTCCTGCGGAGCATCCGGAAGCTTCCACATTAATGCCTTGCGCCAATGCGCCATGCTCCCAGGCGGTCTGCTAAAGCTTCCAGCGCTTCCCTGAAAACTTGCAACTTCATTGTTTCTCATCTGGGCATTTTACTGATGAGGGTGAGTCAGCTTCCTAGTATGGGGTTACTGTGTTATTGGTGGTTTAAATATTTCAGCAGATGCATTGGGAAGTCATGAATAGGAAATGAGGGTCCTTATTCAAAACCAGCTCAGTGCTGCTACAGTTCAATGACGGCTGCAGGTCCAGAAGCCAATGGAAATGCAACACACCCTCCCCGCTCCGCAAGAATCCCTTGCAGCATTGCAGGAGATGTTGGGTGGGTAGAGGCTGCAGCTGTCAGATTGCATGCAAGCAGTGATGCCGGGGATGATGGGAGTTGTAGTCCAAAGCGTCTGGAGGGCACCAGGTTGGAGAAGGCTGGTGTGGCCACTGCTTCTCCTCTGCAAAAGAGCCATGGGAAGGTGCTCCTGGAAAACAGTGCACCTATTCCTACTTCACATGCTTCAAGATTAAGCCAAGACGTGGAGAACATTGGCAGTGGCTCAGCCTTGCCACAGATTAAGCCCTGAACCCATCACAAAGACAAACCATTACCGTATTTTTCGCTCCATAAGACGCACCCCCCCTAAAAAGTAAGGGGAAATATCTGTGTGTCTTATGGAGCGAATGGTGGTCCCTGGAGCTGAATTGCCCAGGGGCCAAAAGAGGATCATGCTTTTTATTTTACAAAGAGAAAAGGGGGTGTTGAAAGGACCCCGCTCAGCAGCTGATCAGCAAGAGATCGGGAGAGAGATAAGAGTCCCGGCTCCCTTTCAGCCCCGCCCTCCATTGTTGAATGTGCTGCAGAGGGAGGTTGTTTGTTTCCCCAGCTACATGTGACTGGCTGATTAGATTATCTGTCTGGAAACTGTAGAAAAGGCTCCCTTTCCTTTAGAAGCTGCAGAAATGTGAGTTGAACCCCATAAAAATGGGGCTTTTCCTCTTTGCTTTTCCCCCTTTGCAAAAGGAGCTTTGCTTTTCCCCCTTTGCAAAAAAAGCTGCAAAACTTTTAGCTGATCCTCAAAAAAACCAGGGCTTTTCCCTTTGCAAAAAAAGCTGCAAAACTTTTAGCTGATCCTCAAAAAAACAGGGCTTTTAGAGGAGGAAAACCAGAAAAATATTTTTTTTCTTGTTTCCTCCTCTAAAAACGAGGTGCGCCCTATGGTCCGGTGCATCCTATGGAGCGAAAAATATGGTATCTCTCCATTGCTGCCCCAACCCTTTCATGTGGGGACCTACCTCACAGGGCTATTGCATGGATTGCTGAAATATTGTACATAAATCACTTTGCAAATGGCACCAAATACGTTCCAAGGATTATAGAATCATTGAATCGTAGAGTTGGAAGGGACCCCGAGGGTCATCTAGTCCAACCCCCTGCAATTCAGGAATCTCATCTAAAGCACCCATGACAGATGGCCATGCAACCTCTGCTTAAAAACCTCCAAGGAATGAGAGTCCACAACCTCCCGAGGGACACTGTTCCACAGTCAAACAGCTCTTGCCATCAGAAAGTTTTTCCATATGTTTAGTCAGAGTCTTCTTTCTTGTAACTTGAAGCCATTGGTTCGAGTTCTACCCTCCAGAGAACGAGAACACAAGCTCCATCCTCCATGTGACAGTCCTTAAGATATTTGAAGAGGGCTATAATATCCCGTCTCAGTCTCCTCTTATGCAGGCTAAACATGCCCAGCTTCAACCGTTCCTCATAAGGCTTAGGTTCCAACCCCTCTTGGTCACCCTTCTCTACACACCTTCCAGCTTGTCAACATCCTTCTTAAATTGTGGTGCCCAAAATTGGACACAGTATTCCAGTTGTGGTCTGACACTGCACACACACCTAATGCACACTACCTAATACACAACAACTCATAAGAATTGCAGACTGCTTGTGGTTGTGGAGGAAGAAGTGGCACTCTTCTCATGCTTAGTGGCACTCTTACCTTTATATTATCAGGAAACCCTTCTTAGCAAGCCCTGCCACCACCTAGCAAGAAAGGAATACCAACCTCTCTAGCTGGTTTGAGAAATGATGGATGTGGAGCAGGATAAACGCTAGAGAGGCCTCAGAGGACCTCAAATGCAGCTTGTCAACTCCATTCATTTAACAAGTTTTATCCAGCCTCCAGGAATTCTCAGAAAATAGCCAAAACTCAGTGGCAGAGCATCTTCTTTGCATCTGAAGGTCTCAGGTTCAGAGACCTCTGCCTGATACCAATGGCAGCTCCCTATAATACCTGGAACCAGGTGGTCCTAGTCAAAGGACTTCTTGCCCTTGTCGCTACCACGATGAATCACAGACTTTGTTGTTGTTGTTTAGTCGTTCAGTCGTGTCCGACTCTTCGTGACCCCATGGACCAGAGCACACCAGGCACGCCTATCCTTCCACTGCCTCTCGCAGTTTGGCCAAACTCATGTTAGTAGCTTCGAGAACACTGTCCAACCATCTCATCCTCTGTCGTCCCCTTCTCCTTGTGCCCTCCATCTTTCCCAACATCAGGGTCTTTTCCAGGGAGTCTTCTCTTCTCATGAGGTGGCCAAAGTACTGGAGCCTCAACTTCAGGATCTGTCCTTCTAGTGAGCACTCAGGGCTGATTTCTTTGAGAATGGATAGGTTTGATCTTCTTGCAGTCCATGGGACTCTCAAGAGTCTCCTCCAGCACCATAATTCAAAAGCATCAATTCTTCAGCGATCAGCCTTCTTTATGGTCCAGCTCTCACTTCCGTACATTACTACTGGGAAAACCATAGCTTTAACTATACGGACCTTTGTCGGCAAGGTGATGTCTCTGCTTTTTAAGATGCTGTCTAGGTTTGTCATTGCTTTTCTCCCAAGAAGCAGGCGTCTTCTAATTTCGTGACTGCTGTCACCATCTGCAGTGATCATGGAACCCAAGAAAGTGAAATCTCTCACTGCCTCCATTTCTTCCCCTTCTATTTGCCAGGAGGTGATGGGACCAGGGGGGTTGCATCCTGCAGAGTGCTTGTCATGGACTTCCACTGCCACCAGACTCAGCTGCTTCCTTCAGTCTTTCTCTGCTTCGAAACTTTTGCCTCTCCATAGGTTTCCAAGGAACTCTGCTGAGCTGACTGGCCAAATGTATTTGAAGGGTGAACTTGAAAGCCCCCATTAATCAGTGGCTGTGCCTTCTAGCCAAGGCCCACTGAGATAATTGAGTATTAATTGGTGGCAAGGCTTTGCCCAGTAAGCTTCTCACTAAGAGCCCGGGGCCTTCACTTCACAAGATGCAGTTTCCACCGCTGAGCTGAGAGACCTCCACCTTGGGCAGCAAAGTGTCTTGTGTCAGCTCTGCTTACCATTCCTTCTCATACCCTACATCTGTTTTGTTCTTTAAATGGATTGTGTGGTGGGTTAATCATGGTGGGAAGTTCTTACACAGAGAGGGGCTGCCTTCTCGTCCCTTCAAGCCTTGGAGTCAATGTAAAAAAATAACCACCACTCTGTAAGATGTCATGGTCGCTTCTAGGATGAGCTGTTTACCGAATATTCTAGCTGATTTGTTTGCAGAAATTTGCAAGGAGGTGATAGAGGTGGCTGTTTATTGGATGTTTGTTCTGCTTTGTTACAGGGGAGGAGAAAAGCTATTGTACCAAGCAATTGTCAGTTCTCACTTTCCAATCCTTTCCCCCCCTCACTTTCCTTCTTGCAAGAAGTCTGATTTTTCTTTCCTTACTTTGTATCTTTATATACTGCTTAATGTTAAGGCAATTGCTAAGCAGTTTTGTTGTTCAGTCGTGTCCGACTCTTCGTGACCCCATGGACCAGAGCACACCAGGCACGCCTATCCTTCACTGCCTCTCGCAGTTTGGCCAAACTCATGTTAGTAGCTTCGAGAACACTGTCCAACCATCTCATCCTCTGTCGTCCCCTTCTCCTTGTGCCCTCCATCTTTCCCAACATCAGGGTCTTTTCTAGGCAGTCTTCTCTTCTCATGAGGTGGCCATGAGAATAAACTTGCATGTAAACATGCTAAGCAGTTTACAAAATAGCAAATATTGGAGAGAGAGAGAGAGAGAAGCAGTATATAAAACAATAAAACAGTAAAATCCTCCCACCTGCACAACAAAGCAAAAATATAGCAGCACAATTTTGAAGTGGGTTCATTTCCCCTGAGTGCCAACACCACTTTAACTGCGCTTTAACTGAATGTGCTGGTATGCAGCTGAATCTCACCTGCGAAACCGTGACAGTCTGAAAGTGGCTAAGCACAGCCTTCACCACCCTGCATGTTTCAGACTGCCATTCCCATCAGCCCCGAAGCCGGCATTCTTGGCTGGTGAAGGCTGTCCTAGAGCATTTGCAACTGCAGGAACCTGCTTTCTGCCCACTTGGGAAGAAAGGGAACAGAATTGCCACACCTTGTACAGAAAGGGCAGCCAAGACACACAAGCCTGCCTTACACTGAGCCAAACCAGGGTTTCATATCCCCTGGCGGTGCCTACTCCAACTAGTGGCAGTTCCCAAAGGGTGGTTATTATTATTATTATTATTATTATTATTATTATTATTACACTTATTAAATTTGTAGATCACAGTGCAGTTCACAGCATAAAAACACAAAACTAGGACACAAAAGACTTGGCGAAAAACAAACCTTTATTTATTTATTTTTTATTATTATTATTATTATTATTATTATTATTATTATTTCCCAAGCCTCTCTGCTGCTCCCTGAAATTCTTGAACTAAAATGACTGCAGATGAAATCTGGGTCCTTCTAGATACTGTACAAAGCATGCGCTCCAAAGCAGTGGGCAAAAGTCTTCTGCAGACATTCCATGTGCTCTTTTAGCACATAGGTGTTCAGAATCAGGGGTGGGGATCTTTGTGTAGCTGCAGCTCATCCCTTCTCCCTTTTCTTATGGCGCGGCTAGCTCTTTCTTCTCCCATAAGTCTCTTTGCTCCCTGATCCTTTACCAGCTCCTGGCACCAGCTCCCAAGCTTGGCACTGCTGCCCGGCCTGAACATTGGCCAAGCGAGCAACTCATCATGAGTCAGACAAGCACGCCTGCCTGTGAGCGCCTGATCTGACCGCTTCTGACAAAGTGCACCACCGGCGTCAATGAAGCATTTCCATGAAAGGAAAACAACAAGCAAGCAGGCAGGCAGGCAAACCCCAAAGTGCTAAATATAGACTTTGAAGCTGGCTCTGACCTGTCTGTCCCTTCACCTATGACTCCCATTGTGCACTGAGCAAATCACAGGACTGTGGAGTTGGAAGGGACCCCCAAGGGCCATCTAGTCCAACCCCCTGAAATGCAGGAATCTCACCTGAAGCATCCCTGACAGGTGGCCATCCAACCTCTCCTTTAAAGCCTCCAAAGAAGGAGAGCCCACAACCTCCCAAGGGAGGTGGTTCTACTGTTGAAAGGCTCTTACTGCCAGAAGGTTTTTCCTGGTCTTTAGTCGGAATCTGCTTTCTCGTAACTTGAAGTCATTGGTTCGAGTCCTACCTTCCGTGGGGTCTAGGAGGAGCAGGGGAGCCGTGTGCCACGGGCAGCAAGTGCAGGGGGCAACAAGCAAAAGAGCTTTGGAGGTGGAAGAACTGTGTGAGAAAGACAGAACCAAGGGAGGCAAAGAAGCCGTGTGTGTGTGTGTCTGCAATTCACGCATCAATCACCAGTAAGCATTTGTAATACTGGATTGCAGCTCCCGAGTTCTTCATCATTTATTAGTTCAAACTGTTCCACTTGTTGTAAGAATTTAAGGGAATTATCCCGGTAAAGGGTCCGATTCCGGGTGGAATCCTGAACCTCAGCAGGACGTTATTTTGAAACCCCTGCCTGCACAGAAAGGACAGAGACCAGACCAGAGTTCTAACCAAAAGCAAGGTGGCTAGTTAAGCCTGATCTTTATTAAAAGCTAAATAAAAAATAAAAAAATTCCTTCCAGTAGCACCTTAGAGACCAACTAAGTTTGTTCTTGGTATGAGCTTTCGTGTGCATGCACACTTCTTCAGATACACTGAAACAGAAGTCACCAGACCCTTATATATAGTGAGGGAGTGGGGAGGGGTATTACTCAGAAGGGTGGTGGGAATGGGTGATTGGCTGATAGGTGTGGAAAACCTGTTGACGACTGTTAACGACTGCAATTGGTCTTACAGGAAAAAGCAAGGGGTGAGATGGCTAAAGATAGCTTTGTCATGTATAATGAGATAAGAATCCAATGTCTTTGTTCAGACCAGGTCTCTCCATGGTTTTAAGTTTGGGAATTAGTTGCAATTCGGCAATCTTAATTCCGGTTTGGGATTCATCCAGTCCAGCCTTTCGCATGATGAATTCTGCATATAAGTTAAATAAGCAGGGAGACAATATACAGCCTTGTCGTACTCCTTTCCCAATTTTGAACCAATCAGTTGTTCCATATCCAGTTCTAACTGTAGCTTCTTGTCCCACATAGAGATTTCTCAGGAGACAAATGAGGTGATCCGGCACTCCCATTTCTTTAAGAACTTGCCATAGTTTGCTGTGGTCGACACAGTCAAATGCTTTTGCGTAGTCAGTGAAGCAGAAGTAGATGTTTTTCTGGAACTCCCTAGCTTTCTCCATAATTGCATTATCTGGGTTTTAACTACTATTTTGTTATTATAACTACTTAATTCCTGAATCTAGGTCACAGGTCACAGGCTCACACCCTGTTCATATCTTGAATGTGCCCTTGTTGTTGTTCAGTCGTTCAGTTGTATCCGACTCTTCGTGACCCCATGGACCAGAGCACGCCAGGCACCCCTATCCTCCACTGCCTCCCGCAGTTTGGCCAAACTCATGCCAGTCGCTTCGAGAACACTGTCCAACCATCTCGTCCTCTGTCGTCCCCTTCTCCTTGTGCCCTCCATCTTTCCCAACATCAGGGTCTTTTCCAGGGAGTCTTCTCTTCTCATGAGGTGGCCAAAGTATTGGAGCCTCAACTTCAGGATCTGTCCTTCCAGTGAGCACTCAGGGCTGATTTCTTTAAGGATGGATAAGTTTGATCTTCTTGCAGTCCATGGGACTCTCAAGAGTCTCCTCCAGCACCATAATTCAAAAGCATCAATTCTTCGGCGATCAGCCTTCTTTATGGTCCAGCTCTCACTTCCATACATTACTACTGGGAAAACCATAGCTTTAACTATACGGACCTTTGTCGGCAAGGTGATGTCTCTGCTTTTTAAGATGCTGTCTAGGTTTGTCATTGCTTTTCTCCCAAGAAGCAGGCGTCTTTTAATTTCGTGACTGCTGTCACCATCTGCAGTGATCATGGAGCCCAAGAAAGTAAAGTATGTGCCCTTAAAACAGGATTTGTGTGGACAGGATTTGTGAGGAAAGAGACAATGGGGAGATTTTCCTCTTTGACCTTTCAGAGAAATGTTGAGGTCAATTCATTCAGGACCTAATCTGTGGGGTTTCAGACATGTGGTTTATATATACAGTTATGAACATTTAATTTTATGTATATGACCTTAAAATTCTTATAATACCCTCCTCTTTTCTGAGGTTTCAGTTCCAGCGCTGGTCAATAAGCAACCAATCACATGGAATATGGAAGGAACACTTTGGACTGAAGCCCTGGGGCAAATCACACAGTAGGGGGACCAGCAGTAGTTAAAAAGCAGATTGCATGATGGGTGTTTAACTACGTTTATTAGACATGCGGGGGTGGGGTTATTGCTGTGATCACGTTATTTATTTTATGTTGTTATGCTGTAAACAGTCCTATTATCTTTGGCTGAAGGGCAGTATCTAAATGTAATGAACAACATCTGTAACAGCAGTACCATTTAATGTGCACCCAGGTCTCTGAGCCATGAGAGATTTCAGGGGTTCCTGCAGATACCTTTTAAATGAGGTCACAGAAGACTTAAAGCATTCTGTGATATATTTATTTACATATATCCACTGGTTGCACATAGATGGAAATTCATGGCAATAATGCCACACCAGATTTCTAAGAGGGCCCTTGGGTAGCGGTGTACACAACCTAACACCACAATCCATAGCTATCCAGTCTTTTTTAAAAGAAAAAGAAAAAGCTGACTTTTGGTGTACTTCCCAAAAAAACTAGCTTTGATCCAAACTGAGGAAAAGAATGACCTAGCTGCGTTTTAAGCTTCAGGGCAGATCCACCCCCAAAAGTCCTGGGAATTGGAGTTCCCACCTCACAGAACTATAACTCCCAACTGCCTTAACAAGCCACAGTTGCTGGCATTCTCTGGGAGAGGTTGTGTCCTTTAAATGTGCATTGGGTGTGCCTTAAATGTCTGGGGTGGATTTGCTGCCATCCTGCACATTGCACAGAAGGTCAGCCCCCTTCCCAAAAGGCCCTGGCCAGGGACTGTCCACAGGTGGCTCCAGTCTTCAGTCTTCTCTGGCCTCATCATGACTGAATGTACAGTAAACAGGGTCTGGCTGGAATCTCGAGTGTAAGCCGACCCGAATATAAGCCGAGGCACCCAATTTTCCTACAAAAACATGGGAGGGCTTATTGACTCGAGTATAAGCCGGTTCACCTTTGCGGCTGTGGAGGAGGAGGAGGAACGAGCAACCTGGAAGCAGCCCTTCAGGCTGCTCCTTCCTCTTCCTCCTTTGCCGCTGTGGAGCTCACCCCATCACGGGGTTTCAAACCGCCATTCTTCTGATCAGCAAGCCCTAGGGCTCTGTGGTTTAACCCACAGCGCAATGTTCCCTTGTGTTATACAGAGAAGGCTGGGATCCTGTCCTGTTTAAGCAGGAGCCAGGGAAAGTGAGCACCTGTGGGGTTTTAATACTTCCTTAACTGATAGGCTTTCTGCCTTCTGGGGTCTAAAGTTTGCATTTATGTGAGCAGTTCAGGAATGGAACAAGCTGCCTGGGGAGAGTAAAGAACCGCCGTTCTTGTACGCTTCTTAAGGAATGGTTGACTGGGGTGAGCGGGTGGCGGCACGAGCGGAGAGAAAGGGCTTCTTTCTCGCCGCCCCCACCGCCCGCCTCACTCGAGTATAAGCCGAGGGCAGCTTTTTCAGCAACAAAAAATGTGCTGAAAAACTAGGCTTATACTCAAGTACCGGTATATAAGTGTCTTGGTTGCTGCCAGGACAAGGATGGGAGCATCCACCCCTCCCTTATCACTCTATAAACTGTCAAACAAACAGTGAACAATATACAAAGCAGCTGGAAGCGTGGGAGGAAGGCTAAACTAAGTAAAGTATTTAGGAATTTGGGAGAGAGGTCAGGCAGAGGCTGGGTGTGGAGGAGGAAGAGAGAAAGTACACTTAAGAGAATATCAATGAGGTGGAAAAAACATTATTTGGAACATGTGTTCCTTGGGTTGAGTCTGGGAGAACTTTTAGTATCATTGGCCTGGTCCTGTGGAACTCTCTGTCACTAGAGAAACAGCTCAGGTCTGCAATACCCCCCAAGGACCACTTCTCTCCATATGAACCTACCTGGATCATCATCTGAGGCCTTTCTTCATGTGCCTCCTCCACATGAGGTCCAGAGGGGGCAACACGAGAATGGGCCTTTTCTGCAGTGGCTCCCCATTTGGGCGATGCTCCCCCCAAGGAGGGTCACCTGTCACCTTCATTATACACCTTTGGGCACCCGATGAAAACATTCCTCTTCTGCCAGGCCTTTGGCTGATAAACACCCAATACACTTTAAAATGTGGTGTGGGTGGGTGGGGGGTTATGAGTTCGTTTCTTCTTATTATTATTACATATTTTGTGTTCTTACCTGTGGCATCTCCTCCCCGCTCTCCTCGCTGCCAGACCACCACCACCATCCCTTTTGGTAGCCCCAGATAGACCTGACCCGGCCCAGAGTGACCAGGGGCTGCCTCAGCTTGACACAGCCACACCCCAGGCTGACCCGAATTCATCCAGATGGATTCTGGTGCACAACGCTACTGCAAACCTTGAGGTTTCCTCCTCATCTACTGACCCCCTTTTATGCTCTGGGGTGCCGATTCGGCTTCACAAACATCAGCACTCACAGCCTGAACAACGGAAATAGAGTGTGGATGCTGTAAGCTAGCAGGTCGAGCAGCTGGGGCAATCTAGTCAGATGGGCTGGGTACAAGTAATCAATTATTATTATTATTATTATTATTATTATTATTATTATTATTAGGAAGTTAGAACAGAGATGTCTTCTCCAGTCTACTCTCTTTGTACCCTTAACAGATCTTGGCAGACAGGAAAGAGCAGGGGGAGGGTTTTTGGTTTTTTTGCAGCATGGAATAAAAGCATGATCACCAGCAAATGCCTGCACATTGGACGTAAGTGTTCATCGAGGGACCATAACTCCATGGCAGAGCACATGCTCTGAATACAGAAGCGCAGTCCCTGGCATCTCTAGTTAGAAGCAGCAGGTGTGCATAGCCACCTCCAGTGACAGCAGACAATACTGGCCTAGTTGGACCAATCGTCTGACCTGATGTGTTAAGGGCACCACTGCAATGCCCTGTGGGAAACTCAAGCCATCCTACTTCCCCGCCCATCCTTTCAAGGGTTTTCATAGAATCATAGAGTTGGAAGAGACCACAAGGGCCATCCAGTCCAACCCCCTGCCAAGCAGGAAACACCATCAAAGCATTCCTGACAGATGGCTGTCAAGCCTCCGCTTAAAGACCTCCAAAGAAGGAGACTCCACCACACTCCTTGGCAGCAAATTCCACTGTCCAACAGCTCTCACTGTCAGGAAGTTCTTCCTAATGTTTAGGTGGAATCTTCTTTCTTGTAGTTTGAATCCATTGCTCCGTGTCCGCTTCTCTGGAGCAGCAGAAAACAACCTTTCTCCCTCCTCTATATGACATCCTTTGATATATTTGAACATGGCTATCATATCAC
This sequence comes from Lacerta viridis, assembly GCA_900245905.1. Classification (NCBI taxonomy): domain Eukaryota; kingdom Metazoa; phylum Chordata; class Lepidosauria; order Squamata; family Lacertidae; genus Lacerta; species Lacerta viridis. The sequence continues at coordinate 469,270 of OFHU01002896.1, forward strand.
CCCTTAACCTTCTCTTCTCCAGGCTAAACATACCCAGCTCCCTAAGCCGTTCCTCATAAGGCATTGTTTCCAGGCCTTTGACCATTTTGGTTGCCCTCTTCTGGACACGTTCCAGCTTGTCAGTATCCTTCTTGAACTGTGGTGCCCAGAACTGGACACAGTATTCCAGGTGAGGTCTGACCAGAGCAGAATACAGTGGTACTATTACTTCCCTTGATCTAGACGCTATACTCCTATTGATGCAGCCCAGAATTGCATGTTTTAAGCATGCTCAGCTCTGCATTACTCTGTAGTCTCATGTGATGATAATATAAGAACATGCAAAGAGGTTGCTGGATCAGCCCAGCGGCCCATCTAGTCCACCAGATGCCTGTGCAAAACCCACAAGCAGGATCTGAGCGCATGAGCATCTCTTCCCCTCCTGTAGTTTCCAACAACAGGTATTCAGAAGCATTGCTGCTTCCAATTGCGGAGGCAGACTTGCAGGGGTGCCAGTTTGAATAAAATATGGGGGGGGGAGAGAGATAAGCCCCACCCCACATAATTAATCCCAAGACATGGCATATGCAGACCATTTGAATGGCAATGCCCATCAACTTTGGGCCCACTGTCCCCCTCAAATATTTTATTGGGGAGGGTGAAGTGACCACAGCCCCTAGGAGTTAGCTCCTATGAGGCAGGGCCTAGCCATCATGTCTAGAAGCCATCAGCAGCCCTCCCAAGCATGAATTTGTCTAATTTTACACCATCTTGGTCGGTGGCTGCTTCTGCCTCTTGTGGCAGTGAGTCCCATAGTTTAGTTGCATGTCCACTGTGCTTTTCGAAATATACAGAAATAAGGTTGAGGTTGAAAAACATGTCCTCCCTGCTCCATTGACTTGCTCTGCTGTAAGTGCAACACTAAGGCTAGCTGGGTGGGAAGGGTCCTTGATAAGCAATGCCCTGTGACTGTCAGGGGCTAATTAACCGCAATGGACACAGTACATGCTCTTGCGCAACACCTGTTCCTTTCAGTGGGGCTTGAAGGGCTATAGCAGGGGTGGCCAACTTCCAAGAGACTGTGATCTACTCACAGAGTTAAAAACTGGCAGTGATCTACCCCCTTTTTGTTGAGCTTTTTTTTAGGAAGGAAAGCCCTGTTTTGGGGGGTTCACGTAAAAGTTGTTGAGCTTCTTTAGGGAAGAGGAAAGCGACATTGAGCTTTTTTTAGGAAGGAAAGCCCTATTTTTGGTGGTTCAGGTCATTTTAGGGGTGCAGGGCAAAGTTTTTTAGCTTCTTTGGGGGGAGCCACTGATCTACCAGTGATCTACCACAGGCGTCCAGTGATCTACCGGTAGATCACAATCTACATGTTGGACATGCCTGGGCTATAGTATGCAGAAGGTCCCAGGTTCAATCCCTGAAGGCACCTCCAGGTACAGCTGGGACAGACTCCAGAAAGCCTCTGCCAGTCTGTGTAGACAGTACTGAGGCAGATGGACCGATGATCTGACTCGCTATTAGGCAGCTTCCGGCGTTCCTTGTGTAGGGGTGGTGTCCTGAGAATTGGCCAGGGCCCCGGAACACCTGGTTAAGCTAGATGAGCCTCTTTTCCTTGGCATTAGCAATGTGCTGATCCGGGCCAAATATTTGTGAGCATTCACAACACCTGCGGTGCCATTCATGCACTGCAGCTGTGACACAATCTCGAAACCATGAGTTGCTGGTGCCATTGCACAGCCCCCTCTCCCATCCTGCTGAAGAAGACACGACATCCTGCAGATCCAGTTTTTGCTTGAGAGAGAGAATGACAGACAGTTAATCAAATGCCCAATCTCATTCAAGCTGCTTCCCTTTAGTCCTTATCTCTTCTGTTCGGAGGCTTCAAGGCTTGCCCTTTTGCTAGGTTTTCTTCCTCTGGTTAGCAGAGAAAAAGCTTCTTTTTCTCCCTACTTATGCTTAATTTCTTTTACATCCTGCAGGAAACTTGTAGAACCTACTGCCTTTTGCATCCTTTCACTTTCTGCTCAGGGGATCTGGGCAGCCTCTGGAGAGGACTAAAGATTACTGGGAAATTATTTTCCCATCATTTCTGTGAACCCCCTGGAGAATCCCCTTTGAAACCTTCCCTTCATGGTCCCCGAGAAGCAGGAGTGACATGATGAGGGAGGCCCCATATGGGTTAGGGGGTCATACAGGCCTGCCATAATGACAGAGAAGAAAACAAAGGCAGAGGAGGAAAGTAAAAAAAGCAATATTCTGTTCTCCTTTTATTTTATTTTATTTATTGCTCTGCACTTTCCTAAGGCTCCGAGTGGGTTACAAAACGGCAGCATAACAAAGGCTGAAAATGCATCTTGTGTGTGTGTTTTAAAACACATCATCTTTATTAAGACACTGGGAGGATTGATCATCTGGCTGTCTCCTTGAGGTGCCAGAATTATTAAGGCTGCAATCCCATGCACACTTAACCTGGGAGTAAATTCTATCGAATACAATGGGATTTATTTCTGTATACCCATGCTAAAGAACACCCTGTAAGGGGCATATGTACGAGCTTGAAATCTGACATTTGGTGGGCACATAAGGCAAGGCAGTCTAATTGCTATTATTATTATTTTTTAAGGACATTTATGTATCTGTTGCTTGAAAAAGAAGAGGCATGAAATGTTCCCACAAATGTTTAAAGACCTTTCACACTAGCTAGGCAGCTGAAGCACCGGAGGATTGGGAGGGACTGAATTCAAGCATAAGAACCTAAGAGGAGCTCTGCTGGATCAGGCCAACGGCCCATCTAGACCAGTATCCTGATCTCACAGTGGCCAACTAGATGTCTCTTTTGGGAAACCCAATTGGAGCACCAAAGCATTCTCTCCTCCTGTGGTTACCAGCAAATGGCACGCAGTAGCCTTAAAGCACAACCATCATGAACTGTAGCCATCAACGATAGCCCTATCATCCCTGGACCAGTTCAATTCTCTTTTACGGCATCATGGAGGCAGGGTGGAAGTGCCTTGAGAAGATCTGTAGTCACCAATCAACAAAAGTACCTCACAGTAGCCAGGACAGGGAGGTCTCCTCAGAAAGAGTCGGTGCTCAGCACAGATCATGCAAGTCACAGGAACACTAGACTGGAGGAAGTCCAATCTCCCACCGCCAAGCATTCTCTGTGACATTGGCAAGAACCAACCAACCTACCTACCTACCTACCTCCCTGTGTGTTGCGGTGCAATCATTGGGGTTGGCAGTGATGACTCCAGACACCCTGCTGGCTCCCCAGTTTAAATGGCTAAATCCCCAATAACCTTCTTACCTCTGAGGAAAAACCCTTCCGGCTGATGTGATTTGCACAGCACCGAGCACATGTGTGGCCAGGGCTACAGCAATCTTAACTGAACGGTCAAGGCAGCGGCAGGAGCCCCACCCAGGAGATTCTTAGCCTTTGTCAAGCCCCCCACCCCCACCCTCCACACCTGCACGGGAAGATAGACCCCTTCCCCTCAAATGATAGAAGAGTCCCCAAACCGGCATGAGGTGGGAGGGGCAGCAGCATCCTTCCAACACCATGCATGCTCTAGATTGGGGCGGGGGCGGGGGAAGAGCCGTAGCCCGTTGCCTCCCACCTTTGAAGAGGGGAGCAGGGAGTCCCCGGCAGGATTAGGCATGGGGAGCAGGGAGGCGTGGCAGGCCGGCGGTGGGGAGGAGGAGGAGGGAGAGCAGAGGCCGATCTGGGACCCCTGCAAGGCTGCGAGTGAGAGCGTGGAGAGGGCGCCGCCCGAAGCAGCTCCGGAGGGAGCGCGTGAATGAGCCGAGTTAGAGGAATGAATGGGGGGCGGAGGGAGCGGGGCGGAGGCAGGCGGCTCTCGTACTCCTCCAGACGCCCTCCTCTCCTGATCTAGGGAGGTGATCGGGAGAGGAGGGAGAGGGAGAAAGAGGGCGCTGCCTGCTTGCCTGCCTTCCTCCTTCCTTCCCTCCCTTCCTCCTTCCCTCCCCCACCTCCTCTCCTCCATCACCTCCTCCCCTTCCTCCCCCCACCCCAATCTGGACACTCTCCTCCCTCTTTCCTCCCTCCCTTCTTCTCTCTCTCCATCCCTCTCTCCCTCTCTCCCTCCATCCGGAAGTCTCCGTCTCTCCCTCCTTTCTCCCTCCGCCTCTCCTCCAACATGGCCGCGAAGTCGGATGGAGGAGCGGCAGGCGCCGCCGCCGCCTCCGCCTCGTCGTCGCTCGTGCGCCGGGAGGGATCCGGCGGCGGGCGGCGGTGGAGGGAGCGGCGGCGGCAGCGGCGGCGGCGGCGGGAGCTGCAAGCTCGAGCTTGGGCCGGGGGCCCGTCGAGGAGGGCCCGCCGCCCCCTCCGCTGCAACCCGGGCAGCCCCGCCGCCTCTGGCTCTGCCTCGGCCGCCGCCCCGTCGTCGCTGCTGCTGCCGGGCCGCGAGTACAGCCTGCTGGACTGCTGCTGGGTGCTGGGCGCCCTGCTCGTCTTCTTCTCGGACGGCGCCAGCGACCTGTGGCTGGCCGCGCACTACTACCTGCGCGGCGAGTACTCCTTCTTCGGGCTCACGCTGCTCTTCGTGCTGCTGCCCTCGCTCGTCGTGCAGCTGCTCAGCTTCAGGTGGTTCGTCTACGACTTCTCCGCGCCCAACAGAGCCTCGCCGGGGCCGCCCGCCGCCGCCTTCAGCACCAAGGACAGCGCCAGCACCAAGGACAGCGCCCGAGCCGGCCTCCAGCCGCCGCAGCAGCCGCCTTCTCCGCGGGCTTCCTCCGGCGGCTGCTGCCGCCTCTGCGTCTGGATCCTGCAGTCCCTCATCCACCTCCTGCAACTCGGCCAGGTCTGGAGGTGAGCATGGCGAGCCAGGGGACCCGGGGGGCTGGGTGTCTGCGAGGGGCTGGAGGAGGGGGTTGCGAGCACAAAAGGCAGGCCGAGCGGTGGGCTCCCTCCATGTGCTCACCGGGGAAGCGGGGCGGGGGGCGGAGGCAGATCATGGGAAGCCCTCCGGCTTATTCCCCCGGGCGCTGCTCCCCATCAGGGGAAGTTTTAGGGTGGTGGGGGGCCGCGCCTCGTGAACCTCGGGGAGCAGAGGAGACGCGGCCCGCCTGGAGGGGGGCGGGGGCTCAGAGCCAGAGGGAGGGGGGAACCACCCCCGTGGCAGGAGAAAAAGAGAGCAGCCATACAGCCCTCTGGCACGCCGGCAGTTCCTGGGCAAACCGGCCGCCGCCTCCCTGCCTCTTTATCCTTGCCCTGCCCAGCAGCACCCCACCTCCTTCTCCTCTCTCCAAAAGGGCCTGATTCAGGCCAGGGAACCTCGGTGCTCCGTCTCCCCATTCTCTTGTTCACCCCTGCAAACCAGGGGGTAGGAATTGAGCCTGTGCTTTCTTTAAGCTACACTCCCTAAAAGGTGGGCTAGAAATCTAATACACAATTCACTTTATTCTGCCATGCCTCCCAGCTCTAATTTGTAGCCTGGGGCTTTAAGGGGTCCTGGACATAGAGAGACTTGTCAGCCCTTTAGCCCTGCAAGGCAACAAATCTGAGACATTTGCTGAACCATCTGGCTCCGAGCAGGGGAGGGGAGGGGAGGGGAGGTTAGCAGCACCTGGCTGGTCCCTGTTATATATCTGAGGGACAAATCCCTCTTCCAGACCAGCTTCAAGGATGCTTAAAGGGGACTTGGCACCCTCTTTCTCTTCAGGGCCAAGTCTTGGCTTGGTATCGGAAAGCAGCATTGATTTTGTTAAATGAATTCTCACCGGTGGGAAAGGAAGGCGACATTGGAGTCACTGATTTGGTGCTCTGTGTGGAGATGTTTTAAGTGCTGTACTAAATATGATTTATCTAAGGTACTGCAATGTGGGGTGGGGGGAGGGAGAGAGAGAGATAGAGAGAGAAGGAGGGGAGAGAGAAGGGTTGACATGACATAACTGGGTGTCTCTGCTGTTAAACTGTATCCGTGCATATCATTGACCAGAGGGAAAGGGACCCATGAAATGAAAGGTTGGAGGGCAAGGCAATCATGGGTTCTTTCAAGGGGAGAAGGTGTCAGAAATAGAATTAGATTCTTCACTCCAGGAGACACATGCGTGAGGGGTGAGGAGAGGGTTAGAAGGTTATAGTGCATCCCAGTCATACTTCACTGTCATGACAGCCCTGTTAGGCAGGCAGGCATGGCGGGATGGGGGGGGGGGCAATGTAGTGTCCACCATCCCATTCTGCTTCCCAGAGAAACATGAAAAGCGCTTCCTCCTCCTTTACTCCACGCCTCCGACTTTCTAAGAATTCACCAGAGCGTGCTGAGCTGTCCTGTTCATAACGTGGTCCCCAACCCCGTCGGGTGCAGCCCTGGACATTTGGAGGGCACCAGGCTGAGGAAGGCTGATCCGAGACATTGTTTGCTTCCTTTTGCTGGCACTGGTGGTGGTGGGGGGGCGGAGTGGCATACCTAACCCCCACCCCAGCAACTGAGGCTAGCAGATCATTGCTACATGGGAGCTCTCAGACAATCACAGCCTGGTTTGACACAGTGCCTTTGATTCCATTGAAATGAAAGGCCCTCTCCAATTGGAGACGAGGGCGGAAGCTGTGTGCGTGTTTTCCAGCCAGAGCTCTCCTCTTCATCCCCCACCCCACCCCACCCACCCTCCTCTTCTTCCCTTCATTTTATCCACAGCCCCCCACCCCACCCCACCCCACTCCCTGAGACCACCTCCAAAGGAGCTGAGACCGGGGAGGAGCCAAGTAGGCCCCTGGGAGCCGGCTTAAGAGGGAGAACGCAGATGGAGTAGGTGCACTGAATGACTCTCCAGCAACCACCTCCACTCCAGGGCTCTTAGATGATAATTTCCTGGCAGGTCTATTTCCTCAGGCCAGACTATTGAGCTGACCTTTCGCTTCTCCCCCCCACCCACCCACCCACACACTCCAGACAGCTCTCCTTTTCCTGAGCCTCAGAGCTCCCTCCCTCCACACGGCGCAACCGGTCTGTAATGGATCTTCCTGCTAGGGAAGTTGGAGCTGAGCTGGAGACAATGGTGAATTTCTGAAAGAGTCTGCTTAGCTTATTCATCGATCGCTGCAAATTGGAGCTGCAGAAGGGAGATCTCGCCCTTACGCTCCAGTGTAAGGTGAGGTCTCGTCTGGCTCCCAGGGATGCCATGTGGTGGGTGTTTCCCCCGCTCCTGCTGCCCGTGGCCTTGCTCAGGCAGGACGGGTGGACACCTGGAGAAGGAAGGAACACAGAGCGCACATCCTTAATACGGTACAGAGCTTTGCCTTCTTGGCTGCTCCTCTCCCCATTCAAAAGAAGGCGAGCCACATCCCCTCCCATTCATGATTCCAGCCCATTCTCATCGCAGCTGTTGACATGGGGAATTGACAAGGGAAAGCGGCAGAATGTGCTCTTCATGGAGAAATGCAGCCTCAGTGGATTTCATCGGTTTGCAACATCGCGCCAGTCTGAATTTTCCCTGACACTGGGGATTGCCACGTGTGGAGCTTGCAAAAGGCTCTGGCAGATTTCCTTTTGTGCAGCTCACCATTGAAAGCTTTTTGTGGTTTTGTTCTGTGCTGCTTGGACGTTGAGGAGCCCCCACCCCCACCCCCCCACATTTATTCAGCTGCTGTAAGGACGGGCTCAAGTTGTTGCAGATTCATGAAGTACAGCTTGTCGGTTATGAATGGAGGAAATTGCTGATTGCTAGCTGAAGAAAATTACTGTGAGAAAAGCATGATGATTCAGTTTGGGCATGGAGATGTAGCAGGGGCTTGACTTGAGCTGCAGGACTTAACCCGGAGACCCCAAAGTATTTGTGATGCATTTGAGTGAGTTGCAATGAAGGTTGCTACAAGTGGTTTCAGCACAGAGAACCAGAAATTTATTGGGAGGGGACTGGAGAAGGGAAGGGAAGCACCCAGGGGCTGAAATCTCCCAAATTTCTTCTCTCTTGTGACTTAGTGGGTTCAGTCTGCATACAGTGTACTGGGTTCAGAAAATCGTGTTGGTGCCCTTAGTCCCAGCTGCATCACACAGCCTGGCCTGGACCCCCTAATCTGTTTTACTGCCACACCTATGGTGCAGGATGCGACCCCCTCGAAATAATCAATGGCAGCCCAGTTGGCTTCCAAACATGGAATAGGGAGTGGGAGGAATCTGGCCCTTTGTTTCAAGCAGCAAAATGCCTTGGGCGAGTCCTGTGTGTGCCCTGGCACAGGATCCACTCAGACGACTGCTTTGGCATGGGAGCGCTGGTCAGAAAATAAACAGAACGGTGTGTACCCTGAACATCTGCAGGGCACAGCATGTGATACTGGACACTGGATTCAGCTTCCTATCTCCGCTGTATCTCCAAAATATCTTAGTGGCTGCAGAGCTATGCTAGAAAGTGGGCGAGCAATACTCACCGAAACCTCAAAAGCCAGAGGAGTGGCTGGATGAGACTCCCAGTTGCCAGGGGCAGAGCTTCAGTGCCTTTCTGCATTCCTTGGCCCTTCCTACAAACTATCAAAGCTGGTTTGAATCAGGCCAAAGAAAATAAACTGGGCAAATTCGCCCACCATGTGCAGTTTGCATAATTCAGCTTGTCTTGGATTGCCCTAGCACAGGGCAATGTATTGTTTGTGTGGGTGCGAAATAAGCAACCAGGTATGAATGGGTTTTAAGCCACTTGGGTCGATTATGCGGTGCATTTACAATGCAGGCAAACCAAGAATGCACGTTTGCTAGATAGGCACATGATGATAGGAGCTGAAGCTCAGGGACCTGTAAATTCCCCAGAGTGGACTTTGAGAGAGACTCCCATTGTGCCCTCATCCCCTGGCCAGACTGCTTCCTCTTTGCTCTTTGACCTCATTCCAGCAATCTGCATGTGCTCAGACACCATCTTAAGATAAACTAAAGTATGTCTATGTAACTGGATTACCATTTTAAGCCTGCCTGAACGAAGCTGTTGTTATCTGTTACTCTTCAACAAGTATTTTGAGAGAGTAAATGTTATTTTTACCTTTTACAAGATTGTCTGTGTGATTATTGTTTTAAGGGGGGGAAATACCAGGAGAATCCCTTCTGCTTTATAGCATCCTGGATTACTTAAACTAAAATGCTAAAATTAGCCTATCAAAGCTTCCCTTTTAAATTGCAAAGGGATGGGACTCTGCTGAACTCAAGGTGAAGAAGAAGAAGAAGAGTTTGGATTTGATATCCCACTTTATCACTACCCGAAGCGGCTAACATTCTCCTTTCCCTTCCTCCCCTACAACAAACACTCTGTGAGGTGAGTGGGGCTGAGAGACTTCAGAGAAGTGTGACTAGCCCAAGGTCACCCAGCAGCTGCATGTGGAGGAGCGGAGACGCGAACCCAGTTCCCCAGATTACGAGTCTACCGCTCTTAACCACTACACCACACTGGCTGAGGAAGGAAGGATAATATCAAATAAATATATCCTCTCCTAGCATCTATACACATCTCTACAAATAAACCCGCTGAACTGCTGGATTATAAACAGGCATGGCAATTGGTACAAAGTTTCCCTTTTCTATTCTCCTGCCTGGCCCTCTCCCCTCCCTGATCTGCTCCACCAGGCAGGGCATTAAGCCAATTAAAGCTGTCCCTCTCAGAGAGGCCCTCCTGGCCACTGATGCTCTTGAGCTGTGTATCAGTCTCTTCCTAATCTTGGGATTTGTGGCACTTGCTCCACTGACCAGTTAAATGCGGTTTGCTAAACCCATTAGTGAGGCTGGATTTGGTGCAGGAAGTAGACAGTTGTTTCTAAGAAGTGATGAATTATTGCTAGATGAACTGTGCCCGGGAAGAGGAGAATGTGAGCCTGGGCTTCCTCCCGACCCCCTCCCCTTGCATCTCATAAGCTCCTTTATAGCACGGTTCTGGAGACGGTGTTTGTTGTGCGCAGTAGATATTAGGGCTGGTACCACAGTTCTGTGACGAAAGGCATCCCTTGCATGCCAGCGGTCCCAGGTTCAATCTCTGGCATCTGATCATAGGATATTTGGCTTGTAAGACTGTTGCCTGCTAGCATGCACTATGCTTGGCTACATGGACCCATGCTCTGACTTGGTAGGGGGTGGGTTTGTTTTCTCAAACTCCCCCCAATTTCATCTCTGCAATTGCTGTGTGTGTGCGTGCGTGTGTGTGTGTGTGTGTGTGTACCTGTGTGCAAGGCCTGGTATCTTGTCCCTGAGCATAATTTTGCGCCAAAACATTTTTTCTCCTTCAAAAATCGCAGAATCTGTTTCCATGCAAAACCAACTATAGTGGTTGTGGTTTACTTCGTTGCTGAGAGGCTGCATTTGTGAGGAGCCTGCAATTCTGAAATAAATTTTCTTAGAGGCTAATAATGTTGAGCCTCCCTGAGCCAAGTCATGCATTGCACAATTCCTCCATGCAGTCATTGTAGACCAGTGGTTCCCAAAGTGGCCAGTGGTGCCCCCTGGTGGGAAGTGGAATTACCTAGAGGGGTGCTAAGAGAGAAAGGAGCAGCTGGGGGGGGGAGTTCTGGAGGTGCAAATGACTATCAGCTTGAGAAGCTGGATCAAGTTCATAAATTACGTTGAATTAACTAAACTAAGCAGTTTCAATTGGGTTTTGAATAAATGTGCAATTAATTGTCACGCTTTTGAATATTATTGTGTTATTATTTTCCTTAGTGGGTCGTGAAAACTAATGTTCTGAGTAATGCTTTTTATAGGGTAGGTGACCGGGGGGGGGCAGTTGCCCCTTTACACTGGTGTAAAGATGATGCTGAGCTAGATGGGCTGACTCAGTTCAAGGCACTTCCCTATGTTCCTATATAGCTTGGTTCATGTGTGACCTTCTGTGCAGACTGATCACTGAACAGGCAGGTTTTCTGTCCATGGTACCGCCTTGGAACCAAAAGTGATGTTGAGGCCATTGTCACATGCAATGATTCTCACAGAAGCTGCATGGAAATTCCTACAGGAAAGTGCCTTTCACGAAAGGAGGTGGTCTGCCTTCCTTGCCTTGCGTCCAGAAGCCTCTTCTCCTACCGTAGCACCAATGTGATGTGCTTGTGAAGATATAATTAACCACCTTAACATGATGAGCCCGTCAGCATCTGTCTTGGGCTGATAAGATTTCCAAGGTGGGGAGATCCCCCGTGCCTTGTTACAAGAGGTCAAAGCCCTGTTCTCATCATGTACATTGTAGAACTGTCAAGAGGGAAACAAAGACCCTTCGGGCATAGTCAGATGTTGAGGGGACAATTTTTTGCACAGGTTTTCAGGTGCTTTTCACCTATCATGCATCCCCAGTCCACCCCCCCCACCCCCCGCCAATACTCAGTTGCTCAGGGAACTAGACAGTTTGCAATCCAACTTCTGTGAGGGAAGCAAACATTGCATGGATGGGAGCTAAGCCTAATTGCTGTGTGTGAGCAGGGCTAAAGAGGGGAGGCCACGCCAGATCTAGATACATCATGGTCCATTCATTGCGACTCCAAATTTAAATAGATGGGGAGAAAAAATTCCCAGGGGGAGCTTTCTTGCCAATATAAAATAAAGCAGAGAGCTATAATTTTGGATATCTTATTAAACAGCGAAGGTGCCTGCATGATGTCAATAGGCAGGGAGTTCCAGAGTATAGGTGTTGCCCCACTAAAAGATCCAGTTTGTAAATGTGTGTTATGTGGCAGTATTGACTCTGGATTCGGATTAGTGCTATTGCTCTGCTATTTTGTGGGTTGTATGTATTTACCTTTTTAATTCTGACCGCGAGTTTAGATTGCATATGTATCATTTTAGAATGGCACCTAACTTGGAAGGGCACTGCTAGGAAGCAGAGCGTACCTTGAAATAATACAAAAAGTAGGGTAGGTCCAGGTTGAAGCCATACGGGAGTCTCTATCCAGTTCAAGAGCTCTTGAAACTTTGCAGGCCCAGCTGGAACAAATGGGCCATGAGCAAGAATCCACTATGGGCCATACGAAGCAACCACAGAGGTTCCTTGGGATGCCAAAGCGTCTTGTGGCAGCAGCCCTGAGCAAATCTGAAGGGTTTGTCAATCTGCGTGCAGTTGCACAGATCAAGCGTTTCTGAATTGTTTCCCCCAGACATGCATTTCATGGTGGGAACAAGCACCCCCTGTCCACATACATGAGAGATCTGTGTGAGAGTTCATAAGGGCTGCTTTGAGTTGTAGCCCTTGGTTTGCCAAAGACTTGGAAACTTAATGGGGGCTTGCAGGCTGCAATTTTGTGCACACTTCCTAGGGGGGTGAGGCCCAATGAGATCAGTAAACCTGCCTAGGACTGTGCTGTAGGAAGAACTTCCACAAAATAAGTAAATGAGTATTTTGCACAGCTTGCTACCTTTTCCTTCCAGTCCTTATCTGCTTTTTCATGCTATCCTTCGCACACACCCACACACACCCCTCTCTCCTTCCTTCCTTCCTTCCTTCCTTCCTTCCTTCCTTCCTTCCTTCCTTCCTTCCTTGTTTACATTTCTGCAAAACCCAAACAGTACGCTCTAAGTAGATCTTGCAAATAACGATGCACATTTATGCAGCAAAGGATGGCTGCACAGCTAATTGTGACTTCACATGGCTACTAAGATAAAATCATGGAATTGTAGAGTTGGAAGGGACCCTGAGGATCATTTAGTCCAACCCCCTGCAACAAAGGAATACGCAGCTGCTGCGTACAGGGATCAAACCTGCAACCTTTGCACCATCAGCACCACACTCTAGCCAACTGAGCTATCCAGTCCGATAGCCACAACGGCTACGATCTCCCTCCACAGCTGGAGGCAATATACCACTGAATACCAATTGCAAGGAAGGAGAGAGGCTGCTGCAGTGCTCAGGTCTTGCTTGTGGGCTTCCCATTGGGGCCTCAGGTTGATCCTTGTGAGAATAAGACACTGGACTAGATGGGTCCTTGGTCTGATCCAGCAGGCCCTTCTTGTGCTCTTCTGTCCAGAAGGTGCCAAGATGCGAAAGAAAGAGGACAGGACTCCCCACGTGCAGGAGCTGAACTTCTGCCAGTGCTTTGACCACCTGCTGTGCCTCTGCCCCCCACCTGGATAGGGCAAGAGTAGACCTGAGTCCTCTTCCTATATAGCAGGTGGGAGTGAGCAGAACAGTTGTGGAATGAGGCAGCAGCTGAATAAGTACACTACCACCTGGGGTTATTTTAAAAGGCAACAAGGAACTCCAGGCGAGCATCTGGCAAACCTAAGCACCTTTACTTTCCAACGACTTTGTGCCCAAGGCAGCCAATTTTGTGCACCACGAAAGACAGCAAATTGCGAGGTATTTAAAGTATCATTATGTTATTGCTGGGTGAGGACAATTTGAGTTTTCTATCTCATCTCCCAAGGGTGCCATATGAAAATCTTCCAAATTTCCATCTCCTACTCCAGGCTCCCTCAACCTTGGCCCTCCAGATGTTTTTGGCCTACAACTCCCATGATCCCTAGCTAGCAGGACCAGTGGTCAGGGATGATGGGAATTGTAGTCTCAAAACATCTGGAGGGCCGAGGTTGAGGAAGCCTGTCCTACTCAGTTCACAATTTCTCAAGTCAGAGGTGTTGGGACTTAGACCTGTTCGCAGATCAGTCCTTGCGTTTCCACAGGCCCTATGCCTTTAAGAAGCTGTGCAGCAGGCAGAAATTCAACAGGTGCAATCTAGCTTACTGCAGCCCCACCAAATTGGGAAAGGCTTGACCTGTTGAATTTCTGCTTGCTGTGCAGTTGTTAAAGGCATAGGGCAGGAAACCTGCTAGGTGGGGAAATTGTGGCGACCCCAGTCATGCCATGGAAGCATTTATCTCTAACCCCTCGACATTTGGCAGGCTGGTTGTGATTACAGAGCGGTAAGGGAAAGGTTCTCTGCACATGCACGGATGACACCCTATGCCTGCTCCTTTGCGCTGCAAAAAAGAGGGCAAATTGGGGGGCACGTGTGAAAGAAGACAAAGCTCTTGCATCCTTAACAACTGTGCAGAAGAGGGCATTTCAGAAGGCATGGGTTGGCATACAAGCCTTTTGGCAGAGAGGTGGCATAGAAATAAACTACGACATAATGATATGCATCCTGGTGATATCCTGGCTCATATTAAGCTGTGCCACTGCTGCCATCTGAAAGTGCCACTTCTTTGCTTTTGCATGGAGATCGTACTGCTAGCCTGTTATTATGCTTGTCCTGAGTTTCCCACAAGGTGAGAAGTTGGAGGCTGTCCAGACACAGTGCTTGTGTGGGTTTGTTTTCTTTTTCCAGATCACTGGAAGCTCATGGTGTTTTGCAATATTTTATTAGCAAGCGTTGTGTATGCAGCAGGCAAAGGTGAAGTTGCAGCTTACCGTAATTCTCCAACAGATAGCTGACTTCATTGTTTCACATCAGATCTCCAGAGTGAGACACAACCCTATATCTCACGATCCTCTCTTTCTCCCAAAAACTACTGCTGCTGCCTGTCTCCTTTCCCTGCCTTTCAGCTGTATCACAGACCGAGGTCACTTCTGAAAGAACTGTTTATTGAACATTCATCCTGACTTTTTGCACAAAGTTTGCAGGGAGGTTGTATAATGCCGGCTGTTGACTGAACAAAATAAAATAAAAAATTCCTTCCAGTAGCACCTTAGAGACCAACTAAGTTTGTTCTTGGTATGAGCTTTCGTGTATCTGAAGAAGTGTGCATGCACACGAAAGCTCATACCAAGAACCAAACTTAGTTGGTCTCTAAGGTGCTACTGGAAAGGAATTATTTTATTTTATTTTGTTTTGACTATGGCAGACCAACACGGCTACCTACCTGCTGTTGACTGTTAATTTCCGGGTTGGGCCATTTTGCGCTCGGCGCTCGGCGCGATTGGCCCTCTGTGACCGAGGGGCGGGGCGAGAACGGAGCCCTGCAAAGAGGTTATGTACACATCCTCACATCCATTGCTATCTCAAACTTGCATTGCATTCCCCCTTTTCTTACAGCAAAATCCCCCCTTTTTTTAGGGAAGCAGGCTTGAGGCACAAGAGTGTCAGATCCGCTGTGTAACCTGAATTTTCCATTATGCAAGTGAATCGCATCTGCAACATACTGGGAATCTGGAAGCAGTCTACAGATTACATCATTCTTAGCTGGAATGAGAGGAAGAGACTGCATAAGACCTTTTAGGGCAGGGGTCCCCAAACTAAGGACTGGGGGCCAGATGCGGCCCAGTCACCTTCTAAATCCAGCCCACAGACGGTCCAGGAATCAGTGTGTTTTTACATGAGTAGAATGTGTGCTTTTATTTAAAATGCATCTCTGGGTTATTTGTGGGGCCTGCCTGGTGTTTTTACATGAGTAGAATGTGTGCTTTTATTTAAAATGCATCTCTGGGTTATTTGTGGGGCCTGCCTGGTGTTTTTACATGAGTAGAATGTGTGCTTTTATTTAAAATGCATCTCTGGGTTATTTGTGGGGCATAGGAATTCGTTCATATTTTTTTCCCAAAATATAATCCGGCTGAGGGACAGTGGACTGGCCCCCTGCTGAAAAAGTTTGCTGACCCTTGCTTTAGGGTCTCCAGGGATTTCCTAGCCATTTAGAAAGCACCCACTCCCCATTTAAAGCTAGCAGTCTCCCTAACAAAAGATGCTCTGCAACTTTGCCGCCATCTAGTAAGGAAGTTTCAGCAATTGCTCTGGCCCCATTAACCCTCTCCTGTCCAATGGCCCCTATCTCTAACAATACACTGTCTTGAAAGCCTGAAAATTATAGTATTTGGAAGGCAGATCTGTATGGTGCACAGGAAAATATATAGATTTGGGGCAACTTAAATGTTTAAAAATTCATTTGCTAGGTGGGTAGTAAGGAGATCCTTACCCTCTAACCATACGCGCCGAATGGCTACAGTGCCTATTTTCTCACAGGGAGCTGGAGTCAACTGAATTTGTTCCCAAAAAATGGGACTCACCTGCCAAGCGTTGCTATTTGATCTCAGATATGTATCATTCTGTATTGAGCTGAAATATTGAAAAGTGTAGCATTCGGGAATCACGGAATTATGGAATTATAGAGTTGGAAGGGACCCTGAGGGTCATCTAGTCCAACCCCCTGCACTGCAAGAATCTCAGCTAAAGCAGCCCTAGCAGATGGCCATCCAACCTC
Source organism: Lacerta viridis (assembly GCA_900245905.1). Classification (NCBI taxonomy): domain Eukaryota; kingdom Metazoa; phylum Chordata; class Lepidosauria; order Squamata; family Lacertidae; genus Lacerta; species Lacerta viridis. The sequence goes on from OFHU01002896.1 coordinate 485,358, forward strand.
CGCTTAAAAACCTCCCAAGAAGGAGAGGTCCACCACCTCCCAAGGCAGACTGTTTCACTGTTGAACAGCTCTTACTGTCAGAAAGTTTTTCCTGGTGTTTAGTTGGAAGTGAGATATTGCAGTATATGAAGCTTAGATGACTTGCACAACTCCTCTCAGGTTGCCGTTTTCATTATGTATTGAGAATGATTTGTGCACATGATGGTTTCAGGACACATAGGTTTGATCCGGCTTTCAATGCAGTCGTACCTTGGAAGTCGAACGGAATCCGTTCCGGAAGTCTGTTTGACTTCCAAAACGTTTGGAAACCAAAGCACAGAACCCACAGAACCTGCGTCGGATGTTTGGGTTCCAAAAGAATGTTCGAAAACTGGGACACTCACTTCCGGGTTTCGATAATTCGGGAGCGGATTTCTTTGAGAGCCGAGGCATTTGAGATCCAAGGTACAACTGTACTGTTTTGCTCCTGCAGACGTTTAAGGGAGGGCAGAGTGCTTCATTTCCACATAGCTCACATCCCACAACTTCCTGCTTGTAACTTTTCCTACTACAAATATTCTGGGTTTTGCTTCTTGCACTATAACAGAGGTGGATTTGTTCTGGTTGTTTAGTCGTTTAGTCGTGTCTGACTCTTCGTGACCCCATGGACTCAGAGCACGCCAGGCACTCCTGTCTTCCACTGCCTCCCGCAGTTTGGTCAGACTCATGTTGGTAGCTTCGAGAACACTGTCCAACCATCTCATCCTCTGTCGTCCCCTTCTCCTTGTGCCCTCCATCTTTCCCAACATCAGGGTCTTTTCCAGGGAGTCTTCTCTTCTCATGAGGTGGCCAAAGTACTGGAGCCTCAACTTCAGGATCTGTCCTTCCAGTGAGCACTCAGGGCTGATTTCTTTAAGAATGGATAGGTTTGATCTTCTTGCAGTCCATGGGACTCTCAAGAGTCTCCTCCAGCACCATAATTCAAAAGCATCAATTCTTCGGCGATCAGCCTTCTTTATGGTCCAGCTCTCACTTCCATACATTACTACTGGGAAAACCATAGCTTTAACTATACGGACCTTTGTCGGCAAGGTGATGTCTCTGCTTTTTAAGATGCTGTCTAGGTTTGTCATTGCTTTCCTCCCAAGAAGCAGGCGTCTTCTAATTTCGTGACTGCTGTCACCATCTGCAGTGATCATGGAGCCCAAGAAAGTAAAATCTCTCACTGCCTCCATTTCTTCCCCTTCTATTTGCCAGGAGGTGATGGGACCAGTGGCCATGATCTTAGTTTTTTTTATGTTGAGCTTCAGACCATATTTTGCACTCTCCTCTTTCACCCTCATTAAGAGGTTCTTTAGGTGGATTTAGGGCAGCGCAACTGTTTCCACCACACTAGGTGCCAAGCTAAGCGGGGGACACCCCAGGGTGCTGCATCTATGACACAGCATGAGCGGAACAGAAGATGAGAAGCGGGGGCATGCCAAATTTTGGCTTCGTGCAGGGCGCTGCTGAAATTTGAAAAACCAAAGTCTGCCCCTGCACCATAGCACAAGAGTGCTCTTCCCTCCCCCCCCCCCGAACGGCAAATGGCAATAATAAGGTAACGTTGGGGAAGCGTCGCAGAACAATTGCCCAAATGGAATGGTGTGTAGACGGTTCAGTACAAATCCACCACTATTATTGTGTGCACAATGTCATTTTGTAGAATACACCCAGAAAAAAAATGGGCAACTGCTTGTGAGCTGAGGATTTATTTGCTTTTCACAAGTTTGGCACACTAACATCTCTGTATTCTGCTCTAATGTATCTGGAATGCATAAGCAAGATGTTACGGGATAATGCACATGGCTGTCCAATGTGTGTGTGTGTGTGTGTGTGTGTGTGTGTGTTTGTAGCTAAGACCATGAAGTCCAGGGTCCATAATTACCCAGCTGCAGCATGGCTGGCTGAGGCTGATGAGAAATGTTGTCTGAAGCATGTGAAGGGCACCAGGTTGGGGAGGCTGATTTAACATCTGCAAGGAGGTGCTTCCATATTATGGGCTCGCCCACATTTCTGCTTGTCCTGGTCCTAGGAAGCATGGGTCTGAGCAGTTTTCCACTTCCCCTGTGTTTTCTAGGCATGGGTCCAAGCTGTTTTCTGTTTGCCTCGCTGCTTCCCCAGGGAAAACCTGCTCTTTACTGCTGAATCGGAGCAAACATCAGTCCATGGAAAACCCGATAGACATTGGCTCCAATCCAGCGGTAAAGATCAGGTTTTCCTGGGGGGAAGTGGTGGGACTGGCAGAAGTCAAGATGAGCCCTAAGAACTGTAATACAAGCTGCCGCTCGTCTCCGGTCAGAGACTGGCAGTAATTTTGGTTTTGTCATCGTGCCAGGGAATAACCGTCAACCAGCTCAGCAGTGGGACTTCTGAGAATGATTAGAGGTTATAGTGGACAGCAAACTGAATCTGAGTCAACAGTGTGGCTTTAGAGAAGGGGTGAGACAACCTCGGGGAATGGGCTGGGAGTCTGTTAACTCTTTCTAGCCATGACAGCTAAATTGAACCTCTATGGTCAGAGACCATGTAGCTCTCTCTGTGTATGGGATGCTGGAGAGAAGCAAGAGATGATTGGCCATCACATTCAGGCGCTGCTTGAGAGATTCCAGAGGCGTCTGGTTGACAGGTTCCGTAGAGTGCTTGCCCATTCACTCCTTGCTTGGACACCTCCAGACAACCTGTCTTCCTGATTTGTTTGCAGGGAGATTAGACATTGCCGGCTATTCAATTAGCATTCACTACTCTGATTTGTTTGCAGAGAGCCTGCAGGGCCAGTTGCATCAAAGCAAGGGCCATCTCTTTCCCACCTCTTTCCTTATTGCAAAAAGACTGATCCTTTGAGGAAGTGGGCGTGTTGCGCAAACTATAAACTGTGGAGCCTAAACTTGCTGGCGTGTGACTGATTCCCACCCTGAAGTCTGCTAGTGTGCCTCTTGGCTGTTGACACTTTACTCCCACAAGATATAGGGCAGCTTCAAAAGAGGATGAGACAAATTCATGGGGGAGGAGGCACTCCTGTCTAAAACATCTGGAGGGCACTAGGTTGGCAAAGGCAGCCTTAACCCTCCTCGTCTGCCTTTTGAAAGAGTGACGCTTCTAACCGTGTGCAGTGACATTTCAGGTGCCTTAGCCTTTTGTCGCATCTCCACAGTTCAGAACAGTATCGCTGTTCTCTTTTTACGGATATAGCGTGCTGAAGCTCATTGTCACTTGCCTGTCCCTGCAGCCATGTGGTGTTCAGCAGTGTGGACAGAACACAAGAGGGATGAGCATGTTAAAAAATAAAATAAATGCCATGCCCTGTGAAGTGTGTGAAAAGAGCCTGCAATTCCTCACGTAGCTTGCAGTGGTACAGCAAGGAGTGTGTCTGTGAGGCTGGGAGCATCATGAGCAAAAAAGGAGAGCTTGCAGAATTAGGCCAAAGGACCATTTTGTCCAGCACCCTATCCTTACCAGGTGCCTATGGGAAGCCCAGAATCAGGCCCTGAGCGCAACAGACCTTTCCCTGCTTATGAGAGCCAGTGTGGTGTAGTGGTTAAGAGTGGTAGACTCATAATCTGGTGAACCGGGTTCGTGTCTCCGCTCCTCCACATGCAGCTGCTGGGTGACCTTGGGCTAGTCACACTTCTCTGAAGTCTCTCAGCCCACTCACCTCACAGAGTGTTTGTTGTGGGGGAGGAAGGGAAAGGAGAATGTTAGCTGCTTTGAGACTCCTTCGGGTAGTGATAAAACGGGATATCAAATCCAAACTCTTCTTCTTCTTCTATGATTCCCTGTTACACTTCAACCGCATGCTGCCTCCACCCTTGCCTAGTAGCCTTTGATAGCCTCATCCAACTCCATGAATTAAGGGCTGTCCCATGGAAGAGGGAGCAAGTTTGTTTTTTCCCATTCTGGAGGGTAGGACTCGAACCCATGGCTTCAAGTTACAAGAAAGGAGATTCCGACTAAACATCAGGGGAAACTTTCCGGCGGTAAGAGCTGTTTGACAGTGGAACAGCCTCCCTCGGGAGGTTGTGGATTCTTCTTCCATGGAGGTTTTTAAACAGAGGTTGGGGTGGCCATCTGTCATGGATGCTTGAGTTGAGCATTGCAAGGGACTGGACTAGATGATGCTTGGGAGCCCCTTCCAGCTGTACAATTCCATGTTTCTGTGAATTTGTCCAATCCACTTTTAAAGCCATCTAGGTCCAAGGCCATCACTTGCTCCCATGGGATTGAGTTACTTAGTTTAACTATGAACTGTGTGAAGAAGTCCCTTCTGCTGTTTGTCCCAAATGGATCCCCAACAATGAGCTCTGCAGGGAGCTGCCTTCTGGCACCAGGTCCGTTGGCAGACCAACTCTGTGTTACAAAGGAAAAGGTAAAGGGACCCCTGACCATTAGGTCCAGTCGCGGATGACTCTGGGGTTGCGGCGCTCATCTCGCTTTACTGGCCGAGGGAGCCAGCGTACAGCTTCTGGGTCATGTGGCCAGCATGACTAAGCCGCTTCTGGTGAACCAGAGCAGCGCACGAAATGCTGTTTACCTTCCCGCTGGAGCGGTACCTATTTATCTACTTGCACTTTGACGTGCTTTCGAACTGCTAGGTGGGCAGGAGCTGGGACCGAGCAACGGGAGCTCACCCGTCGCAGGGATTCGAACCGCCGACCTTCTCATCGGCAAGCCCTAGGCTCTGTGGTTTAACCCACAGCGCCACCTGCTGTCTCTGTGTTACAAAGATGCATGCAAATGTCACATGAAGGCTGGAGTACCTGGAGACAGACAGTCAGGTTGTGCATCCACAGCAGAGACCAGAGGAGGAATGACTGCTGGAAGAAGCACAGAGCGAAGAAACGCCAAGGTACATTTGCAGCAGCACAACCGGATGCCTTCTTCTGCCCCAGCTGCAACAAAACATGTCTCTCCCCTATGGGCCTCTACAGCCACAGCTGGCGCTGTGACCTTCCAGTTGTTTGGCTTCACCCCAAAAGGAGCACTCTTCCATCATCTCTTGAGACAGACGGATGCCAGTAACTGGATAACCCCACTGGATTTTAGTGTCCTCAGAGAGGGATGCAAAACTTTTCTCTGTCCACTTTCTCTGCATCTTCTTATATAGCCCTATCCCCGCCCCATCCTCTGATTTCCACTGAAACTTTGCTGCTCTCTGGAATGGCTTTCTCTTTTTTTCTAGGTGGCCCATATGCACTAAATGAGAGCTGGCATGGTTTAGTGGTTTACAGCAAGGGGGCGGCAAGGTTAATCTTGCCTGGGCCAGATCGGTCTCGCAGAGATCCCTCCGTGGGCCTGCGATTTTTGCGCGCCTGCGATTTTCGCCGCGTGCGCAGACGCGATTTTCAGCACCTGTGTAGACGCGATTTCCGGCACCGCAGAAGTGAGTTCCCATGCCGCACCCGTTTAGCGCAGCGTGTGGCCGGGCAACTTGGTTTGGGGGCAGCTCGTGGGCTTGTCAAACAACCTCTGCGGGCCGCTTCTGGCCCATGGGCCTTATGTTGCTGACCCCCGGTTTACAGCATTGGACTAGGGACTGGGAGTCCCGGGTTCAGATCCCCCCTCTGTCATTAAGCTCACTGGGTGACTTTAGGCCAGTCCCCCCTTCCCTCAGCCAAACCTAATTTACAAGGTTGTGAGGATGGAATCGGGAGAGGAGACCCATCTGTGCCATGCTGAGTTTTTAAACAACAGTAAAATAACAAGAGAAGACCCTCGCAGGATCTGGCCACTTAATCCTGCTCTTCCCCACCCCAGCAGCCCCTCAGGGGTGGACTTTGGTACTTTGCCGCCCTGAGTGAGGACAACATTTGGGACTGCCAAATATTTCTTATTTTCACAATAAATATTATTATTATTTTGCTCAGAACCCTGTGGGGGGGGGAACCACCTGCACCACCCTAAATCTAGCGCTGAACCCATCACCTTCCCTTCTGGTCTGCACGCTGACAAGTGTGATCTAACAAACCCGCAGCTGCCTGTTTTATGATGGTGTTGATGGGGGGTGGGGGAGAGACAAGTGGGGGGTGCCTCTAAGCCTTTAATCGATGCTCTTTGACGTGACATCATTCAGACTGACTTGCCACTCGGAGGCCTGTCTAATTATCTGACTTCGCACGATGCATAATGGATTTAAACGGCTTCAGCCCACCCCCCTCCCAAAGGCCATTTTCCCTTTCCTTGTTTTAAATAAAGGATTATAGACTAATATCGCCAAATTACTTTTTAGGAAAATTCTACTCCGTATCAATTAGGTTTAGATCTGTGGGTTTTTATCTCTCCCTCCACCACCTTTTCTCTGTCTCTTTCTCTCTCTTTTTTTTTAATAGAAGAAGGGGGGGAGGAATCCTAGATAATGATTAATGAATTTAGTTACAACGGGGGCTTGCTTTTCTTCTTCCCGGCACTCAGAAATGGGTGGTTGTAATTGGAACAACTTAAGAGCCGTGGCTGGCTGGGGAAAGGGGCTGGGGGGAGAGAGACGGTTGGATTGGTTTGGATTATTTATATCGCTCTGAAGAAGGTTAATAATGAGGGTCCTTAACTGGCCACTCACTGTGAGGCTCATCTCCAGGCAGTGGCTGGAATACGAAACACATTTTTTTTTTCAACAGGTCCATTCTGGAATGCAATGTTTAAAATGGCACTTGGGGTAAAGTGAGAAGTGCTTGTGGGAAAATAAAATTTAAAAACCCACACATTCAAAGCCTGCGATTGTCTGCTTTGTGGCAAACGGAGGGTTCTGAGGCAGCTTGCACTTTGGAAGAGAGGGTTATTCATTCAGATTAAGATCAGGGCCGTCTTTAGCAGATGCGGTGCAAATGTCTGCCCAGTGCCCCCAAATTGCCACGGATAGTGTTGGGGCGGCCGTAGCTGCACACTGCCAGCCATCGGGGGGTGGGGGGCGCAACTCTCCCCAATGCCACTGCAGGAGAGCAGTCCCCGCAGAGGCCTGAGAGTGAAGTTGCGCCCCTCCCAAGCCTCCTCGGGAGGAGAGCGGTCCCCTGGGAGGCTTGGGAGGGAAGCTGCACGTCCGCCAGCCTTACGGTTGGCGGGGCGCAGCTGGCGGGTGTGCAGGGAAAGGGGAGGCCGCCAGCAAAGCTGCGCAGCTCCCCCACTTGCTGGGGCGCCCCTGAGAGGCCAGCGCCCTGGCGCAATGCACCACCAAGCCCTATGGGAAAGACGGCTCTGATCCAGTTCTGGGCACCACAGTTCAAGAAGGATACTGACAAGCTGGAACGTGTCCAGAAGAGGGCAACCAAAATGGTCAAAGGCCTGGAAACGATGCCTTATGAGGAACGGCTTAGGGAGCTGGGTATGTTTAGCCTGGAGAAGAGAAGGTTAAGGGGTGATATGATAGCCATGTTCAAATATATAAAAGGATGTCATATAGAGGAGGGAGAAAGGTTGTTTTCTGCTGCTCCAGAGAAGCGGACACGGGGCAATGGATTCAAACTACAAGAAAGAAGATTCCACCTAAACATTAGGAAGAACTTCCTGACAGTGAGAGCTGTTCGACAGTGGAATTTGCTGCCAAGGAGTGTGGTGGAGTCTCCTTCTTTGGAGGTCTTTAAGCAGAGGCTTGACAGCCATCTGTCAGGAATGCTTTGATGGTGTTTCCTGCTTGGCAGGGGGTTGGACTGGATGGCCCTTGGGGTCTCTTCCAACTCTAGGATTCTATGATTCTATGATTATTCATACAATAACATTTCTGGATCAGGCCAATGGCCCATCTAGTCCAGCATCCTGTTCTCACAGGGGCCAACCAGATGCCTGTTATGGGAAACCTGCAAGCAGGACCTGAGCACAAGAGCAACTCTCTCCTCCTGTGGTTTCCAGCAACTGGCTTTCAGAAGCATTGCTGCCTCCGACTGTGAAGGCAGAGCAGAGCCATTGTGGCTAATATCTACCTATAGACCTCTCCTCTTCCACAAATTAGTCCCATCCTCTTTTAATGCCACCTATGGTGCTTTTGAATTATGGTGCTGGAGGAGACACTTGAGAGTCCCATGGACTGCAAAAAGATCAAACTTATCCATCCTTAAAGAAATCAGCCCTGAGTGCTCACTGGAAGGACAGATCCTGAAGTTGAGGCTCCAGTACTTTGGCCACCTCATGAGAAGAGAAGACTCCCTGGAAAAGACCCTGATGTTGGGAAAGATGGAGGGCACAAGGAGAAGGGGACGACAGAGGATGAGATGGTTGGACAGTGTTCTCGAAAGCTACTAACATGAGTCTGACCAAACTGCGGGAGGCAGTGGAGGATAGGGGTGCCTGGCGTGCTTGGTCATAGCTGTCAAGTTTCGGATTTGAAAATAAGGGATCAGCAGTCTCACCTATCCCGGGACAGTCACATGTCAGTGGTGGGCGGAGCCAGAAGCAAAAGTGGGCGGAGCAGCAATGTAAACTCCAAGCGGGCTCGGGCTCGGAGCGGAGCAAAGAGGAGGGCAGCCATGTGCTCCGCGCGATGGAGCCCCATCGTCTTCTTGTCTGATCCCATCAAAACAGGACAGGAAGCAGCAGCTGCTCAAAGGCAGCCAGGCTCCGCCCACCAGCTAACCCTATTGGCTGGCTGAGGGACTCGGCGGCAACGGATAGGGGCTGATGCAGGGGAGGAATACACCCCCCTGTAAGCACGGGAAACGGCTCCCACTTGCTTTGAGGGCTGAGGCTTTTCTCTCCAAGTAGGCGAGGTCTTCCCACCCAGTCCCTGGCCAGCAGGGGAGGAGCTGCTTCCATTAAAAACGGGAAATTTAAGGGAAATAAAAAATAAGGGAGAGCAGCGGGAAACTGCTTGAAATAAGGGAGAATCCCGGGGGAAACGGGATAGGGGTGCCTGGCATGCTCTGGTCCATGGGGTCACAAAGAGTCGGACACGACTAAACAACTGAAGAACATGTTGGTGGCCATCCCTGCCTCCTGAGGGAGGGCGTTCCACCGTTTAACTGTGTACTTCTTCTGTGCAGTAGTAGGCATTTGGTGTATAATGGAAAGGGCTCCTTTGGTGATACTACTGTGCTGCTGATTGTACGCATTGTTGTACTTAATGCATACCAAGAATGTAAGAAAAGCCTGCTGGATGAGGCCAATGGCTCATCTCATCCAGCCTCCGGTTCTCCCAGTGGCCAGCCAGATGCCCATTATGGGAAACCAGCAAGCAGGATCCGAGCACAAGAGCGATTCTCGCCACCTGCGATTTACAGAAACTGGCATTCAGAAGCATTGCTGCCTCCAGCTGTGGCTGTCCACTGTGAGATCTGGATGCTTCACTAGATTGGCCACTGGCCTGATCCAGCAGGCCCTTCTTATGTTCTTATATATAGCTGTACTGCAGCACGGCAGGTCAATTGTGGAATCCTAGGATTGTAAAGCTGCAAGCTACACCCAAGGGTCAGTCTAGTAGTCCAACCCCTCATAATGCAAAAAAAAAATGAGCTTGCTCCATCTTCTGCATGACAGTCCTTCAGATATTTGAACATGGCTGTCATATCCCCCTCCCTCTTAGTCTCCTCTTTTCCAGGCTAAACATACCCAATTCCCTCAACTGTTCCTCATCAGGCTTGGTTTCCAGGCCCTTCATCACGGGTCCGGTCAAGGGTCAGGAAACCAAGACATATGAGGAACAGTTGAAGGAGCTGGGTATGTTTAGCCTGGAAAAGAGGAGACTGAGAGGGGATATATATGTAAAAAAGGTAAAGGGCCCCTGTTAAGTCCACTTGCAAACGATTCTGGGGTTGCAGCGCTCATCTCAACTTTTTCAGCAGGGGGCTGGTCCACTGACCTTGACCTTGGGGAGCCAGACTATTTGGGGGGGGGGGAATGAATGAATTCCTATGCCCCACAAATAACCCAGAGATGCATTTTAAATAAAAGGACACATTCTACTCATGTAAAAACACGCTGATTCCCAGACCGTCCGTGGGCCGGATTTAGAAGGCGATTGGGCTGGATCCGGCCCTGGAGCCTTAGTTTGGGGACCCATGTCCTAGGCTCAGTGGTTTAGACCACAGCGCCACCTACGTCCAGGGGGATATAATAGCCATTTTCAAATTTTGTTGTGAACTGCCCTGTGATCTATTGAGGAAAAGCAATAATAATAATAATAATAAATAATAATAATAATAATAATAATAAAGAGCTGCCACATGGAAGATGGCGCAAGCTTGTTTTCTCCTGCTCTCGGGGTTAAAACCCGAACCAATGGATTCAACTTACAAGAAAGGAGATTCCGACTGTCTGATGGCAAGAGCAGTTTGACGGTGGAAGAGACGCCCTCAGAAAAGGTTTTTAAGCAGAGCTTGGATGGCCATCTGTCTTGGAAGCTTCAGCTGAGATTCCTGCATTGCAGGGGGTTGGACTAGATGGCCCTTGGGGGTCCCTTCCAGCTCTGACCGAGGCAGAATAGAGAGTAGCTTATACTTCCCTTGCAGCAGTTCAGTTTTAAATTCAGGAGCATTGCACCAACAAAGATGAAATAAGCCAGTTAAGGCCACAGTGGCTAAGCCAACAAGCAGCAGTGGTCACCGCGCTGCAATTTTTTAAAAGAACCAGCTTCTTTTGACCCCACTATTTATTCCCCTTTCCCCTTATCCCCTTATATTACTGTATTACACCTTCAGCCTTTATGTTAATTGTTATAATTAAGCTCCTTAGCCTCTCCCACCACAACCACCTTCCTTAATATGGAGATAGCAATTAGCTGCAAGGGTCTTCTCTGTGGGATTCTGCTTGATCATCAGCTTTGGAGAATTAAATACTTTTTAAAAAGGTTTCTTTTTGTTTGTTTTTGAGAGAGGGGGAGGGAATGCTTTTGATTCCTTATTGTTCATGGAGATGAAGCAGCCTTCATCATCCCTCACAATCTACTGATGCCCTGTCAGCTTGCTGGGGGTGGGAGTGGCAGTATCATTTTGGACTGAAATGCAAACCGTGGGATCAAACACATAGTAAAATAGGGATCAGCATCCCTTTCTGGTGAGTTACAGGTACCAGTAGTAGCCGACAAAGGTCTGTATAGTTAAAGCTATGGTTTTCCCAGTAGTAATGTACGGAAGTGAGAGCTGGACCATAAGAAGGCTGATCACCGAAGAATTGATGCTTTTGAATTATGGTGCTGGAGGAGACTCTTGAGAGTCCCATGGACTGCAAGAAGATCAAACTTATCCCATCCTTAAAGAAATCAGCCCTGAGTGCTCACTGGAAGGACAGATCCTGAAGTTGAGGCTCCAGTACTTTGGCCACCTCATGAGAAGAGAAGACTCCCTGGAAAAGACCCTGATGTTGGGAAAGATGGAGGGCACAAGGAGAAGGGGACGACAGAGGATGAGATGGTTGGACAGTGTTCTCGAAGCTACTAACATGAGTTTGGCCAAACTGCGAGAGGCAGTGAAGGATAGGCGTGCCTGGCGTGCTCTGGTCCATGGGGTCACAAGAGTCGGACACGACTGAACGACTGAACAACAACAACAAGAAGCTGTGTTGGTCTGCCATAGTCAAAACAAAATAAAAAAAAAATTCCTTCCAGTAGCACCTTAGAGACCAACTAAGTTTGTTCTTGGTATGAGCATGCACATGAAAGCTCATACCAAGAACAAATTTAGTTGGTCTCTAAGGTGCTACTGGAAGGAATTTTTTTTTTTTTTGTCCTTTCTGGTGAGCTGATGGGAGATGAAATCTTCTTCTGATGCAAGCTGGGCACCTGAAAGAGAGGAGGTTTGTTCCCTGCAATGAAAACAGAATTGGGGGGGGGGAGGAGAGGAAGGGACCTGCTAGATCCGTAATGTGTCTGAGACCGAACTGAGAGACCACGTGCAGATTTTCCCTAGGGGTTCCTTTTGTGATTTCTCCCCTTCCCAACTTTCTTGTTGGAAGATTCAGGATGAATAAAATAAAGCCCTTCTTCATGCGGCACTCAGTTAAACTGTGGAACTCACCTCCACAGGAGGCAGGGATGGTCTCCAACATGAAAAGATTGGCCAAATTCATGGAGGGATGGCTATTGATGGCTACTAGCTAGCATGACTTCTTTATGGTAGGACCATAAAGAAGGCTGATCGCCGAAGATTTCTATGCATTTTGCGAAATATAAGCCGTTCCCCGAAAATAAGCCATACCCCGAAAATAAGCCATAGTGACGCGGCACCTCCCATTAAAACAGCCTGGAGAGGCGTGGCTATGCAGCGTACCGATGCGACGGTTAAAATAAGACATCCCCTGAAAATAAGCCATACTGTGTTTTGTTGAGGGGAAAAATATATATAAGACGGTGTCTTATTTTAGGAGAAACACAGTAGCTAGCATGACTTCTTTACGGTAGGACCATAAAGAAGGCTGATCGCCAAATAATTCATGCTTTTGAATTCTGGTGCTGGAGGAGACTCTTGCGAGTCCCATGGACTGCAAGATGATCAAACCTATCCATTCTGAAGGAAATCAGCCCTGAGTGCTCACTGGAAGGACAGATCCTGAAGCTGAGGCTCCAATACTTTGGCCACCTCATGAGAAGAGAAGACTCCCTGGAAAAGACCCTGATGTTGGGAAAGATGGAGGGCACAAGGAGAAGGGGACGACAGAGGACGAGATGGTTGGACAGTGTTCTCGAAGCTACCAACATGAGTCTGACCAAACTGCGGGAGGCAGTGGAAGACAGGAGTGCCTGGCGTGCTCTGGTCCATGGGGTCACAAAGATTTGGACACGACTAAACAACTAAACAACAACAACAACAGCTAGCATGACTAAGCTCTGCCTCCACAACTGGAAACCTGTGCTGGAAACCACAGGAGGAGAGAGGGCTCTTGAGCTTAGACCTTCTTGAGGGTCTACCACAGGCACCTGGAGGGCACCAGGTTGGTGAAGGCTGGTCTAGAGTCCAGATATTTTCCCTTGCAGGCTATCTGATCCTGTAAAATGTTGGCGAGTCAGTGCGGTGCAACAGTTAGGGGATGGGAATATGACCTGGGAGAGACCAGGGTTTGAATCCCCACTGGGCCATAAAGTTTCTCTGGGTGGTGCTGGCCAGTCACAGTCTCACAGTCTAACCTACCTCACAGGGTTGTTGTGAAGGTGAAAGGGAGGGCAAGCCCATGTGTGCCACCTTAAGCTTCTCTCTTGCTAAATGCAAGATGGTTCTTTTAAAATTAGATTCAGAAGCAATACCAAACGCAAGTGGGTGAGAAGATTACAGATTTTATTCTGAACAGCACGTAAAATATACATTACCAAGCAGCACTTCAATCTGCCACTGAGAAGCCCTGAAGAAGTGGCAAAGTGACCCCCAGGTAGCCTTCGATGCTCAGCACTGCGGCCAACAGCCTGTGCCGGACATCTGGCTGCAGTGCCCCCAAACTAGATATTTTATAGATCTGTGTCATTAGGGCCAGTACAGGTCCAGCTACGAGCGGCCATACATCAATGGCTTTTACTGACCAATGCTATTTACCAACAGACCACACATCAAAGACCTTTTTACAAGGGATTTAGAAAGTAATAAAACATAGATCCAGGAAGAGTTAGGTAGATAACCAGAGGCAGGAAGAGCTGACCATGTCAGATCACTATCTCCTCAAAATTCTTCCGCATTATCCATACAGCTTCCTGGAGGAAAAGATGGGATAAAAATGTCGTAAAACATAAATACATAGCAGGAATTGAACCTGGGACCTTTTGCCTGGAAAGTGTGGTCTCGGGTGCTGTGTCTGTGTCCCTATTCTGCAGGCACACACACCATGCAAACCTATCCCATTTTTAAGGAGAGCCAGTGTGGTGTAGTGGTTAAGAGCGGTAGACTCATAATCTGGTGAACTGGGTTCGCGTCTCCGCTCCTCCACATGCAGCTGCTGGGTGACCTTGGGCTAGTCACACTTCTCTGAAGTCTCTCAGCCCCACTCACCTCACAGAGTGTTTGTTGTGGGGGAGGAAGGGAAAGGAGAATGTTAGCCGCTTTGAGACTCCTTCAGGTAGTGATAAAGCGGGATATCAAATCCAAACTCTTCTTCTTCTTCTTTAAGACTCTTTCCACCCCCAGCTGTATCACTGGGTCCACTTAATCTGCAAGAACCTAACTTGCGCTGGCTTCTGAAAGCAGCTGTGTTGACAAAGGGACCATTTCCCTTTTTTTAATTAAAAAAGTCCACTCTTAAGAATGTTTCATCTCATAGCAGACATTGTTGTCCTTCTGAATAGCCATGACATGAGCTGACTCAACAACATTTATTGCGAGTCGATGACCCGCCACCCGCGTGGAGTAAATAAAACACACGGACACATAATTTTAGGTTAATGGACTAAATAAGGCCACAGTGATCTTAGGACAGCATTCTCCAACCTGATGCCCTCCAGATTTTTGAACCAACAACTCCTGTCTGCAAGTGACCAAATCTAGGGCTGCCATACGTCCAGATTTTCCCTGTACATTACCAGGATTTCAGAGGCAGAATTGACGTCCAGGGGGGATTTTCTGGAAGGAAGCATTTTGTCCTGGATCAATAATTTAAAAAAAAAGCTGGACAACTTTCAGATTTTCCTTTTAAAAAAAAGAAAGAAAAGTACCCGAAAATCACAACAGTCTGGAAGTGCCCTAGATAGGAGAGGCTGCCTGTTGGTTAGGAAGATGTGCTCTGTGCATGATTCCAGGCACTTTATTAATATTTCACATGCTGCAGGGCATAGCTTGGGCATTGAAAGGTCACACTAAGCTGCAGGTTACGGCAGCTGCTAAATTTAGCAGCTTGAGCCAAACTCTGTATTAAATCTTAAGAGTTGGTTCCCCCACCCCCTACAACCTAGCTGCTGAAGCCAGAGAAGCCGGCCACTGGGTTTCCAGACCACCACATGGCAGTAATTGGGACATAATGACGCTGGAAATGTGACTATTAAAATCACATTATTTGCTGACAAGACGTGCCCTGTTCACTTGTCAACACTTGCTCGGCCCTTTCGTGACTCGCAGCAGGAGAGACTTGAAACCATCTCAGGAAAAGGGGGGGGGAATGACTGAAAGTTGGCTTATTAAAGCGGGGAGGGAGAAGTCAAAGGGGTTATTATGGGCCGCTTGCAAGGCGTCCCTTTTGTGCTTGGGGAGAAACCACCTTTCACTTGCTGCACAAATCTCTTGCTAAAAGCCATTCCAAAGCCGGAAGAAAAGGCTGGAGTCGTGTGTGAGAAAGAGCTGGAGAGGGAGAGGGAGGGGAGAAATGTTTGGCAGAGTTTTCACAGAATACTCTGCAGTTAGGTTCAGTCGCGGACGACTCTGGGTTTGCGGCGTTCATCTTGCTTTATTGGCCAAGGGAGCAGGCGTACAGCTTCCAAGTCATGTGGCCAGCATGACTAAGCTGCTTCTGGCGAAACCAGAGCAGTGCACGGAAATGCCATTTACCTTCCCGCCGGAGCGGTACCTATTTATCTACTTGCACTTCGTGCTTTCGAACTGCTAGGTTGGCAGGAGTTGGGACTGAGCCGAGCAACAGGAGCTCACCTGTCGCAGGGATTCGAACCGCTGACCTTCTGATCGGCAAGCCCTAGGCTCTGTGGTTTAACCCACAGCGCCACCTGCGCCTGCAGTTAGCACATGCCATTATACGGCTCTGCAGATCAGAGCCCAGTGTCATAGTTTCCCTTAAGGCCATGCCTCTTCTTTTTCAGTTTGTCCCAGGTCTGGGTTTTCCAGGCCATGTTTTCCTGTTCGTTCCTCCTATAATCAATAGGACAGCACTTTTCATGCTGTCTCCACCTCCACCAGGCCAGTCCTGCCCACTCAGGACAGGGAGCCAAAGAATCAGAAAACTGGATAATCAGAAAACTGGATGAACAGACAATCGTTTGACATATATACAAAAGGAGCTGGGACCTTTCCAATGCGTATTATTAAAGGCAGAAAATAAAGCTGTGATTGGAGCCATCACAACCAATCAAAACAAATGAGTGGGACACACACACACACACACACACACACATTTAGCTCATATACCTATCCATTCTTAAAGAAATCAGCCCTGAGTGCTCACTGGAAGGACAGATCCTGAAGTTGAGGCTCCAGTACTTTGGCCACCTCATGAGAAGAGAAGACTCCCTGGAAAAGACCCTGATGTTGGGAAAGATGGAGGGCACAAGGAGAAGGGGACGACAGAGGATGAGATGGTTGGACAGTGTTCTCGAAGCTACCAACATGAGTCTGACCAAACTGCGGGAGGCAGTGGAGGATAGGGTGCCTGGCGTGCTCTGGTCCATGGGGTCACGAAGAGTCGGACACGACTGAACGACTGAACAACAGCAACAACAATCGTTGAATTTGTAATTTTTATACGAGTCCCAAACAGAGGAAAGCAAAATAAGCACACAGAGAAAACCGGAAGTGCACTGCTTGGAGCTGGAGAGTCAACTGGAAAAATTATTATGCAGGGGTAGGTAAGCAAAGGAAGAAAAGAGGTTTGAGTGGACCATCCACAACACAGTTCCTGGGAAAGCAAATCCTGTTCAGGAGCTATTTTAGGACTGGTTCAGAAGGGGGACAAATTTTCCTTTTGGCTTTCTATGGATTGGAACTTGTTCAATTGAAATGCAATTAAGCACCAACCCAGCAAGCGGTAAATTTTGCAGACCCCACCTGGAGGCCACCAAGCCATGTAATACTTAAATGTCCAATAAATTTTAGTTAATTTTAATCCGGGAAGTATTGTTAAAAGACAAAAATTAAGAAGGATATTGACAAGCTGGAAGGTGTGCAGAGGAGGGCGACCAAGATGGATCAAGGGTCTGGAAACCAAGCGTGATGAGGAACAGTTGAGGGAGTTGGGGATGTTTAGCCTGGAGAAGAGGAGGCTGGGAGGAGATAATGATAGCCATCTTCAAATTTCTAAAGGGTTGTCACATGGAATATGCAGCAAGCTTGTTTTCTGCTGATCTGAAGGAGAGGACCAAAACCACTGGCTTCAAGTTACAAGAAAGGAGATTCCGACTAGAATCATAGAATCATAGAATCCTAGAGTTGGAAGAGACCACAAGGGCCATCCAGTCCAACCCCCTGCCAAGCAGGAAACACCATCAAAGCATTCCTGACAGAT
This sequence comes from Lacerta viridis, assembly GCA_900245905.1. Classification (NCBI taxonomy): domain Eukaryota; kingdom Metazoa; phylum Chordata; class Lepidosauria; order Squamata; family Lacertidae; genus Lacerta; species Lacerta viridis. Next base: position 502,431 of record OFHU01002896.1, read on the forward strand.
GGCTGTCAAGCCTCTGCTTAAAGACCTCCAAAGAAGGAGACTCCACCACACTCCTTGGCAGCAAATTCCACTGCCAACAGCTCTCACTGTCAGGAAGTTCTTCCTAATGTTTAGGTGGAATCTTCTTTCTTGTAGTTTGAATCCATTGCCCCGTGTCCGCTTCTCTGGAGCAGCAGAAAACAACCTTTCTCCCTCCTCTAGATGACATCCTTTGATATATTTGAACATGGCTATCATATCACCCCTTAACCTTCTCTTCTCCAGGCTAAACATACCCAGCTCCCTAAGCCGTTCCTCATAAGGCATCGTTTCCAGGCCTTTGGACCATTTTGGTTGCCCTCCTCTGGACACGTTCCAGCTTGTCAGTATCCTTCTTGAACTGTGGTGCCCAGAACTGGACACAGTATTCCAGGTGAGGTCTGACCAGAGCAGAATACAGTGGTACTATTACTTCCCTTGATCTAGATGCTATACTCCTATTGATGCAGCCCAGAATTGCATTGGCTTTTTTAGCTGCTGCATCACACTGTTGACTCATGTCAAGTTTACTCCTAGATCCTTTTCACATGTACTGCTCTCAAGCCAGGTGTCACCCATCCTGTATTTGTGCCTTTCATTAAAACTAAACATCAGGAAGAACTTTCTGACGGCAAGAGCTGTTTGACAGTGGAACGGACTCCTTCAAGAGGTGGTGGACTCAGGGGCGTAGGAAGGGGGCGGGGTGTCATCCCTGATAACCCCCCCCCCGGGCTGATCATGCATCGCCCCCCTGGATGCCATTCGCTCCCTTGGGCGGATCACCGCGCCGGCCCCTGGCTCCAGGTGATCCCCTTGCAGACCAGAACACCCGCCTGGGATGGAGGGAGGCTGCCCCCTCCCCAAGTCATTACCTCTGTTGCTCCCTCAACGTAACCTGCGCCTTGAAAAGCAGCTGTTGAGTTTGGCATCTTCCTTGGTGGCGACGGGCATGCCCTTGGCGCCTCTCGTCCAGCTGCTTCCTAGAGCATTGCGCCGCTGCAGCGTTCTGGACATATTTGAATGCCCGGGAAACTGTCCAAAGCCCATTAAATCCTCCATCTCCCCCCCTTTTTTCTCTGAATATTTGAATTCTGGGATTAACAGTGTCTGTCACATGTCAGTGTCCTTGGTAATGTAGCCGTCCGGCTGACAGCTCAAGAGCAGGGCTTCCAGGCTGCCTCGGCTGCTCTTGACGCCGCAGCAGTTTTGAACCTGCCTTGCTGGTCTTTTTTTGGGCCCTGACTCTAGGGGGGTGCCTTCCCTTCCTCTCTGCCTTTTGCTGCCTCCCCTTTCCACTCCACGTTCCCCAGCTGCTGAGGGGCTCTTCTGTTGCTGAGATGTATCAGCTGGGTGAGATGTCATCAGTTAGGTGAGATGTCATGCAAGAACATCCGCTGTGGACCATTTTTCTATCGGATGTCACAATGGAAAGTAGTTGATTGTCAGGAAAGAGAAAAGGGCCTAGCAATACAGTGAAAGGCAGTGTGGTGTAATGGTTAGAGTGTTGGACTAGGAGCTGGGAGATCAGGGTTCAAATCACTGGGTGTGACCTTGAGGGCCAATCACAGCCCTTCAGCCTAACCAACCTCATAGGGTTGTTTTGCAGCTTAAATGGGAAGAGAACCACATGCCCCCCCTTGAGCTTGTTGGAGGGAAAAAAGGTGGGATATAAATTCCATCAATAACACAAGTCTTTTTAAGCATTCCTGACATAGATTCTGCTTCCATCGCCCTTTGCCAACCTGGTCCCCTCCAGATGATTCCAACTACCACTCCCATCAGTCTGACGGGTGTGTATTGTGGTCCAAAACATCTTCAAATATCTCAAAAGCTGTCACGTGGAAGAGGGAGCAAGGTTATTTGCTCCTGCTCTGGAGGTAGGACTTGAACCAAGGGCTTCAAGTAGCGAAAAAGGAGATTAAACATCAGGAAGAACCTTCTGACAGTAAGAGCTGTTCAACAGTGGAACAGTGTCTCCCTCAGGAGGTTGTGGACTCTCCTTCCTTGGAGGTTTTAAAGCAGAGGTTGGATGGCCATCTGTCATGGGTGCTTTAGCTGAGATTCCGGCATTGCAGGGGGTTGGACTGGACAACCCTTGGGGTTCCCTTCCAGCGCTACAGTTCTGTGATCCTCGACAGTGATGTGGAGTGGGTAGAGCTCTGTTGGAGTAGAGTGTGCCAAAGTACCTGTTCCGAAACTCCACCTTAAATGTGCTTCGGGATCTCATAGGATCCAATGTAAAATAGGAGTGGAAATGGACCAAGAGGAGTTCAAAAGGATTTTGTTTGAAAGGTAATATAGGTGATCTGGGGGTCTTCCGGTGCCTCTTCTCTGTCTCCTGTGAAAGGTGCAAAATATGTTCATCCATAGGAGGATGGTGAGAGAGAACAGGCATTTTTTTTTTACCATGTCAATCAATAGATCGTAAACTCGTACAGTAGAACCTTGGTTCTCAAAATTAATCTGTTCTGGAAGTCCATTCCAAAACCAAAGCGTTCAAAAACCAGGGCGTGCTTTCCCATAGAAAGTAATGCAAAATGGATTAATCCATTCCAGACTTTTAAAAAAAACCCCTAAAACAGCAGTTTAACATGAATTTTATTATCTAATGTGACCACTGATCCATAAAATTAAAGAAAAAATCAATGTACTGTACTATAAAATAAATAAGACAGTATTGTAGATGATAAAAATTAAAATTAATTTTTTTTTACCTGCACTGATGATAGTCATTGTTTGGATGGGGGGCTTTTATCCATTTCCGCAGTCACACAATCAATCAATCAATCAGTAGCTGAACTGGGTTCCACACAGGTCACAAAAACAAATTAACCGAAAAAGCCTCAAAAACAAAAACACAAAATAAATAGCGAAAACAAAAGCGCCAAACTTAATCTGTTCTGGAAGTCCATTTGACTTCCGAAATGTTTGAAAACCAAGGCACAGCTTCTGATTGGTGCAGGTGCCCTAGAAACAAAAGCTGACAGCCACATTGGACGTTCAGCTTCCAAAAAACGTTCAAAAACCAGAACACTTACTTCCGGGTTTTTGGCATTTGAGAACCAAGGCACCTCTGTTTGCTTGAAGAAGACACATTCTTAAAGGGGGAGAAAATTATGGATTTTGTGTCCTTCCTTATTGAGGGGTCAGTTATCTCTGAAGCCAGGATCTCAGCTTTTAGGTTCCCAGAGTCATAAGTGACTCGAAGTTACAGGGGGGGACTGTTTCCCACAATGCAGTGCAACACTTCCGCTCTCATGAACCAGAGAAAAAAGTCAGGTCACTACACCATGCTGACGACAGGGGGAAACCAGTACTTTAAAATGTAGCAGCAGCAGCAGCAGCAACAGCTGTTATACTAGGAACATGGCCTCCTCTGTGGTGGCACCCTTGCGGGTGAAATGCTCTCCTGCAGAGAGGCCTGTCTGACACCTTACTTGGATGCTACTTGGGTGCCACGTGAAGATCTTTTTAGTCCATTACTCCTTTTAATCTAAGCAGTTTTGTCGACATGAGATATTTACAGGTTTTTTGAAGGTTCTTTTAATCTATACTAGTGTTTTCATTGTTCCTGGGACACCCTGAGAATGTATTTGAAGGGTGAGATAAAAATCAATGTATTTAATTAGTTGTATGGGAGGAGATGATTGGTACAACAATGGCAGATAGCTTTCCTTCAAGCCTTCCTCCTCTAGTTCTTGTTACAGTTCTAGTTCCTAACAGACTAAAAAAACAAACAAGAAAAAACTAGTAGCAAATTAAGCCTCTCTGTTTATCACCTTGTTTCTTTGATCCTTTTGGATACGCAGATTACGATATGCATCTCTACAGATTAAAATTTGCAACTCAAGTGTGTGCCTGCTTTCTTGGAATAAAGTATCACTTACTCTCTGGTAGGGCTGCAGATCTGTGCTTATGCCATAAAAAGGTAAAGGGACCCCTGACCATTAGGTCCAGTTGTGTCTGACTCTGGGGTTGCGGCGCTCATCTCGCTTTACTTGGCCGAGGGAGCCGGCGTACAGCTTCCGGGTCATGTGGCCAGCATGACTAAGCCGCTTCTGGCGAACCAGAGCAGCACACAGAAACGCCGTTTACCTTCCCGCCGGAGCGGTACCTATTTATCTACTTGCACTTTGACATGCTTTCAAACTGCTAGGTGGGCAGGAGCAGGGACCAGCAACGGGAGCTCACCCCATCGCGGGGATTCGAACCGCCGACCTTCTGATCGGCAAGCCCTAGACTCTGTGGTTTAACCCACAGCGCCACCCGCTTCCCTGCTTATGCCATACTGGAGTCAAATAAAAATGTGTTGGTCAGCCAAAACCGAACTTTAGTCGTGTGTGAGATGAATCCCACATGTAGATTGTTGTGTGCGACAACCCTCCATGTGTGTAAAATTGCTGCATAAACACGCAGCAATTTATATGCATAATTGCTACTTAATTTCCCTCGAGGATATCTCTGGCGGAGGGGATTTGTCATGCTCAGGATCTGCCTGCTTATTTAAAGGTACTTATACCCCGCCTTTTACGGTATAAGCCTCACAAGGCAGCTTATAACAAGTAATAAATACAATGTTTATCGAATGCTCAAAACAAATGCATGAATTGAAAACTAAAATAAGGAAGTAGCATAAAGCCACCAGTAAACCCCTTGCGACGTTTTAAAGAAAGTTTTTAAAATGCGCATGCCGCACAACTTGCACGAGCGGCATGTGTGTGACATGTCAGCAGGTTGCATGACGCCGGCCTCCTCAATCGTGGTGACAAGCTGGCGTGCCTGGACTGTGGAGATCAATAGGGGAGAGACATGTTTTGTTGCAACTGGGGCAGATGAAGGCGTCCAGTTTTGCTGATGCAGATTCACCTCGGCGTTTCCTTTCTCTGTGGTCATTCCCAGCGGTCATCCCTCCTCTGGTCACTGCTATGGATGCACAACCTGCCTGTCTCCAGGCACTGCGGTCTTCTGGTGTTCTTAAGTTACATTAAAAGCTGGGGGGGACGGACGGACGGACGACGGGACATAGGATCCTTGTCACGAACAGATGGTCAGGTCATCTGATTGCTTCCAAAGATCCCCCTTTTGTCCAGTGATAGACAGACCACGTTCCCAGTCCCTGGGGGGGGGTGCTATTTGCCCACCCCCTGGTGCACCCCACCCCCACAACAAGCCCCACTGAAGGCTGTTTCAGACTCCATTTAAACCTTCCATTGAGCGAGTCAGGCTTACCACACTGACTAAGGAGCCTTGACTTATGGTGGCAGGTGAGAAAATGATCCCGGCTGACTCTTGCCGGAGGCATCTAGGGACCCTCTTGCGCAGAAGGCCATTTGGTGCCTTGGAGCAGTGGGGCTGACAAGCTCAGCCTTCCGCCTCCCCTCCTGCAGCCCTCTTTAGAGCTGATGTATGGGGCGAAAGCGCTGGAATAAGGTTTTTCTCCTTGCCCTCGGTGGCTAATAATGGAGTCGACCGGGAGCGTTTTATGGATCCGATATAAAAGCCATCCGTTTGGGTGACAGGTTTACTAGGTCAGAGGGGAGCTTTACGGCCCCTGTACCTCTTGCTTAATCCTTCTCCTTTCACAGTCATCATCTCTCCCCTTTCACAAAGGCAAGAATCCCTTTCGGGGCACAGGAAACAAGGCTCTCTTTCCATCTCCTCCTCCCCCCCCCCTTCACAAAGTGCAACTCGCTCCCCCAGGAGGCAGCGAAGGCCACCAAAAGAGGATGAGACGAATTGATGGAGGAAGAGAGGAGGGCTATGGCTTTGCTCTGTCTGAGTCCACAGTTGGAGGCAGCAATGCTTCTGAATACCAGTTGCTGGAAACCGCAGGAGGGGAGAGGGCTCCTGTGTTCGAATCCAGGAGGCTTTTCTTCTGGGTGGGTGTGTGGAGAGAGAGAGAGAGAGAGAGAGAGAGGGAGAGAGAGACTGTATGTATTATGTGATGCTGGGCTGTGCAAGCATAGGATTGGGTTCCTAGTGGCTTTGGTGGGTACCTAAAAGTTCCCAGGCCAGAGGCATACAAATTTATATGTTGTTGTTGTTCAGTCGTTCAGTCGTGTCCGACTGCTTGTGACCCCATGGACCAGAGCACGCCAGGCACTCCTGTCTTTCACTGCCTCCCGACAGTTTGGCCAAACTCATGCTAGTCGCTTCGAGAACACTGTCCAACCATCTCATCCTCTGTCGTCCCCTTCTCCTTGTGCCCAACATCTTTCCCAACATCAGGGTTTTTTTCTAGGGGGGTCTTCTCTTCTCATGAGGTGGCCAAAGTACAAATTTATATGCATATGTGCAAATTTACAAAGAATCGGTAGAATTCACGGCGTGCAAACGCATCGATTTCCCCTCCAAATCACACTAGATACATTTTCCGATTCATTTGCATCGCTTCCCAGATCACGCAGAATCAGTTCAATTTATTTAACCATTACTCCCAATTAATTCCCCACGCGGACGATCTGGATCCTGCTCTGCAATCAATTTCTCTTCATTTGCTTGTTTGTGGATATTGCATCAGTACCCCTCCCCCTAATTAAATTAAAGCCACAACAAATAGGGTCCTCACTGAGATTTCCTGCAAGTGGTGGAGGAGTTTTGTTTTATTATTATTTTGCTCTGAGTCAAGGTGGCCAGCCAGTGGTGGCCTTTCTTCTTTGATAATAAAAATAACTTAAACCAGAGGGCAACCCAGGCCACCTCCATTGGTTTTCCCGTGCACTTGTGGTTTTAGCACTGCAGAGCACACAGCAGCGACAGCTCAGCGGCGCACTTGCCTTTGCAAAGGGAAGAAGAAGAAGAAGAAGAAGAAGAAAGAAGAAGAAGAAGAAGAAGAAGAAGAAGAGGTGTTTTCACCACACAGCTGATGTGTGCTGCTAGCACTTGGCTCTCACACACATGCAAAAACACACACAGAAAGCCACTGACAACAAGATTTGGGCTAGACCCAAAAGACCCAGGGCATCAATTCCAAGGAAGCTGTCTTGTTGGTTGTTTGTTTGGTTAGTTGGTTGCATTTATCTATCACCTTTATCGTCCAAAGATTTCAAGGTGGTCATTCTCCTCCTCCCCATCTCATCCTCACAACAACCCTGTGAGGTAGGACAGGCTGAGAGATGGTAACTGGACCACGGTCACCCAGTGAGCTTCATCAATGAGTGGGGATTTGAACCCTGCATCTCACTCAGTATTGTCTACCCTGACCGGCAGTGGCAATCCAGGATTTCTGGCAGGAGTCTCTTTCAGCCCTACCTGGAGGCGTCATCAGCGATTGAACCTGGGGCCTTTTGCTTGCAAGACTCATCGTCTACAACTAAGCGATGGCGCCCAGCCCTCTTTTAATGACACCCAGGGCCGGCGCATCCATTAAGGCGAACTAGGCAATTGCCTAGGGCACCAAAATGGAGGGGGTGCTGGCCAGGCTTGGGCGGGGGGTGGGACGGGCTAGCAGCAGCTTCTCCGCTGTAGCGGAGAGGTGCTGCTTGCCCCCTACACCACCCCCCGGCTCCCGCTAAAGCAGGCTTTGGCGGGGGGCGGGCGGGCGAGCAGCAGCTTCTCCGCTACAGCGGAGAAACTGCTGCTTGCCTCTCCACCACCCCCACCTCCTGCCAAAGCAGGCTTTGGCGGGCGGGGGGCGCGCCAGAAGGTGGTCTCGCCTAGGGCACAAGAAACCCCAGCACCGGTCCTGATGACACCCTTACACATAGTCGTTGCTCATGCACGCCTCTCCTTTTCGTAGCCAGACAAGTTTAGTGTCGACTGAATAATTCAAGAGCTGCTGTTTGCCAGGAGCTCCTTGGCTGTCCAGAATGCAGAGCTAGAATGGAAATTCTAGCTGGGATTGCCCTGCAGAGAGGGAATGAGGACTCTGTGGGCCACAACACCCCATTGGGTTGAGTGACCTTGGGTCAAGCTTTAAAAAGCCTCCGTTGCATAGCTATGAGAGGACAGACTAGAGAGGAACAGAATAAAGTCCTTCTTCATGCAGCACATTGTTAAACTATGGAACTCTCTTCCACAGGAAGCAGGGAAGGTCACCAACTTGGATGGCTTTGAAAGAGGGTTATACCAATTCATGGAGGAGGAGAGGGCTATCGATGGCTGCTAGCCAGGGTGTCTCTGCTCTGCCATCAAAGTGGGAGGCAGGAGTGCCAACTTGGCCCAGCGACTGTGGGTAGAATCATAGAATCACAGAATCCTAGAGTTGGAAGAGACCCCAAGGGCCATCCAGTCCAACCCCCTGCCAAGCAGGAAACACCATCAAAGCATTCCTGACAGATGGCTGTCAAGCCTCCGCTTAAAGACCTCCAAAGAAGGAGACTCCACCACACTCCTTGGCAGCAAATTCCACTGTCAAACAGCTCTTACTGTCAGGAAGTTCTTCCTAATGTTTAGGTGGAATCTTCTTTCTTGTAGTTTGAATCCATTGCCCCGTGTCCGCTTCTCTGGAGCAGCAGAAAACAACCTTTCTCCCTCCTCTAGATGACATCCTTTGATATATTTGAACATGGCTATCATATCACCCCTTAACCTTCTCTTCTCCAGGCTAAACATACCCAGCTCCCTAAGCCGTTCCTCATAAGGCATCGTTTCCAGGCCTTTGACCATTTTGGTTGCCCTCCTCTGGACACGTTCCAGCTTGTCAGTATCCTTCTTGAACTGTGGTGCCCAGAACTGGACACAGTATTCCAGGTGAGGTCTGACCAGAGCGGAATACAGTGGTACTATTACTTCCCTTGATCTAGATGCTATACTCCTATTGATGCAGCCCAGAATTGCATTGGCTTTTTTAGCTGCTGCATCACACTGTTGACTCATGTCAAGTTTGTGGTCTACCAAGACTCCTAGATCCTTTTCACATGTATTGCTCTCAAGCCAGGGTACCCAGGGCCATGGGTGCCATGCAGTGTGCGTGGCCCTGGCACCAAGTATTTGTGGGTGCCTGGCCCCTTCATGGGGAATGTTGTGGGTGCTTGGGCCCCAGGGAGTTGGCACCTATGCTTTTGAAGGCTAGTTGATGGAAACCACAAGAGGGGAGAGTTGCTCTTGTGCTCGGATCCTGCTTGCAGGTTTCCAACAGGCATCTGGTTGGCCACTGTGAGAACAGGGTGCTGGACTAGATGAGCAATTGGCCTCATCCAGCAGGCCCTTCTTATGTTCTTAGTTCATGTACAGCCTTGGTGTTTTATGGCCAGAATTGGGGGGGGGGGTCAGGGGTCCTGCTAAACTAGAGAAGCAACATGGAGCAGTCGGCTCTCCCCAACAGAAAAACTGTTAAGAGGAAGAGGCTATGGGGGGGGGGGACGACACTTGAATCCGTTCCAAACATGCCCTGGAACAAAATCTCCCCCAGTGCTCTCATTTGGAAATGTACCTTAGCTCAATCAAAACATGGTTTAATATTCACAGGACGAAAATAGTTCCTTGCTGGAGCGTAAATAGAAAGTTCAACCTGTTTGAAAATGCCCCCCTCCCCCTTCATATGTGCTGCAATCTACGCTTCGCTGAAGTCAAGAGCAAAACTCACACTGATTTTTAATTACAGTTTTCTGACGGCTTTTGTTTGTGTGTCCGTCCCCCCCACAGTCTGAAATTTTCCATTGTGTGTCCATCACGACAATTTAGAAAATCTGCCCACCCCACACTCTCCTCCACCCCAGTCCTTCCTCATTTCCTAGCATAGAATTCCGATTAATTTCTTGGAGAGAGAGAGAGAGAGAGAGAGAGAGAGAGAGAGAGAGAGAGAGAGAGAGAGTCTTCTAGTGGCACCTTAAAAACTTATTGTGGGATGAGCCTTTGTGAATTACAGTCCGCTTCATCAAAAGCACACAGTGCTGTCCTGCAGTACAAATCTCTGTGTCTGGGTGGGGCAGAGGATGATAAACCATGAGGTCAGCGGGGAAATGCCAAAAAAGTACAGACAATTACAGCATCCCTGAAATCATGCATATATGTACTTGCAAGCTGGGATAGAATTTTAATGCATTTGGTGAAGTGGACTTCAGTCCCTGAAGTCTTATGCCATCATCATAGAATCGTAGAGTTGGAAGGGATCCCAAGGGCCGCCTGATCCAACCCCCTGCAATGCAGGAATCTCAGCTAGACCATACATGACAGATGGCCACCCAACCTCTGCTTAAGAATCTCCTTGCCCACAACCTCCCAAGACAGTCCTTTCCACTGTCGGACAGCTCTTACTGTCAGAAGAGTGTTTAGTCCTGGTGTTTAGTCGGAATCTCCTTTCTTGTCACTTGACACTGTTGATTTGGGTCAACAAGCTTGCTCCATCCTCCATGTGACGGCCCTTTTGATAGTTGAAGATGGCTATCATATCTCCTCTCAGTCTCCTCTTCTTCTAGGCTAAACATATTCAACCCCTCAACCATTCCTCCTCATAAAGCTTGGTTTTCCAGGCCCTTGATCATCTTGGTTGCCCTTCTCTGCACATGTTCCAGCTTGTCAACATCCTTTCTAAAATGTGATGCCCACTTCTGTGGATGCAGCCTAGAATAGCATTGGCCTTTTTTGCTGCTGCATCACAATGCTCCCCCAAAGACCTTACAGCCCAGACAGATTTGTATGGGAGGTTTGGGAATAATACACGGTCCTTCAGATCTCTCCCTCTCTCCCTGCACTGCACTGGCCTCCAGGATCAGGAATAAATTTCATTTCTCTTTTCTTTTTGTGGGAAAATGCTGCCGTTTAGAATTTGTTGTTGTTGTTGTTCAGTCGTTCAGTCGTGTCCGACTCTTCGTGACCCCATGGACCAGAGCACGCCAGGCACGCCTATCCTTCACTGCCTCTCGCAGTTTGGCCAAACTCATGTTAGTAGCTTCGAGAACACTGTCCAACCATCTCATCCTCTGTCGTCCCCTTCTCCTTGTGCCCTCCATCTTTCCCAACATCAGGGTCTTTTCTAGGGAGTCTTCTCTTCTCATGAGGTGGCCAAAGTACTGGAGCCTCAACTTCAGGATCTGTCCTTCTACAGTGAGCGTTGTTGTTGTTGTTCAGTCGTTCAGTCATGTCCGACTCTTCGTGACCCCATGGACCAGAGCACGCCAGGCACACCTATCCTTCACTGCCTCGCAGTTTGGCCAAACTCATGCCAGTCGCTTCGAGAACACTGTCCAACCATCTCATCCTCTGTCGTCCCCTTCTCCTTGTGCCCTCCATCTTTCCCAACATCAGGGTCTTTTCCAGGGAGTCTTCTCTTCTCATGAGGTGGCCAAAGTACTGGAGCCTCAACTTCAGGATCTGTCCTTCCAGTGAGCACTCAGGGCTGATTTCTTTAAGAATGGATAGGTTTGATCTTCTTGCAGTCCATGGGACTCTCAAGAGTCTCCTCCAGCACCATAATTCAAAAGCATCCATTCTTCGGCGATCAGCCTTCTTTATGGTCCAGCTCTAAAGAAGGCTGACCGCTGAAGAATTGATGCTTTTGAATGTACGGCCTAAGCCGTACATACATGAAATGGTGTTCTCCCCATCAGCTGTCACGGCGCCCCAAACAGTGACTTGCAACATGCAGATGGAGCAATATGTCACTCGCAGAGAGCGTGCAGCTGAACTGGCCTGGAATCTTTAGCACTGGGATGACGATGACGATGACAGAATATTTGCACTTGGGAACCTTTTCCGGTTCAGGGAAAACATGGCAGCAGAGGTACGGTGGAAGCAGGGACGAGTGTGTCAGTATTTGCAATAAACACCTAAAAGAAATGCCTTTTTTTGGGTAGCAGCAGAACTACGTCTCTCCCCCCCCCAAACACCTACACGAAGTGCAGATTGACGGGCAGATGGTCGACACAGTCCTCCGCAGAAGGAGCCAAGGATCCTTTCGTCATCCGGCCCTGCGAGGAGTACAGTGCTACAGCTCCATGTGGCTCTGGGAGACCAGCTGTTCCTGCCTCCTTCTCTGGCACATTTGATCGGTGCAATGAGCTGCACCCGTTGTCTATAAAATCTCCTCAGCTCCCCATCACAGCACCCATTTGATGGGCGTTTCACTAGAAGTCGGGTGAAGGTTTGTTCTGGAGCTGGCAGACCTAGAGGGAGGCAGACGAATGTTCTACAAAAGTCCTTCCCTCTCCATGCAAACTAGTTTTCCGCCTTTAACTTTTTGTCGCCCCCAGACAGCCACCCAATCTTAAACAGCTCCTCACCCACAATAATACAACAACAGGACTCAACATGGACACTGGTACCAGAGCCTGCAATAAACCCAGATGCCAACTTTGCTGCCACATAAACCCAGACAACACCATTACTGGCCCCAACAACATCAAACATACCATCTCAGGACTATTTAATTGCTCTCTATATTGGACAAACAGGCCAAACCCTACGCCAAAGGATAAATGGACATAAATCTGATATCAGGAATCACAAGACAGAGAAACCAGTAGGAGAACACTTCAATCTCCCAGGACATTCTATACAAGATCTCAAAGTAGCTGTCTTAATACAAAGGAATTTCAGAAATAGACTGGAAAGAGAAGTTGCTGAATTGCAACTCATTACCAAACTCAAAACCACGGAGAGACCTGGTCTGAACAAAGACATTGGATTCTTATCTCATTATACATGACAAAGCTATCTTTAGCCATCTCACCCCTTGCTTTTTCCTTTAGGACTAATTGCAGTCGTTAACAGTCGTCAACAGGTTTTCCACACCCATCAGCCAATCACCCATTCCCACCACCCTTCTGAGTAATACCCCTCCTCACTCTCTCACTATATATAAGGGTCTGGTGACTTCTGTTTCAGTGTATCTGAAGAAGTGTGCATGCACACGAAAGCTCATACCAAGAACAAACTTAGTTGGTCTCTAAGGTGCTACTGGAAGGATTTTTTATTTTTTATTTTGTTTTGACTATGGCAGACCAACACAGCTACCTACCTGTAACTAATTTTCCGCCTACAGCTGGCCTGAGGGAGGATCTCCCTGCAACAGGTATGAGTGCCCCCTAGAGGACAGGAGACAGCAGTGCAAAGGAAGTGCAGGATGACCAACAGACACAGGCCTGCTCTGTTGGTAACAAGTTATCGGAGCTGCCTCTTCCCCCACGGCCTGGCATGGCTCTTGTGCTTTTAAAGATGGCGGGCTCTCCTTCACTGCAAGTTTGTAAACAGAGGCTGGAGGAACCTTTAGTCATGATTCCTACATTGCATTTGCAACTCTACATGTCTGTGATTCTATAGTTCTAAAAGTGTGATACTTTGCCCGGTAGATGTTGAGAAAAAAAACACTCCTGCTTGTTGATTTTCTTAAGGAGATATGGAAACTGTCTCCCTGTCCTTCTGCCACCCCCTTGTCACCCCTGCTGAAGCATCCTTTATCTCGGTTGTGCTGCGGCAGTGGGAAGTGGTGGCAGTTTGGGGTGAGATCTTGTAAAATTTGGAGGTGAGCTCGTGAGACCTCACTGGAAATCATAGGAGCAAACTCCTAGGAGTCAAAGGTCTTTCGCCGCCGCCCCCCCCCAAAAAAACCCCACAAGGTTTACTCACATCAAAAGTCTTGCTAGGATGCATATACATATACAGGGATGAAAATCAGGCAGTCAATAATCCTAAAAGGTTACAAATATCCATAGTCCAGTTCAAAATGGAAATTGCTCTCTGGAGGAGAAAAAAGATACTGTCTTCACCCAGTAATTCACCTAGCAATTGTTGTAAGAATATTAAGGTCTTTTATTTATATATAATGATTTTTATTAATGTACCAAGCAAACAAGGCCACATGTCTGAAGCAGCAGGCCTGACACCATTTTTTGACTCCCAGCTGACCAAGTGTTTTCTCTGCAAGGAGGGAGGAGGTGAGCAGCCCTCGGCCTGAGTGCCAGGTGATGGGCCGTTTCCCTCACAAACTTCTCCCCCCTCTCTCCCTAATGTCTCAACCACTAAAATTGATCTGTAAAAATGTTTTATGGAAAAATATGAGAGACATTACAACTTTGTAAACCAAGAAAATCTTTAATAAAGAAAAAATTTTAAAAAAACAAAAACAAAAAAACAAAGGACGGCCATTAGCCTCGCATTAGCCCTACCAGCCAGGGCAGGAAACCTTTTGTTTTGCAGAAATGTGTGTCTGGGAGGGGTCAAGGAGAGATGGCACAGGTGTGAGAATTCTCAGGTTACCTCCTCTGACCCTCCCAATTTGTGATGTAGGTCTGATGTATCTGGGGGGGGGTCTTGGGTTACACCCCTTCTGTGATGTATGGATGATGCTTTTGGGGGGTGGGGCTGGACTCCGAGGGGGATTTTTTTGAAATGTCTTTTTAAGGACAGGCAACCCTTTGTTTGGGGTCCTTCCCTGCTCACCTGTGTGTGAGGAAGGTAATGGTAAAGGGACCCCTGACCATTAGGTCCAGTCGTGTCCGACTCTGGGGTTGCGGCGCTCATCTCGCTCTATAGGCCAAGGGAGCCGGCGTTTGTCCGCAGACAGCTTCCGGGTCATGTGGCCAGCATGACAAAGCCGCTTCTGGCAAACCAGAGCAGCGCACGGAAACGCCGTTTACCTTCCCGCTGGAGCGGTCCCTATTTATCTACTTGCACTTTGATGTGCTTTCGAACTGCTAGGTGGGCAGGAGCTGGGACCAAGCAACGGGAGCTCACCCCGTGGCAGGGATTCGAACCGCCGACCTTCTGATCAGCAAGCCCTAGACTCTGTGGTTTAACCCACAGCGCCACCTGGGTCCCTTTGAGGAAGGTACCCTGTTGCAACAGAACAATAAAGATCAAGCTTACTAGCTGCTTTGCTTCTAATTATTCTCTGGTTGGCCTCTGTTTTTTACTCCTACCGATGGAGAACCTGCAAAGGACTCTACGAGGGCTCTTGTCTTGTGTACCCCATAAGGGAATAAGGGCAGATTTTTGCTTATTACAGAGTGGCAGGTAGGGATTAACCCATTATATTTTTCCCACCACGAGGTTTGGAAGTATGTTGTCATAGAGTCCCCTCCATACAAGTTCTGAAACAGCAGGCTACCTTTGTCCCGGTTTCCGATTGTCTAGCAATCATGCCTTTATTATTTTGTCTGCACATCCTCCCACAGGGAGTTCGAGTCAGTGTCAGCAGACACTGATTTTCAGAGCTAGACAAATCAGTGTTCTGTCTCATCCTAAGGCAGCTTCCTCCAATTGCCCTACCTCTGTGGTGCCACTTCTCTCTCCCCCCAGAGCCCGCCCAATCACCCAACTCAACCAGGGTGCAGCTTCAGTATCTGAGAAGGCATTGGCTCACATTAACCCTTTGTTGCCTGGGCACTTCCCATCCCCCTTCCCTTCCTTACTTTTTAGTAAACTCCTAGGGCATGGCAGGGACCCGGTCTACTTGCTTATGGGATTTGCATAGTGGTGCTGTGTGAGCAATTGTGCAATAATTTTTCCGAGTATAAATTGTTGCTAGCTTTGTGTGACCATGGAATGGCAGGATGTGCATTTACTTATTTATTTAAACCAGGCGTGACCCGCCCACTTAGAAGCAGGTGGAGAAGCGAAGGTTAAGGGGTGATATGATAGCCATGTTCAAATATATAAAAGGATGTCATATAGAGGAGGGTGAAAGGTTGTTTTCTGCTGCTCCAGAGAAGCGGACACGGGGCAATGGATTCAAACTACAAGAAAGAAGATTCCACCTAAACATTAGGAAGAACTTCCTGACAGTAAGAGCTGTTCGGCAGTGGAATTTGCTGCCAAGGAGTGTGGTGGAGTCTCCTTCTTTGGAGGTCTTTAAGCGGAGGCTTGACAGCCATCTGTCAGGAATGCTTTGATGGTGTTTCCTGCTTGGCAGGGGGTTGGACTGGATGGCCCTTGTGGTCTCTTCCAACTCTAGGATTCTATGATTCTATAAGCCAAGCTGCAGGTTTTCAGACAGCCTGGTAGAGCACAGGTGAGGAACCTGAGACCCTCCCGTCCCTGCTGGACTACAATGTCAATCACCCCTGACCATTGTCCCGTGTTGATTGCAGGGGCTGATGGGAGCTGGAGTCCAATGACATATGAGTGTTACAGGTGTCCCCTCCCCCCCGCCCTTGCGGCAGACTTTCAAGGAGGGCTCCAAACTGAGCAACCAAGCAGGAGCCAGCAGTTTTGTTGTTGTTCAGTCGTTCAGTCGTGTCCGACTCTTCGTGACCCCATGGACCAGAGCACGCCAGCAGTTATGCAAGGCCAAATGCAACCATATTGGCTTAGTGCGATCACCTGATCCTTGCTGGGATGGAAACCGGACTACACTTTCCAGCCAGCTGCAGTGGTGGCGCTCTGTGGCCCTGGACATTGCCCTCTAGAGGTGCAAGGAATAAGACTCCTGCTCCCATTGCAATAATTCGCAGTCTGGTTGTCTGCCCCCCCAGGCTTGCAGTTCTCCAGTCTTCACCTGCTGTCTTCCGCATGCACCTTCTCTCTTCTGTGCAGGTACCTGCGGACCCTGTACCTGGGTCTCCAGAGCCGCTGGCAGTCGGAAAACCGCCGGCGGCACTTCTACTGGAGGATGATGTTCGAAAGCGCCGACATCAGCATGCTGCGGCTCCTGGAGACCTTCCTCAAGAGCGCCCCGCAGCTGGTGCTGCAGCTCAGCATCATGGTGCAGCAGAACAGGATTGATCCTTTGCAGGGTGAGTGGAGCCTGATGAGAAGCCTCCTCCACGGATGAGATCAAAGCCGTCTAAGTGCAGCAGCCCTCACCCAACTGGTGGGGATTTAAGTACAGGGATGCCTACATAGCTGATTTGGAGGCCTTGTACTACAAGCCCACTTCTCCAAAAGATGGGTTGTTGGGGTTTTTTTGCGATAAGGAAATTGGAAAATGCGCTAGGAGAGTGTGGGATGTCGCTGGCTTTGATGCAACCTCATCTGACCTCCCTAAAAACAAATCAGAACAAACGCTCCGTGAGCAACTTGTCTGTTGCTCCCGTCAATGGGTTCCCAACCAAGTGATGGGAGGAGGATTTGATTCAGTAACTGCTGGGGTTCGGTGGATGGGGACCACAGCATCACTTTTGCCTTTCCCTAACTATCATAGGAACTGAGCATGCTGAGGCTTATTTCTGAGCAAACATGGCTAGAATTCCACTCTTTTTTCAGAGAGCCCTTTGCACAAATCCAGCTATCGTTTTGGGCAGGTGACGTGTGAATGCAACAGCATTTGCACCTCAGGTTGTTATTAACAATCAAGCCAATGCTGTGATTATTTCATTTCACCCCAAGCATTTCCATATTTTTTAAAAAAAAAGTAAGAGAGAGGTAAAAAATGTTATATTTTCCACACCTTCAAAATTTTCAGAAATGTTGTATCTCTTCCTGTCCCTCGATCCTTTACCCTGTAGTGATCACTTTCTCCACCTTGCTGTTGCTTCCTCATGTACACCTGCAATTTTACCTCTTTCTTTCCATTTTCAGGCTGTCACCTTCTTTCTTTTCTCTCTCCATCTTCCCCGCATCCTCTACTCATGCTTCCTGTTTCCACAATAAAAATGACTGTGCTGGGCCAGAGCATAGAATAATAGAATTGTAGGGTTGGAAGGGACCCCCCAAAGGCCATCTAGTCCAACCCCCTGCAATGCAGGAATCTCAGCTAAAGCATCCATGACAGATGGCCACCCAACCTCTGCTTAGAAACCTCCAAGGAAGGAGAGTCCACAACCTCCCAAAGGAGACTGTTCCACTGTCAAACAGCTCTTACCCCCAGAAAGTTCTTCCTGATGGTTTAGCCGAAATCTCCTTCTTGTCATTTGAATCCATTGGTTTGAGTTCTACCCCCTGGAGCCGTGGAAAACAATCCGGCTCCATCAGCAGTTACCAGTCTCTTTAGTTTGGTGCAGTGCAAATGCACCTCCAGTGGGTTTTTTTCAAGAGCACAATGCTCTCTCCATACTTCCACAAATCTCTCCTGTGCCTCTCAGCTCCTCCAGCCCTCACCCTAAGCAGGTCAAATGCTTCATAAGGAACAGATTCCTTCTCCCAGCAGTGGTCCGTCACTGGGAGGGAGAGGGGCATGGTGCTGAAGGTGACAAAGAGGATCTCCTGCCAGTGTGTTGGCACTGCACTGGCCTCCTGATAATTACAGGGTGTGTCCCCCTCTTTTCTTTCCAAACTGCTCCACCCTGCTACAGCTCGTCTCTCTCTGTGTGCTATATATTTCCTTGAGGTGGCCGTGACCAGCATTACAGATGCGGCCACAAAGTTGTGACTCAATCCCCTCCTATCTATTGATTTCCCTGTATCCCATGTTTCCTCAAAGGAGCTCAGGGTGGCACACACAATTCTCTCCCTCTCCATTTGATCCTCACAACAACCCTGTGAAGCAGGTTAAGCTGGGAAGCAAGGACTGGCATCCAAGGTCACTCCCAGTGAATTTCATGGCCGACAAGTGGGGATCTGAACCCCAGCCTCCCCCAAACCCTAGTCCAACACTCTAACCATCGCACCACGATTGGCTCCCTTCCCTCCATGTTCTTGGGATTTCCTCAGCCATGGCTCCATTCTTCCTGCCTGTGTGTCTTTCTCACATGCACACAGACTCAGGCTACTACCAGCATCCTCCTGCTCATCCTTCCATCGCTCCAGCCTCCCTCCACGACCTTTGTCTCCTGTCCTCCTCTTGGACACCAGCCTTCCTGCTGATCCACTTCTTTTCTCCTCCTGCCTCCACCTCCCTCTCTCTCTCCCCCTGCAATCCCTCAGTAAGACCGTTTCTCTTCCCCCTAATTCCCGGCTTTCCCTTTCTCTCTCTCTCTCTTTCGCCTGGGCAGGTCTTTCGGCTTCCGCCTCGCTGGTGTCCCTGGCCTGGACGCTGGCTTCTTACCAAAAGGTGCTGAGGGACTCCCGGGAAGACAAGATGCCCATGTCCTACAAGGGGGCGGTGACGCAAATCCTCTGGCACCTCTTCACCATCGCCGCCCGGGCCATCGCCTTCGCCCTCTTCGCCTCGGTGTTCCACCTCTACTTTGGGATCTTCATCGTCACCCACTGGTGCATCATGACCTTTTGGATCATCCAAGGCGAGACGGATTTCTGCATGTCCAAGTGGGAGGAGATCATCTACAACATGGTGGTGGGCATCATCTACATCTTCTGCTGGTTCAACGTCAAGGAAGGCCGCAGCCGCTGCCGCATGTCCATCTACTACGTCATCATCCTGTCGGAGAACGCCGCCATGACGGGCCTCTGGTACTGGTTCAGGGACCAAGGCGGGGTCTCCGAGTCCAACGCCTTAATTGTCGTCTGCGTGGTCACCTCCAGCTTCGCCTTAGGGGTCTTCTTCATGTTCATCTACTACTGCCTCTTGCACCCCAACGGAACCATTTTCGGGCCGCGCGGCGGGGGCTGCATGTGCGGCGAGGAGCCCACCGCGGTCCCTTGCGGGGCGGGCCCCCCGGCCGACGTCGTCACCAGCCCCCCGCGCTCCTTGCCGAGGACTACAGGGGCCGAGAGGGAGGGCGTGCCGGGGGACAGAGACAGCTGCGTGCCGGTCTTCCAGGTGAGGCCCAGCGTGCCCCCCACCCCCGTCGCCCGGGCCCCACGGACAGAGGGGCCCGTCATCCGCATCGACTTGCCCCGCAAGAAATACCCCGCCTGGGACGCCCACTTCATCGACAGGCGCCTCCGAAAGACCATCCTGGCGTTGGAGTACACCTCGCCGGCTACTCCGCGCTTGCAGTACCGCACCGTGGGGGTCTCACAGGAGCTGCTGGAGTATGAGACCACGGTGTAAAGCGGAGTCCCCACCCTCCCACAGGGGCCTGGAGCCACGCTGCAGGGGCCCTTCCCGACCCCGAGGGCCACGCCTGGCTCCTCAGCAGCCAGAGCGAGCTGGCCTTGTGGTCCTCTCCCCGCCATCTTTAGGGCGAGGCAACGGAGGCCCAGAAAGCAGCATCTTGACCCCCAATGTCTCGTTAATGATTTTGATTTGGTCTTTCTTTCTCTCCCCACAACTTACACACACACACAGCACTGACGACTCCTGGTCCCCCAACTCCTCCAGAGACAGGGGTGAGCTTTATTGAGGCCAATTGGTGCTATCTCTCCTCCGCAGGCTCGCTGCCTGGCCGTAAGGTTGCTTCTCACACACCCCATCCCCCCCATCCCTCAGGCGGGGTGTGCTGTTTCTCCTCCTGCTTTGAATGGGGGGGATGCCAGCCACCCCCTTGATGCGCCCCTGTGAAGGAGGCCCTGCGGTCTCTCCCAAAATACCTCACCTGTTCACCTGAGCCCAGCTAGCTAAGGCCTCTTGAGTCCGTGGGTTATTGGCTGACCTCTGGGGGGAATAGGCTGCCTGAGGGTGGTCGGGCAGTGATGATGGAGTCAAAGTTAACCTGTGGGCAGGTGGCGGCGTTGATTCTGGGGACACTAAGGGGTGCTGGAGAGTCAAAAGATGGCTTCTGGGGGGGGTAGATAGGAGGGGGTGGCTCATAGGGGCTGGGAATGGGCCTTCAGGGGCTGTGTGATACCTGCTGGCATCTGTGTGGGTTTGATGTGAGGGTCCGGGGCTGCCTTCCCCTCCCTGGTGCCCTCCAGAAGCTTTGTACTACAACTCCCATCAGCCCCAGCCTGACGGGAGTTGTAGTCCAAAACATCTGGAGGGCACCAGGGAAGGGAAGACTGGTCTAGGGCACATTGGTGCATTCCCCCCCTTCTGTAAACAGACCATGGGGCTGAAACGAGAGCAGATTTAGCCCTCAAAAACATGACTGCCAGTCTCGTTCCTCGTCCATCTCCATTGGGTGTCCTTTTTCTCGCGACACACGTCCCCTCATTTAAATATATGTAGATTTGACATTGACAAGGAGGGCTTCCAGAATGAATGGGTCTTCTTCCAAGCCCTGCGGGCATAAAGGGCAGGGCACGCACCGTTAATACGCCAAGCCAAGGAGCCGGTCTCTCTAAGGACATGTTACACATTGCAGTCCTATCTTGGTTTCTATACCTCTTTTTAGCTTCCCCCCTCCCCAAAGATTCCTGGGGGTCGTAGTCGGGTCAAGGTCACCGACAGTGTTCTGTTAAAGAGAGCCCCAGTGTCACCCTCTCGGAACTACAGTTCCCAGGGTTCCTTGGGGGAGAGGGGGCGTGGCCATTGCACCACTTTAGTCTGTAGTGTAGATATATGCCTTAAAGGAGGTGCTGTGAGTGTTCTAGCCAGGATCAAATGGGCCATCGTCTGTCCATCCCGTCCCCCGTCCCCCCGCTCAGCCCGGCTTCCCAGATGATGTATTTTTTTCCCCAACTCCCCGACAAAAAGCTCTGTTCAGGCCGATCGTAGCAGAGTTG
Source organism: Lacerta viridis (assembly GCA_900245905.1). Taxonomy (NCBI): domain Eukaryota; kingdom Metazoa; phylum Chordata; class Lepidosauria; order Squamata; family Lacertidae; genus Lacerta; species Lacerta viridis. Next base: position 523,713 of record OFHU01002896.1, read on the forward strand.
GCCCCGTGGGATGAGCGACCCAGAAGTGAATGCAGTGGGTGGCTATTTGACTCCATAGCGCTATCAGTATACATTGGTGCTTTTTTGGAGTGACATGTAGAAAGGAAGAAGCATCAATGCTTTAGCTGGGACTCTTGCATTGCAGGGGGTTGGACTAGATGACCCACGGGGTCCCTTCCAACACAACCATTTCGTGATTCCAAGGGAAAGCTAGCAGCCGGATGGTTACAGAATAATGTGCAAGACTGGATGGTAAGCAAATAATGACACAAAGAGTCCCACTGGCCCATCTAGTCCAGCATCCTGTTCTCAAAGCAGCCAACTAGATGCCCCAATGGGAAACTGGCAAGCAGGATTTGAACACAAGACCCCTCTCCCCTCCCGTGGTTTCCAGCGACTGGTATGCAGAAGCATTGCCGCCTCCAACTGTGGCCATCATGTTTACCAGTTCCTGTCAATGTTTACCACCTCTATCCTGATAAAAGAGTTCTGTATTCCTGCAACATGCTGGTTGGCCTAGTAAACCAACTGCCCTAGTGAAGATTTGATTGTAAGCTGCTCAGGGCAGTGGACTGTCTCTTCTGCCTGTTCCAAAACGTCCAGCAATGTGCGTGGAGGGAGGGGAGGCAGCAGGGGAAAGGGGGGGGGGGATAACAAAATAGCAAATTGTGATGGTTCCCACATACTTAAGGTTCATATTAAAGTGGGGGGGGTGTGAGGTTTCTCCAAAGGCTTTTTTTGGGGGGGGAGCAGAGGTTTAAATTTAAAATGTGGTGTGAGTCCTAATACTCATGCCTGCCCCCAAACCCGGACATACAGTGCAAATAAAGTGATCCCTTTTATTTGACTAAATTTCAATGCAGTCCTCAACAGGGCCATTCAGCAGTCTGTCCCATTGAGAGCTGTAGCCTCATTCCGCAATCCTGAACAGCAAGGGTGGAGAACCTTTGCCCCTCCATATGCTGTCGAACTATAACTCCCATCAACCCCAACTGGCGTGGCCAATGTCCAGGGCGATGGGAATTACAGTTCAACAACATCTGGAGGGCCAAAGCTTCTCTTCACCTGCAGTGCGTACTTTACTCGGAGCGGGCCCTATTGAACCCAGTAAATATGTCACGGATGGTTCCAAATACAGCATTCTTTGTCAAGTGTACATACAGTGGTACCTCAGGTTACAGACGCTTCAGGTTACAGACTCCGCTAACCTGGAAGTAGTACCTCGGGTTAAGAACTTTGCTTCAGGATGAGAACAGAAATCGTGTGGCGTCGGCATCGGGAGGCCCCATTAGCTAAAGTGGTACCTCAGGTTAAGAACAGTTTCAGGTTAAGAATGGACCTTCAGAACAGATTAAGTTCTTAGCCAGAGGTACCACTGTATTTGACAGCAGAAAAATAAAAACTAAAACTAGATGAAAGGACATGGCCAGACTCGTATGAACCTCAGCAGGGTGTGGGAAAAGAATAAGAGATCTTAAAAGGAACTGATTTGATTTGATTGCGAAGTGCTAACCTTGCCCTTTGGGTTCCTATTGGACCTGTGTCATCCTTGGCACAGGCCACACACATGACTAAGCACCCTTAGGTCTAGGCAGTGATGGGACTGGTCTCCTTATGAGGAACGGCTTAGGGAGCTGGGTATGTTTAGCCTGGAGAAGAGAAGGTTAAGGGGTGATATGATAGCCATGTTCAAATATATAAAAGGATGTCATATAGAGGAGGGTGAAAGGTTGTTTTCTGCTGCTCCAGAGAAGCGGACACGGAGCAATGGATTCAAACTACAAGAAAGAAGATTCCACCTAAACATTAGGAAGAACTTCCTGACAGTAAGAGCTGTTGGACAGTGGAATTTGCTGCCAAGGAGTGTGGTGGAGTCTCCTTCTTTGGAGGTCTTGAAGCGGAGGCTTGACAGCCATCTGTCAGGAATGCTTTGATGGTGTTTCCTGCTTGGCAGGGGGTTGGACTGGATGGCCCTTGTGGTCTCTTCCAACTCTAGGATTCCATGATTCCCTGTATCAGAGCATCATTTAAATTGTCCATGCACATGTCAAGAGTGAAGTGATATCCACAACTTGTCTAGCATTGGCAGCCGAGGGGGAAGGAAGAATGTGGAATGAGTGGCTGTGCTTTTTGGTCAGTAGAAAAGGTGACTTGGATGATAAGGGTGGAAGGAGCAGAGGGAAGCTACTGGTATTTTGGCAGGGGGGGATGTGGCCTGTCAGGCTGGGGGGCAGTGACGTTACTGATGACGGGAATATGGCTGGTAAAAGATGGAAAGGGGGCACATTCTGGTTTATTGAGTTGAAAATATTATGTGCTGCCTTTTTTTTTGCTGTTGAGGCTTTGGGGGGTGAGTGGGATATTTTTAGAAACTGTCCATCAGTCCTACTGCTGACAAAAGCTCCCACCCAAATTAGTAAGCGATGTGTGCAAAATTGTGGGTGGGGACACCCCCCCCCCGGGCATTTGCTGGGTGTGGAATTTGATTGTCCAGCCCATTTGAATTTGACTCTAAAGCTTCCCTTAACTGAATTAGAAAATTAGTCTCCAGCTCTAACTGAGCCTTGTAGATTCAGTGCTCACGCATCCATGTTTCACGTGATCCATGTTTCTGTGATGAAGTGACTTGACTTTTGTGATGTGGATAGATTATGTAAATAGGAACCATTGGTTCTGATGGAGAGCACTTGAACCCATTCGGCCCCTGAGATGCCACCAGCCATTGCGCAGCCGTTTCCAAGTTTATCTCTGGCTTCCATAAGGGCTAGAAGCTTGTTTTGGAGAGCTGACATCCTAGGGCCTACATTAAATTCTGCACTGCCGTGGTTCAGGCGCATGGAATGCACATGACCCTGCCTTTAACTGCGCAACGTCGAAGGGCAGTTACACAACAGTTGCTTAGAATCCCCTGGTGCTACATTTACTGCAAAAATATCCGCAGCTGCTAGGGCAGGGATAGGAGGAAGAGAAAAGCGAAGAGGATTTGTTGCAGAGAGGGGAGAGGTCCCTGGCCCCACCTCAAACCTCCCTACAAGAACGACTGCTGTGCAAAAGGCCCAGATCCGTTCTGCTTCCATTTCCCACCTTGTTTCACCAGCTCAGCTGAAAACAGTTGCCCATCGCTTTGCTTCTGCGAAACTATCTACCTCAGGCTGTGATTAGCAGTGTCCATTGAAACACCCACCACCAGCAGCAGCAGGGAGGGCCCTTAGGAGGGGGGGGGGCTTCCCTGCATTCTCCCTCCCCTGAACAGCCTGTGCCATCCTGCCATCTTCCCATGCACAGCTCGGACGGGGCAATTAGCAAAGCATTCCCAGCTTCTGTGGCAGGTCGGGACCCATGCCATCTGATTCCTGCAGTGTGCAAGGCGCTGAGACGAAGGGGGGTCCGTTTGAAAGGGACAGTTTTCTCCCTGTTGCTGTACTCTTTGAGGGTGCCTTCCATGCTACTAGGGCTATTTCGAGACTGGGAAAGGATCTGAAAGGCTGGCTCTAAAATCCAGCAGCAGCAGTGTGGAAACAGAACGGAGGGCAAACGGGTGGTGTGATTGTGGAATAACCTGTGTTGTAACGTTATCCCCAGGCTTGTGTGTTCCCCTCTTCTGCATGAGGCAAGCAAGACGCCTTTATGGCTACTAGCCAGGAGGGCTAGGCTCTGCCTCCACAGTTAGCAGCAGCAATGCTTCTGAATACCAGTTGCTGGAAACCCCAGGAGGGGAGAGGGCTCTTGTGTTTCGAATCCTGCTTGCTGGTTTCCCATAAGAGGCAACTGTTCAGCCACTGTGAGAACAGGATTTTGGACTAGATGGGCCATTGGCCTGATCCAGCAGACTCTTCTTGTGTTCTCTGAAGCTGTAGGCGGTGGTGTTTTGCTCTTCGGCTTAGCAAAATAAGCGGTGCTGCAAGGGATATGGGAGCCCCTGGTTTTTTCATTACGAAGCGGCAAAATGCGCATTGACACGAGAGAAGGGTGGGGGTGAAGGCAGGAGCCAGGCATTAAAGGCCCGTGATCTGCTCTCCCGTCTCTGCGAATGTATCCTAATTTATTCTCAAAGCAGCCAAACTGGATTAGGACGACAGCAGCAGGGGAGAGGTTGAAATAGAGAAGTGAGTTGAAAATGGAGAAGTAGAGGGATGCCGGGGGTGGGGAGCTGCAGTGGGACGCCTGGAGGCTCAGGGCCGCTGGCATTTGCCAGACCATGCCAGGCACAGGTGCTGGTCCTGATGGAAGATCCAGTCCTCCTCTGGGCCCTGGGCTTTTCGTGCCTGACTGACTTGCGCTGACACCTCTAGTCCAGTTGATGTAAGCCACTTAGGAGATTACTCAGCTAAGCTAGGCACAGTAAAGGCTAAGGCTGAGGCAGGTTCTTTCCTTCCGAGAAAGGATAAAGGCCCTAGTTGAGATGCAGAACTCTTGCTTTTCATGCAGGAAGCCCCCAGTTCAGTCTCCGGCAGCATTGCCAGGTAGGTCTGGGAAAGTCCTCAGGCTGAAGCCCTGCAGAGCTGCTGCCAGCCCAGCACTGAGCTGGATGGACCAATGGTCTGGTTCAGCAGAAGGCAGCTTCCCATCTCACTGGGGCTCACCCAGCTGGAGGTTTGTGATTGGGCCGGTGGCTTCCTTGCCACCACGGAATCATAGAATGGTCGAGTTGGAAGGGGCCCCCCAAGAGCCATCTAGTCCAACCCCCTGCAATGTAGGAATCGCAGAGAAAGGATCCCTGACAGATGCCCACCTGACCTCTGCTTTGACTCTTCCAGTGTGGGAGAGTTCACTTCCATCTATGCGAGTGGGACACCACCAAGCAGATGTGGGTATTTAAAAATAACAAAACTGGTTGCAAAAGGGCTTACAATTTTAACCGAGGTGTGGAGGAAACAAACTGTTGGATGGGGCTGACGTGAGCTGTAGGGCAAAACATCTGGAGGGCGCCAGGTTGGCGAAGGAGCTTGCTCGGTCTGTGTTTGGCAGCTTGGTGATGGTTTCATTGGCAGCTGCCATTGCTGTGCTCCAGACGTCCAATAGATGTCTTAGAACTTCTGGGTGCAGCCCACACGTGAACCAACTTCACCTGGTTCTGTCTGAAGAAGGAAGGCTCAAGTCATTGGCTTATCCTCTTGTGTGTGTTAAGGGGGGGGAGGGGGGAGGGCTGGTTGTGGTTACACAGTTATCGGGAAAGGGATTTGGCATAGGATCCAGGGAGCTCTCCAACGCTTCGTCCAAGGGCTGAAACCTAGCGCTGAAAATGAGGTCTAGAGCATGGCTCTGAATCGGATCACAGCTGCCTGCCTGCACCTTCCTCGGCAGCTGAGCTTGATTTCTCTCCCTAGGAACCGAGACTCTATTGGGAAAGCAAGAAGGAAGCAATATCAGGCCATGTAGTCATAAAGGCAAATGGGACCTGCAGTATGGGGTGGTCCCATTCACTGTGCCAGCCAGCCAGCTGTGCCCTCCTGCACATGACTCCATTCCATTCCTTTTCCCTCCTGGTTTTCTGTCCCCCCACCCCACCTGCAAGTGTCATCAGTGAGCACACCATAGCGACTGAGCATGCTTGGCCCTCAATGGGCTGTTTTCGGAGGTTCCTCCACTCCCCCACATTACTTTCTCTGCCCCCAGATTATTTTTTGTACCTTAGCATTCCTCTGAAGCTGCTGGTTCCTGCTGTTCATATCCTGTTGATCCAAAGAGGTGCCTAAAAGGCCATCTGGCAACATCTATCAGAAAAGCTTCCTCTGCGAGGCTGGTGCGACCCATCATTGTCTCCTGCCCTGGTGAATTGGACCAGCTCTTGGTGGTCTGTTCTTTTGCCTGCAGGTCTTTTGCCTGAGATGTGCAGTTGTTGGTCTGAGGTCTTGCCACGGGTCCAATTCGAAAGGGCAGGATTCTGCACTCTTTCTGAGGAGGGGAAGTAGCTCAGCTGCAGAGCATCTGCACTGCATATGCAGAAGGTCTCTGGCTCAGGCCCCATTGGCATGCCTATGTGGGGCAGGGAGAGAGTCAGTCCTCCTGGAGTGCCATTGCTGACAGTACTGAGCTAGAAAGACCATTGTTCCAACTTAGTTTAAGGCAACTTCCTGTGTTCCTGGAGTTTCAGTTTCTGTCTGCAGGCTTACGGTTGAAAAGACATGACACAAAAGGGAAAAGGAATAGGGAGGGAAGAGGAAAAATGGAAAACTCGGGCACCAATCCTTTAAGTAAATAGTAGCCCTTCTAAGCACTTGGGATGCTTATGTAGCCAAGCTGGTTCTTAAAATGCAGCAGATGTAAAGTCTCCGCAATGCTACTTGTTCTGTTGAGGGGGTGGTTTTGGACGGGCAAATAATCACCGCCTTCATCACCACCACCACCAGAAATTCAGGAGGGCTGAAGCGGAAAGAGCAAACCAAGGCAGCTTTAGGTATCTGGTGCTTTCTGGGATGGGGAACTCGAAGGACTGGACAGTCCTGAGCATGAGTGTGTGCATGTTTTGCTCCCTCTCCTTGTGGGGAAAACGGCACGATTAGCAATGACTTTGAAACGACCTTCTGTGGGTCTTTCAGAAGGGCTGGGTGAGAGCTGAGCAAAGCCATTGTTTCAAGATGCACAGCATCTCTGCAGCATCCTCTACATGGGGAGCTCTTGCTGGGGAAGGGGGAGATCCTGCTGGCAAAGGGAGGTGGGGGTCTACTCTCTATGCACTCTCGCCACGGTCTTCTCAGCCCCTGGGCTGCGAGCTCTCTCAACCTTTGCAATAATCTCAGAGTAGATCCCAAGCAGATACTCCTGCAGCCGGCCAGCGTCTCCTCCCCCCTGGTGATGTGTACAGGTGCGTGAGTTTGGTGTGGGTGCCAGCACATGTCTCTACAAGGCAAAAGGCAGTGGTGGAAGGGAGATTAAAAGGAGAAGACAATAGCATCCCCCCCTCTCTCCCCAGGCTGAGGGGGTCTGCTTCCATACCGAGTCTCTGTAGCTCTGCCACACCTGGGACAGGTGTGTGTTGTGGGGGGGGGGAGGGAGATCTGCAGATGGACTGGAGCAACCCAGCCGGAAGGGCGGGTTATAAATAATAAAATTATTATTGCCATGTTGGAACATGCATCTGAGATTATGGGATGCAGCTGGGGAATCGGTGGGGATCATGGGTGGCCAAGGAGCTTTGGAGAGAGAGAAAAACAACTCCCATTTTTTCCGTTACTGTTTTTGGTGTTTCATGGAAGTTGAAAATAGGGCTGACTTATTTAACTAAACGGAAAATGTACGCTTTGCTGTTGCCTGGATCCTGAACGAGGGATGCCGCGATCCCCACAAGAGGGAGAACGGGGGTCCCATTCTCCAGGGTGCATTGTATCCATGAGGAAATCTATTTTAAAAACCAAGCCTTGTTTTGCTTCGCTCTTAAGCCTTCTCTCCCCAGTTAAAGGCCACCACGCAACCCAGAAACAAGGATTTGTGGCCCAGGTTGAAGGGCCACGTGCCGAATTTTGAACCTGGGTGCCTCCGTATAGGTAGATTTAGGTCTCACTGGGATGGTGGTGCGTGTGGAAGGGGGAAGGAGAGTGGCTTTGCTTTTTAAGAGAAACACTGGTTTGGGGTGAGGGGCGGGGCAGGTGTGCCTTCAGAGGTGCTACACACACACACACACACACTTTTCAAAATGAGGATGCTGAGCTCCTGGCTTACACTGGTGCAAATTAGAAGCAGGACTGCCAGAGGAAAGGGAGGACAAGGCCACTCTGTGGCTGTGATGTTCTGCGATAAGAGCCATTCAGTATCTTCTATGGAGTTATGATGCTCAAGGAAAACCTGTTTTAGAATCCAGAGCCCTGTTTAGGCTTTTTTGGTGGGGCCATTCTGATCTATGCTAGGCCAAGAAACTGGCTGACTTGGGCCAGCCGCTGACCATGGAGGAGGTGCGGAGGACCCCACATGGACACATTCTCCCCTCCCCATCCATGCCTCCCTCCCCTTCTCCCTCCGCCCTCCTGGGATCTGGTCCTCTCCACCAAGTTCTGTACATACATCAAATGCCTCCATCTTCTCTTGACTCTCCCACGCAGACACATGCCGGTGGGCGGGAGGAGCTGAGGATCTGTACTGAGACTCTTTTGTATACCACAAACTTTTTGTATATTTTTAATTCTGCTGCAACATGATATTAAAATTCATTTCAATAAAGCCTGCCTTGGTGAGGCTCTTTCTTTTCCCTCCTGCTACTTTCTCTTCTCTGCACCCACGCTTCTCATTGCCATTGGGAAATGGCTTGCGAAACATAGCGTGCAATTCACTTGTGGAACTCATTGACACAGGATATGATCAGGATCACACACTTAGATGGTTTAAAAACAGATCAGACTGGGGGGGGGGCTCTGGACAACCTCTTTATTGACCATTCACCCAGATTTATTTGCAGAAAACTTGCAGTGAGATTATACTCTACCCAGTCTTTAGGTAAAGGTAAAGGGACCCCTGACCATTAGGTCCAGTTCGTGTCTGACTCTGGGGTTGCAGCGCTCATCTCGCTCTATAGGCCAAGGGAGCCGGCGTTTGTCCGCAGACAGCTTCTGGGTCATGTGGCCAGCATGACAAAGCCGCTTCTGGCAAACCAGAGCAGCGCACGGAAACGCCGTTTACCTTCCCGCCGGAGCGGTCCCTATTTATCTACTTGCACTTTGTGCTTTCGAACTGCTAGGTGGGCAGGAGCTGGGACCGAGCAACAGGAGCTCACCCCGTCGCAGGGATTCGAACCGCTGACCTTCTGATCGGCAAGCCCTAGACTCTGTGGTTTGTTTGTGGGGAGGTCATACTACAATGAGCATTTCTCCTGGTATTTCTCTTCTTGTTGACCATTCATTCATCCCACACTATTCAGTGCATCTTGGCATTGCTTTCCTAACTCCAAAAGGCCCAGTGTATCTGAAGAAGTGTGCGTGCACATGAAAGCTCATACCAATAACAAACTTAGTTGGTCTCTAAAGGTGCTACTGGAAGGAATTTTTTTTTTAATTATTTTGAATTTCTTTTATTATTATTATTTTGACTACGGCAGACCAACACAGCTACCTACCTGTGAAGAGAATGCAAAGGGGGGGGGTGAGTACAACAAAACATAAGAACCTGTTGGATGAGGCCAATGGCCCATCCAGTCCAGCATTCTGTTCTCACAGGGGCCAGCCAGACGCCTGTAGGAAACCTTCAAGCAGGATCCGAGCACAAGAGCCCTCTCTCCTTCTGGGCTTTCCAGCAACTGGCATTCGGAAGCATTGACTGTGGAGGCAGGGCAGAGCCAACATGACTAGCAGCCTTCGAAAGCCCTCTCTCCCTCCTCCTTTGCAATTGAGTTTTATACTTTAAGTATGTACTGCCTGAAAAGGTAGTATGCAGCTAGGCAGATTTGCCTTGGGTTTTCCTGGGGGGGGGGATTTCTCCATGTTTGGGGAAATCCAAAGTCATTAGACAAAAAATGTCAGATTGGTTCTGGCTGAGGGCAACGTCAATGAGAATGATGCCCAGAAAACTTGGAATCAAATCACCTCTGCAACTTATGGTTAAGCCCAGATTCGACAAGTCCCTCTGACTGCCAGCTGCTGGAAACTCTCTTGCCTTTAGGTCCTGCTTGTGGGAAGTGATGTGCTCTTTAAACAGTCATGGCTTCCCCCAGAGAATTCTGGGAGCTGTAGTTTGTTAAGGGCACTGGGGGTTGTTAGGAGACCTACAATTCCCAGAATTCCTTGTGAAGAGGGCTTGATTGTTAAACCACCCGGCAGGGAACTGGAGGGGCCCTAATCACTCTGGAATGTGGGTGGCGCTGTGGTCTAAACCACAGAGCCTAGGGTTTGCCAACCAGAAGGTCGGCGGTTCGAATCCCCGCAACAGGGTGAGCTCCCGTTGCTCAGTCCCAGCTCCTGCCCACCTAGCAGTTTGAAAGCACATCAAAGTGCAAGTAGATAAATAGGTACCACTCTGGCGGGAAGGTAAATGGTGTTTCCGTATTTTTATTTATTTATTTATTGTCATTGTCCATATATACACAGTATACACAACAACGAAAATCAAACACCCAAAGACCGGATTTACCATACACATTTGCACATCTCTCCAACACTCTCATCCTTATTAAAACATAATCTATTAAAACATAACATAATCCAGAGTATAACATAACCTATTAAAAGCATAACATAACCTAAAAGCCTGTCTCATTCCTTACTACTCACTGCTTACTATTACTTACTACTGCTGCTCTGGTTCACTGGCCACATGACCCGGAAGCTGTGTGCGGACAAACGCCGGCCCCCTCAGCCTATAGAGCAAGATGAGCGCGCAACCCCAGAGTCGTCCGCGACTGGACTTAACTGTCAGGGGTACCTTTACCTTTAACAAACTACAGCTCCAGGAATTCTTTGGGGTAGCCGCGGCTGTTCACAGTGGTATCATGCTACTTTAAATGCATGGTATGGCTTCAGCCGGAGCCGACAGGGCTGTTTTTATGGTCTTCCTTCTTAGGGGTCATTTGCAAGGTCACAGGCCTTTATTCCAGATTAATGCAAAGATCAGATGCCTGCGACGCAGGAGAGGTCTCTTGGTGGCTACTAGCCATGATAATGCTTGTCATCTGACCGGCTCTTGGCTGGTACGCCGGCATTTCTCATGTCCAGGCTTCCTGCCATTTCACGCAATTAAAGAGAGAGAGAGAGCTAAGTTACCAGCTGCGTTCGGAGCTGTTGCCATTTCTGGACAAAGGGACAGCGCCGATCTGTTGCAGGAGAGGAGAGGAGGTGCCGACTTCCAACACTTCTCCCCACGGCAGAGAAAAATAAAATCATCTGTTGTTGTAGGGTGGGGAGGCGAGTGCTCAGTGCCTTCTCGCATTCTGCCTCAGCGCTGTGAAAGAAGTCCCTGAATGAAATCCGAATGCTCTCTTCACATTGTCACAGCGCTGGCTCCTTAGGCAGGCAGGGAGAACAGAGTAGGGCCGTAGCTCAGGAGGAAAGGCTTTGCATGCAGAACACCTCCTCCCTGCGCCCGTGTTCCCTTCCTGGTAGTGCTGCTTAAAAAAAGAGTTCAGGTAAGAAGACAAGGAGCCATTGCCAGCCTGAGTGGACAGCACACCAAGCTCATTTTTGTTTGGGACCTTTATGTCAGTGCTTCCCACCACACACACGAAATAAAGGTGTGCAAGGCAGCTTAAAAGGTAAAGGTAATGGGACCCCTGACCATTAGGTCCAGTCGCGGACGACTCTGGGGTTGCGGCGCTCATCTCACATTACTGGCCGAGGGAGCCGGCGTACAGCTTCCAGGTCATGTGGCCAGCATGACAAAGCCGCTTCTGGTGAACCAGAGCAGTGCACGGAAACACCGTTTACCTTCCCGCCGGAGCGGTACCTATTTATCTACTTGCACTTTGATGTGCTTTCAAACTGCTAGGTTGGCAGGAGCTGGGACCGAGCAATGAGAGAACCGCCGTCGTCCTGATTGGCAAGCCCTAGGCTCTGTGGTTTAACCCACAGCGCCACCCGCATCCCACAAGGCAGCTTATAATGAATCAAATCACAACAAGGGAAATAAAGGGATATTAGGCATAGCTTAGTGTGGCATTCGCCAACCTGGTGCCCTACAGTCCCCATCAGCCCCAGCCAGCAGAGTGGATTTCCATGTACCTCCCACACCCAGGAGGTTCCATTCTTCCTGACTTTTGCATTGCAGGAGGGTTGGACTAGATGACCCTGAGAACCCTTTCCAACTATACAGTTCTATGAGTTGACCGGTGTTCTGATCCCACTGGAAAACACTTGTCTTTCTTGTTTCCGGGCTCATCCTCACTTCCACCCATCCCATACCTAGAAAGCACGGGTCCAAGCAGTTTTGCTTTCTCCCAGAAAGCCCATTATTTAGCACTAAATCAGAGCAAATGTCAATCCAGATAAAACCTATTTGGCATTTGCTGTGATTCAACAGTAAACAGTGAGTTTTCCCTGGGGGAAAGTGCCAGGGCAAGAGGAATTGTAGATGAACCCAGAAACGTGACCCTGCCTTGTTAGTCCACCCCCCCACCCCACCCCACTGAGGTTTTTGAACAGAGGTTGGGTTGCCACCTAGCAGGGATTCTTTAGCTGTGGTTCCTGCATTGCTGAGGGTTGGGCTGGATGACCTTTGGGGGTACCTCTGAATTCTACACTTCGATCATCCTCCGACATCCAAGAGCCCCTCCGAGCCCCTTGCTGATCCACAGCAGCTCCATCTGCTTATCAATCCCAGGAGGGGCAGGAACTTGGCAATTTGACATCAGGGCCGGTCGCTTGGTGGAGTTTCCGACACAGGATGGAGGAAACAAAGGATGGCTGGCGTAAAGGAAAAGCTGCCTTCCTGGGGCAGGAGCAGAGCGAGGACGAGGCATGGAGCACGAAGCAAAGAAAGGCAAGAAGGTGAGTGCAGGGGGGAGGGCAAACGCCATATGGGGGTGCTTTTCTGTGAGTGGGTGTTGGGTGCTTTATGGGGTGGGGGGACGACACATCAGTTTCCACCTCCAACCTGACCTGATGAAGTAGGCTGAGTTGTTTCTCTGGGTGCAAAACAAATCCTTGGATCTCTTAAGGGAGCCTGCAGCAGCCAAGTGTATAGCCCAGGTGTTTCAGACTAAAACTCCCATGTGTAAAAGGTAAAGGGGTAAAGGGACCCCTGACCATTAGGTCCAGTCGCGTCCGACTCTGGGGTTGCAGCGCTCATCTCATGTTACTGGCTGAGGGAGCCAGCAAACAGCTTCTGGGTCATGTGGCCAGCATGACTAAGCCGCTTCTGGCAAACCACGGAAACGCCGTTTACCTTCCCGCCGGAGCGGTACCTATTTATCTACTTGCACTTTGACGTGCTTTCGAACTGCTAGGTAGGCAGGAGCTGGGACCGAGCAACGGGAGCTCACCCCCTAATTGCGGGGATTTGAACCACTGACCTTCTGACCGGCAAGCCCTAGGCTCAGTGGTTTAAACGCAGCCATATTAGTTCCTGTCTTCCACCGACATTTGATAGCCACCAGTTTGCATAGAGAGCAAATAGATCCACGGAAGATGCTATCACTACTACTCTCCATGCTGCTCTGTCCCATCTGGATCAACCAGGGAGCTATGTGAGGATGCTGTTTGTGGATTTCAGCTCTGCTTTTAACACTATCTTCCCCCATAGATTGATGTCCAGACTAGAGGCACTTGGACTTTCTAACTCCATTTGTCTCTGGGTTTTAAACTTTCTGTCAGACTGCTCTCAGAGGGTTAGAGTAGGGTCATATATGTCCACAGCCCTTAGCCTTAACATCGGCTCCCCACAGGGTTGTGTGTTGAGTCCCCTGCTCTATACCCTCTACACGTATGATTGTACAGCTACCCATCTTAGCAACAAAATCATCAAGTTTGCTGATGACACCACTGTGGTGGGGCTCATTTCCGAGGGGGATGAGTCTGCCTATCGGGACGAGGTGGAGCGGCTCTGTGGTTGGTGCGGAGAAAATAATCTGGTCCTTAATATCGCTAAGACCAAGGAACTGGTAGTGGACTACAGGGGGGGGGGAAAGGCGGACATTCAGCCCTTGTATATTGGTGGGAACCGGGTGGAGAGGGTGGCTGTATTCAAGTTTCTGGGTGTTACTATCGAGCAGGGTATGACCTGGAGCGCTAATACCATTGCTCTGGTAAAGAAGGCCCAGCAGAGACTTTATTTCCTCAGACTTTTAAAGAAGAACAATCTGAGTGAGAGACTGCTGGTGTCCTTCTATCGAGGCAGCATAGAGAGCATTCTTACATACTGTATCTGTGCTTGGTTTGCCAGTTGCACAGTCACCGACAGGAAAATGCTCCAGAAGGTCATAACCACAGCCCAAAAGATTATCGGTCATCCTCTCCCATCTTTGGACAAACTATATAGCTCCCGTTGTCTCAAAAAAGCAAACAACATTTTACAGGATTCATCTCATCCTGGATATAGTCTGTTTGCATGGTTGCCTTCGGGCAAGAGATACAGAACAATTAAATCAAGAACGAATAGACTAAAAAACAGTTTTTATCCAAGAGCTATAACTATTTTAAATGCTGTAACCAAATGATATGATCTTGGGGAGTCGTGATGGATGGTATGTATGTGTATGTGTGGCTGTAAATGTGGGATGGCATTCAATTTTGTTGTACTATGGACAATGACAATAAATTATCTATCTATATGTTGTAGTCCAAAACATCTGGCAGGCACCAGGCTGACATGGGCTGTGTAAGGTGCTCAGGGAACCCCAACTGCTCTATGAAGGACCAGGTGCGCAGCCTGGGAGTCATTTTGGACTCACAGCTGTCCATGGAGGCGCAGGTTAATTCTGTGTCCAGGGCGGCTGTCTACCAGCTCCATCTGGTACGCAGGCTGAGACCCTACCTGCCTGCAGACTGTCTCGCCAGAGTGGTGCATGCTCTGGCTTGGACTACTGCAATGCGCTCTACGTGGGGCTACCTTTGAAGGTGACCCGGAAACTGCAATTAATCCAGAATGCGGCAGCTAGACTGGTGACTCGGAGTGGCTGCCGGGACCACATAACACCGGTCCTGAGATATCTACATTGGCTACCAGTACGTTTCTGAGCACAATTCAAAGTGTTGGTGCTGACCTTTAAAGCCCTAAACAGCCTCAGCCCAGTATACCTGAAGGAGCGTCTCCACCCCATCGTTCAGCCCGGACACTGAGATCCAGCGCCGAGGGCCTTCTGGCGGTTCCCTCACTGAGAAGCAAAGCTACAGGGAACCAGGCAGAGGGCCTTCTTGGTAGTGGCGCCCGCCCTGTGGAACGCCCTCCCATCAGAGGTCAAAGAGATAAACAACTACCTGACATTTAGAACAAAATAAAAAATAAAAAATTTTCCAGTAGCACCTTAGAGACCAACTAAGTTTGTTCTTGGTATGAGCTTTCGTGTGCATGTATCTGAAGAAGTGTGCATGCACATGAAAGCTCATACCAAGAACAAACTTAGTTGGTCTCTAAGGTGCTACTGGAAGGAATTTTTTATTTTTTATTTTGTTTTGACTATGGCAGACCAACACAGCTAACTGCCTGTAACTGACATTTAGAAAATACCTGAAGGCAGCCCTGTTTAGGGAAGTTTTTAATCTGTGATATTCTAATGTATTTTAATATTTGTTGGAAGCCGCCCAGAGTGGCTGGGGAGACCCAGCCAGATGGGCGGGGTACAAATATATTATTATTATTATTATTATTATTATTATTATTATTATTATTATTATTATGCAAACGCCACACAGCCTTTTTCCTAAGCCACAAAAAGGATACGGCCCTTAGAAAGGAGGAGGAGGATCCAGCAAACAAAGATGCCACCACTGTCAGCATGCAGTGAAATGAGACAGCCATGCACCACAGAATCTATTTCAGAACCGCCGTTTCCGTCACTGTTTTCTGCCCCTCCCCAGCCCCATGCCACTATCCGGCTTCTCCCAGAGCTTTGATTGAGCTGGCCCCAGAATTTCATCCTGCAAGTGGAGTGCCAGGGTTTGCAAAAATGAGTGCAACGCATCAGAGCAAACTGAGTAATTACCTGTAACTTTAATCAATCTTGGGTTAGGTGGGAGGGCTCTGCTGCTGGGATTGGTGCCCAGCACTCTCACATTTTAGAAACAAACTGTTACACATCAGAATGTAGGAAGCTGCCTTGGACTGAATCAGATCACTGGGTCATCTCTCTCGGTACTGCTCACACTGGCTGGCAGCAGGTTTTCAGGGCTTCAGACAGCCTATATTCCCAGCCTGACCTTGGGAAGTAATAGTCCTACCCTATTTTTCCTTGGTCAGACCACACCTGGTGTCCTGTGCCCAGTTCTGGGCACCACAATTTAAGAGGGATATTCACAAGCTGGAATGTGTGCAGAGGAGGGCGACCAAGATGATCAAGGGTCTGGAAACCAAGCCTTATGAGGAACGGTTGAGGGAGTTGGGTATGTTTAGCCTGGAAAAAAGGAGACCGAGAGGAGACAGGATAACCATCTTTAAGTATCTGAAGGGCTATCACTTGGAAGATGGAGGAAACTAGCTTTCTCCTGGTCCAGAGGGGGACACCCGAACTAATGACTTCAAGTTACAAGAAAGGAGATTCGGATCAAACCTTAGCAAGACCTTTCTGATGGAAAGAACTGTTCAGCAGTGGAGCAGACTTAACTCTCCTTTAAAAACTGGAGGTTTTTAAACAGAGGTTGGGGGGGCAACTGTGAAGGAGTCTTTAGCTGTGATTACATGGGGTTGAAGGGTGGCGCTGTGGGTTAAACCACAGAGCCTAGGGCTTGTCGATCAGAAGGTTGGCGGTTCAAATCCCCGTGATGGGGTGAGCTCCCATTGCTCGGTCCCTGCTCCTGCCAACCTAGCAGTTCAAAAGCACGTCAAAGTGCAAGTAGATAAATAGGTACCACTCCAGCGGGAAGGTAAATGGCGTTTCTGTGCACTGCTCTGGTTCGCCAGAAGCGGCTTAGTTATGTTGGCCACATGACCCGGAAGCTGTACACTGGCTCACTCGGCCAGTAAAGCGAGATGAGCGCTACAACCCCAGTGTCGTCTGTGACTGGACCTAATGGTCAGGGGTCCCTTTACCTCTACCTTTTACATGAGGTTGAAAGGAAAGAGAGGAGGGAGGGAGAGAGAGAGAGAGATGGGGGTTATGTTCCTTTGTTCTATTGCATAGTGTTTGTGCAGGTAATTCTATGAACTGGGATTCAGACACAGACTGCTTCAGAATCACATGAAAGCTGTTCACGCCTCTTGCTTGCTTGGCATCGACAGTTTCATTTTGTCACTCACCACAATTGAGATGCCTTCAAGGTGAAGGAGCACTGGGATGGGGGTGGGAAACGTACTCTGCACATGATCAGAGGAACTGCCCCAAGACTGAGGCAAACAGGCATTGAACTGGCCCGGCAAGTCCCAGGACTCAGCCCTAGCTCATCTCGAGCCTTGCACGAGAAGCGAATGTGCTTCTTTTCACGAGAAGCGAATGTGCTTGCAGTTCTTTGGGAATCGAGGAGCGGGAGGCAACGATGTCTTCTCCCCCGTCCTGCCCATATCCTGAGCAGATGGGCCTGGGTGGCCTTTCCCCACCCTGTCACGGATCCAGCACCATCCGAAGCCTCTGGGGATACACTTCCCCTCCAGCTGCCCAAGGCGAAGCCCAGCTGGCAGCCTGGGCTCCTGGCCGAAAAAACAGCAGCAGCCGATCCCGAGACCAGCATGTTAAATTGGTTTGCTTGGGCATCACCTATGGGGCAAAGCAAAGGCAGTTGTTGGATGCCTAAAGCAGGTGGTCCCAATTCCCCCCCACACACACACACACGGCCTCCTCTCTAACTGTCAGACTCTAGAGGCCTCCTGATCCGTCTTAATGTTTTCCAGTTCAAGTCCCACAGAAATGAACAGAAGCAGCAGAAGATCCCACATCAGTGAGATTTTTGCACGGGAAAATTTCCCCAGGGGTGTGTGTCATCTCTCCAAACCCCCACACCTGAAGGATCCATCCACCTCACTTTGTGGCCAGGTGACCTGTTGATGGAGAATTCATCCTCATTTGTTTGCAGGGAGACTGGGTAACACCGGCTGTTTAATGAACATGCATTTGCGATTTCTATCTTAATGCAGTGTTTCCCAAACTTTTTTGAGCTGCCTCCCCCTTGGCTTCATAAATGCTGTGGACCCCTGTGCCCTCCACCCTATAGAAAACATCATCCAGAATAGTGGTTTGCATGTCCCACTAAGGAAGACAATAACACAACGAAATTCAAAGCAGTGACAATTAATTGCACAAAATCCAATTGAAACAATTAAATTCAATTAAATCTGATGATTTCACACTTCAAAATGACCTTAACAGATTAGAGAACTGGGCGAAAGCAAACAAGATGAATTTTAACAGGTATAAATGTAAAGTACTACACTTGGGCAAAAGAAAATGAAAGGCACAAATACAGGATGGATGACACCTGGCTTGAGAGCAGTACATGTGAAAAGGATCTAGGAGTCTTGGTAGACCACAAACTTGACATGAGTCAACAGTGTGATGCAGCAGCTAAAAAAGCCAATGCAATTCTGGGCTGCATCAATAGGAGTATAGCATCTAGATCAAGGGAAGTAATAGTACCACTATATTCTGCTCTGGTCAGACCTCACCTGGAATACTGTGTCCAGTTCTGGGCACCACAGTTCAAGAAGGATACTGACAAGCTGGAACGTGTCCAGAGGAGGGCAACCAAAATGGTCAAAGGCCTGGAAACGATGCCTTATGAGGAACGGCTTAGGGAGCTGGGTATGTTTAGCCTGGAGAAGAGAAGGTTAAGGGGTGATATGATAGCCATGTTCAAATATATAAAAGGATGTCATATAGAGGAGGGAGAAAGGTTGTTTTCTGCTGCTCCAGAGAAGCGGACACGGGGCAATGGATTCAAACTACAAGAAAGAAGATTCCACCTAAACATTAGGAAGAACTTCCTGACAGTAAGAGCTGTTTGACAGTGGAATTTGCTGCCAAGGAGTGTGGTGGAGTCTCCTTCTTTGGAGGTCTTTAAGCGGAGGCTTGACAGCCATCTGTCAGGAATGCTTTGATGGTGTTTCCTGCTTGGCAGGGGGTTGGACTGGATGGCCCTTGTGGTCTCTTCCAACTCTAGGATTCTATGATTCTATGATTTCGAAGTCTGATAGTCATTGACCTCTAGTGCCCCCTGCCTCTATGTGTCCCCCACTGCCCCCCAGGAGTTGCTACTACCCACCTGAGGAAACCACAGGCTCTTTTTAAGGAAAGAGATGGTGCTGTGATGTTTTTTTTGTGGGAATGTTCACGGATGCAGGAGAGGATATATTATTTAATTATATCCTATTCCAACTTGCGTTAACAAGTTTCACAATTTAGCAGAGTTACATTCCCCTTTTAAACTTACACAGCGGGCGCATTGCTCAGGCTCGCTAAAGCCTCTATAATAACTGTCCTGGTATTTCCCCCTTTATTCCCTCCTAAAAGATAAGACACGACACAGTCTTCTATAAAAGTATAAAAAGAGTTTACTTACAAACATCTGGTCACAATAGGATCCCAGAAGGCAGACTTAGCTTAGAAAAGTTACATACATTTGGAGACTATTCCATAAGGAGATAGGTCCTTTGTCCTCTCTTGGCTGAGCATCTTTGGCTAAGTATGTGATGCTTCCTCATCGAGTGTAGTCAAAAGAAGAAGGGAGATCGCGGCCAGCCCTATGCCTTTTGTTACCTGCACAGGTGAGGCCACACCCACCTCTAGTCACATGTAGAGGAAGTCTGTCCCAGCCCAGGAGAAACAGGAAGTTCCGACTGGCTGATCCAGACATCCCTTTCTGTGTCAACTCTAGGGATATTGTACTTAACTGCTCCTGTGTTTCACATCCCACATTTTTATGATGATCTGTATGTTTCAATAGATTATAGAAATAGATAAATTCTATTAAGGTTTAATTGGTAACTGGTAAGCATGGGGCGAAAGGTAAATGTGGATGAGCCCTTAACGTGTGTAACTGGGTGAGATTAGCTGGAAACCTCTGGAGAGAGGAAGGGCCTACCTATTTGCTTTCTGGGAATGTGAGAGGGGGGTCTGTGCGAGGTGACAGAGGCTGGGCTTCCTTGCCCAGTGTCATTTCTTCTTCCTTCCTGTTGATTGCTGTAGCAGGAGCAAAGATAAATAATGCAAAATATAGGCAATGATATGCAAATTGCATTCAATTAGGCTGCAGGCTTTTTATTTCCTTGATACAGAACTTAATTTGGCCTTCTGGCAGAGAGTGCGCTCAGAGCCATCTGCATTCATCACGGAGTCTGGACGAAGCCACGGAATCATAGAATTGTAGGGTTGGAAGGGACCCCCAAGGGTCATCTAGTCCAACCCCCTGCAATGCAGGAATTTCAGCCAAAGCATTAATGACAGATGGCCATCCAACCTCTGCTTGAAAACCTCCACCACCTTCTGAGGGAATCCGCTCCACAGTCCACGGTCAAACAGCTCCTAGTGCCAGAAAGTTATTCTTAATGTTTAGTCGGAATCTCCTTTCTTGTCATTTGAATCCATTGATTCAAGCCTTACCTTCTGCAGCAGCAGAAAACAAGCTTGCACTATTTTCCATGTGATTTGAAGATGGCTATGTCTCCTCTTCTCCAGGCTAACCATACCCAGCTCCTTCAACCGTTCCTCATCAGGCTTGGTTTCCAGACCCTTGATCATCTCGGTCGCCCTCCTCTGCGCACCTTCCAGCTTGATCTAGACCAGGGTTTCCCAAACTTCGGTTTCCAACTGTTTTGGGACTATAGTTCCCACCACCCCTGATCACTGGTCCTGTTAGCTAGGGATGATGGGAGTTGTAGTCAAACAACACCTGGAGACCCAAGTTTGGGGAATCCTGGACTAGGCACCAGACTTCTGTTTATGCAGCCTGGGATTGCATCGGCTTATTTTGCTGCTGCATCGCACTGTTGACTCATGCTTGCAATGAGGGCATCTGCCAGCATCTGGGCCACCCGCAGCCCGTTCTCTATCACCCTCCTGTTGTGACTTTACTGATGGGGCCTCCCCTTCTGCCTGCTTCTCCAACAGGGCTTCGTGTCACCCATCAAGAGGCTCGTCTTCCCAAAGGCAGCCCGAAGGCAGGCCCTCAAGAGCAGCCTCTGCCGCCGGCCTCTGCACTCTGTCCCGCTCTACCCTCCCGACTATCTCATCGACCCTCAGATCCTCCTGCACGACTATGTGGAAAAGGAAGTGAAGGTGAGGGTGCCCAAGGGGGCTGAGTGCGAAACTTGCTGGTGTCAATGCAGCAACTGAGGGCCATGTGACATATTTTCTGCCGGTGTGGATTTTGAGCCCTGGGTTTTTTCCCTTGGTTCTGCATTTGTGAGAACTCAAGCTTTTAATGTGCTGTACCTTATGTTCCTATGCAATTAAAACTTCCAAACCATTTGACAGCCTAAATTACGAAAACATCCCAAAATGACGCAAAGTGTGTTCTGGATCTGCGCAATCTGTCCTCCTCGCCACAGATCAGCGTGGAACCATCACTTAGGAGATTCCTGCCTTAGCCTCGTCCCACATTATTGTGACTTCTTATCTCTTTCTCTCCAGTTTTTAGGTCACCTGACTTGGGTAACAACTTCCTTGAACCCCTCCAGCCGCGACGAACTGTTGCAGCTACTGGACACCGCAAGGGTAACCTTCCCAATGTGCTTCAATGCGCTTTGGTGTTGTTCAATTAGCAGTCATATGCTTGGAACGGAAACTGCCCACTTGGGAGGACGCAAAGGGATGCAGAGGTGCTGAAGAGACTCACGACAGGTGCCACTAGGGAGAACCACTAGGATGAAGAATTTATGTCCTCATATCTCGGCTGCCAAAATAACTTGGCTGCCTGGGATTATATATATCTCAGGTGCTCCACCCCAGGTGACAAAACATCTTGGGCTAGTCCTTCTAATCCCCTTCTGCAGCTACCTATCTGGTGGTCATCCTCAGCACATCATGCGGCAGTGAAGCATGTATGTTTAGGATCAGAGACTGTTCTGCCTTTCCCTGTGGTGTGTGGCTTGGCTGACTTGCCTGAGTTATCTCAGTCAATTTCATGGAAGTGTGGAGTTGGGAGGAACCCCAAGAGTAATAGAATCATAGAATCGTAGAGTTGGAAGGGACCCCAAGGCTCATTTAGTCCAACCCCCTGCAATACGGTACCTACCTGTGCTTTTCTGCATTGATGGGATAGTCCAGTTTCCCCCAACTTGGAGTCCTCCAGGGGCTGATGGGAGTTGTGGTCCAGAGCAGCTGGCCTGGAGGACTACAGCTTGGGGAAGGCTGAGTCCTCCCCAGGGATGCGAGACTGGGCACCATTTAGATTACCTTCTGTGTCTGCCAGGGCCCACTTAAGATTCCTACGTTTTTACATTAATCTTGCAAACACCTCGAACACCTTATTGGCCAAACAAGCCTTTGTATCTCTTCAAAAGAACACCACTTGGCGTCAAAACCTATCTGATATCCTGGTTAGATACACCCTACCGGAGTTTAATACACTCAAACTGTGGAGCCCGGACAAAGTTCGGGAATGGATCCTGGAGAGAGACGCCCTGTTAGACATCACAAAAATACAGAACCCAGGGTCCTCCCACTGGTTTCCCCGACTGAAAACAGTCAAAACCTGCGCCAATTACTTGGCGAATATCACCGATCCCACCCTTCGGAGAGCTTTCACCATGGCCCGTTTTCAAACTATCCCTACGGCCTATCTGTCAGGCAGATTTGCAAAAATCCCGGTAGAGCACCGTATATGTCCTTGTCACATGAGAACCAAAGAGGATCTCACACATTACTTGTTGTACTGTCCCATCTACTCGGCCTTCAGGGATGTGATCTTACAAACTATTCCCAAATCAATAGTCAACTCTGAGGACCAAGTAAAATTTCTGCTGGTGGACGCTGACCCACGGATTTCCCACGTGGTAGCGGTCTTTGTGGCGAGGGCTATGAAAACTAGGGTGGGGTTCATGGATGATGTAGTGAGGGCCCTCCCATCGCCCTCCTAACCTGTTGTTGTATCCTCTTTCCTGTATGGTGGGGGGATTTGGGTTTTGTCTCCTTTGCTGGGACAGCACGGCAGGAATTTTAACTTATTTTAATAATTTTATTGTTTATCTTTTTAATAATGTTATATGGTATTTTGTGTAAAGGCATGGACCTCACAAATATAATAAACTTGAACTTTAATGGGCTCCCACCCCCTTTTTTGCTCCACCTTTCCTGCAGCAATTGAAGGAGCTTCCTCTGAAGACAACCCCAGAGCAGGATAGCATCTTGAGCCTTTCGGCTCGCTGCCTGCTTCTTACCTGGAGGGACAATGAGGAGCTCATCCTGAGGATCCCCACACACGAAATCGCAGCTGCCTCCTACCTGCGGGACGATGCCCTGCACCTCCTGGTGCTCAAAACAGGTAACCTGGAGGATTCCCGACTAGAGAATTCCCACCTGGTTGAAAATGGATCCGGCCACTTCCAAGCCACGGGCCTCAGGGCAGAATGCGTGTTTCTGCATGTGCTGGCTCAGTTGGTGCACACAATTTGCAATATCTTTCCCCGTTTTCTCTTGCAATAATTTTTATTGGGGTTTTTATGGAATTGATGCAAGAACAAGTACCAAGAACAGGACAAAAAGTTAAATAATAAAGAACAGTCAAACCAGGTAGGATCAGGGTGGAGACTCAAAGTAACCAGTGGGGGAAATTATATCAGGTAAACTGTATATTATGCAAATTAATCATTCTTTTGTTTTTTGGAAGCTCTATTGAAAAGCAAAAGCAAAGTCAGTAAAGGGTTGAAAAGGCAAGTGACTCAAAAGCTTTTCCAGATGTCAAGCGAGGTTGAAGGAAGAGATTGGCACATGTGTTCGAAATCTTTCCTTTTTCTTAGTTGCTTCTTCTTCTGCTATGAAAACATTTCCCTCTAATTTCTCCTGAGTTCCGATGTTCAGCCAGGATAACTGACTCCCCTCTGCTGTAATTTGTGAATGCGCAGGATTTGCTCACCTGGTCAATTATAGCAGCATGGGTCTTCCATTGCCAAAACGCAGCCTTATTTTGCAACGAGTCTGCTCTCTTGTTGCCAACTTGAAAGCAAATGAGCATTTGCTATCTCTCAGCCTAGTCTGCTTCACAAGTAATAAATAAATAAATAAATAAATAAATAAATAAATAATAAATAAAAATTCCTTCCAGTAGCACCTTAGAGACCAAGTTTGTTCTTGGTATGAGCTTTCGTGCATATAGGGTCTGGTGACTTCTGTTTCAGTGTATCTGAAGAAGTGTGCATGCACACGAAAGCTCATACCAAGAACAAACTTAGTTGGTCTCTAAGGTGCTACTGGAAGGAATTTTTTTTTTTATTTTGTTTTGACTATGGCAGACCAACATGGCTACCTACCTGTAACTGCTAGTCTGCTTCACAAGGTTGTTCTGAGGTTAGACCAAGAGAAATCCATTCACTATTATCCTGTCCGGTTAGAAATACAGCCTCTTCTCCATTGGAGTTCCCAAAGCACCACCACTTGTTGTGCATAAAATTAGAAAATTGCAGAGGCGGAAGGGACCCTGAGGGTCATCTAGTTCAACCCCTCCTGCAATGCAGGAATCACAACTAAAGAATCCCTCTGCTTAAGGTAAGAGAGTCTACCACCTTCCAAGGGAGTCTGTGATAGAGTTGTTCCCTGATCTGGACCTTGTGTACAAATGATGCGTCTCCACTGCAATGAAGTGCTTCAAAGTTTGACTGCGGTTCAGTAAACCTTCCTCGCTCTGGTCCCAAAGGGAGACCCCAAGCTTGTTCTTCCTTGCAGAAGTTCTCTGCAACTAGCTGCTGCTTCTGCTACAGTGGAACCTCGGTTTTCGAACCTAATCCATTCCGGAAGACCGTCCAACACCTGAAATGTTCAAAAACCGAGGCACAAAGAGCTGTTGGCAAATTAAATTGAGAAAACTGAAAATCACGTAGGCGCGTTCGGAAACGGAAGCATTTACTTCCGGGTTTTCGGCGTTCGGGTTCCAAAACATTCGTCAACGGAGATGTTCGAGAACCAAGGCTCCACTGTACTAGCTGTCATGGACTGGCTGGATGCAGAGGAGGGGTGCAAGGCACCAGCTGGGGAACCCCCAAGGGAAGAAAACTCAGAGCCAGGGGGTTGGTGGTGGGACGGTGATGAGCGGTCAAAGGGAGAAGAGGGAGAAGACTGAGAGGAGGAGGTTTCAACAGCATTTAGTGAGCTTTTCTTGGACACTGCACTTCGGCTGATGCAGCTTAGAATAGCATGGGCCTTTTTTGCTGCTGCATCACAGCGCTGGCGCAGGTTAAGCTTGTGTTGTTGTTATTTCCAGGCTTGGGTGTGGACCCGGTCCCTGCAGGAGGTAGCATGGATGTTTATCCTGGAAGCAACCAGGAGAAGAAATTCCCCGGAGGGCCAGCTGAGAAGAGACCGGCAGAGCCCCGG
This sequence comes from Lacerta viridis, assembly GCA_900245905.1. Classification (NCBI taxonomy): domain Eukaryota; kingdom Metazoa; phylum Chordata; class Lepidosauria; order Squamata; family Lacertidae; genus Lacerta; species Lacerta viridis. The sequence continues at coordinate 548,734 of OFHU01002896.1, forward strand.
CAACTGGGGGGCACGATGGAGCGACGCCACACCATCTGCAGCCTGGACTGGAAGATAGCCCGGGGCGGGCTGGAGGGCAGGCCCAGCGGAGGGGGGAGCCTGGAGCGGAAGCAGGGCACGGGCAGCTGGGAGAAGAGGCAGGGTCCCGCAGGAGGCAGGCCCTTCGGGAGCTGGGAGCGCAGGCAGACCTACAGCGGCAGCTGGGAGCGCCGCCCCACGGGCAAAGCTGGGGGCAGCTGGGAGAGGAGGCGGCAGGCCTACAGCGGGAGCTGGGAGAGGGGCAAGACCTGGGGCAGCTGGGAGCGCCGGTGGCACACCGGGAACAACCCCCTGGACCCCAAGGAGCCCAGCCCCGAAGCCTACTGCAATCTCATCATCCTGGCTGTGGCTAACAGGGTGAGTGGCCAGAAGCCAGGTCTCGCCCTCCCTTCAAAATAGACAATCTCTCTCTCTCTTTCATATTTTTAAAAGCTTTTTTTAATGAATCAACAAGATAAAAAATGATCTGTATAAAAACAAAAGCAGAAAAAGAAGGGGGGGGGAGCGTATATATGAAAACAAAAAAAGGAGAAAAAAAGAAAAAGGCAGCCCTGGATAGGGAAGTTTTTAAATGTTTAGTTGTGTTTTTATATATGTTAGAAGCCACCCAGAGTGCCTGGGGCAACCCAGTCAGGTGAGCGGGTTAATAATAATAATAATAATGGAATAGGACATCCCTATTTTCATCGGAGGAATGTTGAAGGATATGATAAAAGGTAAAGGTAAAGGGACCCCTGACTGTTAGGTCCAGTCACAGATGACTCTGGGGTTGCAGCGCTCATATTGCGCTATAGGCCAAGGGAGATGGGGTTTGTCCGCAGATAGCTTCCGGGTCATGTTGCCAGCATGACTACTTGCCACTTCTTGCAAACCAGAGCAGCGCACGGAAACGCCTTCGACCTTCCCGCCGGAGCGGTACCTATTTATCTACTTGCACTTTGACGTGCTTTCGAACTGCTAGGTGGGCAGGAGCTGGGACCAAACAACGGGAGCTCACCCCGTCATGGGGATTCGAACTGCCAACCTTCCGATCAGCAAGCCCTAGGCTCTGTGGTTTAGACCACAATGCCACCCACATCTACCCGTGGAGGAATGTTGGAGGGTATGAGATACCACCTAAATAACCATGTCCTCTAGACCTGGTCACAAATGATCAAGCAACTCTGGAACGTGGACTTGACTGCCCTTTCTCCCTCGGGTGCAGGACATGGCAGAGGAATCGTGTGCTCTCATCTGCCAGGTTTTCCAGATAATCTACGGGGACCAAACCATTGAGTGTGTGGACCGGGCTGGCTATCACTACACGTCCACCATGAAGCGTCCTTGGCTGTCTAGTCGGAGTGAGTACATACGCAACCGCCTTAGACAGAGTCAGCTCATTTATTTGTTTATTTGAACAATTTATATACCACATAGCTGCAAGCGTCCTTAAACAGATTACGAAGTTGCAATGGGGGGTGGGAATCAGTTAAAACTATACAAACAAATTTAAACGCATGCTGGAATGAAGAACAATGAGAGGGGATGTGTCTCACCTCAACTGGAAAGGAGTTCTATAAAATTGGGTACATGATACCTTTGCTTTCTGTTTCTTTGGCGATCCCTCGTAGCCAAGTAAAATTGACTTCCATGAACACGGTCTTAATGGTGAGTCCATAAGTGACTGTGGAGGCCAGTTCTGGACAGACACGTCTTTCCACAGTGGGGACATTGGTTTCCAGGCAGGAGTCGATCACGGTGTGGATTTACCAAGCATTCCTTCCTCTTAGCATGTTTCTCCCTTGAGTCCTGAGTTCGAGTGTCTTCAAAGCCCATGACACCTTTGGTAAAGGCTGTTCTCCAACTGGAGCGCTCGCAGGCCAGTGTTTCCCAGTTGTCGGTGTTTATACTACATTTTTAAAGATTTGCCTTGAGAGAGTCTTTAAACCTCTTTTGTTGACCACCAGCATTACGCTTTCCATTTTTAAGTTCGGAATAGAGTAGTTGCTTTGGAAGACGATAATCAGGCATCCGATTATCCAACGAAGTTGATGTTGAAGAATCAATACTACCTCAGTAATGTATTGTCTGCTGTGACCAGCAGTGACTGAACTGTTGTGCCCAAAACTAGGCATGGGTCTTCAGATGAGTAGAACAGTGCCATTGGTTCCTGAATCTCATTGCAAGCAAACATTTTTTAGCATTGCAAACACCCTTTGGTTAGTGAGAAAAAACTGGTGGAAATAGGTTTATGGGTGCCTTCCATATGCTTCAGGCTATGACTTGCCTCATCCCTGATCATTGGTCTTGGCTGACTGTGGATAATGGGATTTGTAGTCCAAAAAATCTGCCAAGTACTGCATGGGCTGCCCCCGGCCACCTGGTGGTTGCAAAGTGATGAGCCACAGTTTTGCAGTGGACAGGATGGAGGGTTGAGGTCTGGCAGCGCAGAAACCTGTTTTCCTACACCCCGTATCACCCCCTATGTTGTCTGCTTCCAGGTGAGAGCTGTCGGACAGATGGGACGTACGGCTATGATGCTGATTTCAGCTGCTGTAGCTCTTTGTGAGTCCTGCTCCCCCACACACATACTGGTAACAAACGGGATGTCTGGCTGGGGCTGATGGGAGTTGTAGTCCAAAATGGCTGCACCAACTGGGGCTGATGGGAGTTGACATCGGAACAGTACCTGGTTGTCGAAGGCTGGCCTGATTTGTCATTTAATTGGTTATGTTAACCAATTAAGCACCTTTTCATCTGCTAAAAAGGTACCCCCACTTAATCCGTCGTGGGGTTCTTTAATAAATCATTTCTAAATTTAGTGCAGATAAGATAGCAGGTACCATTTGGGAAGAGCACTTTTCTTCAAAGGCATCTGCCTTGGGCAGCTAGAAAGTGCCCTGCTAGTTGTAGGCATAGTCTGAGGTCACTTCCTGTTCTATGATCCCGAGGCAGATTTCGCCAACCTGGTGCCCTCCAGATATTTTGGATGACAACTTCCACTGGTTGGAGTCGTCGTCCAAAATGTCTGTTGACAGGAGCGAGTCAGCAGTAAATTGCACTGAGCAAGTTAGAGTTAAATCTTGACTAGCAAAAGCAGGAGCGTCAGGCCTAATGAGCACAGCAACTATTCTCCGGCAGATCTTGCCCCCAAGAAGCATTTGCTGAGACTGAAGGTCCCTGCCCCTCCCCACAGCTGCCTAAGTCCCCTCCTCTCCAGGGTTTTCCCCAAGCAATCTGAGGCTGAGACTGCATGAAACTAACTTCTCCTCCGCCCTCTTCATGCCTCTCCTGGTTCTGGAAGACCAGAGCAAAGGGGAACTCTCTTTCTCTTGGCCTCCCTCCCTCCCGCTTCAGCTTTTGCCTCTGGTTCTGCACTTCTCTCTGCCACAGAATCTCCCTGCTCACCAAGCCCTGTTGCCTCTTCAGCTTCCAACACCTCTTTCCTCCCATTCTTCCCCCTCTGGCCACTCATCGCCATCCCACCACCAGTCCCCTGACTCTGAGCCTTCTTCCCTTGGCAGTTCCCCAGCAGGTGCCACCTAACATTCCTCTGCGTCCATCCAGTCCACAACAGCTATGTTAGCTGAGGGGACTGCTGGGAGTTGTAGTCCAAAATGTCTGCGCCGGCTGGGGACTGATGGGAGTTGTAGTCCAGGATGGCTGCGCCGGCTGGGGGACTGATGGGAGTTGTAGTCCAGAATGGCTGCGCTGGCTGGGGGGCTGATGGGAGTTGTAGTCCCAGGGCACAAGACTGGGGAACGCTGACCTAGTCCAACACCCCCCCTGCCCTCGGCAATTGGGGAGTGGGGAGGAGAGCAGACCTTCTTGACTGCATGAGACGGGAAGGGTTACTGATCCGCTTCCTCCCTCCCTCAGCGAGGGTTCCCACGACACCTTTGAGGCCTGTTGCAGTGACACCTCGTCCACCTCCTTCCATCAGTCCCATCAAAGCCTGGCCACGGCCTGCAGTGGCAGCGATCAGAGCAACGCTGGCCTGGAGCAACTGCAGGATTACATGATCACAGTGAGTTGGGCTTGCAGGGGTGGCCTGGGGGGGGTGCACTTTGGGTGCCCTGAACCCATGAGCCTTGCGGTCACTGGGTGCTTCTGAAACCTCCCCCTGGGAACTGTCCATTAGCATTATTATTGCAAAAATTAAAATCACTACAAAACAAACTACCGGAATTTCACCTATAGATGTAAACGGAGGCAGCATGATAGAAGTTCATAGCATTAAATAGGCATGGAGCAAGTAGATAGAAGAAAGATACACACACACACACACACACACACACACTGCTTTGGGGGGATGCAGGGGTACACATACCCCTAAACATTTTGTGAATCTAAGTTTGGCCTCATTGAGGTGCAGTATTTCAGTATGAGTAGGAAAATGAGAGTACCCCTAAACATTTTTTTTTAGAAAAAAAGCAGTGTGTGTGTGTATTACTAAATTTTCTGTTTTACAATTTACAGTACTCATTTTACATCCTTAAGATATCAATGACTTCCCTTCTTCTCTTTCCATGGTTCATTTTACATATCATAAATCCCTGCATATTTTACAAAAACTATACCAATCAGTATTCCATTATTGCATCCATCAAAACTTATTTACACCGTTGAATTTATCTTTTTTATCTTTTTTAATCTTTATTGAAAATTATAACATTCATACATTAAAAACAAAACACAACAAAACAGACAACAACACAAAAAACCTAAACATAAAAGTAAATATCAAACATAACAAAATACACCAAAAAAATACAACCAAGACAAATCATGCATATTCATTCATTCTTTTAGTAACAAATCAATATTCACTACTTCCGTTAAATAAATCATAACAAATCCAAATTAATCATACCTGATTAATCATACCTGATTGTAGACTTTTTTGTAGAAAGCCGTTGAATTTATCTTAATGCTGCCAGCGTTTTCAGGTGTACACAGTTATTTCCCCTATATTCAATAAACGTTTTTCAATCTTCTTTAAAGGTATGTTCTTCTTGTTCTCTTGTTCTATATGTTAAGAAGAAGAAAGTTTCTCTCCCTCTCTAGCAACCCTAGAACTCAGGGTCTTCCAATGAAGCTGAATGTTGCAAGATTGGAGGCAGATGAAAGGAAGGACTTCTATGGAACTCCTTCCCCCAGGAGGCAGCGATGGCCACAATTGGGATGGTTTTGAAATAGGATTATACAAGTCCATGGAGCAGAAGACTATTGATGGCTCCTAGCCAGGATGGCTCTGCTCTACCCTCCACAGCTGCTGGGGGCAGCAAGGATTCTGGATCCCAATTGTTGGAAACCACAAGAAGGGGAGAGCTGATGTTGTGCTTGAATCCTGCTTGTGGGTTTGCCACCGGCATCTGGTTGGCCCCCGTGAGAACAGGATGCTAGCTGGACCAGGTGTGCCAACATCCAAACACAAGAAGTCGACCTTGGTTTAAAGAGCGTTGTAATGCTCTTACTTGGGACGCGGGTGGCGCTGTGGGTTAAACCACAGAGCCTAGGGCTTGCCGATCAGAAGGTCGGCGGTTCGAATCCCCGCAATGGGGTGAGCTCCCGTTGCTCGGTCCCTGCTCCTGCCCACCTAGCAGTTCGAAAGCACGTCAAAGTGCAAGTAGATAAATAGGTACCGCTCCGGCGGGAAGGTAAACGGCGTTTCCATGCGCTGCTCTGGTTTGCCAGAAGCGGCTTTGTCATGCTGGCCACATGACCCAGAAGCTGTACGCCGGCTCCCTTGGCCAGTAAGCGAGATGAGCGCCGCAACCCCAGAGTCAGACACGACTGGACCTAATGGTCAGGGGTCCCTTTACCTTTACCTTTAATGCTCTTATTAGGTGTCTGCGGTTGCTATCATATTTTAAGCAGAACATCAGAGTATTTGAATGAAATATAATACATAAGCTTGAACACTGGTCTTGAATTTTACATTCCATTAGCAAACAGACTCCATTTTCTCAATGAATTTGTTTGGAGTACATCCTTCAATAGATTTTTGCAAGACATGATTAGGTTTGCCAACAAAGCTGTATCTTGCGTGTTTTTATGCTGTTCCAAGATGTCAGCTGGTTTCATTTCTTGCTGTGACCATTCTGAATAGAAGCAGAGCCTGCTGGATTGGGCCAATGGCCCATCAAGCTCAGCCTCCTGTTCTCACAGTGGCCCACAGGGGAAAAATGCCAGCAGGATCCTAGCACAAGAGCCCTCTCCCCTCGCCTGGCTTATTTTCCTACCAGTAATTTCATTTATAATCCTCGTCACCTGCTGCCAAAAGGACAAGCCCGAAAGAGGTGCAAGACGTCTGTTTTTACAGTTCGCTCCTTGCAAATGATAAATGTTCGTCGTTGCAACGTTTGGCGTGACTGTCCTGCCTCTTTGCCTCTCTCTCCCCTCCCCTGCCCCCAACAGCTCAGGAACAAGCTGACCCCGCAGGAGATCCAACAGTTTGCCTTCTTGCTGAGAGAGTACCGGATGGGTCTGGCGGTGGAGGGGTACTGTGCCGGCCTCCTCCAGCTCTATGGAGAAAAGCGGAAGTTCCTTCTGCTGGGTAAATGAAAAATCTCTGCTTTTGGTGGGGCAGAAGAGGGAAGAGATGGGGAAGTAACAGATGAGGTCAGGTCAGGTTGTCTGATCATTTAGCTGTGATTCCTGCATTTCAGGGACATGGGTGGCGCTGTGGGTTAAACCACAGAGCCTAGGGCTTGCTGATCAGAAGGTCAGCGGTTCGAATCCCCACGACGGGGTGAGCTCCCGTTGCTCGGTCCCTGCTCCTGCCCACGTACCCGGAAGCTGTACGCCAGGTCCCGCGGCCAGTAATGCGAGATTGCAGGGACGGCCTCCTGGTGCCCCGGTGGGCCAGGGAGCCTTCGCCCAATCTCCTTCGCCACCTTTCTCTGTCCCGCCTCCCCAGGGATGCGCCCCTTCATTCCCGACCAGGACATCGGCTACTTCGAGGGCTTCTTGGAGAACATCGGCATCCGCGAAGGGGGGATCTTGACTGACAGCTTCGGCCGCATCAAGAAGAGCATGAGTAACACCTCGGCCTCCGCCGTGCGCAGCTACGACAGCTGGTCCTTGCGCTCGGAGTCAGAGTCCTTCAACCGCATGATCACAGACATCACCCACGACATCGAAGCCCTGGCGAGGGATGGGGACGAAGAGGAGGAAGGCGACAACAGCAGCAGCAGCAGCAGCAGCAGCGGTGACAATGACGGTGAAGACAACTACCTGTGAGGAGGGGGGACCACCTGGGCCTGAAAGGAGAGCCAGGAACAATGAAAGCACTTTGATATGAAGTCAGACAATTGGTCCACCTGGCTCAATACGGTCTGTACTGACTGACAGCAGCTTTTTAGGATTTCAGATGGGGGGTGGGGTCTCTCCGCACCCTACCTGGAGATGCTGGGGGTTGAATTTGTATCTTTCTGCAATTAAAGCAGATGCTCTACCATTGGGCTGCAGCCCTTTGCGTTTCTTTTTAGTGGAGGGGCAGACAATCCTTATTTGAGCCTTCTACTCAGCGAATATCTGGATCCTGCACACCCTCCAATTGCCCCTATTTGCCAGGGACAGTCCCAGATTTACAGAAGCCATCCTGGTTTCTGATTTGATCCCAGAATGTCCTGCTTATCCTTAGGATGTCCCTATTTTCATTGGAAAGATGGAGAATAAGTACCGAACCAAGCAAATAAGTAACTATACAGTCTTTAGAAGACACTTGAAGGCAGCCCTGTAGAGGCAAGTTTTTTTTAAAAAAAATGTTTAATGTTTGATTATGTCTTTATATATGTTGGAAGCCTCACAGAGTGGCTGGGACAGCCCAGTGTGATGGACAGGGTATAAATATTATTATTATTATTTATTATTGAATAAGACATCCCTATTTTCATCGGAGAAATGTTGGTGGGCATGGATCCTGGCGAGCAAAGGTGAGCCACATCTTTCTCTCCCCACCTGCTCCCCAGTTGTGAAACCGATCTGCGCTGGAACATTCAGAGGCTACCATTCAATATCATTTGCTGAGTGGTGGGGTTGGGAGAAACCTGTGGAGCTCATGTCCTGCCTTTGAATATCCCAGAAGGATCTGGTTGCGCAATGTGAGAAGCAGGATGCTGGACTAGATGGACTTCTGGCCTGATCCACCAGAGATCACAGAATCATAGAATTGTAGAGTTGGAAGGGATCCCGAGGGTCATCTAGTCCAACCCCCTGCAATGCAGGAATTCTGCCTATGTTCTTTCACCTGTCCCACCCATGGTTTGCTCTCTGCAGCTCGAGTTCATCCCGCTGGTCTGCTAGGTTCAGGAGAGTCCCCCTCGGATGGACTTCCGATGTCTTCTCCTCTTGGCTTCTGCCTTGTGAAGTTGGTCAAGCGCCAAGCAGTTTTTAATAGAGCAAGGTTGCCCTCTGCTGGTCTCTTGGAGAACCTATGCAGTGAGCTTATAAAGTGATCCCAGGACAGGTATCACATTGCACCCTCATTTGCAAGTTCTGTTTCCAGACTCAAGCTTCTACAATTGGTGCAATGGCAGGGTTTTTATTTTGTTTTTGAAATGGGGTTAGAACTTCTTTTAGGAATTGCAATATTTATTTGTTTTCATACCAACAGAAGCTTTTCTGGACTGGTTTTCAGCCCTATGCAGTGGCCCTCCCACAATAAAATCATTAAAAACTTAGGCAGAACCCAACATTTCTGCAAGTGGACCCCCACTCATGCAATGGGGCTTCATCCATCCTATCCTTCCCCATTGCCCTACCTCTAACGCAGGGAGGGGAAACTGGGGTCCCTGAAACATTGCTACACTCCAAATCCCATCATCCCTGCCCACTGGGCCATTCTGGCAGGGGCAGATGGGAGATGGAGTCTGACAACATCTGGAAGCCCCCGGGCTCACCATTCCTGTTTTGCAGCTCTGTGGATAGTCCTTAATTGAGCAAGAGAGTCCTCTAAGCCAGAGTTCTTCTATCTTGGACCTCCTGGTGTCATTAGACTATATCTCCCATCATCCCAAGCCAGCTAGTTGGGGATGATGGGAGTTGTAGTAGCCCAACAAAACCTGGGGACCAAAGGTTTTCTCTGACCTGCAGCAAAGCAGAGTGGGTTCAGTATGAGTCCCTTTGGTGGTGCTTTGAGGAACCACGAGAGGGTGCTGTCCTCTCTTTGTAATACCCTTCCCTTTAAAGATTTGTGTAGGGCAGAATGGTTTTCCCTCGTGGAGCTACAATTCCCAGCACCCTTAGCAAACTACAATTCCGGGATTTTTTGCTGGGTAAGTCATGTGCTTTCAGTGAGTGGCTTGTGTGCTACCTGTGTTTCTTGGCTCAGCAGTGGCCCTTATAACCCGTGAAAATCATTCCTGGAAGGTGTTTTCCACATCAAGGTCTGTCCCTGGAAAATGTGAAGGGCAAGAGAAAAGCCCTGCGGCTGGATCAGGCTGAAGGGGGTCCACCTTGTCCAGCACAGATGCTAGAGGCAACAATAATCTTTGGTGGCTAAGTACTTTCCCTCTGTCTCCTTCTTCCTCAATTCTCGGTTGACTGAGCAGCGAAAGAAAGATTCGTGGGTTGCATCAAAGTGTAAACATGGAGCAATTTGCATTTCAGAAAAGGAAGTTCCCCCTCTTGCAATTTCCGAGAAGAAGCCCAGGCCTCCTGCCAGCTGGGTGGGGCTAAGGTTGCTTCTCGTTTGGTACCTGCTGGCCCCGCAGATGCCCCTGACCAGGCTGGAGGGTGAGTCACCAGAAGGACGCAGTTGTGACATCATTCCGGAATCTGCACCAACTTCCTCTCACCATTTCGGGCAAAGCTTTGCATTTTTTGCAACGTGGTAAAAGCCACGTTTTGCAGGGAAACTCCGTAGAAATGCTTAACAATATATTAGTAAAAGAAAAGTCCCAGGTCTTGAACTCTAATTCCATTGGATCACCACCCCACTGTCCATTCCCCTGACCAAAGTCTTAAATCCCCCTTTTAAATCTATATTGTTAAATATAGCTCAGTCAGTAGAGGAATTAATCTGAAAGTTGTGGGTTCAAGCCCCACGTCAGGTGAAAGGATCCTACATTGGAGAGCATTGGACTAAGATGACCCTCATGGTCCCTTCCAACTCTGTGATTCTATGAAATCCTAGGTTAAACTGGTCTGGCTAAGCCTAGCCTGGCAGATCTCCTTTGTGAGTCGATTCCTGGCTTTTTGAGTGTTTTGGGGCGGCTAAGAGACCAGTGTGTTTGGCATGGCTAAGAGACCATTTGGCCACTTCATGAGAAGAGAAGACTCCCTGGAGAAGACCCTGATGTTGGGAAAGATGGAGGGCACAAGGAGAAGGGGACGACAGAGGACGAGATGGTTGGACAGTGTTCTTGAAGCTACCAACATGAGTCTGACCAAACTGCAGGAGGCAGTGGAAGACAGGAGTGCCTGGCGTGCTCTGGTCCATGGGGTCACGAAGAGTCGGACACGACTGAATGGCTTAACAACAAGAGACCATTGAGTGTTTTGGGGTGGCTAAGAGACTGGACCTAATGGTCAGGGGTCCCTTTACCTTTACCTTTAAGAGATCATTCATCCACACTGATTCCCAGACGAAGACATCTGTAAATCCCAGTGTCTGTGGAAAAGAATTACCGACTCGCAGTTTTGAGTCAGAAATTGAGGACCGGGTCATAGCTGAGTTCTTGAGCTCTGCAAGCAGAGTGGAGGTGCCGGCTGGTCCTGTCAATCAGGGATGGGCAGCTTGCTTGCCTCCATCAGATGTTGCTGGACTCCAGCTCCCATAAACCCCAGCTTGCATGGCCAATAGACAGGAAAGATGGGAGTTGCAGTCCTGCAGCCCCTGCCCTAGAAGACCTGATGTCGGACCAGTGGACTTCAGGTGTCTGTTGAGTTCTTCAGCCGCGTTCCTCCAACTATGCTCAACCTGTGCACTTGCAAATTAAAGGCAATGTTGCAAAACACCAGTATTATTATTATTATTATTATTATTATTATTATTATTATTATTATTATTATTCCCATCGCCCCACCCATCTGGCCCCAGGTCCACTCTGGGCGGCTTCCAACAAAACAATTAAAATACATTAAAATGTCACAGATTAAAAACTTCCCTAAACAGGGCTGCCTTCAGGTATTTTCTGAATGTCAAGTAGTTGCTTATCTCTTTGACCTCTGATGGGAGGGCGTTCCACAGGGCGGGTGCCACTACCGAGAAGGCCCTCTGCCTGGTTCCCTGTAGCTTTGCTTCTTGCAGTGAGGGAACCACCAGAAGGCCCTTGGCGTTGGTTCTCAGTGTCCGGCTGAACGATGGAGGTGGAGACGCTCCTTCAGGTATACAGGACTGAGGCCGTTTAGGGCTTTAAAGGTCAGCACCAACACTTTGAATTGTGCTCAGAAACGTACTGGGAGCCAATGCAGATCTCTCAGGACCGGTGTATATGGTCTCGGCGGCCTCCCAGTCACCAGTCTAGCTGCTGCATTCTGGATTAATTGCAGTTTCCGGGTCACCTTCAAAGGTAGCCCCACGTAGAGCGCATTGCAGTAGTCCAAGGGGAGATAACCAGAGCATGCACCACTCTGGTGAGACAGTCCGGGCAGGTAGGGTCTCAGCCTGCGTACCAGATGGAGCTGGTAGACAGCCGCCCTGGACACAGAATTGACCTGCGCCTCCATGGACAGCTGTGAGTCCAAAATGACTCCCAGGCTGCGCACCTGGTCCTTCAGGGGCACAGTTACCCCATTCAGGACCAGGGAGTCCTCCACACCTGCCCGCCTCCTGTCCCCCAAAAACAGTACTTCTGTCTTGTCAGGATTCAACCTCAATCTGTTAGCTGCCATCCATCCTCCAACCGCCTCCAGGCACTCACACAGGACCTTCACCGCCTTCACTGGTTCTGATTTGAAAGACAGGTAGAGCTGGGTATCATCCGCATACTGTAAGTCTCCAGTGACCTCCTCCCAAAGGAAAGAAAAGCTGAGTGAGCACTGCACTTTTGTAGCATTTCACAGCAGAAGTGGGCTGTGCAAAACGGCACGTTAGGTCGATGGGGCAGGTGGATGTAGGATTCAGTGAAGAGAGAAAAATCTTAACACCTCATTTTCTGCAGAAGAGCAAAGGCTTTCTGTTTAAACCTTGTATTCAGAGGCTTTGCTAGTTCCTTCTTTTAAACAGAAGAAGGTGTGGGTACATGTGTGGGGGTGTATTTATATAAGTAGTCCATGAAAATAATAACCAGATTTCAGCAAGAAGGGCTTGACAGGGCCTCTCTTGCAGTGGGGAAGTGAATGTGGTTTGCATGGCACCAACCTCAGCTGAGTTCTTGCAGGGAACTGATGGCCTCCTCTTGTTGGATCGCAGACAGGATGGCGTCAGGCACAAGGGATGGGGAAGAAATCTGGGTTTTGCAGCACAGCTCTCCAAAGAAGTTGAGTTGAGTTAACCTCTGTCTGTCTGCGGAGACAATTGAGTGCACCTTCCGGCATGAAGTCAAACCGCTGTGTTAGCAGCGCCAAAGTGACATCCCCAGGGCATGAACACACCACCAAGCCAAACCCCGTGTTAAAGGTTACTTTGGCAATCCCAAAGCCAAGTAAGATTGTCTTCCATGAACATGGTCTTAACAGTGAGTCCATAAGTGACTGTGGAGGCCAATTCTGGATCCACACGTCCTTCCACAGTGGGGACATAGGTTTCCGGTCAGGAGTTGATCATGGTGAGGGTCTGCCAAACATGACTTCCTCTTAGCATGTTTCTCCCTTGCGTCCTGAGTTCACAGAATCATAGAATCATAGAGTTGGAAGAGACCACAAGGGCCATCCAGTCCAACCCCCTGCCAAGCAGGAAACACCATCAAAGCATTCCTGACAGATAAGACCTCCAAAGAAGGAGACTCCACCACACTCCTTGGCAGCAAATTCCACTGTCAAACAGCTCTTACTGTCAGGAAGTTCTTCCTAATGTTTAGGTGGAATCTTCTTTCTTGTAGTTTGAATCCATTGCCCTGTGTCCGCTTCTCTGGAGCAGCAGAAAACAACCTTTCACCCTCCTCTATATGACATCCTTTGATATATTTGAACATGGCTATCATATCACCCCTTAACCTTCTCTTCTCCAGGCTAAACATACCCAGCTCCCTAAGCCGTTCCTCATAAGGCATCGTTTCCAGGCCTTTGACCATTTTGGTTGCCCTCCTCTGGACACGTTCCAGCTTGTCAGTATCCTTCTTGAACTGTGGTGCCCAGAACTTCTCTTCTCATGAGGTGGCCAAAGTCTTGGAGCCTCAGCTTCAGGATCTGTCCTTCCAGTGAGCACTCAGGGCTGATTTCCTTCAGAATGGATAGGTTTGATCTTCTTGCAGTCCATGGGACTCTCAAGAGTCTCCTCCAGCCTTTAAACCATACCCTCCAACATTTATCTGATGAAAACAGGGGCATCCTATTCAATAATAATAATAATAATAATAATAATAATAATAATAATAATATAATACCACCAATCTGACTGGGTTGCCCCAGCCACTCTAGGCAGCTTCCAACATATATGAAAACATAACATCAAACATTAAACATTAAAAACTTCCCTATACAGGGCTGCCTTCAGATTTCTTCTGAAGTTTGCATGGTTACTTATGTCCGGGTCACATAAATCCATACCTTCCAACATTTCTCTGATTAAAATAGGGATGTCCTAAGGAAAACAGGGGGACATGGATGGTGCTGTGGGTTAAACCACAGAGCCTAGGGCTTGCCAATCAGAAGGTTGGCGGTTTGAATCCCCACGACAGGGTGAGCTCCCATTGCTCGTCCCAGCTCCTGCCCACCTAGCAGTTCGAAAGCACGTCAAAGTGCAAGTAGATAAATAGGTACCGCTCCAGCGGGAAGGTAAATGGCGTTTCCGTGCGCTGCTCTGGTTTGCCAGAAGCGGCTTAGTCATGCTGGCCACATGACCTGGAAGCTGTATGCCAGCTCCCTCGGCCAATAAAGCGAGATGAGCGCCGCAACCCCAGAGTCGGACACAACTGGACCTAATGGTCAGGGGTCCCTTTACCTTTAAGGAACAGAGGGACATTCCATTTTCAAATCAGAAAATGGGGAGACTTGTGTAAATCTGGGGCTGACCCTGGAAATTGGGGGCACTTGGAGGGTCCGTTTAAACTACTTAGTTTGATTAATTCAGCCATGTTAATGAACTTGATCCAGGGATGCCAGCTTTTCAGAGATTGATTGTCATTTACACCTCCAGCAGCCCTTGAAACTCTCTTGCCTCTTTGACCCCCTAGGAATTCTTAGCCCCCCATAGGGCCACAGCAGAGACGCTGAGTGGGGGTGGTCGTCATCAGGGCAGCCCAGGAGCTCCAGACACCCTGCCCAGTCTTGCATCCGGGGAGATCACGTCAGTGCAGCAAACACCCCCAGAGGTGCACTCCATGATCTCTTGAGACGGACAGATGCCAACATTCGTAGCTGCATAAATATAAGCGAAATTGCATTGAGATCACGTGTTGAGGGCCACCCAGCCAGGAGCTGCCGTTATCCACTGGTGCGATACTTCAACCACAATCTGAGTTTCAGTCAGTTAAAAAAGTAATGTTTATGTAACCCTTTGTAGGGTTCAGCTCAGAGCAAGACAAGCCTCTGTGTCTCCAGCCATAATACTACTACTACTACTAATAATAATAATAATAATAATAATAATTTATTTATTTATTTAAACCCTGCCCATCTGGCTGGGTTTCCCCAGCCACTCTGGGCAGCTTCCAACAAAATATTAAAATACAGTAGTCCATCAAACATTAAAAGCTTCCCTAAAGCCAGTGTGGTGTAGTGGTTAAGAGCGGTAGACTCATAATCTGGTGAACCGGGTTCGCGTCTCCGCTCCTCCACATGCAGCTGCTGGGTGACCTTGGGCTAGTCACACTTCTCTGAAGTCTCTCAGCCCCACTCACCTCACAGAGTGTTTGTTGTGGGGGAGGAAGGGAAAGGAGAATGTTAGCCGCTTTGAGACTCCTTCGGGTAGTGATAAAGCGGGATATCAAATCCAGACTCTTCTTCTTCTTCACACATTGCTCCTCCTTGGCCTATTGCTCCCCATTCTAGGATGAGTTGTGAAAAGTCCCATCCATTTGCCTCTATGGCAACAGAGCTCACTGTTTGGCCCTGTAAACTTCCGCCTGTGCTTAACTGACCAGCTAAGGCCATTATCTTACCAATAAACCAGTCTGACCGATTCACTGTGCTTCCTCTTGTAGAATCTAGACTCACAATAGCAGGATCATCAGCTTATGACCCGTGACTGACCAGCCCACAACCTATTCTCAATGTGATCGGCTTGTGCATTTCCTTTCTGTAAAGGGTGTTATTGTTGCACAGTTAGGTGAGAGATGCTTGTGGTTTTTTCATTCACTTTTTGTTTTGTCAACCACGTACCCTGGGGCTTATTTTGGTATAATCAGCACATAAGGAACAAATAATGAGCCCTTAAAAATGCAGTGCATTTTGGTGGAGAGGTGGCTTGTTGCAGGACAGCAAGCAGCCCAGGCTTTGCTGTAACTTCTAATGCTACTCCAGAGTAGTTCTGCTTCAAAGTGCAGCGGCCCTTAAGAGCAGCCTCCTTTCCTGCATGTTCCTGTTTTAAACTTTTAACAGAGAAGGGGGTGGGGGTGGGTTGGGCTCCAGAGTTGTCATGCTTTTTTGAGCTAGAGAGGGAAGTACCGGGGAGAGGGATATTTCCTCTTTTCTTCTCCCCAGAGAGTGCAAGGTTACTTATTTATGCAGTAGAAATAGACTGAAAGAGCATCTCCACCCCCATCATTCAGCCCGGAAACCGAGGTCCAGCTCCGAGGGCCTTCTGGTGGTTCCCTCACTGCAGGAAGTGAAGCTACAGGGAACCAGGGAGGGGGCCTTCTCGGTGGTGGCGCCTGCCCTGTGGAATGCCCTCCCATCAGATGTCAAGGAAATAAACAACTCTATTACTTTCAGAAGACACCTGAAAGCAGCCCTGTACAGGGAAGTTTTTAATGTTTGAGGTTTCATTGTGCTTTAAATATTTTGTTGGGAGCCATCCAGAGCAGCTGGGGAAATGCAGTCCAGTGGGTGGCATATAAATAGTAAAACAGAAATCAACATATAGATGGTCATTAAATGAAGGGTTATTAAGGAAGCCGGAGATATTGGGGAAATGGATGAAATACTTTGAAATAAATTTAAGCAAAGGAACAGACTTAAATATGTATCTGAAGAAGTGTGCATGCACACGAAAGCTCATACCAAGAACAAACTTAGCTGGTCTCTAAGGTGCTACTGGAAGGAATTTTTTTTATTATTATTTTGTTTAGACTTAAATATGGTATGGGATACTGGTAAGGCAGCAGTAAGAGGCTTCTTTAAATACAACAAAATGCTTTCCAAAAGAAATCAGGAGAAGCCAAGAAGCAGGAGATAATAAAAGAACTTACTATGAATGAAAATAAATGAACTGAAGAACTGGGAAACACAGTTGCAATGCAGACTATTAAAATGGTACAAACACAGTTATCAATTCTGACTCTACATGAAATGGATCAGAAATTAAAATATCCTAAACGGAAGCAGTCTGAATTTGCAAACAAACCTGGAAGATTGTTGCTGTGGCAATTAAAGAAAGGAAAGAAATCTAATGAGATTAACCCACCCACCAGCCGCGGACACTCTGGAGGGAGAAAAAAGAAAGTGACGTTTTGGTTTAAAGTGACTAACAAAGCAAAAATTGCAACATTGAACTGGGTATTTGGTGGCTGGATTGTCCGACCACAGGTGGCCCATCTAGCACAACATCCTGCTCCCAGAGCGGTGAACCTGATGCTCCAGGGAAGCCCGTGAGCAGGATACGGCCGCAAGAGCAGTCTCTGCTCACATTCAGAAGCAAACTGCCTCCAGCTGTGGAGGGAGGTAGGAGCCAATGGTGGCCTTATCCTGCGTGACTTTGGGGTGTTCATAAGGGGCAGAGCACATTTTTGGGAGGAGCTCCACCCCACATTTCTGAAAGATGAACAGTAGCACATTCCACACAAACATCTGGCGCTTATTTTCTCCGAAGGAAGCCCTGTTGGTTTTTTCAGGAGTTAATGTTCCATTAAGTCTGGTTAAGGCGGCACCCTTATTTGAATTTGCAGTTTGTGATTTGGATACGAGCAGTGAAAGTAACTGCAGGGGTCCAGTTGTGGGGTGGGGCAAGCAGAGAAATAAGCTGCTTGCCAGGGAGGGAAAGCACCGTTCCCTCCTCTCTCTCCCCCCCCCCCACCTGCCGCAACCCTTTAACCTCTGGGGAACCTCTATGCAGGGTTCACATTTCCATATTGCAAGGTAAAAACATAATAAGAGCTTACTGGGTCAGATGCCCCCATGGGAAGCGCACAAGCAGGACCTGAACACAAGACCCCTCTCTCCCTTCCTGTGGTTTCCAGCAACTGGGATTCAGAAACATTTCTGCCTCCATCGTGACTGATAGCCATCAAAACCCATTTCCTCCACGAATATGTTTAGTCCTTTTTAATTTTTAAATGAATATGTCTAATCCCTTTTTAAATCCGTCTAAATTAGTGGCCCTGTCTCCTGTGGGAGGGAGTTCCACAGATTTGATTCTGCCTTACATGAACAAGTCCTTCCTTTTCTCTGTCCTGATTCGTCCAACCTTCAGCTCCATTAGATGCCATAGAATTCTAGAATTGTAGATCTGGGAGGGACCCCCCCCCCAGGGTCATCTAATCCAACCCCCTGCAATGCAGGAATCTTTCGGCCATCAGGACCCTGAGATTGAGATTCTCATGCTCCTCCACCGACTGAGCTAAAGGGTTTTAGTGTTAGGAGAGAGGAAGGAAAACTCTTCTATGTTCTATCCAAGTTCCAACTTAGCCATGAATTTGCCTAGTCTCCATCCGAAGTGGTGGCCGCCCTCTGCCTCTTGCGAGAGTGAAAGGTAAGTATTTGCTGAGAGAGAGCCCTCTTGTAAAAAAAGTGGAAGGGCTGGAGAGGACAAAGTGGCTAGGGGGCGAGGCCTTCGGCAAAGAGGCGCGGCCGCCGTGGGGCTGGGCGGTTCTTAAGCGCGCGGCTTCCCCATCGCGGGCGCGTCGGCTTCTGCTTCTGCTTGCGGATCGCGAAGCCGACGGGGAGACGCAACAACTGCTGTTTCCCTGCTTTACTGCAGCAACTGCACGGGGCAGAGACCTTCCCCCTCCCTTGCCGGGCATTTTTGTGGGGTGCGTCCCGCCCGAGGACTGCGTACAGGCGACGAGAGCCACTCTGGAGATGCTCCTGGCCCCCGAAGAGGCACCAGCGAGCGCGCAGGAGAGGCGGGGCTGCTGAGAACGCGCCGTCGAGGGAACGTCGGAAGGCGGCAGGCAGGTGAATCCGGGGAGAGACGGCGGGGACAGGGGGCAGCCGCGACCCTCCGCTCCCCCGGGAATGGCAGGAAGGAGATGGGTCGTACGGGGGAAGCGTAAGAAATGCTTATCCCGGAGTCTTGTCTGTGTGTTTAAGGCCCTGGAGCCAGTGAAATGATAAGGCAACGGAGAGCGTGCTCTAGAGCATGTGCAGAGTTTGTTTTCCTCTTTCCCCGAGTCATCACTCACCTACGCTTTCGGCTCATCTGGGCAGTCGTGAGCCCCGGTACTTGTCTGTTGCGAAGGCTCTGGGTACTTTGATCAGACATCTCCCTTTTCAGGGGGGCTTGTAGGGGACATGCCAAAAAAAACAAAACAAAAATAAACCCCTCTATTGTTTGCATTGTATAGCTCATAAGTCACTCCGCTGAATTTCAGCAGCGGCTGCGGCAGGAGCTAAACCTTGCAGCAGTGTTCCCCCTGTTGCTGATGGAGAGTTGTAGTCCAAAACGTCTGGAGCCTGGAGGGCACCAAGTTGGAGAAGGCTGCTGGAATATGTAGCCAGGTGGTGAAAGAAAGTAGTTTCACAATGACTCAACTCTCCCTTTCAACTAAATGTTTAGCCCTCATCCATGCTATTCAGTGTGCACGTGAGAATGTGCTGTACACTGCAGTTGAACTGGAGTTAAGTCGCACAAGCTCTGGTGCCCCAAGGCCTTTCAGCACATCATAGTCTCTAGAGTGAAGATATTCTAAGGGAGGGAACAATGGAGGAAATCTATCATCTTGATTCTGTTTTAGTCTGTATCACAGCTCTGGGGGAGGGATGTCCAGCTCTGTCCTCCTGGTTGTTTATACACACCTCCCCCTCCCCCTGCAAAAGCTGCAATCCACTGCTCACCCAGTGGGGGGGGGGCAAGTACCTGTATTTTTCTTCCAATAGTTGTGTGAGGAAAGACTAACCATTGGCCTGGCCGCCTCAGAATGTTAAACCATGGTTTATTAAAATCACGCACATAAACTTTGTCCAGAGATATAACTATGGTTTCTAACAAACCATGGTTTGTTATTGGTTTATGAACCTTGGTTTGTTTTAACTGCAACTTGTCATCATGCTTGAACTCGACATCCCTCCTGAACCAAGGTTTGTTTGGCCACACCACCTCAGTTGCAGGAGCAACTGGAAAAACAACAACCAACAAACAAACTTTGGAGAAATAAAATTTTAAAAAAATCCTTCATGAAAACTCATACCAATAACAAACTTAGCTGGTCTCTTAGGTGCTACTGGAATGAATTTTTTAAATTTTGTTTCGACTATAGCAGACCAACACAGCTACCTACCTGTAATTTGGAGAAATAAGCCATTGTTTGTCTGATTGTCTGTGCGGCAACTCATGGTGAACTTCTAGTTTGTTAAACCACGGTGTAGTGTTACATGCAAACCAAACAATTTTCTCCTCCCACACTGCTGCTTTTGGGGGTAAAAAACTCACCCCCCACATCTCTATGCAGGTTTCCAAGCAGTTTGGACTGGAATGCGCACCTAATATTTTTATTGTTTCCTTAGTTTTGGTATATTTGAAAATCATCTCTCTTCCTCTCTCATAAATAAAATGAAATATTGGCTTGCTTCTGTTACCCAGATGGCACGTCACAGTAAACCATAGTTGATGCTGGGTTGTGTTAGGAGTCATTTTGCAAAGAAACAGAAAAGATGATTGTAACTTTAAGAACTGTTTCTGTGAGTTCTGGGCTGATTAGATACAGCTGGTGATGAGTACAAAAGGAGGAGAAGTTGCATTTTGAATTTGCCTGCAAAAGAAAACACCCACATGCTTTGTGTTTGTAAGGTTGTAGGGACGTGGGTGGCGCTGTGGGTTAAACCACAGAGCCTAGAGCTTGCCGATCAGAAGTTCGGCGGTTCGAATCCCCACGACGAGGTGAGCTCCTGTTGCTCGGTCCCAGCTCCTGCCCACCTAGCAGTTCAAAAGCATGTCAAAGTGCAAGTAGATAAATAGGTACCGCTCCAGTGGGAAGGTAAACGGCATTTCCGTGCGCTGCTCTGGTTCACCAGATGCAGCTGAGTCATGTTGGCCACATGACCCGGAAGCTGGACACCGGCTCCCTCGGCCAGTAACGCAAGATGTGCGCCGCAAACCCAGAGTCGGACACGACTGGACCTAATGGTCAGGGGTCCCTTTAAGGTTGTAAACAAAACTATTGCTTGAGTATTTTACACCTGTCTCATGGTTCTGTTGTCTGCTGCCAGGAAGATACAGCTCCAATAGGTTGTCCTGTCCCCTCAACGCACAGAGAAAACAAACCATGGTTCCTAGTGTCAGGCACATTGCACATGGGTCTAGGGCACAAATTTACATTAGCTGTTGCATATGTGTGAATGCTTCTGAGTAAATTGTGCAGAGTGTGTTGTATGTGTCATATATATATCTCCACTGGGCTACCCCCTAACAACTCTCCTGCTGGGTGAAATATGTCCATTGTGGTTGGTTTTGCTCCAATAGAGCACGAGGTCTCTTAGAGGCCACGGGAAGCTCAGTGCATGGGCTCCAGAAGGCCAGAGATGCTCATATGAGATCTTGCGGGAACTTGGACAGCCCAGCCAGATCTGAAGAAGTGTGCATGCACACGAAAGCTCATACCAAGAACAAACTCAGTTGGTCTCTAAGGTGTTACTGGAAATAATTTTCTATTTTGTTTCAGCCAGATCTTGTAAGAGCATCTTGGAACTGGTGCACCAAGAGGGCTTTGTCGTCGTCCCCCCATCCCCAACCCCCCAAGCAAGGCAGATTGCTGAAGAGCTCTGACCATGCTGTTTCTGCTTGGGTTACGTGGTGCTTGCATTTAACTTGCAGAATTCCAACCAGCCGGCCGCATCCCGCATATGGTTGAAATTGCGCGATCTAAATGGCCAAAAGATTCCATTGTACTGTAGCACATTCTCTCTGCAAATGCAGGCAGGTTTAGCGTGACTCGGCAGGTTCGATATATCAGGCAGGTGACCCCCACTGTCGCTCCTGAACTTCAGCACACCTTGAAAATATTCCCCGTCCCGTCAGCAACTTTTTATTTGAATTGATCTCATAATTTGTACTTGCACACACTTTTGCCAATTAAAAAAAATATTTGTGCAATGGTGCTTAAGTGGAAAAACGTGTTGGTGCAAGTTTAAAAACAGATTTCCTTTTTTCTTTTTAGAAAATAGCAACATGCACCCTTTCCAACTTGGGACAATTTCAGGCCACATTCATGCCATACTTAAAGTTCTGTGATACCACTTTAGACAGCCCTAGCTTCCCCCAAAGAATTTTGGGAGCTGTAGTTTGTGAAGCTTGCTAAGAGACACCCCCCCCATTACCCTCACAGAACTACAATTATCTCACCGTGTGGCAGTGAATGCAAACAATTAAATTCCCCACCTTTTTTGGGCCAGCGGACCCATTTGGAAACTTCAGAAGGAAACTTCAGAAAGAACTTCCTGACAGTGAGAGCTGTTTGACAGTGGAATTTGCTACCAAGGAGTGTGGTGGAGTCTCCTTCTTTGGAGGTCTTTAAGCAGAGGCTTGACAGCCATCTGTCAGGAATGCTTTGATGGTGTTTCCTGCTTGGCAGGGGGTTGGACTGGATGGCCCTTGTGGTCTCTTCCAACCCTAGGATTCTATGATTCTAAGGCTCTGTGGGTGCCAGCCAGAAAAATGGCTGCCGTTAGGCAGGAGCGTAACACCTAATACCTGCCACATCTAAAAGATCAGAAAAAAAGAGATTGGGGGGGGGGACCCAAAATGGAGCAAGCATCCCCTACCCCCCTGTCTTGGGCATTGTAGATTTTTGAGGGTATATTTACTAAGACACTTGTGGCCACCATAGGAAAGAGGTGCTGGCCCTTTTGGCCACTTCCACAGCGCTGGCAGGGCCCCTGAATCAAATTATGCACCGTGGGGAAAAGCCTTAATTTCATGAGAAAGTTCTCCTTCCTCATGCAAAAGCATGATCAGTGCACAGGGCTGGCCTTGTCTGCAGATCTGATGAGCCAAAAGACAACTTCTCTTTTTAAATTATTTTTAAACCACTGCTAGGAACCAAAGGTTGACCTGGCTCTCTTGAGACAGGAACACTGTTTAGCGGAAGAATGAAAGTATGGCTGTAGAAAGGAAGCTGCCTTATACAGAGGCAAACTATCTATCTATTTAGCATACCCTCCAACATTTATCCAATGAAAATAGACTTCTTATTATTATCCTTTTATTTATACCCCACCCATTGCTAAAGTACTACACTTGAGCAAAATAAAAATAAAAATGAAAGGCACAAATACAGGATGGGTGACACCTGGCTTGAGAGCAGTACATGTGAAAAGGATCTAGGAGTCTTGGTAGACCATAAACTTGACATGAGTCAACAGTGTGATGCAGCAGCTAAAAAAGCCAATGCAATTCTGGGCTGCATCAATAGGAGTATAGCATCTAGATCAAGGGAAGTAATAGTACCACTGTATTCCGCTCTGGTCAGACCTCACCTGGAATACTGTGTCCAGTTCTGGGCACCACAGTTCAAGAAGGATACTGACAAGCTGGAACGTGTCCAGAGGAGGGCAACCAAAATGGTCCAAGGCCTGGAAACGATGCCTTATGAGGAACGGCTTAGGGAGCTGGGTATGTTTAGCCTGGAGAAGAGAAGGTTAAGGGGTGATATGATAGCCATGTTCAAATATATAAAAGGATGTCATATAGAGGAGGGTGAAAGGTTGTTTTCTGCTGCTCCAGAGAAGCGGACACGGAGCAATGGATTCAAACTACAAGAAAGAAGATTCCACCTAAACATTAGGAAGAACTTCCTGACAGTAAGAGCTGTTGGACAGTGGAATTTGCTGCCAAGGAGTGTGGTGGAGTCTCCTTCTTTGGAGGTCTTTAAGCGGAGGCTTGACAGCCATCTGTCAGGAACGCTTTGATGGTGTTTTGAAGTTCTGCTAGTGCGAACTCCTGCAAAGTGGCAGACTGAGCTAGATGGACCAGTGGTCTCTGGCTCTGTGTGTGGAGCGGCTTATGATGGTGCTGCGAACAGGGCTTAATTGCCCCAAAACACACAGTTCCACCCCAGCAGTGGCTTGGTCTATTGCTGCAAGTATGTTCAGAGGCACTTTTGGCCTGTTGTTGCATGTCACCCTTCCCCCAGCTTCTGACCAGCATTCGAAATTAGCCAGGCGCCAGGAATTGTCCGATTGCAAGCAGTTTGAGAAGTCTCGGCGACTGAGACTCAAGATTAAAATTGCTGCCACTGGCACTGAAGGCGCAAGAGGAGAAATGCCTCGCTGATGTTTTGGGGGCAACTTGCAGCCGTGCTGGCCGGAGCCGGCACGAGTTGTCATCCAAACGCCTGGAGGCCGCCATTGCAACAAATGCAATGTGTGAAGATCGAAACCCAAAATACTGGCAGGCAGAGGCCAATTGAAACTGGTAGCTTGTGTGTGTGTGCTTCTTCCTGTGTCCGGAGAGAGAGAGAGAACTTTCTCTTCCTCCTAACCAACTTCCGCTGCGCCGAGGAAAGCTTATCTCGTATCCTTGTGGCCCAAATTCTGTTCCCTGTGTGCCATGCCTCTTGATGCACTGAGTTCACAGGCTGAGAGGGGATGTCAAATGTCTACAGGGGATCATGTCAGTGGGGAAGGAAATGCCACTTGCCTCCTATCACAGCTCTGTGGTTGTTGTGGTGGCCATGGTTCGTAAGGAGATAATGCTCCAGGGCGAGTGTTTTTCCTGAGAGCGTAAGGTATTAAGAATAGTTTGCTGGATCAGGCCAATGGCTTATCCGGTCCAGAGTCCAATTGTGTAAGCTGGATTTGAGCGCAAGGGTGTAGCACCCCATGAGTGAACGCCTCCACCTGAACTTTAAAAACAAACCGTAAGCACACAGCCAACACTTCCCTGCACACGGAAAAGACATTGGGAAAAGTTGGAGGCAAGATCATCTTCCCGAAGGGCTTGCTTTCTGCATGCAGGGAACTCAATTTCCACTCCCAAATTTTTCACCTGCTGGGCAGCCTCACAACTCTGACCATCTGTGAGGGAAAAAATCCTGTTCCTGATAGCAGCAGGAGCACCGCCGCTGGGTTACCCTTTTAAATATCGCTTTGCCTATATCAATAATGATGGACAGGCTGCGTGAATAGCTTGAAGCCTCCAGAAATATGTTGGCTTTAGTTACAAGGACAGAAGAAGAAAGGGTCTGTTTGGGATGCAAATTGGATGCAAAATAAAAAATATATAAAAAATCCTTCCAGTAGCACCTTAGAGACCAGCTAAGTTTGTTCTTGGAATGAGCTTTCGTGTGCATGCACACTTCTTCAGATATTCTTAAAGTATCTGAAGAAGTGTGCATGCACACGAAAGCTCATACCAAGAACAAACTTAGCTGGTCTCTAAGGTGCTACTGGAAGTGTTACTATTAGCTTGTAAAGCCCTTAACAGTTTGGGACCAGTTTACTTGTGTGGGATATGCTCTCTCGACTGCTTTGTGGAGCTAGCACTGGCACGACATCATACTTGTTCTGCATTTGCAAGAAACCAATCTTTTAGTGTGGCAGCACCTGCACTTTGGAACTCCCTGCCTCTTGACGCCTTGGCTGTACTTTTTGACCGTTGCCTTAAAACATTTTTATTTAGGCAAGCCTACACAGACGTGTAGAAGTTACACGTGTTTTATTTCTTCTTAGCTGCTGTTGATTTTAACAATCTCTTGACTATTTTAACCACCTGCTTTTAATTGTTTTAATCAGCAATGTTAATGTTTTGTTTTATTTTTCTGTAAACCGCTTGGAGATTTCCTTACAATCAAGTGGTACATAAATTTTGTTAGATAAATAAATAAAGAAAAATGCGTATTTTCGTCTATAGCCTGGGCTTAGAATCTTCTTCTTCTCTCGCTCTCCCTCTCCCTTCTCCCAGAATGGGCTGCATGAAATCTAAAGAAATCAACCTCAATGAAAAAGTCTCAGAAACTCATCCGAGCTCGGGTGATCAGAATAATTACATGCCAGACCCTACGTCCATTACCAACTGCGTAAGTCTAAATTGCTTGCCGGTCTCAAAGAGAAAGTCAGGAGAGATATTTTACGAAGTGTTAAGGGTATTTAATGGAGTGTTAAGAACTTTCTGATGGTATGGTGGGTATCGCCATTAGAAGTACAGGTGAAACTCGCAAAATTAGAATATCGTGGAAAGGTTCATTTCTTTCAGTAATTCAACTTAAAAGGTGAAACTAATATATGAGATAGACTCATGACATGCAAAGCGAGATATGTCAAGCCTTTATTTGTTATAATTGTGTTGATTATGGCGTACAGCTGATGAGAACCCCAAATTAACAATTTCAACTTTGGAGTTTTCATCAGCTGTATGCCATAATCATCACAATTGTAACAAATAAAGGCTTGACATATCTCGCTTTGCATGTCATGAGTCTATCTCATATATTAAACTCCAGTAGCTAATGAAAACAATTGCTTACATAAATGGACTTTTCCACGATATTCTAATTTTTCGAGTTTCACCTGTATTGTCAGTAAAAAGAGTAAATACGAAGAAGGGCTGGCCAACATATGAACAGTTATAACTAATAAAAGAGCACGGTGAGGTAAAAATATGACCCTATGAAGAGGTTGCTGGGATGTGGGTGGCGCTCTGGGTTAAACCACAGAGCCTGGGGCTTGCCGATCAGAAGGTTGGTGGTTCGAATCCCCGCGACGGGGTGAGCTCCCGTTGCTCGGTCCCTGCTCCTGCCACTCTAGCAGCTAGAAAGCATGTCAAAGTAGATAAATAGGTACCGCTCCAGCGGGAAGGTAAACGACATTTCCGTGTGCTTCTCTGGTTCGCCAGAAGCGGCTTAGTCAAAAATTTAAAAGTCTCAAGGAGACACGAGAATAGTATATTGAGGAGGGAATAGTAAACAAAGTGAGTAACGCAACAATAACAAAAAAATTATAGGCAAAAGGAGATCGCACACAGGTGAAGCTATTTTGGGATAAGCTTTTGGGGGTGTTGGAGATCACCATTAGAGGAAGCAGTCTCTAACCCATAAGACCTGATGCCATCTTCCGTAAGGCCGGCAGTGATGTGACTTGTCTCCTGAAACAGCTGGAGGGCACCAGTTTGGCAAAGCGTGCTGCAGAGACTGTGGAGCAGAAGACTGAGGATTAGAAATGCTGTATTGTTGAGGTACTGTTTTCCTGTTCATAAATTATTTCTGTTCTCTTGCATCCCAGCTTGGCGCAGCACCCAGCAAGAAAAAGCCTTCCGGAACCGATGGTACGTATGCCTGCCTCTATGGTCTGTCTTGGCGGGAGGGAGGCCCAAATATCTATAGCCCCCAGCCTACACCAGAGAGCTGTGTGCTGCAAAGACATCCTTTCCCTCGTCAGCCACGGGCTCTGTCAAGGAGCCCAGCTTTCCACATCCATACCTGCCTGTCGACCAGCTGGTTTTGTTCTATTTCGTGATGTTTAGATACCGATTGCAAAAACAAAAATAAAAAACTCAGAGTGGTTTACAAAAAAAAAAAAGATAGAACAATAAAATTATCAATAAGGAAATTCAGCAACAATAACTTAGCAGTAATTTAGCCGCCGGCGAAGTGAGGTTTGCCCCTGCGTGCAGAGTAAACGCTGAGTTTGTGTGAATACAACCCTTGCTCATTCTCTCAGGAACAGAGGAGTTTATCGTTCTGGCTCTTTACGACTATGAAGCCATCCACAAAGAAGACCTGAACTTCCAGAAGGGCGACCACCTCAAAGTCCTAGAGAAGTAAGTACAAGACCCCCTCTGGTTCAGCTGTTTCTTGAGCGAAGGGAGGGGATCCAATCTGGGAGTAAGTGGTGGGGGGCTCTGATCTGCTTCCTGCTTTCTTTGGGAATCTGGTTGACCCCATTTGTTATTTCCTGTCTACTCTGGATCCCCCTAAGTGTTAGGGCAGCTTTGCAGGGGTGGGGTTTTTTTGCCTGCTTTCAGTTTGATGTGGCAAATCCACCCCCGCCCCTCGCACAGTGAGGGGTAAGGGTTATCTATTAGTTCGTTCGTGTTCTTGCTAAAAAGCATAAAAATATGTTTAATATACAATACAGTACGTCTGCTGGAGCCGCACACATTACTCCGTGAGAAGCGAAGGAGCATAATTGTTAAAAGTGTTATGTACACATTTGTTCCGTTGAGACACCTTCACAAACACAATGACACAAGAAGCTGAGTGAGAGTCTGTTGTTGTCGTTTAGTCGTGGCAGGATTCCTTTTCACTTACGTTTACTCTGAGGTGCACAAGGAGGGGAACATGGTTCTCCTCCCTTCGCCATTTTACCCTTACAGTTACAACAACCCTGCAAGGTGAGGTTGAGAAATCATGGGGTGGTTGATAAGTAACACCTTCTCTTCCCACAGTGCAGTCATGAGTACCTCTAAAGCTTCAGTCAACTGCAGCTTGCTGTACCTTCCAAACCCCAAAGAACTATGTTCATTCTCAGCTATGGCCAGAACCAAATAAGCCAACTCCAAACCCAGAAACAGCATTATGAACCCAGTTGAAACTACTCGTACCCGAAGATGCCAGTAGTACATGTGAAAAGAATTTAGGGGTCTTAGTAGACCACAAGCTTAGCAAGAGTCAACAGTGGGATGCAGCAGCAAAGAAATGCCAATGCTATTTTACAAAAGTATAGTGTCCAGGTCATGGGAAGTAATAGTACCACTGTATATTGCCTTGGTCAGACCACACCTGGAATACTGTGTCCAATTCTGGGCACCACAATTTAAGAATGATGTTGACAAGCTGAACGAGTGCAGAGGACAGCAACCATGATCGAGGGTCTGGAAACCAAGCCTTATAAGGAACAGTTGAGGGAGTTGGGTATGCTTAGTCTGGAAAAGAGGAGACTGAGAGCCGATATGATGTTGTTGTTGTTGTTGTTTAGTTGTTTATTTGTGACTGACTCTTCATGACCCCATGGACCAGAGCACGCCAGGCACCCCTATCCTCCACTGCCTCCCGCAGTTTGGCCAAACTCATGCCAGTCGCTTCGAGAACACTGTCCAACCATCTCATCCTCTGTCGTCCCCTTCTCCTTGTGCCCTCCATCTTTCCCAACATCAGGGTCTTTTCCAGGGAGTCTTCTCTTCTCATGAGGTGGCCAAAGTACTGGAGCCTCAGCTTCAGGATCTGTCCTTCCAGTGAGCACTCAGGGCTGATTTCCTTCAGAATGGATAGGTTTGATCTTCTTGCAGTCCATGGGACTCTCAAGAGTCTCCTCCAGCACCAGAATTCAAAAGCATCAATTCTTCGGCGATCAGCCTTCTTTATGGTCCAGCTCTCACTTCCATACATCACTACTGGGAAAACCATAGCTTTAACTATACAGACTATAGTGAGAGTCTAGAGGAGAGCAAACTTGGCCTTCTACCAGATCTTAGCTGGAACCTGTTAGACTGAAGACCAGGGCTGGAGAATGATGTCTTGTAAGGAATGATGTTGCCAATTCATGGTCATTGATTCCATGGAAGGGGAGGGGGTCACAGTCATACTTGTTGCTCCCATCCCCTATGCTAACATGTCCACGATTTGACCTTCCCTTCTATGCAACCTTCTGAGGACCATATTCCCAGAGAACTACATTTAAGATTGGGGGAATGAGAAAGGAGGGGAACCGAAATGGACAGACCCTCCTACCCTTAGTTTGGGATCCAAGTACCAGTGCCATCAAACTGCCAGCGTTGCTCTTAAAATGTTTTATCTGTCACCGTCTTAGTTATTCGCTTAGAAATCAACGTGCAGTTTGAAAAGCAGGAGTTGGCAGCAGGAGGATATCAAAGGAACATGCTACAACTCTAAGACACAGAGAGCATGTAGAGGCATTCATATCCTTATTGTGCATACTATTTACAGTACAGAGCTACAAGTTCATGTCTGTATCAGTCACTCGCAGAATCCGGGAGTGGCCCCTTCCGGCTGTGACCCCAACATAAGAGTTTCGGTATATGAAATCTCTGCCTCCCCTCCTTACGTTTCACCCCTCTGCGCACTTGGGGCGACAGAAATGGCGTGTCTCCCCCCTCGTCCGCTGGGTGAAGGGAGTGCAAGGTCTCTCCAACATCCCCAGAGCCTCTGCTCTCCAGCCTCTGAGCTGCCCGTCCCTCCCCACTGGATACATCGCTGCTTTCTCTGCTGGAGGAGGAGGTGCTGCTGGTCAAGTCCCCTGACAACTACGAAGCAACTTTGGTTGTGTATACCTCTTCACCTGCTGTCGCTTCCTCCCGGGGATCCAGGGAATTGTAGTTTGTTTATGGTACCGAGAAGTCTGTTTCCAGGTCCCCTCTGACAGATCCTAAGCTTACGTAGCAGAGGCATTTCCCCTGGGGACAAGGAAGGATTATAAAACCTGTTTGAATCCATAGCATAGATAGACTTGCCCCCGGAATTCCCAGCACCCTTAACAAACGGCAGTTCTCAGGTTTCGATGGGTGAAGCCATGTGCTTTAAATATACAGGGTGAATATAGCCATAGACCTTTGCGGCCCATTCAGACAACTACATAGACATGTGTTGGTGGACCCTGGGAAAGTCTGTGGCTCATAGCCCCTGAACCCCTGCCACACACCCCGCTAAAACGCATCTGCCCAAGCACAACACCTTTAATTATTATTATTATTATTAATTATTTATACCCCACCCATCTGTCTGGGATTCCCCAGCTACTCTGGGCGGCTTCCAACAGAATATTAAAATACAATAATCTATTAAACATTAAAAGCTTCCCTAAACAGGGCTGCCTTCAGATGTCTTCTAAAAGTCTGGTAGTTGTTCTTCTTTGACATCTGGTGGGAGGGCGTTCCACAGGGCGGGTGCCACTACCGAGAAGGCCCTCTGCCTGGTTCCCTGTAACTTGGCTTCTCGCAGTGAGGGAACCGCCAGAAGGCCCTTGGCACTGGACCTCAGTGTCTGGGCAGAACGATGGGGGTGGAGACGCTCCTTCAGGTATAGTGGATGTATGCCTGGAATATGTTTTGGCCTTTGGCAAACCTCAGCAGCAAGCGGTCTGCATTGCAGGGGCGTCGCTGCTGGGAATGCCTCTCTGGGCACCCGTTTTTGAACTTGCCGTTTGGAGCGTGTGATTGCTACCCCTCAGTGACAGAAGATTGATATTCTCTACCTCTTTCCCCCCTCTTTCTTTCTCTCTGCAGCTCGGGCGAGTGGTGGAGAGCAAAAGCCCTCTCGACAGGCCAAGAGGGTTATATCCCCAGCAACTATGTCGCCAGAGTCAACTCCCTGGAGACGGAGGAGTGAGTCTGCTCTGTGGCTGGGGTGGACGGGCAAGGGGTTCTTCTCTGCATGGCGCTTATCTAGGACTGCAATTAAAGTGCCCTTTGTGCTGGGGGGGGGGCGGGTATAGTGAACAGGAGCAAGAGTCTCTCCACCTAGCCCTGCCACCTTCCACTAGCGTAGAATTCCCTAGCATCAACCCAAATGTTGATGAATTTTCACGAGGACTTCAAAAAAATAATTATAATACAAAATTGCAAACTGATGTGGAAATGTGGAGAACCAAACTAAAGTATGTGAAAATGAGAAACTGAAATGGACCAATTCGCCCCTGCCTGCTTGGGAAGGTGCGCAGCGCATGCAAAGCCAGATCTGGCTTGCTCACCCTCCTGTTTTGTGACTGTTCCCCGCTAGGTGGTTTTTCAGAGGCGTCAGCAGGAAGGACGCTGAGCGGCAGCTGCTGAGCCCTGGCAACGTGATAGGCTCCTTCATGATCCGAGACAGCGAGACAACCAAGGGTAAGTGGCGCTGGTTCGTGTGTGCATGTGCCAGATCAGCTCTTCCCCACGAACAGCTGGACCCACTGGAGAACAGATGCCCTGTTGTTCAGAGAGGCATAGAAAGACCCTGCTGGATGCCTCTGGGAAAGCTACAAGTGGGGCAGAGCGAATGTTGCCCTTGTTCAGTTTGCTTTCCTCTCCCGCCATCTTGATACACCAGCTTCCTTTCCTCTCTCTTCCTGCAGGGCAGTCCCAGAGGCCCCACTTGTTGTGTGAGCCTCTCCAGTGCAGGGTGTTGAAATTGGATTGGGGAGGAAGGGTTGGCGACCCAGTGGCACTTCCCAATTCTTCCTCCAGCTGCTGCTGCTGCAGGACAGCTTGACCCACCCACCTCTGCTTCCTGCAAGCTTTTCCCTGTGTATGACTTGCAGGAGGAGGAGGAGCAACTGACAGCCACAGGGAGGTTAGAAGGCCAGGTCCCTGTCTGGTGCTTGAGGAGGACAGGTCCTGCCCGGCGCTTGAGGACAGGTCCTGCCCTGCCATCTGTATCTCTTGCTTGAGCAGGATGTTCTTCAGCAAGGACCACAGGAGAACCCAAACGGCCACTTGCAATCTTCCCCAACCCCTGGGTGAGTCAAGGCAATAATAGGGCCGGGGTCAGTAGGCTGACTTGTGAGGGTGGGGCTTGAACATATGAAAGACCGACTCTGGCCTGGTTTGTGTGTAACACACACTTTAGGAAAGCATTTTTTCGTTGTTCAAACGCTGCCTAGTGGTTTAACTGTGGTTTGTTTCCTGCCAGCAAACCACAATGGGGGGAAGTCATGGCTTGCTGGTTTACAAACCTTGGTTTGTCTTAAATATGGCTTGGCATTTCATGTGAAGCATGGTTTGCTTGGCCAGCCCACCGGAGACATATGGCCAAGCTAAACAGGCATGAGGTGAGAGCAGCTGGTAAACAAACCATGGCTAACTTGCGGTTTGCTAAACAAACCATGGCTTGAACCAGCCTCCCCCAGCCTGTTGTTGTTGTTGTTGTTGTTGTTGTTGTTCAGTCGTGTATTCTTGCCACCTCTTCTTGATGTCTTCTGCTTCTGTTAGGTCCTTTCCACTTTTGTCCTTAATTGTGGTAATCTTTGTACGAAATGTTCCTTTCATATCTCCAATTTTCTTGAACAGATCTCTGGTTTTTCCCATTCTGTTATTTTCCTCTATTTCTTTGCATTGCTCGTTTAGAAAGGCCCTCTTGTCTCTCCTTGCTATTCTTTGGAAATCTGCATTCAATTTCCTGTATCTTTCACTATCTCCCTCGCATTTTGCTTGTCCTTCTCTCCCCCGCTATTTGTAAGGCCTCATTGGACAGCCACTTTGCTTTCTTGCATTTCTTTTTCATTGGGATGGTTTTCGTTGCTGCCTCCTGTATAATGTTACGAGCCTCCATCCACAGTTCTTCAGGCACTCTATCCACCAAATCTAAATCCTTAAACCTGTTCTTCACTTCAACTGTGTATTCATAAGGAATTTGATTTAGATTGTATCTTACTGGCCTGGTGCCCTGCAAACATTATGCACAACTCCCATCAGCTGTGTGGCTGGGGCTGATGGGAGTTGTAGTCCAAAACTTCAAGAGGGCATACCAGGTTGGGTGAGGCTGCCTTACACAAACCATGGTGTAGTGTTACATGCAAACCAGGTCACTGTGCCCAGCCTGAGGCAATGTCCATACAGCAGATATCATCAGTAGTTTGATTTGTTTCTGGTTGAAGCCGGCTCCTTAGAAACAATCCCCTCCGCCCATTTATAATGGACTGGATCCAAAACCCCAAGAGCAGGTGTGGCAGAACTGGTGAAAGGATCACGTGAACACCCTTTCTCAGTTTGCATTCCTCCCTCTTGGCCCAGGTTCTTACTCCTTGTCCGTGCGAGATTTCGACAACCAGAACAAAGTGGAGACAGTGAAGCATTACAAGATTCGGACGCTGGACAGCGGCGGCTTCTACATTTCTGCTAGGAACACCTTCAGCACCCTGCAGGAGCTGGTCAGCCATTATAAGGGTGAGCCTGTTCTGGGTGCTCCCTGATTTCCATTGGGGGAACGCCTGCATCTCTTTGTGACTGCCTCACGGTCACCCGGTGTGTTTTACAGCCGAGAGGGGACTTGAACCCTGGTCTCCAAGGTCTCTAGTCCAGAACTCTAACCACTACTCCACGCTACTCTCTCACGTATCTGCGATGGGTTCATATGAAGGCTTCTCCATGGTGGCACAAGTGCTGCTCTTCTCAGTGTAACAAAATTAGTGGTCCATTTGGGGCCTTGTTTCCAAAAGCGCCAGCCTGCAGCCTTACCTTGGGATCCTGCCGGGTAGAACAACCTGTGTTCTCTTCCAGGGCAAAGTGATGGTCTGTGTCAAAAGCTGACTTACCCGTGTATCGCTCCAAAACCTCAGCAGCCCTGGGAGAAAGATGCCTGGGAAATCCCGCGCAGCTCTCTGAAGCTGGAGAAGAAACTGGGAGCTGGGCAATTTGGAGAAGTCTGGATGGGTAAGAATATCGGAACCGGCCCGTCAAGTGATGAGACTGAGGGTTCCTCTAGTCGTCTATGTTAGTTCCCTGTAATGGCCAGCCAGATGGTTCTTCTGGGAAGCAGAGTTATACTGCCTCTGAACATGGAGGCTCCATTTGGTAACCATCCATTGCAGCCAATTCCATATGTTCATGAAGAAACCCCAGGAACCGTGCTGCCTGATGTGCTAGCTTTCTAGATGCAGGATGTTTCTGACACTGGGTCTTGCCAAATAATGCCCGTAGGCTTTGTGGGCCTGTTGTTTTAGTCTAGAAACTGTTCTTAGCTAAAGCTGAAGAATTCCATAGCCCGTTCCACATTCTGCTTTTATCCCTCAAACCCCATGCTTGCCTGGAAATCACAGACTGCACAATATCCCTGCCTGTGTAGGGCAGGGCATGAGCTAGCATAGTGTTTTCGGTCTCATATGGTCCCCGTGGGTATGATGATGGATGGCTCCGTTTCCCATGATGGATAGCTCACTTGGTAAAGCATTAGACCAGGGGTCAGCAACCTTTTTCAGATGTGGGCCGGTCCACCGTCCCTCAGACCATGTGGGGGGCCGGACTATATTTTGAAAAAAATATATGAATGAATTCCTATGCCCCACAAATAACCCAGAGATGCATTTTAAATAAAAGCACACATTCTACTCATGTAAAAACACACTGATTCCTGGACCGTCCGTGGGCCAGATTGAGAAGGCGTTTGGGCCGCATCCGGCCCACGGGCCTCAGGTTGCCTACCCCTGCATTAGACCCTTGACCTCAGGGTCATGGGTTTGAGCCCCATGTTGGGCAAAAGGATTCCTGCATTGCAGGGCGTTGGAATGGATTCTGTGATTCTGTCGCTCTGAAACAGCCCCTTCTCTCCTCTCCAGCCACCTACAACATGCACACAAAAGTGGCCGTCAAAACTATGAAGCCAGGGAGCATGTCTGTGGAAGCCTTCCTGGAAGAGGCCAACATCATGAAGACCCTGCAGCACGACAAGCTGGTCAAGCTGCATGCCGTCGTGACCAAGGAGGAGCCCATTTACATAATCACCGAATACATGGAGAAAGGTGAGACGCAGGAAGGAGCGGAAGGTTCTGCGGCAGCCTTTGCCAACCTGGTGCTCTCCAGATGTTTGGGGCTACAGACTCAGCCGGCACATCTGGAGGGTGCCAGGTTGGTGAAGCCTGTTGTACACTACAGCAAGCTTCTATCCCCAAAAGGAGGTTTTCGCAAAAGTTACCTGCCCAGCAATAACTTTTTCACTCGTCCTTCTCTATCTGTTTTCAGCCTTCTCATCACAATCAAGAAGGCTAGAAACTGGAAACGTTTTCTTAAAAACAACATGAAACCCGAGTTCCTTAAGAATCGGGGCTATTGCCTTGTTCTTGTCAGCAGGCAGTCTTCCTTGCTGTCCCCCAGCATCCGCAGGGCTGGTACAATTTAGCAGCGTTCTGCGGAGGCGCCGTCAGCTCCTAGGACACGAGTGCCACGTGCCACGGAGGTTGCGCAGGATGCAGCACACAGCTGGGAGGAAGAGATAGCTGGGTGGGGAGGTCAGATGCCGCATGGGAAGGAGGAAGAAGAAGGCAATAGAATTGCAGAGTTGAAAGGGACCCCGAGGGTCTTTCAGTCCAATTCCCTGCAATACAGGAATCGCAGCTAAAGCGTCCCTGACAGGTGGCCACCCAACCTCTGCTTAGAAACCTCCAAGGAAGGAGAGTCTACTGCCTTCCGAGGGAGTCCGTTTCGCTGTCTGACGGCTCCTGCCTTTCTTGTAACTTGAATGCATTGGTTCAGGTCCTGCCCTCTGGAGCAGCAGAAAACAAGCTTTCTCCATCTTCCACGCAACAGTCCTTAAGGTATTCGAAGATGGCTGTCAGATATTATGAAAGTGCCTTTCTCTCTAAGGTAGGAGTAAGAGCCTCCGGAACAGAGGAGATTATTCCAGAGTCCAGATGCAGAAGACTAGGCTGCATAATTGAGAGGCCACCTTACCAGATGCCCCTGCAAAACTCTTTGGTGCTAATTTCCGAGCACAATTCAAAGTGTTGGTGCTGACCTTTAAAGCCCTAAACGGCCTCGCCTGTATACCTGAAGGAGCCTCCACCCCCATCGTCAGCCCGGAACTGAGATCCAGCGCCGAGGGCCTTCTGGTTCCCTCACTGCGAGAAGCAAAGCTCAGGGAACAGGCAGAGGGCCTTCTCGTAGTGGCGCCGCCCTTGGACGCCCTCCCACAAGGTCAAGGAGATAAACAACTACCTGACATCAGAAAATACCTGAAGGCAGCCCTGTTTAGGGAAGTTTTTAGGATATTTTAAATGTATTTTAATGTTTGGTGGAAGCCGCCCAGAGTGGCTGGGGAGACCCAGCCAGATGGGCGGGGTACAAATAATAAATTATTATTATTATTATTATTATTATTATTATTTGGTGCTAATTATGATATAGGGCAGCCTTTCCCAACCTGGTGCCCTCCAGCCATTTTGGACTACAACTCCCATCAGCCCCTGGGAAAGGCTGATTATAGGGAGACAGGGTGGGATAAGCCAGAGTCTCTGAGCATCCAGACAGCCCATGTCTACGTGAGCCTGGGAACATAGTATGTGCTGCCCCACTGAGCAATGGGTCCCTTCCTAATGGAAGATCTGGCCCCCCCTGAAGAACACAATAGACCGCGCCCTGACTAGAGTTTCTTTCCTCTCCTCAGGTAGTTTGCTGGATTTCCTGAAGAGTGATGAGGGTCACAAGCAGCGGCTCCCTGTATTGATAGACTTCTCTGCCCAGGTGAGTGTGACCTGAAGAAGAGACCGGCTGCTGGATCAGGCCAAGGGGAGCTCATCTAGTCTAGCACCCTCTTCTCACAGTGGCCAACCAATGCTTGTGACGAAAGCACAAGTAGTACTTGGAGACAGGAACATCTCTCTCCTCCTGTGGTCTCCAGGAACTGGGATTTGGAAGCCTAGTATGCCATTGATAGCCATCTTCTCAATGAATTTGTCTCATCCTCGTTTAAAGTCGCCAGCCATCCCTGCCTCCTGTGCCAGCAATTTCTGTAGTTTTAGCTATGCACTGTGTGGGACACAGGACTTCCTTTCATTCCTCCCATGTCTCATAGCTATAGGTAAGAGACACTTTTAAAAGCCTGACCCAAGGTGACTCAACTGTATTCTGCTCTGGTCAGACCTCACCTGGAATACTGTGTCCAGTTCTGGGCACCACAGTTCAAGAAGGATACTGACAAGCTGGAACGTGTCCAGAGGAGGGCAACCAAAATGGTCAAAGGCCTGGAAACGATGCCTTATGAGGAACGGCTTAGGGAGCTGGGTATGTTTAGCCTGGAGAAGAGAAGGTTAAGGGGTGATATGATAGCCATGTTCAAATATATCAAAGGATGTCATATAGAGGAGGGAGAAAGGTTGTTTTCTGCTGCTCCAGAGAAGCGGACACGGGGCAATGGATTCAAACTACAAGAAAGAAGATTCCACCTAAACATTAGGAAGAACTTCCTGACAGTAAGAGCTGTTCGGACAGTGGAATTTGCTGCCAAGGAGTGTGGTGGAGTCTCCTTCTTTGGAGGTCTTTAAGCGGAGGCTTGACAGCCATCTGTCAGGAATGCTTTGATGGTGTTTCCTGCTTGGCAGGGGGTTGGACTGGATGGCCCTTGTGGTCTCTTCCAACTCTAGGATTCCATGATTCTAACCCAACGGGGTCTTTAGTCCCTCTCTGCAGGGCAGGGTAATCCCAGCTAGAATTCCACACCTGCCCTCAATCCTGGGCAGCCAAGGAGCTCCTGCAAAACTGCATAGAATCATAGAATTGCAGAGTTGGAAGGGACCACAGGAGTCGTCTAGTCCAGCAATGCAGGAATCTTTCACCTGACATGGGGCTGAAACCCACAAACTGAGCTATTCCGGCTCTTGAATTATTCAGCTGACACTAAACTTGTCTGGCTACTAAAAAGTCCCCAACACTGCAGCCTTTCTTTACAGGGTGTCAATCATTTTGGGTGCCCTTTTCTGAACCTTTTCCAACTCCGCAATATGCTTCTGGACAGGGGCGATGCCACATTTCGCCACCTGAGGCGAAGCAGGAAGGTGCCACCCTGCCACCCCACCTCTACCCAAGCCTCCCTTACCCGGTTTGTGTTGCGGCACTCGCAAAGTGGCAGTGGCAAGTTCTGGTGAGTTCTTGCCAGAAGCCGGTACTGCTACTGGCGCCACTTCTTTGCCAGCCTGGTGGTGTGGTGCTCTTGGGCTTCTGCCCTGCTTTTTGCGGCCAGAACTGTGCAGAGGATTCCAAATGCAGTCGTACCATAGAATCTCACGACGGCAATATGTTTTGCTCACTGCCCAAAACAGCTGTACGAGGATTGTTCCAGCTGTGCAGGGCCAAAGAAGCTGCCCAACAGGTCTTTAGGTGTATGGGGGTCATTGGGACATGCCAGCCGCAATGGCTGCTGGGAGTTGGAGTCCTGCGACATCTGAAAGGCCACAGGTTCCTTCCTCTGTCCCTGCATGAGCAACCCTGCAGGTGTGAAAGTTCCTAGGCTTAGAGACCCTCCAGTGACCAAGAGGGGGTTTCCTAACAGCCAGGCACCTCTTCTTTGGTGGGGTTCCATTGCATTTAATCTCTAGGGATGTGAGAGGGTTGGGCCATGGCTGTGAGAACCCATTGTTCCCCCACAGCGATGCAGATTTGAATATGCAAATCTGCCTAGTGTGCTTTGTTTGTTTGCATTGACTCCTAAGGAATTAGGAAACCTGGAACGGGTCCAAGGGCATTTCCTTCCTCTGGGTCTCCCTCCGCTGCGGAACAAGGAGGCCTTTGTCACTGTGGTCTGTGCTCTCCCTCCCTCCACCAAAACCAGTCCATCAAAAGAGCAGGTGTGCCCAGGGTGCCATCCGTCTTGCTTAGGTTGGTGGGGCTGACAGTTAACCCCTTGGCTTCAGGTCTCCGCAGAGCCCCAGAGACATGTCGACCGATAATCGCTCAACGTGAATCTCCGGACCAGGAAGTTTTGAGTCAGAATCTCGCCTCACCCGTGACATTACGTGGTTTTCAGCAAGCCACTCTCAGGGCATAGAATCATAGAATTGTAGGGTTGGGACCCCGAGTGCCATCTAGTCCCACCCCTTACAGTGCAGGAATCTCCACTCAAGCATCCATGACAGATGGGCATCCAACCTCTGCTTAAAAACCTCCAAGGAAGGAAAGTCCACAACCTTCTGAGGGAGACCGTTCCACTGTCCAACAGCTCTTCAAGCCAGAAAGTTCTTCCTGATGTTGAGTCGGAATCTCCTTTCTTGTAACTTGAAGCCATTGGTTCGAGTCCTACCCTCCAGAGCAGGAGAAAACAAGATTGCTCCTTCCATGTGACAACCCTTACGATATTTGAAGATGGCTATCATATCGGCTCTCGGTCTCCTCTTTTCCAGACTAAGCATACCCAACTCCCTCAACTGTTCCTTATAAGGCTTGGTTTCCAGACCCTCGATCATGGTTGCTGTCCTCTGCACTCGTTCAGCTTGTCAACATCATTCTTAAATTGTGGTGCCCAGAATTGGACACAGTATTCCAGGTGTGGTCTGACCAAGGCAATATACAGTGGTACTATTACTTCCCATGACCTGGACACTATTTTTGTTGTTCAGTCGTTCAGTCGTGTCCGACTCTTCGTGACCCCATGGACCAGAGCACGCCAGGCACGCCTATCCTTCACTGCCTCTCGCAGTTTGGCCAAACTCATGTTAGTAGCTTCGAGAACACTGTCCAACCATCTCATCCTCTGTCGTCCCCTTCTCCTTGTGCCCTCCATCTTTCCCAACATCAGGGTCTTTTCTAGGGAGTCTTCTCTTCTCATGAGGTGGCCAAAGTACTGGAGCCTCAACTTCAGGATCTGTCCTTCTAGTGAGCACTCAGGGCTGATTTCTTTGAGAATGGATAGGTTTGATATTCTTGCAGTCCATGGGACTCTCAAGAGTCTCCTCCAGCACCATAATTCAAAAGCATCAATTCTTCGGCGATCAGCCTTCTTTATGACCTGGACACTATACTTTTGTAAAATAGCATTGGCATTTCTTTGCTGCTGCATCCCACTGTTGACTCTTGCTAAGCTTGTGGTCTACTAAGACCCCTAAATCCTTTTCACATCTACTACTGGCATCTTCGAGTACGAGTAGTTTCAACTGGGTTCATAATGCTGTTTCTGGGTTTGGAGTTGGCTTATTTGGTTCTGGCCATAGCTGAGAATGAACATAGTTCTTTGGGGTTTGGAAGGTACAGCAAGCTGCAGTTGACTGAAGCTTTAGAGGTACTCATGACTGCACTGTGGGAAGAGAAGGTGTTACTTATCAACCACCCCATGATTTCTCAACCTCACCTTGCAGGGTTGTTGTAAGGTTAAAATGGCGCAGTGGGGGGAACCATGTTCCCTTCTTTGTGCACCTCAGAGGAAACATAATAAGTGAAAAGGAATCCTGCCTGCTGCAATGCTCATCAGCATCACAAATCTCTCTCCTTCACTTGCTCTTCTGTAAATTATTATTTAGTTATTTCATTTATTAACCGGCTTCCCATGAGGCATCCCAAAGCAATTTAATATAGCAACGTATCTACAAATGTTGCATACTAGAAGGGTCAGTCGGTGTCTTGGTTTGCTGTTCTGTTGAGGCTGCATTGGTTTGGGTTTGGGGTGTGTGGCATGAGACTTTTCCCATCAACATAGTCTGGAAGCAAATTCTTCCCCCCAAAGTGGGGAATTCCGTGTACCTGCAAGAAAACTTGTTTAAGGAAAGCTGCAGACTTTGCAGGTCACACTAGATTTCATTTCACAGAACATACTTGCCAGAGGCTGCTGCAAAGATTTACTGGTGCTGAGGAGGGATCTGAACCCAGGTCTAAGGGTGTGTCTAATGAACCCCAGTGGTATTCTCAGCACACCAGTCATTTATGTTGTCCCAACCTCCCCAGGTGCTGCACTATCACTCCCCTTACAATAGATCTCTCTGTCTTTACTGCAGATTGCAGAAGGCATGGCTTTCATTGAGAAGCGAAACTACATCCACCGGGACTTGAGAGCTGCCAACATCTTGGTCTCAGCCATGCTGGTGTGCAAGATTGCCGATTTTGGCTTGGCTCGGGTGATTGACGACAACGAATACACAGCCCGGGAAGGTGCAAAGAGGGGCTTTTTGTATGCTGGTTGCACAAGCCAGACCCTCCTGCTTTTGTCCTCTTAATCTTTTCTGTGTACAGTATGCATGCATTAGGGTTTAGACACTTAATAAGGATGGAGGCCAGAGAAATTTCAATCCAGTTTGCACTGAAAGGCAGACCTACCCAATCTGCACTTTCTGAAGCAACATGCGAACCAAAATTCACACTTCTCCAAATTTTGCAAGGCGGTTCTCCGGAGTACTCTGAACAATCACAGGCAACGCGTGGCTAATAATGTTCTAACAAAATATTTGTAACATGTATTATTTCACAATAATTCTTAAACAGAAAAAATGTAATGAGAGTGTGGGGATAACCAACATCTGGGACAGCCAGTAATTCCGGAGTGCCTGCTCCCACTGGCTGTGAATGGGTCCGCTGGTTATGAAGCTGAAGGTCGTGAGGAGTTGTTTGGAGTTCATTATGAAGGTTTCTGAAGGTTTCTGAAGGTTCCGGAAAGGAAAGGATAGGCAGAGCAAAAAGATGCGGTCAAAACTAAGCGGCCAAATAAAATAAAGAAGTATTAAAAGAATAAGAGACTGCAGTCAATGGTGGAGTTGCGCTCTCCCGACTACTGCTCTGTGCAGCTTGGTTTCTCTTTCGCTTTCTCTCTCTTGGCTTGTCTCGCACAGTTGTTCTCTCTTGGCTTGTCTCACGCACTCTACACACCGCTACAGAGAGCAGGGGCCATTTATTGATAAACTTGAACAACATCATAACATAAACATTGACCAATCACAACATAGCATTTAACTGAGTTTCTGGGCGGGAAACTGCTTCCCGACCATTACTAAAGGCTTTTCTGCAAGCACGGAGGGATCCAGGCAGCAGTAGCTAGCCGGATCTCTTTGCCTTCCGTGCATAGCGCGGAAGGTTTTTTGTGCTGTGGCAAGTTGCGGGAAGCCTAAAAACGTATTCCCACATGAGAGTCACAAATAATACAAGTCAATCAATGTTGCATGAACAAAATTAGAAAATGTAGTCAATCAGTAACAAAGAGGCAAACAAGCCTTTCAACAGTCACAATCCTGTAATCACAATTACGTGTGGTAATGGATGCTCCAAACGTAGAACAGTTTTTCCGGATGACGAACTGTTTCGATAGTCAGTCTTCATCAGCGAATAAATGGTCCTAACAGGTACATCAAGTAGCCAAGGATCAGTACTCACTTAGAAGTGTAGTAAGATGATGTGCTACGGAATAAACACGCATAGCTTATCACTTGCTTTTTCTCTAAACTAAAAAGTCCCGAACACTGCATCCAGAAGGAGAATCGCTTCATCCCCTTTGGGATGCAGCTTCATGAACCTTTAGGAGCCAGATTTCCTTGCAGTAAAAGACTAGTAGTGCAGGCCCGGCCTGTGTGCACAATGCAGTTTAGGAAGCAAACCTGTTATCTGCTGATAAGCCACTTCTTGCTGCAGATACCATGCCATCTTTCTGAGCCTCACCTTTGTTTTGACCATTCTGGGCAGGTGCCAAGTTTCCCATCAAGTGGACTGCGCCCGAAGCCATCAACTACGGCTCCTTCACAATAAAGTCTGACATCTGGTCTTTCGGGATCCTCCTGATGGAGATAATTACCTATGGGCGGACCCCATACCCAGGTGCGTAATAAGGAAAGTCTCTTTGCAGACACCCACACCAAACATTTAAGGCATATGGATTTTCCTCGGAACTGTACTTTGTTAAGAGTGAGTTTGAGGAGTAAGCTGCAATTCTCAAGATTCTTGGGGGGAAGCTGTGACTGTGAAAGTGGTGTCAATGTTCTTTAGATACAGTGGTACCTCTAGTTATGAACTTAATTCGTTCCACAAATCCGTCCTTAATCTGAAACTGTTCTTAACTAGAGGCGTGCTTTCGCTAATGGGGACTCTTGCTGCCGCTGTGCCGCCCGGCACACAATTTCCGTTCTCATCCTGGGGCAAAGTTCTCAACTTGAGGTAACTCTTCCAGGTTAGCGGACTTTGTTAACCTGAAGTGTTTGTAACCTGAGGTGTTTGTAACTCGAGGTACCACTGTATATGGTGTGGTTTTGATGTTCAAGTCTCCAGATTTTTTGGGCTCGTGGCTGTGAAGAGTAGGGATACTTGGTGGAAAGGGGGAGCAGGGGGTGGTGATGGTCGCAGAGAACCCCACGAGAACTTTTTGGGTTGGGGCAGCTAGTTATCCACCCTTGGTAGAAACAAACATCCAAATAGCTCCACCAAGAGATCTTAGTTTAATAAGAATAGCATCCTGGTCGACCTTCCAAGAGGAATCAGCTAGGAAATAAAATGCTAGGTAAGAAAACGATTTAACCTCTTGG
The DNA here is from genome assembly GCA_900245905.1 of Lacerta viridis. Taxonomy (NCBI): domain Eukaryota; kingdom Metazoa; phylum Chordata; class Lepidosauria; order Squamata; family Lacertidae; genus Lacerta; species Lacerta viridis. The sequence continues at coordinate 592,009 of OFHU01002896.1, forward strand.
ATAGGGCTACTTTAAACTGCCCGATTAAATATGGGAGATTGTTTACCAAATACAACCGTGTGCCCTCAAATATCTCTTTCTGGTATCTTTGTATGTTCATATTTGCATGCAGCGTTCCAACTTTTCTGCTTTCAGAAGGGATGTTATTTGGTGAGCAGATGGGTCCAATTTTACTTCATTTTTTAGTGGGCGATATCCAATGCACTTGTTTCCATTAGCAGAAGGACTGCACTAGCACATCCAAAATCCCCCCCACCCTGCATGTGGGCTGTGCCTGTTGACATTCAGACAGAGTTTGGAGGGCAGCTGGCTAGCCCCCAGCTGTATCAGGCCCTTCCCGGCCGAACTGCCGGTTGAACTCCGAACCCTGGTGCAATGAAAATAGCGACTCAGGTTTCTCTGCATCCTCTGAGACCTGAGCACACTCTAACTAGCAGATTGCACTGAGCAGACAGAAGTAGCACAAGAGGCTTGTAGGAGCATATTTACAAGCAGTTTATTAAGCATAAGTCAGGACAAAGACATGGCGTCTCTCCTTCTCCTCAGAGAGACAGACTAAAAGCAAAAGCTACACACAAATGGAAGTTCCCAGCAATCTGTGCTGGTGTGTGGCAGACATGTAACACATGTAAAAGCCCCATGCCTGCAGCTTAAGGTGGAATGGAATCTTAACAGTGCCCTCCTCAAATCTGCTCCAAAGGGTTGGGGGCAACTCCTAGTACAGATTTAGGGGGCACTCAGGGGAAGGAGAGGAGAAAGGTTCAAGTCCACAAGGAGAAATCCTTGTGCTGATGGGATGGATGAGTGACACAGCTCTACTTTGGATGCAACCCTTAGCTTCTACAAGCCCATAGGAACACAAGAAGCTGCCTTATACTGAGCTAAACCATTGGTCTATCTAGCTTAGCATTGCCTACAATGACTGGCAGCTTCTCTCCAAGATTTCAAGGGTGGGATCTCTCTCAGCCCAACCTGGAGGTGCTGGGGATTGAACCTAGGACCCTCCGTGTGCAATGCAGGCACACAACCACTGAGCTATGGTTTCTCTCCCTTTCGTTTGAATTCAGGGATGTCGCACCAGGAAGTGATCCGTGCCCTAGAGCGTGGCTATCGGATGCCACGCACGGAGGGCTGCCCAGAGGAGCTTTATGAAGTGATGGTGCAGTGCTGGAAACGCAAGCCTGAGGACCGCCCGACGTTCGAGTACAATCAGAGCATCCTGGAGGATTTCTTCACTGCCACTGAAAGCCAGTACCAGCAGCAGCCTTAAAGTAGATGGAGGACCTGGCAGCAGAGTGGGGTAGTCACTGCAGTGCGATGCTTGAGAGAGACCCAGTGTTTGATGTCAAGATCCTCCTGTGGCTTAGGCAAAAGTAGCTGCCTCCATCTTGGGAGCTTACAAGGAACATTTTATTGACTGCTGTTGGGAGACGGGACTGTACTTGATGGACCCTCCAACATAAGCAATTGTTGTGCTCATAGCTAAAATGCCTTAAAAAAAACTGCATTCAGTAGATGCCATTTCTGCTGAAGCATGCCATGCACTTTTTGTCTCAAGGTTTTGTTGCCTGCTGGAAAACCACTGGCTGTTGCTCTAGAAGTGTTTTGTGTGTGTGTGTGTGAGAGAGAGAGAGAGAGAGAGAGAGAGAAGAGAGAGTGAGTTTGTCATTTGACTGAGGGGCGGGGCGGATCTGACTAATTGACCAGGCAAATAATAATATAAATATACAGTACCACTAATTACAGGCAAACTAAGCTTACCACCTCTTTCTTAATGCAAGGGATGGCTGCTTATTTAGCAATATGAAATTTTAATTCTGAATAGGAAACTGTTCCCTGAAATAAACCACAGATGGTGAGCCTAATTGGCTCATATTGATCGCAGTAGCAATGAGATTAAATCCTAAACTATTCTAATCAATGTATTATTTATAGGGTATAATATTATAGCAATATCAGTGTGTGCCAACAATATTCAAAGGAACAAACTGTTATTCCTGGTTTTTACTTGGAGTGCCAGGGGAGGTCTGACTGTTACAGATGAAATGCACGCAGCAATGAGAAGCAGGTTTATTTTTTAATTATGGTTGCAGTTGTGTGTGTTTGTGAATCTATATTCTTGAAGTAGGAAGGAGTTGCTGAGAGTACTCTATGCTATCTTTCAACTTGAATAATGCCATGATGGCATTAAAAGGGCATTGAAAAGCTATCCTTAGATTCATGGAATACCTGACTGCAGTCAAATATCAGGCAACTCTGCTGCCAGTCTGAGTAAACAATATGCAGCTGGGTAGAGAAACAGTCTTCCCTGGTATAAGGTGACTTCCTACAACTGTTACAGGTGGACTGGACATTTGTATGGTCTTTCTTGTGCTGAATCAGAAGTTTGCAAGACTCGACTTCCGGTTGAGGTGCCGGTCAATGGCGGACGGGAGTCTGACGACTTCGTCCTCTTAGGCTATAGGGATTACCGTGCCTGCGCCACGTTCCCTTAAAGCCGGGAGAGCGTCCCGGGACCGCTGCTTCGTGGGTCCCAGACGTGTCGTCTCGCTCCTGGTTGACCCTCGAAGGGGGGAAATAGGCGAGCGAGCTCCGGCACGGGACTGGAGAAGCGACTGCCTGCGGAGGATCAAAGCAGCGATCCCGCCAGACTCGAGCACCCAGCACTTCCAGCATCGGAATTTCAAAGAAACTCGTAAGTAAAAGTTTTGGACTTTTCGACAGTTTGAAGACACTGCTTGCAGAGGAAATATTAAAAGGAAGCCTGCCCCTTTGAACTGTTTGCAGAGCGTGGTAGCGGTAAAAGATCAAAGCCGCGACTAACGGAAAGTTTTGCGACTCTGCCAAACTTTTTAAAAGACTTAAAAGTATTTAAAGATGTCTAAGACTTAAAAACTGTGATATGGCAAAAAAACACCGCTCCCCCTCTGGACTAGGATTCCGGGGGGTAGCGGGCTGCAATACATTGTTGCCATTTTTCTTTCTTTTGGTGTTTCAGTGTTTCAGTGACTTTACCAGTGGAGACATTTTACTCTGTGGCGTGTGGTTTGTGGACTGGGGTAACACTGCAAGTGAAAAATAGACTGACTGGGCTATTTAAAATAGACTCTTCTTGACTTTAAGGAATTTATAATTTGAAAACTTTAAATCTTGCCTAAAAAGGTGGACTTTCACTGGTGGCACTCTGCTCAGCAGTCTCTTTGTTCTCAGAGAGAGCTGCTGCCACCTGGTGTTTACTTTTGGGACTGTTGGTCTTCTGCTGTGAATGTCTGAGATTGTTACCATAGCAACTGGAGTGACCTTGAGAGTACAATTACAGAGCCCACAGGAAATGGACACTAGATCTAAAACAACTGGTGCTAGCTCTGCACAAAAAAGAGGCTCTGTTTCCCTAACTCTGCAGGAGCAAATGGAGAAATTGGTTGCAAGCGTGGCAGAAGTTACAGCAGGATTGAAAAATGTTACAGAGGGGCTGAAGCAAACACAAGATTCAGTTGCCTCTGCAATAGAAAAACTCCAAGTGGATATAAAATCTGATATAAAAAATTCTACCCAGACCTCGAAAAATCAATTGGCCAGATTGAGGAGAACGTAAGGAAAACAGAGACGAAATTAATAAAATTGGGCAGGAGGTGACCACATTGAAAAAGGACTCTGAGGAAATTAAAGTGGTCAGAGAAAAAATAAAAAAGGTGGAAGAAAAATTGGACAATTTAGACTTGGAGCAGCTAGAGAATATTGGAACACGACAGAGGTCTGTGGAAGAATCTCTTGCCTTTCTGCAATTACATCAGAGAGAAGGAAACATCCGTTTAAGGGGTCTTCCAGAATTGGAAGGAGAAGACCTAAAAGCCTATATTGTGGAGTTATTTTCAACATATTGGGAATTGAAGAGTAAACGTCTCAGCACGCATAGTGAAGGCCTTCAGATTTGGACCTAGAGGTCCAGAGGAAAGAAAAGCACCAAGGCAGTCAGTGACTGTTTGTTGGTGCTCCACGACAGGCACGACAGAGATTATTTTCTGGACTTACACTATAGAAACAACCTGGTGGTACAGCAGAATAAAGTAATTTTTTACAAGGATATCCCCAGATTTTTCCTAGACAAAAGAGTTCCTTATAACGACTTGGTTACAGAGCTAAGAAGAAGAAAGATCTCCTTCAGTTGGGAATTTCCTGAAGGCCTTGCATTTACGTTTGAAGGGAAAAAGATAAGAATAAGGTCTTTGGCGGATAAGCAAAAGTTTTTGGACAAACATCTGGAGCAATTTGAAGGAACTCCACTTGACCCAGCACAACTTTACAAGCTTCCAGAAGTATTTCCGCCACCGCCGAAACCTGCAGGGCCGAGTCAAGATCCAGAGGAAGACAAGAAAGGAGAGGCATCTGGAGGAGCAGAATAATAAAGGAAAATGACTCTTAAACTAACAACATGGAATGTCCGGGGATTAAATCAGAGACCAAAGAGACGCAGAGTGTTCTACAGCCTAGAAAAGAAGAATTTGGATATAATATGCTTACAGGAGACCCACATAGTCCGACGTCACAGAAGATTATTACAGAACAAGAAACTAGGCCAAGAATTTATATCATCGGATAAAGTCAAGAAGAGAGGAGTTGTAATATATGCAAAGGAGAAATATAGCCCAAGACAGCTATTTAAAGATGAAGAAGGAAGATACATCGCAATTGAAATCAACGTACAAGGCGAAAAATTTCTGATTCTGGGACTTTATGCACCAAACGATGGAAAGTCGATTTTTACAAAAAAATACATGACTTGCTGTTGGAGTATTTGGACTATAAGGTAGTGTGCCTTGGAGACTTTAATGGGGCAGTTTCCACATTAATGGACGATCGCAAAGAACTAAATTAACAAATGATGGGAAGCTCCCAAGACTTTTTTCGAAAGGTGGATAATTTAAATTGGTGGACTCGGAAATAAAAAACCCTACAGAAACAGAGGCACGTACTACAGTGAATCCCACAGTCATGGTCGAGATAGATTATATTTGGATCTCGAATGAATTTCTCCAAAAATACAAAAGCAGAAATCGGCCCTAGAATGCTTTCAGACCACAATCCGGTACAGTTAAATTTAAAAATGATTTCCAAGGACTCTTTCAGATGGAGAATGGATGATGCATTGATGAGAGATACTAAGCTAGTAGAAAAAGCGGTGAAAAAGATGAAAGAATATTTTCAAATTAATTGGAATTCCGAAGTGGAGAAAAGGATTGCTGGGATGCAAGTAAAGCGGTAATGAGAGGATTCCTCATAAGTGAAAAGGCGAAAAAGAAGAAACAACAAAACATAGAAATGGAAAGATTGTTGAAATTAATCAAAGGAAAGGAAAAAGAACTAAGAGGACATCCCAGATGTGTTAAATTCAAAAAGAAATTAAATACTTGCAATCCCAATATGCAAACATTATGAATCAGGACATCGAATGGAAAGTGAAAATGATGAAACAAAGAACATTTGAATCTGCCAATAAATGCGGAAAACTACTAGCTTGGCAACTAAAGAAAAGACAAAAGGCCAATGTCATCACAAATCTGGTAGTAAATGGGAAAAATGTAGAGAAACCAGAGAAATCAGATGTGTTTTCAGAGATTTTACAAGCAACTGTACAAGGCGGAGAAGTAGATGAAGCAGAGATAGACCGATTTCTGGAAATAATGGATTGCAAAAAGTCCCAGAGGAAAAGTTAACAATTTCAACACCCAATATCGACACAAGAGATGGAAGATGCAATAAACAACATGCAATTGGGGAAGGCTCCGGACCGGATGGATTAACGGCAAAATATTATAAGACATTAAAAGATTGGCTATTGCAGCCACTAAGAGAAGTTTGCAATAAGATACTAGAAGGAAATAGGGCACCAGAGACATGGAAAGAAGCCTTTATCACACTGATTCCAAAACCAGATACAGATAAGACTCAAATGAAAAATTATCGTCCAATATCCCTGTTGAATGTGGATTACAAAATTTTTGCAAATGTTTTGGCTACAAGGCTGAAAAGAGTGTTGAAAGAATATATACATAGAGACCAAGCAGGCTTCTTACCAGGAAGACAAATAAGCAATAATACGAGAATTATTGTGGACATTTTAGAAAAACTGGAAAGAGACATAAATATAGATGCGGCACTATTGTTTGTTGATGCAGAGAAAGCGTTTGATAAAGTATCTTGGACATTTATGAAAAAGAATTTGGAAAAGATGGGAGTTGGAGAAAAATTCTTAAATGGCATTAAGGCCATTTATACAGAACAAAGAGCAAAAGTAATAGTAAACAGTGTGATATCGGAGGAGATTGAAGTTGAGAAAGGAACAAGACAAGGGTGCCCTATTTCCCCTTTACTTTTTATTACGGTCCTGGAAGTCCTCCTAAATATGATTCGAAAAGACAAACAGACAAAAGGAATTAGAGTGGGAGAGAAAGAATACAAATTACGCGCCTTTGCAGACGATTTGATGTTATCCCTTCAAGAACCGAAAGCAGTGTCCCCAGAGCTTTGGAATTAATTGAACAATTTGGACTTGTAGCTGGCTTCAAATTAAATAAACAGAAAACCAAAGTTTTAGGTAAAAATTTGAGTGCAGAACAGATTCAAAGAATACAAGAAGCCACTGGACTTAATTTCGTTAAAACTGTAAAATATCTAGGTATCAATCTCACAACCAAGAATTTGAACCTGTACAAGGACAATCTATGAAAAACTGTGATGGAGATAAAAAAAAAATGGAAATGGAAAGACTTAATTGTCGTTAATGGGAAGAATAGCAGTGGTTAAAATGAATGTCCTACCAAGGATGCTGTTTTTATTCCAAGCCATACCGATTTTGGATAAACTGGACTGTTTAAGAAATGGCAAAAGGATTATCGAAGTTTATATGGCAGGGCAAAAAGCCTAGAATCAAGTTTAAGATCCTAACAGACTCTAAAGAGAGAGGAGGCTTTGCCCTGCCGGACTTAAGACTTTATTTTGAAGCAGCGGCCTTTTGCTGGCTAAAGGATTGGTTTAAATTAGAAAATGTTGATGTGTTGGACTTGGAAGGACACGACAATATGTTTGGTTGGCATGCATACCTTTGGTATGACAAGGTTAAAATTCACAGAACTTTTAAGACTCATATAGTTAGAAAATCCTTGTATCAGGTTTGGACTAGATATAAAGACTTGTTAGAGAGAAAGACTCCTAGATGGATCTCCCCAGTGGAGGCCAAGGCTTATAAGAGACCGAACATGTCTGCAAATTGGTTAAGATACATGGACATATTGCAGCAGGAAGGGGACACATTTAAGTGAAAAGTTATGATCAAGTTAAAAGTCAGGTCCCCGACTGGCTGCAATACCATCAGGTGTATGAAACGTTTAAAATGGACAAAAAAGTTGGTTTTCAAGTAGAAAAATCAAAACTGGAGACAGAACTGATAGAATCGAACTTTAAGAACCTTTCCAAAATGTATAATCTTTTGCTAGAGTGGCATACGAAAGATGAATTGGTTAAATCGTCAATGATAGATTGGGCGAAAGATGTAGGACATAATATTATGATGGATGACTGGGAGAGACTGTGGCAGAAAGGTATCAAATTTACTGCTTGTCATAGCCTAAGAGAAAACATAATGAAAATGGTGTATAGATGGTATTTGACACCAGTTAAGATAGCTAAGATGAACACCAAAATGTCAGATGTATGTTGGAAATGTAAACATGCGAAAGGTACCTTTTTTCATATGTGGTGGTTGTGCCCAGTGGTAAATGCCTTCTGGGATAAGATTTATAATGAACTTAAGAAGGTAATGAAAGTTACCTTTTGTAAGAAACCAGAGGCATTCCTTCTGAGCATAACCAATGAAGAGATACCCAGTCAGGATAGAGTGTTTTTTATGTATGCCACGACAGCAGCTAGAATTTTATTGGCAAGAACATGGAAAGGAGAAGAGATACCAACGGTGGAAGAATGGCAGATGAAGATGATGGAATATATGGAACTTGCAGACCTGACCGCCAGAATCCGGGACCAGAGGGAGGAGAGGGTGTCACAGGATTGGAAAAAATTCAAAGATTATTTAGTTAAATCAGTTAAATTGAATATTTGAGCAGAATTAAATAGAATAGCGGCTTTAGCAGTTATATGTTAGATAGGATAGTAAAGAAGATGTTTCTTTTTCTTGTATGAGAGATTTAATTTGTTAAAGAATCTGCTAAGATTTTGGTTTAAGCTATGATTTATAGTTGATAAAGTAAAGTTAAGTGTATTAAGAAAGTAAAGCCAAGACTATTAAGAAACAAGATATATGATTATGGAACAAGAGATAAAGCTACCTATAACATGTATAGGAGGATGAAGACAGGGGAGGGAGCAGGGGAAGTCTTTTAGATAAGATTATAAGAACAAGAAAAGTACAAAGTTATGTGTTGATTTAAGGTTTGTATATGTTTTTCTTTTTTATGTTATTATATTGTTGTTGTTTATATTGTGTTTATGTATTGTGTTTATTTTATAGTGTGTATGTTGTTTCCTTTTTTGTACTATTGAAAATAATAAATTCTTATAAAAAACAGAAGTTTGCAAGACTCTTGTGGTTTACGCACCCTTTGATCCTCATGCAAGAGAAAGGGCACTAAGACCACATCTGTTCACAAGAGCAGGACAGCACTGTTTTCACAATCGCATTTCAGGTTTGGAGCGTATGTACTTTATAGAAAATTCCCAAACCAGGTAACAATAAAACAACAACATAGAAAACAGAACTGCCAAATTGCAGAATCCTAAAACATAAGATTGAAAGAATGAGATTTTTTAAAAAATATGGCAGAGAAGTAGCATAAGGAGCAATTCCCAGAGACGACCCACCTCCTCCTCAGGGCTGTCCCCACTGCTCATTCCCTTGCCCCTCCCAGACCCAATCCAAACGGAGGCAGAATGGCATTCCTTCACTTGCCCTACTATTCTCTCTCTCTCTGGACCAGAGGGAGAATGGAAAACCAGTCAAGGCTGCTGTCCCATCTACATGATTTTGCATGCTCAGAGGAGTGGTGGAGCCAGGAAGCTCTGGAGGTCAACAATGCTCGCCCCCCCCCCCAAAAAAGTGTGGATAATGAAAGTTGGCCAACAGTGCTGACCCCTGCCGCCAACCCTGTATCAGATAAAACAGCAGATTAAACTAATTCAAAATAAAAATTAGCCAGTTAAATATCCATATTTCCAGGTTCTCTCTTTCCAGATTCAAGGTAGGTATTGCTCACATTTCATGCCAAATTATACATTTTCACAGTTGTGATTTAAAAGGGGGGGGGGAGCTGTCAAAGGGTTATTTCAGAAAAAGGGCTATATCAGTTTCCTCTTTCCTCCAACCATCTGCTCTGCAATTTTGTTAATGTTTTTCTTTAAAAGTTAAATTAAAACTTTAACCTCCCACATGAGGTGTAAATATACAAATATTTTATCTAGCGTAGAAGGAAGAGAACCTTGCACTTTTCACACATCCTTCGTGTCTGTCCATTTTGTTAGTATCTTTGTGACGTCATCCGGTGAGCTGTCCACAGGCTGGACCCAGAGAAGGTGAAATCCAGAACCTCCACGGCTTGGGAGGTTTGCATTTTTAATGCCAGTGAAAGTTGATGAAATACTTTCCACAGATAAACTGAAGCACCCTTACAGCCAGCTTCTGCCTTGTCCTCTTTTTTTGTGCCTGATCTTAACAGCTCTGCAAAACTCGGATGCTCCATAATAAATGAAACAGGATTTGTTTCAGGATATTTTGTCTATATTTTGAAATGTTTGGATGTAAACTTTTTTGCATGTTTTATAATGATAAAAATGTTAAGAAGTCAAACGTGTGTGTGTGTGTGTGTGTGTGTTGGACACAGGTTGTGATAATTTTGGAACAGTGCATTTGGAAGCCAGTTTATATTGTTGTTGTTGTTGTTGTTGTTGTTCAGTCGTTCAGTCGTGTCCGACTCTTCGTGACCCCATGGACCAGAGCACGCCAGGCACGCCTATCCTTCACTGCCTCTAGGATCTAGAGATGAGAGCCAGTTTGGTGTAGTGGTTAAGAGGCAGACTCGTAATCTGGGGAACCGGGTTCGTGTCTGCCGCTCCTCCACATGCAGCTGCTGGGTGACCTTGGGCTAGTCACACTTCTCTGAAGTCTCTCAGCCCCACTCACCTCACAGAGTGTTTGTTGTGGGGGAGGAAGGGAAAGGAGAATGTTAGCCGCTTTGAGACTCCTTCGGTAGTGAAAAGCGGGATATCAAATCCAAACTCTTCTTCATCTAAGTTACAGGTGGGTAGCCGTGTTGGTCTGCCATAGTCAAAACAAAATCAAAAATTCTTTCCAGTAGCACCTTAGAGACCAACTGAGTTTGTTCTTGGTATGAGCTTTCTGTGCATGCACACTTCTTCAGATACACTAAGTCTTAGAAGTGTGCATGCACACGAAAGCTCATACCAAGAACAAACTCAGTTGGTCTCTAAGGTGCTACTGGAAAGAATTTTTGATTTTGTTTCATCTAATTAAAGTTAGATCCTATGATGTCCATGCGTTCAGAAGCAACTCAATTCAGTGTGGGATACACCCCCATGTAAATGTGCCTACAATTCTCTTTTTAAGGAACTGCAGTCCCAACAACCCTAAACGTCAATAGGACACCCTCTTACTTTTTCTAAAGGTTTTCAGGCCTTAAAATACTATAGATTCCACACAACTATGAGCAATGTGTGTATCTGAAGAAGTGTGCATGCACACAAAAGCTCATACCAATAACAAACTTAGTTGGTCTCTAAGGTGCTACTGGAAGGATTTTTTTAAAATTTTGTTTCAACTATGAGCAATGTCCAGCATAACACTAAAAGACAGCAAAGTGTGTCCTTTAACATGTACTAGATCGAGCTGTCATCCCCCTTAAAGATCAGGTCAGCAGCTATGTATATACCCTATGCCCTTTTAAAATAGGGATTTGGGGGGGGGTTATTGGGTTGTTGTTTTTATTTTGATTATATATTTTGTGGTTTTATATTTGATTTTTCTGTGAACTGCCCTGAGAGCCAGTGTGGTGTAGTGGTTAAGAGTGGTAGACTCGTAATCTGGTGAACTGGGTTCGCGTCTCTGCTCCTCCACATGCAGCTGCTGGGTGACCTTGGGCTAGTCACACTTCTAAGTCTCTCAGCCTCACCTCACAGAGTCAGGCGGTACCTAAATTCAATAAATAAAATAATAATGTGTTTAGAGGTCTAGAGGTCTAGATGCTTGGAATTCTCTGGTGCTTTCCCAGTGAACTGCTGTCACTCCTAACAAATAATAATAATTGCACATGGCGTCTGAAGTGCCCAGGGAAGATCAAGGAACTAATGTTCTTTCAACTGAGTCGAGCATCCTTCGGGAGAAACGGCGCCCCAAAGACACCTGCCCTTTGCAGCGCACACCCGCCGCCCTTACCAAAGATGGCGACTATGCTTCGACGAGTAAGGTCACGGTGGGGGTAAAACGCCCTCAGCAGCCAATGACGCTCCACGGTCTAAACAGCGAGCGTTTGCCAGCACTAAAGATGACGTTCCGGTCAAACCGCCGCATCTTACCCACGAAAAAGATGGCTGCCTCACTTATCGCCTCCATTGCCCCTAGTAAAGATGGCGAGGAGAGGGTGGGTAGCCGTACTGCCAATACCCAAAATGGAGACGCGGAAAGGAGGTCCCGCTTATTTCCTCCCCTCTCAACAACAAAAAAAAACCCCACGGCTAAACTGTTCTCGCGAGCTGACACTCCTTTCGCGGAGGCCGAACGGCTTCCCGCCTTTTCCAGCAGGGCGAGCGGGAGAGAACGACTCCGCCGGGCAGAAACGGAAGGCAGAAGGCCCTTCCCCTCAGCGGCGACGGCCTGCTTCCGTTTCCATGGCGACGAGCCGCCTCGGCCAACCGCGAGCCGCTTCCGCTGACGTCGGCGCCGACACGTGGATCCAAGATGGCGGCGTCTGGGGTGCTGGTGAGTGTGGAGGCCGGGGACCCTCCTTCCCCTCGCGCTCCCTCGCGGCCGACGGGGGCTCCTCGGGCCCCTTTCTGGGGCGGGGGTCGCTTCACATCGCGGGCCCAGACCCCTCCCCGGCCCTTTTCGGAGGGGGAGCGGTGGGAGGGGCGTGGGGTGGTGGTGGAGATGAGGGGGCCGCTCGGGCGGGGGCTGCCTTGTTTGCGCGCCTGACGGGGCCCTCCTGAGGTGACACACACACCCCAAAGAAACCCCTCACCAAACCCCCGAAGAAGCCGCCGAAAGGCCCCTCTCCCCCGTGTACAGCGCCTGGCGCTCCCTCCGAAGGTCTCCCCGGGAGACGCGAGCGGAGCGAGGCCGGGAGGGAGCCCGGCAGAGGCGTCCCCGGCTGTTGCTGCTCTCGCTTTGGGACACGCGCGCGCCGGCCACCCGATGAGCAGCAAGCCCTGAGGGCTCGACTCGGTGTTTGCGTCCCGATTCCCCGGCAGCCGGCGCGTCCCTTCCTTCCAGGGGGTTGGGCTGGATGACTCTCGGGACCCCGTCCCCCCCAAGGTCCGCGGTTCTGCGATAGGCAACAACGGCTCGTCCGCTTTTTGTTGCTCAGGAGTAAGGTCCCGCATGGCGATCCTGCGACTTTATTGAATTGCGTTAGATTGTCTTGATGAATTGAAAAACCAACAAGACATTGCGATCTCTGTAACGTCAAACACGGTAGCATACAAATGATGCCAATGGCAATGAATTCCTCCAAAAAAAAAGGCCTAGTAATTCGAAACGATATTCTGTTGCAACTGTTTCAAAAACGATGAGTAGCAATGCTTTGTCACCTGTTTTGTGAGGTCTGCCTGAAAAGCAGTGTGTAAATTGGTGCTGGTGGCACTAACGGACTCAAAATAGCCGAAAAAGTGGAAACTGCGACGGGAACCAGATGCCAGCTACTGATGGGACATCATCTTTTCCCATCCTTGCTAGCTGTATTTCATAACATGCCTTGCTGGTTCACTGTGTTCTGTGTGCAACTGGATTCCAGTCTCAAATCTCACATTCCCCATAGAGCTCTTGTTTTACACAGCCAGATTGGGCCAGGAATGATGCTGTAGTGCATTGGTAGGCAAACTAAGGCCTGGGGGCTGGATCCAGTCCAATCGCCTTCTAAATTTGGCCCGCAGATGGTCTGGGAATGAGCGTGTTTTTACATGAGTAGAATGTGTGCTTTTATTTAAAATGCATCCCTGAGTTATTTGTGGGGCATAGGAATTCGTTCATATTTTCTTTTCAAAATACAGTTTCGCCCCCACCCCAAGGTCTGAGGGACAGTGGACTGCCCCTTGCTGAAAAAGTTTGCTGACCCCTGCTGTAGTGCTTCTAAAGAGGTTGCCATTTTCAAGGACTCCTGCTGTGTTTAGACAGCTGTGGTCCTGCTTGCAGGAAGTTAGAATCATATAATCATAGTTGTTGGGGGTGGGTGACCAACCTGAGATTGTGTCCCTGTCTCAAGGAAGAGTACTGGTGGACTTGCTCTGAACTGAGATTGTGTTCTGGATCCCATGTTGCAGGAACTCCTTGCACACCCTGAGATGAAGTTTGTGTTCTTTGTCAACCTTGTGTTTGCATTCTGAACTTTCTTGCAACATGCCTGGAGGCAGAGAGTAGCATCACTTCCTTTTCTGCACGCTAACAACCAGAAGCAGTGAGTTTCGGTGCGCTGCACACCAAAGCTCTACCATAAACTTGATAAGCTGCTCCAGCTCAAACCTGTGTGATTCTTAACAGGCTCTGTCATGGCAGTGGAATTTTGTTGGGCAGGGCACCTTGTGGTCACTTGATGATCTCAAGGTTGAGTCCACATGTCTAAAGTTTTGTGTAACAGTTTTTTTCTAGCGCTGATGCTTGTCTTCTGTACTGTTAACTTGCAGAACATGTTGTTTCTGCAAGGAGGATGATAAGTCAGTAATGATGTGAGAAGGTATAGAGAGTTCTTATCTCATCCCCTTTCTACAGAGGATTATCTCTGTGAGAAGGAGGAGGGGAGGCCTTATTCCTATTAATGCAAGGCCGGAGGTCCATCTGCTCCAGCACGCTTTTCACCACAGAGACCAGCCATATACCGTACTTTGGGAAAGACAGCAGCTCTCTCCTGCTGTTGCTGCCCAGCAGCTGGTATTCAGTGGTATATTTGCTTAGAACATGGGAGTTTCCTGATTGGTTGATCAGTCTAACCATTTCCATGAACGTGCCTAATTCACTTTTGAAGCCATCCAAACTATTCATTATTATTTTTATTATTTACAGAATTTCTGTACTGCCCTTCATCTGAAGATCATCAGGCGATTCGCAACATAAAAATAAAAAATGAGAACACAAAATACATAACAAAAGCAAACAAAAGTGACAACCCCACTCCCACAAACACATTTAAAAGGCCATAGAATGGTTCATAAGCCAAAGGCCTGGTAACAGAGAAATGTTTTACCTGGCCTCTAAAGATATGTAATGATGGCACCGGGCGAGCCTCCCACCAGGGAGAGCCACTGCAGAAAAGGCCCGTTCTTGTGTTGCCACCCTCCAGACCTCTTGTGGAAGAGGCACACAGAGAAGTGCCTCAGAAGATGGGCTCAGGGTCTAAGTTGGTTCATATGGGGAGAGGCGGTCCATGAGGTATTGCGGTCCTGAGCCGTTTAAGGCTTTATAGGTCAAAACCAACACTTTTAGTTGGGCCTGGAAAATAATTGGCAGCCAGTGCAGTCCAGCCAGGATCTTGTGACCATCTCCTCACCTTGTGACAGCAGATGCTATAAATTAACTATGCATGGTGTGAAAAGGCACTCTTTTATCTGCCCTGAATCTCCTGCCAGTTTCATTAAGTTACCTCTGCCCACCTTCTCCACACAATGCTTGCTGGTGTCCAGCTTTTGTGAACTTGCCACGAGGAGGTGAGGACAAGAAGAAATTGCCAAGGGAGATTCTGTTCATCAGTTTTCGCAACAGTTTAGAAATCCCCATTGGATGCAGTGGAACTTGCATCTCAGTAAACATGCCTAGGATTGCCTTTGCTTCAGAGGGCAGAACAATATGTGGAAACGGTGAGGAGGCAGATATAGGTTTAAATGAAACAGTAAAAACTGTTTGGCAGTGGAACCTTTGGGTAGGTGTGGGTCTCTCTTGCTGGAAATGTAAACAGAGGCTGGACATCAATCAGTGAGACTGTAGATGCAATATTTTTTGTATTGAGCCAGGAGTTGGACTATATCCCCTTTGAGGCTTCTCCCAACTCTGAAATTATATTACAGTATTCTGACTCTGAGACTTGAGTCTTGTCTCTTCCTTCCCTACCACACCCTCAAATTTTCTTACCTAGTTACATTAGCTTCTTGAGTTGTGATGTTTGCATAGTTTTTAACTGTCCTGGTTTTGGAGAAGGGCGGGTTTACCGTATTTTTCCGTCTATAAGACACCCCCATGTATAAGATGCCCCCTATTTTGGGGACTCAGATTTAAGAAAATGTGGGAAGATGGCCCCGTGTATAAGTTGCCCCACAACTTTTGACGTTTTTTAGGGGGGGGAAACCCTAGTCTTATACATGGAAAAATACGGTATATTATTTTTTTAAAATTCATATAGCCTAAAAATGCTATATATGGTTGAGACTTTTAGGCCGTTATTCACAAAACAAGTGACTGCTCTACAGCACCAGCTTGAGGCTCACCTCTGTTGTCTTGCTTCCACTGCTGTTCCCCTGCCTCCCCCTTGTCTTTGGTTTTTTATATATAGAATTTTTGAACCCTGTTTTTGTTTTGAGCCATGCGTTTACATTGGACACAGTCAGTGAGGAACTTTGCCTCACATTCTGTTGAATCAATGTGACTTGAGCAAGAGCTTGCTTCTGCTTCAAATGCAGCTGTTTCTGACACTTGCTGAAAAGTTCCTTAATTCTGACACTTGCTCAACAATCCCAAGTGTGGCCTAGAAAGGTTGCTGACCCTGGCTGATTGGTTAGGAACATAAGAAGAACACAGGAAACAGAGTCAGACTGGTGGTTCATCTGGCTCAGTATTGCCTACACTGACTGGCAGTGGTTCTCCAGGGTTTCAGGCAGGGAACTATTCCCAGCCCTACCTGAAGATGCTGAGAATTGAACCAGGCATCTTCTGCATGCAAGGCCAGTGCTTTACCACTAA
Source organism: Lacerta viridis (assembly GCA_900245905.1). Lineage (NCBI taxonomy): Eukaryota > Metazoa > Chordata > Lepidosauria > Squamata > Lacertidae > Lacerta > Lacerta viridis. The sequence continues at coordinate 608,189 of OFHU01002896.1, forward strand.
GCTGCTGCCCTTCTCAGTTACGGTTGTAGTTGATTTATAGAAGTGGCTGCCAGTATGTTTTGTAAAAAGGGCATTTTGCTACTCTTGGTTGGTTAGGATTTCTAAAGTTTTGGACATCTATCCTCTGCTGCTTTTCAAGACTGTGTGTGTGTGTGTGTGTGTGTGTACACAGTGCACCACTTGATGTGTCAAGAACTCTTTAATTACTTTTTTATTTAGTTTCATTCAGTTACACATTTTTAACACTCTTTACAATACATTCAAATTATAAGTGTTTTCAATACCGTGTGTGTGTGTTTGTGTGTGTTCCTTTTTCTTATCCTTGTGACCTCCCTCCACCACATTGTAGCTTCTTCTACTTACATTTCTATTGTAGCTTCTTCTACTTACATTTCTATTGTGTTGTGAATATTGTTTTTAATTTTATCCATAAAACACCTATCCATATTTTACCTTTACGAAATTTAATCAATGCATATCAGTGGTTTTGTTTTGGAGCAATGTTTTGTCATATATTCTTCCACACATTCCCATTCTTTCCTAAATTTCTGATTTAGGTGCTGTCATTCTGGCCAATTTTACGAATTCACATACCTTATTTTGCCAATCCGCTTTTGATGGGACTGTGTCCCCTTTCCAATTTTTAACTATTAGTATTCTGGCAGCGGCTGTGGCATATAAAAACAATTTTTTTCTTGTTGTTAGGGATATCTATTGATAAGATACCTAATAGGAAGGCTTCTGGGTTTTTTTTTCAAAAGATGTTTTGAACATCTTTTTCAGTTCTTCATGTATACTACTACAGAATTTTTTAGTTTTTTCACATCCCCACCATACATGATACATCGTTCCTTCTACCATATTGCATCTCCAGCAAGTGTTAGATCTTAATTTATAGATCTTAGCTCGTTTAGTGGGAGTCATGTACCACCTGTACGCCATCTTCATGAGATTTTCTCTTACTGTGTAACAGGCAGTGAATCTTATGTCTTGTTTCCACAGTTTTCCCCATTGCTCCATCTGGGTGGGGTGTCCAATATCTTGGGCTCACTTGTGTCAAGATCTGTGAGGGTAGCTGAGTGACCGTTCTTTAGTGCAATGTCTGAAGATATGAGTCATGTTGTTTATGGATACATGTCAACTTTGCCTTCTTTGTATTAGAGGAATTAGTTACTAGATCAGTCATCTGGGTCCTCTCCTCCCCTAGTCATCCTGGAGTTGAAATTGTGAAGAAATTGACTTTTGTAAGATTGGGCTGGTGGTGTGTCACTTAGAAGCAGGAGTTGGAAACTAAGGCCTTAGGGGACTTGTAGGCCACAAACCCTTTCTCCGGATGAGACCCTTCAGCTGGACCTGTGATGATGCCTCTTGCTTGCCTGGATGGTGGCAGGTGAGATGTTTGTGCTTCCAGAAGCTTCCAACTTTTGTGTGGCTGGAATCCAGCCAACTGTACAAAGGCAAGAGCCCACCCTGGCTCATGGCCTCTTGAAAGTTGCCCACAGGGGAATGTGGCCCCTGGTTTTCTCTCCCTTGCTTTAAAGTCTGTAGTTTGAGATGCTGACCTATGTGGTGGATTTGTTTCTGTACCATTTGAGCCTGCAGGTGGGTGAACAAAATGTTGGAAAGTGTGTGCGTGAAATGCTGTAGTCCAATGACACATAATCACATGGTTCTTCCACTTCTCTGCTTTAGCTCACAGTTATAATTAATAGTCATTCCGCAAGTGTGTATGAGAGAGAAGATACTCGGGGAAGGGGGTTTAAGGCAGCAGTGGGGAATCTCCACCCTAAAGGCCTACTTAGGCCCACGAGGTCATTTCTCCCAAACCTCAGCTGGCTGCCCAACACATGAGATATGGGACTTGCTGTTGCCAGGGGAAATGCAGCAAGTGGATCCTAGAGAGGAGGCCTTCTCAGTGGTGGCACCCAATTACAGAATAGCCTACTCAGAGAGGCTCACCTGGTGCCCTCTGCATGGTCTTTTCAGCATCTTGTTATTACCTAGGCATTTTAAAACAAACCCTGGGTTTCTTAAATAAACTGTGTGTTCTTGGTCCTCGAGTATGCTTTGTAGCTGAGCTGAAAATAGGTTTTGTTCTAAATTTTTACTGATTTTTTTCAATTGTTTTCAATTACTGTACTTCTAAATACTATTTGCTTTTTGTCTTCTAAGCTAGAGAATTTTAGTGATTTTAATGATGGATGAATGTATAATTTGAATAAATAAAGGATGTTGAAATGGCTCGTCTTGAATGGGTAGACTGGATTCCTGCCCCCACTAAACTCCAGAGTTGCATTCTTATTGTAAAGAAGGCAGAGAGAGTGGTGCTGGATGAGAGAGCTATGCACTGACTTTGATACCCTGCATTTCTTAAGGGTTTCTCTTTCCTTGAGAATGGAAAGTTTTCTGTCTCTATTAAAGACAGGGTCCAGCTTCCTGACCTGGCCTACACCTGAGAGGCTTAGATTTGTTGCCTACTGCATGAGGCCACACGATTGGTCTCTGTTTCTCAGCTAGAATTCCCTCTTTCTTTTAAAGAAACAAGTCTTTCAGGGTTTTAGTGGCAGCAAGTAGATTAGGTATCACTCTTGGTTTTCCCTCTGTCTGCGACTTCTGCAGTTCTTGCAGATTTACCCAAAATTACTGAGCCAGCTTTGTGGCTCAGTTTTGTGTTCAGACTTAAAAGCAAACAAACAGCCAACCAGTGTTGGGAATTGCTTGCATCTCCCTGAATGCCTTTGGCTCTGGAGACAAAATCTCCTTTCTCGTTGCAGGAGAAGCTCACGTGTCCACTGGCGCTACTGCTCTTGTGCCATGGGGTGAGCAGCTTCTACGTGCCGGGGGTGGCACCCATCAACTTCCACCAAAAGGACCCTGTAGAAATAAAGGTAGGTTGGTGATGTGGTTGACCATTTGAATATACACACACACCAAATACATATGTGTGTGTGTGTGTTTGTGAAATAATAATTAACAGTTGTACTTATGCCAACCTGGAAAACCATTAGTTAGCTGTATTTGCAAAACAGTAATAATGCACTCTTTAAAAAAAAGGATGAATCATTACGTTAAACATTTTGTACAGCTACTTTCCTTCCCCCATAAGAGCTCAGAGTGGAATACATAGCTTTATTATTACCTATTATTTTATTTTTATTACATTTATATCCTGCCCTTCCTCCCAAAGTTGCCTGTGAGGTGTGTCTCATAAACATCCTCCTGCTCTCGTGTTGGGCTGAGTGTCTGTGAGACTGGCTTGATGCCATCTAATGAGTGAGGGTTGCCTTCCGGTTTGGAGATGCTTGTAGCTCTAGCCAGCAGCCAGCAGGAGGAATGTCTGCTGTGCATCTAAGTTGGCCCCAGCTGCCGTAGGGCTAGCGAGCAAGCTGCCCTTAGGAAAGAAGAAGAAGAGTTTGGATTTGATATCCCGCTTTATCACTACCCGAAGGAGTCTCAAAGCGGCTAACATTCTCCTTTCCCTTCCTCCCCCACAACAAACACTCTGTGAGGTGAGTGGGGCTGAGAGACTTCAGAGAAGTGTGACTAGCCCAAGGTCACCCAGCAGCTGCATGTGGAGGAGCGGAGACGCGAACCCGGTTCCCCAGATTACGAGTCTACCACTCTTAACCACTACACCACACTGGCTCTCAAGGAAAGGAAAGGGCTCGCTAATGATATTGTAAGGAGAAAAGGTACCTATGACCACAATCAAACAATAGATGATCAGCCAGCAATATTTGACAGTTCGGCTGGGCCATTTGTGAACCCTGGTGGGAGTCTTGAAGGAGCTGAGAGCGCTTTGCAAAGTGGTGGCAGCTTTCCCAAGGAACATTTTCTTGAGCTGTGGCTTCTGGACACCAATACATCTCTCACGCCCTGTAACATGAGCTGCTAACATGGCACCCACAAGTGCATGGGTGCTGCAGGGTCTGATCCCCCAAGCCTGTTTGTGGTGGGGTACAGCTGATCAGGGGAGAGTCTGACCATTGGCCATGGTAGTTGGTGCTGATGGGAATTGGAGTCCCACAACATCCAAAGGGCCACCACACTGATTTCCCTTCCTCTAAAGCGTATGTCTGTGTAGATAGGCCTGGCAAAAGAGAGAGTGCAAGAGAAAGGGCAAAGGGACATTTACTTAAAAATAATAATAAAAACTGGGAATTGTGTTGCAATAAAACTGCATCCCAAACCTAAAAATGTTGAAGTCTGTTCTAAAGTGTTGTAGAAATGCTGAATGCTCTGTGAATCCTTTTAAAGAAATGTAGGTTCCATTCCCATAATGTTTTCCTTGCAGCTATAACAAGCTGAAAACCACAGTGGTTTCCTCTGTCTGTGCTTCAGCATTTTTGAGGGGTGTGGGTAGGATCAAGTGCTACAGGAAGTTAAGTTCTCCAAGACCATTAATACATGCTTCTGGGGTTGTTTGCAGCCTCTTGGGGGTGCGTCAGACATAGGCTAAAACCTTCTGTGGCCTCTTTGTTTTATTTTTTTACTAAAGCTGTGGGCTTTATCTTGCCATGTAAGCTTCCACACCGATGCCAGCAAGGTTTGGCAAGTCCTGCTGAGTATAAAAACATTTTTATGGGGCCAAGCCCTGGTGTCTCGGTGGCCATATCCTGTCTTGTATGTTTCCTCTGTGTTACATAATTTATCTCAGTGGAAGGGGTAGAGGGGCCTTGGTCCTGTTGTAAAGGTGGATACTAGGGAACTTCCTTCCCTCCTGGTAGAGCTGGAACAATGAATCTGATACCCCCCCCCCTTGTTTTTCCAGGCTGTGAAGCTCACCAGTTCACGAACGCAGCTACCTTACGAGTATTACTCCTTACCTTTCTGCCATCCTCAGACAGTCACATATAAAGCTGAAAATCTAGGTAAGGGCACAGAGTCCTCCATTTTTCTTTGTGTACTTTGGTGTCTGTGGTTGACTGCAGGATCTGTGCACTGTGTACATGAAGTAGGGGCACCCATTCCAGCCCTTTTTCCAAGGCCCTGGCTCCAGCATATTGCAGTCTCCACTTGCTCTACTATTGCCTGTAGTCTAGAATGCAATGGGCAATCATTTATTCATTTGGGCTGATGCTCTTTGACTCTCCTTGCATGGAATGCTTTAATCATGGGGGGTGGATCTCTCTAGGGAAACTGGTAGTTTCTAAAGTGAGGGATGAGATGCCAGTTCCACCCAGAATGCCTGGTAAAGAAGAATAAAGTAAGCGCATTGTCCTCCCAATAACACGGATGGTATATTCCAGTGGTTCCCAAACTGTTTTGCGCCACAGCCCCTTGGTTCCATAAGGTGATCCCAGTGCCTTCTATGCTATGAAAAGCATTATGCAGAATGGCCGTTTGCATGACCCGCTAAGGAAGATAATAACACTATAAAATTCAAAACAGTAACAGTTAATTGCACATTTATTCCAAATCTAGTTGAAACTATTTAGCTGAGTTAATTCAACAATAGCAATGAACTGAATTCACTGACACCAGCTTTTCAGAATATGATTGCCATTTATACCTCCAGCGCCCTCCTGCTACTCCCTTGCCTCTTAGTGCTCCCCCCCCAGGTAATCCCCCCACAGGTGTGGTCCCGTCCCCTATGGGAACCACTGGTTTGTTTGAGTGATTTAACCTATAAAGCTGCCTTGTCCTGAATCTGACCATTGGCCCATCTAGAAGAGCGATGGGGAACCTGTGTCTTTCCTGAAGTTGCTGGAGGGAAACTCCCATCACCCCTGACCATTAACCAAGGTGACTGTGGCTGATGGGAGTCATTGAAATCCAGAAAACTTTTGGAAGGCCACAGGCTCCTGGCTCCTGATCTTGCCCAGTAGAGTCTGCTCCAGCTGTCAGGTTGATACTTGAGGTGTTTACTGCAGGAGATGCCAAAGTTTGAAGGCTGGGGGTTTGCTCTGCCACTCAGTGCTGTGATCTCTCTCTCTCTCTCTCTCTCTCATTCCCATTCTCCTTCTCCCCGCCTACCTTTCATTTGCAGGCGAGGTCCTTAGAGGGGACCGGATCGTCAACACTCCATTCCAGGTTTTCATGAATGTTGAGAAGAAGTGCGAGGTCTTGTGCGAATCCCCCAGCAAGCCTGTAACCCTGACCAAGGAAGCGAGCAAGCTGATCGCTGAACGGATCCAGGAGGAATACTATGTCCATCTGTGAGTCTCTGTCCTCTGAGCATGAGACAGAGCAACTCAGCAGGAGCCCTCCTTACTTATGATGGGGCAAGGAGGGGCCCTCTGGGTGGCAGCAGTGGGCAAGTAGCTCTGACTCGAGGGCTTATCTTTGCAGCATCGCCGACAACCTGCCTGTGGCCACGCGGCTGGAGTTCTACTCGAACCGTGAGGAGGAAGAGAAGAACAAGGAGAAAGACATACAGTTTGAGCATGGCTATCGGCTCGGGTTCATGGACAGCCATAAGGTAAGGGTGCCTGTCCTTTTGCCTGGGGAAGGGAGGGGATGGTTCAGGGGTACCATAACAGCGTGAACCCTCTGAGATTTACTTGTAGGCACCTGTTTCAGTTGTTGTGGAAAATAAAGCATTCAGCACAGAAGCTCACTTTAAAGCACATTTTATTTTGCATTGTAATATTCAATGTACCAACCACAGGCCTTTGAACTTTGCTGTGAACGTTGTTTGGAAACCTGAATGTGCATGTGCACAGATACCAGAAACTGAAAGATGGCAGTGAGGAAAATTCGGGCTGTGTTTACCACAAACTTGCATGCTGCTCTCCCAAAGTGTGTATTTGAACTGCCTGGACTCTAAGCCTGCCCTCTGGAGATCAAGCTCAGGTGACACACAGGCTGGTAAATGACAAGCTGGAACGTGTCCAGAGGAGGGCAACCAAAATGGTCAAAGGCCTGGAAACGATGCCTTATGAGGAACGGCTTAGGGAGCTGGGTATGTTTAGCCTGGAGAAGAGAAGGTTAAGGGGTGGATATGATAGCCATGTTCAAATATATCAAAGGATGTCATATAGAGGAGGGAGAAAGGTTGTTTTCTGCTGCTCCAGAGAAGCGGACACGGGGCAATGGATTCAAACTACAAGAAAGAAGATTCCACCTAAACATTAGGAAGAACTTCCTGACAGTGAGAGCTGTTCGACAGTGGAATTTGCTGCCAAGGAGTGTGGTGGAGTCTCCTTCTTTGGAGGTCTTTAAGCGGAGGCTTGACAGCCATCTGTCAGGAATGCTTTGATGGTGTTTCCTGCTTGGCAGGGGGTTGGACTGGATGGCCCTTGTGGTCTCTTCCAACTCTAGGATTCTATGAAATGTGTGAGAGCTGGGAATTACTATTTATTTGTCAGGCACCTAAAGTTTTTCCTTCTGTGCTGTACAAAGATTTCCGTGCTGTACAGGGATTTTTAAAGCCAAATGCCAACAGGCTTGCAGTCTAATAGGCCCCATACAAAAGAGGAAGCCTGGATTGTGAGAGCCAAATAAATATTAGCCCAATGGTTTGATATGGGCAATTTATTCTGATTTCCAAATTCTGAATTATCTTCTGCCGGGGGAGTGAGGGCAGCTTCCTAAATGGGTTATTTAACTTGCACGATCACAGCTTAACACGCTGGGCGGCTGGCCAGCTGCGATTGCACAAATTAAATGCACACAAGATGGATTTTCCGTGCTGGGTTTTCCTGCTGTGGAAAGCACTTTTAAGCTCTCTGGCTTGCTTTTGGGGCTCTGGGAGGCTCTTGCATGAGACCTAGCAGGAGCCTCCCAGAGCCTGACAAGCAAGTCAGAAAGCTTATAGGCTCTCCGCCTTGCATGGTGGGCAAGGCTCATTCAGTGTGTCGGCTCTGGAATGGTAGGTGTGGTTGCACAGGTGGTGGTTCTGGCTATATGTGATATCAGCTTTACACACAATCCCTGGACCCCTCCCCCCTCAAGGGCAAGTTGTGAGTCTATAGTTTGATGTGTCTTCTAATCTGTACACACAAAGGAGACGTCTGAGCCTGAGGGGTCCTGGCTGCGGACCACTTGGAGAGATAGCCCACATCACCCCAATTAATTTGTATTTTCTTCCTCCAGGGCTTCTAACATCTCTCTTGATATCCCATCTGTTCTAGTTCTACCTGCACAACCACCTCTCCTTCATCCTTTACTACCACAGAGAGGACGTGGAAGAGAACCAAGAGCCGACCTACAGGGTGGTCCGCTTTGAGGTCGTTCCGCAGAGCATTAAGCTTGCTGGTAAGAGAAGAGAGCAAGGGCTTTGTGTTGATAGTGAGGGCCAAGCTCTGGACTTGAACTAAGAGGGACGTTTTGGAGAAGAAAGTACAAGGGGGAGAGATCCCCTTGTATGATGTGTTTGGGATGAGCTATGGGAGGGAGGGAGCAGCTCTTGCTCAATCTTGAGGGTTTTTTGCATGTTCTCTCTGGCTGGCTTTAAGCGTGGACCCACAAAGCAGGAAAAGTGCACTGAATGGGACTGAGAAACAGGAGCTGTTTGGGACCCCTGGGGATTCCTGTTGCCTGGTACTCAAAACAACTCTCTTATCAATCACAGCTCCAACTTCACTCATTGGCAAAAGAAAACCATGTGCAGGCAGACACAGCCAGCCTGGTTCATTTCACAGAAATCACTTAGAAGGGGACCTGCACATTTTGAGAGTCACTGCCAACCAATGCAGGTGAAGGGTGGGGAACCATAAATTGTTGGGAGCCCAGTTTCCCTTGCCCCTGGCCATCGGCTACACTGGGTGGGGCTGATGGGAGTCCTCTAGCACCATGGGAAGGGGGTTCGTAGGCTTCCATCCCTGGTATGGTGGGATCAAAGGTCTGACTCCATGAAAAAGCTGTTTCATGCACTGCTGCTTTGCAGCAGGAATATGGTAGGGATACATAGCTCAGGGCCATAGCTCGGTGGCAGAGCATCAATCCTCGGCATCTCTAGCAGGGCTGGGAGATGCCCTGTGTCTGAAATTCTGGAGAGCCACTGCCAGTCAGTGTAGACCATACTGAGCAAGATAGACCAACGGTCCTACTATAAGGGCAGCTTCCTACATTCCTGTGTGTGTGTTTGTGAAACCAGAGGAACATGCGGGGCAGCGCAGCCAGAGAATTGCCACGCGAGGCTAGTTGGGGGTGAGGGGACTCCAAGCTTGTATAGGGCCTGGGTCTCTGGAGTCAGGCTGCTTCTCCTGACGCGTGAGGGTTTTTTTGCCCCCTAGATCTGAAGGCCGATGAAAAGGGTGCCTGTGTCCTGCCTGAAGCTGCCAACTCCGCTCCTCAAGAGATTGACCCCACAAAAGAAAACAAGCTGCTTTTCACCTACTCTGTGCATTGGGAGGTCAGCCTTTTTATTAGTGGGGGGAGGGGAGAAAGACGGGTGGAGGTGGAATTGGTGTAGGGGGACTGGTCACTGTGGGGAGAAGGGCTGGGAAACCCTAATTAAAAGAAGAGTGTGAGCCAGTGTTGGAACATGGATTTGGAGGGCCTCAGCTGTCTTTAAGGGAACTCCTTTCATCTCTGGTAAAGGTAAAGGGACCCCTGACCATTAGGTCCAGTTGCAGACGACTCTGGGGTTGCGGCGCTCATCTCGCTTTACTGGCCGAGGGAGCCGGCGTACAGCTTCTGGGTCATGTGGCCAGCATGACAAAGCCGCTTCTGGCGAACCAGAGCAGTGCATGGAAACGCCGTTTACCTTCCCGCCAGAGCGGTACCTATTTATCTACTTGCACTTTGATGTGCTTTCAAACTGCTAGGTGGGCAGGAGCAGGGACCGAGCAACGGGAGCTCACCCCGTCACGGGGATTCAAACCGCCGACCTTCTGATCGGCAAGCCCTAGGCTCCGTGGTTTAGACCACAGCACCACCCGTGTCCCTTTTCATCTCCTGTACATTTCTTTAAAAACAAGTACTGGTAGGTTCCCCACCACAAGTTAAGACTCAACAGGAGAAAGCTTGCTTCGGGTGCCACCTTCGAAGAAAAAAATCATGGAGTCATGAAAACACCTTTCTCCAGGTTAGGACTACAACTCCCATCGGTCCCAGCCAGCATGCGCTGATGGAAGCTGCAGTCCAAGGCATCAGGAGGGCGCCGTCTTGAAGAAGCAGAGCCCTTTAGGTGGTGGCCCCCATCTTGTGAAAAGCCCTACTCCATTTCAGCCTTTGGGGAACCTGTTAGGGCGTTTCTGCCTGGTGTGCCTTTTTGTCCCCTAGTCTGCTGCTTTGGAATTGGATGTGATTTGCCTTTTTGTGTCGTTCGTTCCTTTATTTATGTACAAGCTTTATATCCCTCTTTTCTTTCAAGTGAATTGTAGCATGAACTTAGCAGCCTTTAGACCTCTGGCTGATGCTTGGGCCCAGAGTTTGCAATCCCAGGGGATCTTGTTGGCGTTGATTGGCTGATGCTTGGGCCCAGAGTTTGCAATCCCAGGGGATCTTGTTGGCGTTGAGTGTACATGCTAACAGGGAAGTGAGCGGAGGCGATGCCAGCTCCCTGCAGTTGCTCCTTCCCTGGTCAACAGATGGAGCTGAACTAATCTTCTCTTGATCTTTAGGATTATTGTCTTGCTTCCTTCTTGGGCAGCGGGGTGTGTGTGTGTTTGCATCCAGTGCCAGTCATGCTCTGAGTAGACCCACTGAAATCCATGGGCATGGCTAACTTAGGGCCATTAATTTCTGAGTGGAACCTGTGAGTTACTTATTTCTTCATAAAGCACTGATTTGCAGAAAAGCAAATATTAGAGGATTGCTGGGCAAGCCACTTAACCCCTTTGGCTCAACTTTCCATCTCCAGCGTGGGAATAATAGTGGACCAACTCAGTGCATAAAGATTAACCTACTAACCAGCTAAACTTCTCCTGTAGGAAAGTGACATCAAATGGGCTTCTCGTTGGGACACTTACCTCACAATGAGTGACGTGCAGATCCACTGGTTCTCCATCATTAACTCAGTCGTGGTCGTGTTCTTCCTTTCGGGTAAGAGAGGAGCCAGGGGGGTTTGTTGGGTGGGGTAGAGAAGGATTATCTTGCCGCTATACGGTAGGAATAGAGACTTCCTAGCCAAGTCGTGTAGACCCAGCTGGGCTATCATTTATGTTTATGCTGAGCGATAGAGTAACAAATCAGAAATAGTCCAGTGGGCTTGGGTTCAAATCCTACCCTCACCACGTGGCCAGATGATCCTGGCTGGGTCTACCCATGCAGAAGGACTTTGGAAAGACTGCCTCATAAGAGAAACCCTGTGCCAGTAGAAAACCAATGCATAAGGGCTGCAGTTTCTAGCCCACCTTTTTTTACCCTGTTGTGGTTGCAAGGAGTCCTTGGTGTAGAAACACAGTCTCAGGCCTAGAATGGTACGTTCCGCTCTGCCTCCTTATTCTGCTTCATAAAGATAAAGGTAAAAGACCCATGATAGTTAAGTCCAGTCGTAGACGACTCGGGGGTTGTGGCGCTCATCTCACTTTACAGGCAGAGGGAGCTGGCGTTTGTCTGCAGATGGCTTCCAGGTCATGTGGGCAGCATGACTAAGCCGCTTCTGGCGAACCAGAGCAGCGCACGGAAATGCCGTTTACCTTCCCGCCAGAGCGGTACCTATTTATCTACTTGCACTTTGACGTGCTTTCGAACTGCTAGGTTGGCAGGAGCAGGGACTGAACAATGGGAGCTCACCCCATTCGGGGATTCGAACCGCCGACCTTCTGATCGGCAAGCCCTAGGCTCTGTGATTTAGACCACATTGCCACCCGCATCCCTTCTGCTTCATAGGTAGACTCTAAAACATTGTGAGGGTATTGCAAGGATTGGAAGCTAATTGTAAATATGTACTGAATGCTTCTGGCACCCGGTCTGGTCACTGCAGTTTTCTTCACTAGCAACTTGTGTATCCGTCAGTGTCTTTAGCTGCTTGTCTTTGCTCAGTGCTGGTGTCTGCGTCTCAGTTTTGCTGCCTGCAAATGGGGCTGAGCTGCAGCAGGGCTGGTTCGTGCATTGCTTTCCCTTCAGTTGTGGCCAAACAGTGTAGGAGAAGGGCCACAGTCCATGCTGCACTCTGCATGTGCCACTTCTCAGCATGCCTGTGTCTTTGGGCAACTCACCGGCCCTGCGCACTGGATGGAAACTGCTGCATGAGGGCAGGCCAAGGCACAAGTCTTCCCTTTGACCCATTTTGGAAGGAAGGAGCGCCCCCTGGTGCACAACGAGAGCAGTGCAAGAAACGAGGGGTGTAGTGTTGTTGTTTTAAAAAAAAGGTTCAATAAAGAACATTATCTGCTTAGAATGGAATGGAATATAACCTTTAGAAGACATATGAACACAACCCTGTATATATAGGGAAGCTTTTAATGTGTTACGTTTTATAATGTTTTAAATTATGTTAGAAACCTCCCAGAGTAGCTGGGGCAACCCAGTCAGGTGGGCAGGGTACAAATAAATTATTATTACTATTACTATTACTATTATTACTATTACTATTAGTGAGGAATATATGAAATACTTCAAACAGTCTATACATAGGACACAAGTCATTCCACTACTACACAGAGTTACTGCTTACCTGGTTAAAAAGAGGTGTAAGGGTATTAACACTGGTGTGATCATAATAAAGTTCTGGGAGTTACAGGGCTTATAACTTAATCTTGAGCTACCTTGCTTTTTCTCTCCCCCTCCCATTGGGCCCCACTGCCCAACATGGCAGCCCAAGAAAGAGACACTTTTAAAACGCCTCTGAAGAAGAAAAGAATGGCTTGCACTGAAATCAACCCCCCCTGCCCTCCAAGGGCCTATCCAAGTGGCAGCTTCCTCTGCTTTTGCTGTGGCCCCATGTGCGTTAGCAGAAGGCATGAGAAAATTTGAAAATGAATACACGTAGCAGCAGTTGCAGCACCTCCTTTGGTTTAGGGGACTCAAATGTGCAATTCTTGCTGTGAGAACCCAACCTCAACCCCCCCCCCCAATTGCTACTGTCTGAGGACATGGCTGAAGCTCTGTGGGCAAACGTGGACTGTGGGGGACTCTGTGTCGGCTGTCGCATCACCCCTCATGACCCTCTGCTCCCGTATGCTGCTGGCTTGTGGATGCTTAGGTGCTCAGTGGAATAAACTGCAGTTCATTCATTTCAGGTATTCTCAGCATGATCATCATCCGGACGCTCCGGAAGGATATTGCCAACTACAACAAGGAAGATGACATTGTACGAGAAGCGTGATGTCCTTGGGGCTGGCGGGTGGGGTGGGGTGGAGAGGGAGTGGGGACCCTTCATTGCGTCTTGAGAGCGTTCCCATAATCTCCTTTTGAGAAGGGTAGAGGGGAGGTAGCCAAGGAAACGGGTAGAGAAAGTAAGAGGTTCTCAGCTGGATTAAATCCGACTTTATTCAGCACTTGGTTTTCCATGTCAGCCAGGCAAATGCCTCTGGGAAGCCCATTGGAGCAAGGCTGAACCTGGAGGTAGGACATAGCTATAATGTCCAGTAGCCACCTGGTCCCTTTCTGCTGTTCACCTGACCGGTCCCTTTTTTTAAAGCACTTGTGGCATCAAATTCCATAGCTAGTGATGTAGGTAGGGAGTCCCTTGCTAGTCCAGAGTTCATACTGGGGCTTAACCACTTAATGGCAGATTCTTGGCAGACCTCGCCAGGCCTGCCGTCTCATTCCTTGCTGGGGTGAAACCTTTTCAGGTGCAGGCAGTACCCAGAAGGGCTTTAAGGTTTTGTGACTCGCTGCAAAGAGGGGACAGCCCTTGTGGAGGGGAGGATGTGCTCCATACATCTCTGGCGGGGGGGGGGGAGAGAAGCGCACAGGCAGTCCCTTCCGTGGGGCTTTATTTCAAAAACCTGGACCCCCCCCCCCCCGTGTGTCGATTTTCCCTGCAGGAAGACACCATGGAGGAATCTGGGTGGAAACTGGTGCACGGTGACGTTTTCAGGCCGCCTCAGTATCCTATGATCCTCAGCTCCCTCTTGGGCTCCGGAATCCAGCTCTTTTGCATGATCCTGATTGTTATTTGTGAGTATCCCACCTGGGGAGCCTGGGAGTGCTTCTTTGTGAAAAGGGGGCAGGGGAGAAGAGACTCTAAAAGGCTAAGGAGGAAGACAGCTTGTTGAACAAGCTGGTGCCTCTGGGCCGGGAGGTGTGGCCTTACATCAAAGCCCTTATGGCAATTGCCAAGGAGTCTTGTTACATTGGCTCTGTCTGCATTCTGATGCCTAGGTGTCAATTTCCTCTTGGAGCCACTTACTCACGGCCCCCACCCCCTTGAAAGACCCCTTTGCATTCTAGGGAATCCTGTGCTGTTAATGGTTGTTTGCTTTAAATGTGTATTGGAGCTGTTTAGGGATTGTGTCTTGTTCTTTTTTCATGACTGCTCGCTAACTGTGATGGGTCTGGAAGCCCTCCGCAAGAAATACCTCTGCTCACTCAGAGATATATTTACAGTCTTTTATTATATACATATATACAAGTTACAGGACATTGTTTCATGCGTCTGAATCCTCGGTCGCAGATCCAGGAAGTGGGGGTCTGTGACTCCGCCTCCAGCAGAGGAGCCTCCTCTGATCCCGGCATTTTAACCCCCTCCTCTCCTGTGCTGAAGGGAACAGCATCACCTCTCCATCTGTCCCTGAGCCGTGTGGATGCTCTCTGCTAGCACCTCTTGACTTCCTTCCGCTCGCTCCCCCTCTCCCTCTCCTGTCCTTTCCTGCCTCATCTCTTTCTAAAGGCTCCTGCTCACTCTGCTCTTCCCCCTCCCTCGGCTCCAGGGCGTTCCCTGGCAGTCCCGTGACACTAACCCAGTCATCAAGCCTGTTTGAAAAAACAAGTGGGGATAGAAAATTTGAAAAATAGTGCCGCGGTGAAGAAATGTGCTTTGTGGATACTCAGCAAAGCACACACACCCCTCTCTGTGTGCAAGGGCTCTCTTTGAATTCCGGCGGGTTGGCTTTCTGTAGTGGAGTATTGTTTTGCGAGTGGCGGCCCTTAATCCTCCTTGCCTTGCCTTTCAGTTGTGGCCATGCTGGGGATGCTGTCTCCTTCCAGCCGAGGTGCCCTGATGACCACAGCCTGCTTCCTCTTCATGTTCATGGGGTAAGTGGTGTGGCTTGTCCCTTGCATCAGCCGTCCTCCCTCTGCCTGACCTGTGATGGGAGGTAACCTTCTGTTTCTCCTCTCTGTGTCCTCTGCACTAGGGTTTTTGGTGGTTTCTCTGCTGGCCGACTCTATCGGACACTGAAGGGCCACCGGTGGAAGAAAGGGGCTTTCTGCGTAAGTGATACTGATCTTCACAAAGCTCAAGGGACTTGGGAAAGTGTGTGAGGGCAAACCGTGGAGCCTCATTTGTTTCTGATGATGAGATAACCACTGTGGCTGTGGGAAGGGGCCCTGGCATAACCTCGGGATAGAGTTGCTGGGGGGTGTGATGCCTTGGAATCTGACCTCTGAATTACAACAGAAAACAGGCATAAAAGAAGAAATCAGGCTTTGGGGAGGGATAAATGGCACAGTGAAAATGATTTCTTGCTGCCGCCGCCTCTTTTATTTATTGTTGGTAGGTTTTATGATATTGTTTTATTTATTTTGTTCTAGATTTTTATTAGTATTTGTGATTTTAATGTTGCTTGCCACCATGGGGCTCCAGAGTGAAGAGAGGACTACAGATTCCTTAAATAAATAAGTTGTATTTGGCTGTTAGAATAACTCATGCAGCTTTGCAGCTCCCTGCTGTTTTTGCTTCTGACTGACTTGCCAAGGCCTGGCTGCTTCTCCACATCAAATCTTTGTTTAGTCTCTGCTCTGGGACTTCACTGTTTGCTTCTGGGGTGCTTTCAGGCTTTTACCCCACAGCATCAGGAGTGCAAACTGAGATGATTCCTAGCATTTTTAGGTAGGTAGGTAGGTAAAGGGACCCCTGACCATTAGGTCCAGTTGTGGACGACTCTGTGGTTGCGGCGCTCATCTCGCTTTACTGGCCGAGGGAGCTGGCGTACAGCTTCCGGGTCATGTGGCCAGCATGACAAAGCCGCTTCTGGCAAACCAGAGCAGTGCACGGAAACGGCGTTTACCTTCCCGCCGGAGCGGTACCTATTTATCTACTTGCACTTTGACGTGCTTTTGAACTGCTAGGTGGGCAGGAGCTGGGACCAAGCAACGGGAGCTCGCCCCATCACGGGGATTCGAACCACCAACCTTCTGATCAGCAAGCCCCAGGCTCTGGTTTAACCCACAGCACCACCCGCCTCAATATTATGTGTTTATTGCTGGAAGTCCCTTTTGATAAAACTGAAAGGAAGTACCTTTGAGTGTGCAGAGACTTTGCACTCCTCCTCCCGTTGCAGTCTTTACAACAATCCCTTGTGGCTGGCCAATATTGTTATCACCATGTTGCAGGTGCTTCATCGGGTGCTGAAGCAGTGTGTGTTGAGGGAACGAATCTGTGGCAGATCTGGAATTTGAATTGGGGGCTTTGTGAGTCATAGCTCGGTCTGTGGACCACCGGCTCTCGCAGAGGCTCTCAGGCTGCTGCCTTCTGCGCCTGGTGCTGTGAAGTGGCGTAATAACTGCATTAGGTTCCTTGGATGAGCCTTGCTGACACCCTCTGCCACTCTCATTATCAACTCTTGCTTGCTTTGCTCCTTGCAGACAGCCACCCTGTACCCAGGAGTCGTCTTTGGGATATGCTTCATCCTGAACTGTTTCATCTGGGGCAAACACTCTTCGGGAGCGGTATGTATCTTCCCACCTCTCTTTGCTCTCTCTCTGCAAACACTTGGCTTGGTCTACTCTTTTCTAACTCTTATATTCATAATTTGTGTGTGTTTATATATTCTGAGACATAAGAAATGTTGGTTAGCTCCTTTTAAGCTCCTCATATGTTTTGCCTTCCCCAATATGCACATATGATGCATCGTACTTAATAATAATAATAATAATAATAATAATAATAATTAATAATATTTTGTTTCTTGTACCCCGCTCATCTGACTGGGTTGCCCCAGCCATTTTGGGCAGCTTCCAACAGAATATAAAAGAACATAACAAAACATGAGAGCTTAAAAGCTTCCCGATACATTCTGTGAAAGGAAATTACCCCCCACTCCCCTCAGGCCCCGCCCCCAAGAGGATGTTGCCATTTCTGTAGCTATTAAAAAAGACATTTAAGAATAATTTTCTAAATCTTGAGTTTTCCAAAATATTCTGTGAACTACCCAAGCAGGACGCATTTTGAACATTAGGAATTATGAAACCACGTTAGCTGCCTGGTGTTGCATTCATTCCACCCCCCACCCCCCCACCCCCGGCCAGGCAAGTTCTCTTAGACTCACGTTCACCAATCTGGTGTCTTCCAGATCAGGGGCAGGGAGCCCTTTCTGGCTGGTGGACCAAATACTTATCTCCTGGCTGCTCCTGGGCCAAATTTGGCAGGTGTGCAGAGCCTGGGATCCAGTTGTGCAGGCCACATCGGTCTTTTCAAATGCTTTTGCCCAGCAGGGAGTGTGTCTTTGAACTGTGACAATGCCTCTTGCCTGCCAGGTTGGGGAGAGGTGTGTGTGTGGCTGTAACTGTGCATAAAAACTTCTGGTTTTTATGTAGGCTACTGCGCACGCACGCACACACACACACACACACACACAAAATTTCACCTGTTTCTCTAGCTTCACTGCCATTATGTGGTCCTCCAAAGGCTTGCCATCAGGGAATGAGGTGCTTGGACTGCGAAAGGTTCCCCACTCCTTCTCTAAAGAAATGCTAGGCAATGGTATCACCGTGTGAACCTTCTGTCTTGATGCTCTGGGGCAAAGGGGTGGCTCCAGGTACACCTTGCCTTGCCAGGTCCCGTTCAGCTATTGCCGTACTTCTGCCAGTCACCTGTTCTAAGAATTGGGTTGCCGTTTGCAGGTCCCTTTCCCCACCATGGTGGCTCTCCTTTGCATGTGGTTCGGCATCTCCTTGCCCCTAGTCTACCTGGGATACTACTTTGGATTTCGCAAGCAGCCTTACGACAATCCTGTGCGGACCAATCAGATTCCAAGGCAGATTCCGGAGCAGAGGTGGTACATGAATCGATTCGTCGGGTGAGTGACCCAGAAAACCCTTTCCTGCGCAGCTGGGCCAAATGACTGTTCGGTAGCTCCTCTTCTTTTTTGGAGATCAGTGAGCAAATTGCGGCAGAAAAGCTTGGAAAGATCCTTAGGCCCTTCCACTGCCAGCTTAAGCAGTAAAGCATGAGACTCTCAGGGTCATGGGTTCAAATTCCACAGGACAAAAAGATGGATGAGTCAGATGACCCTTGGGGTTCCTTCCAACTCTGCAATTCTAGGATTTGATGGTTCTAAATAGGAGCTGGAGCACTGATGTTGCTGGCTGGGTTGGGGATGACGTTCAGTTGAGCTACCCAGAATTGGATGGCTCCGTCTAAGGGCTTATTTCTAAAAGGATGTGCTGTTCCGTTGCTGGAAGGGAAGGCTTTCTAGTGAGGGCAAACAGTTCTGCCTCTCGGACGGCTTACCTTGTCATATTGCTGCCACCACCAGCACCCCAGTCAGCTGGATCATCTGCAACCAACCCGGGTGGGGCTCAGGCACTTTGAGTGGCAGAAAACGAAAAGATATAACTAGCTCAGTGCCAGATCATATGTTTTGGAGGCAGGCGATGCCAGGTTCAGTCCGGGTCATGTCCTGTTGAAAGGGTCTTGGATTACAGAGCTCAGAACGCTGCTGTCTGTCAGAGTTGTCACCAACTCTGTGCTGGGTGGCTCAAAATGCTGACAGTACGAGGGAAGCTTCTTATGCACATGCATGTCCTGTAACTTTCTTACAGCCCCAGAGCTGGAATAGACGGGACTTACAGATAGACTTATAGATGGCCACTCTCCACAGTAGCTGAATGAAATCCTAGTTTCTGGGGAAGGAAAAGCAGCCTAGAGCTGTTGCCTTCAGACACTGCTTGTGGGCTTCCTGGAAGCAGCTGGCTGGCTGTTGTCAGAAACGGTGCTTGACCAGATGGCCTTGGATCTTGTCTAGCTGGCCTGCTCTTAAGTTTGCGATGTGTGCAGCCCTAACTAGCATCACTGGATCTAAACCTGTTCCTACAGTAACCAAATTCTGTCTCTCATCTTTAGGATCCTTATGGCTGGAATTCTGCCTTTCGGAGCCATGTTCATTGAACTTTTCTTCATCTTCAGCGTAAGCGCCACTGCTGCCCTCTTACTTTCTGACGTGGGCTTCCCAGAGAGGTGCACCATATGCCTTTTAAAGAATGGTGTTGGGATGGGGTCTATCAGAACAAGCAGGGCTTTTTATTCAGCTCAGCTCCGGCACCTCTCAAGTGGCTGCCATTGCTATTCTAAGAGAACCAGGGAGAAGTTCGTGTTGAGCTCCAGACCCTCTTTTTTTTCTAGAAAAATAGCACTGAGAACAAGAGTGTTTTTGGGTGTGTGTGCGCAGGATGAAGGATGCCTTCTCTTCCTTGTCTAGTCTTCTGGGCTTTGCACTCTAGGTTAAGATGTGGCCCTGCACAGCCTTCCAGTATTGGTAATGGCAGCCCCAGAGATTGAGCTGCAGCATTTTGCTTCTTTAACTGTCTCCTATTGGAGAATGCCTTGCCAGAAGGGATGGGTTCTGGCTGCTGTGCAAGACAGAGATGCCTTTCACGAGCACAGAAAGGATCCAGGATCCCTTACAATTTTCCTGAGGAAATGGTCCAGCAGAATAGAAAATGCAACTTAGTTCTGGGAGACCTGTCTAGAGCAGAGCTGTCAACCTTCCTTTATTTTATTTTTTTGCAATGGGAAACGGCCATAGCTGTCAACTTTCCCTTTTTTTGCAATGGGAAACGGCACTGGAATAAGGGAATTTCCCGCAAAAAAGGGGAAAGTTGACAGCTATGGTCTAGAGCCAACTCGGTTAGACAAGCAGTTGAAGAATCCCCCAATTCTTTGAGGAAAGCCATGGTTAAAGTGGAGAGAATTGGATAAAGGTTTGTGATGTTTGCTTC
Organism: Lacerta viridis; assembly: GCA_900245905.1. Taxonomy (NCBI): domain Eukaryota; kingdom Metazoa; phylum Chordata; class Lepidosauria; order Squamata; family Lacertidae; genus Lacerta; species Lacerta viridis. Next base: position 628,127 of record OFHU01002896.1, read on the forward strand.
GCTGCCTTTTTCTGTGAAGCAATAAGCTTCTTGTGTATCAAGAGCTGTCCCATCATATTCATGTCTCCTCCTTTGTGCACATCATCTTCTCTTGCATCCAGGCAATTTGGGAGAACCAGTTCTACTACCTCTTTGGCTTCCTCTTCTTGGTGTTCATCATCCTTGTGGTCTCTTGCTCCCAGATCAGCATCGTCATGGTGTACTTCCAGCTCTGTGCAGAGGTAATAGAGCAGATTAATCTTGGGGTTGTGGTTGGGGGCTTGCAGGGAATGGAGCCCAGTTCTGCAAGGTGCCTCAAAAGGAAACATGGATCAGATTTAGGCAGAGAGACAGAGCTCCTGTCCTCAAGTATACAAGCCAGTTAATATATTCAGCTGAATTGATTGGTAATGCTTTTCCAGAACTGCACAAGAAAGCCAGCATGTCCTGGAGGGAAGTCAGCTTTTCCCCTGGCATGCCAATTTTCTGTGTGCAAGGAGAGTTTTTGGCTTGGGTTTCTGTGAGGAAGAATTTACCTAGTTTGAAGAGAACCGCAGGGATGAAAGCAACCTGGCTCTCTCCCTGTCCTGTGCTGCAGATCCACTGCCCACCATACCTGAAGATATCAAACCTGCATGCTCGATAAGTCACAGCATGCCACTTGCAGAGCTTGTGTGGGCAAAACAGTGGGTGCCCAAACATGACTGGGCACCTGCGAGGGTTGTTGAGAGTGTTGGCAGAATGATGCCGTGTGTCTTTCCTCCGTTTGCCAGGATTACCGGTGGTGGTGGAGGACTTTCCTAGTGTCCGGAGGTTCTGCCTTCTATGTGTTGATTTACGCAATCTTCTACTTTGTGAACAAGGTACTGCTGCTATTTACACCAGATCTGAATTCTACACTCAGTAACTATTGAATGGGCTGCGATATCTTGTCAGGGAGGCTGTCGAGCGGCAAAACTTGCTGCTCTTGAGCACTTCAGGTGGGAGATGTTCCATGATACACAACATGGTTGAGGTGGGAGGCCAAGGGAGGTTCCCACCCTGCTTTGCCTTGGGTTAGGAGGGCCACTACAGAGGCTTTAGCGCATGCTTCCTCTGCCCTGACCTCCTTTTGGTTCTCTCTTGCAGCTGGACATTGTCGAGTTCATTCCTTCCTTGCTGTACTTCGGCTACACAGCTCTCATGGTGCTGTCCTTCTGGCTCTTGACGGGGACCATTGGCTTCTATGCAGCCTACATGTTTGTCCGCAAGATTTACGCTGCTGTGAAAATAGACTGAAGATGCTCTGGCGCCACGTGGCACAAAGCAGCTGGTCCCCTCTGTTTCCTCCTAGGAAGGAAGTGGGGAACTCTCCCCCCCCCTCCCTCTCTCCTGTTTCTCCGAAGGAAACAAAACCCGGCTGGAGTGGGGGACACAAGGAATAAAAATAGTTCAATTTTTTGGAATGTAACCTTTGGCACAGCGTCCGTGGAATCGGGTTTCTTGGTGGGGAGGGGTGTGTAGATACTTTGCATTTTAACTTTTATCCTATTCTGGTTATAAGGGATTTATTTTCTCTCTTCTTTTTTTTAGCCGAGACACATTCCCCTCAATGAATAATCTTTCTCCCCCCGCCCCCTTCGTCTAATTCATTTTCTGTAATGACAATAATAGGAGATTGCAATGGTTACAAATTCACGAATGAGTTTGGGGAGATTCATCCTGTGGTGATCGCACAGCGTAGCCTTTTGCTGTGCCTTTGCTTGGAGCAAGACGGTAGGAAGAAGGTTGGAAATGGGTCTGCTGCCACCTCATCATGCTCCAGTTCCGGCAAGTGCAGTTTTCTCTCTTGGAGGGCTCTCAGACTGCCTCCCCGGGGCTGCTTGATGCTGGGAGTGTCACAGTGCAGACGGTGGCAGACACCTATTGTCTTAGGACACTCACTTGCTTTGAACCACAATAAACTGATGATGTGGAACCGCTGCCTGCTGAAAAATGGAACAGGCCTGCAAACTGAAGGAAGGCTACTTGGAAATCCTGGGGGAACCCCAGGGGATTTCTCAACCCTCCCCAGTAACACTGGGATTTGGGTGAGGTTTAGAGACTGAAAAACGTGCTCTGTTGTTCACGTGCCAAGGAATTCATGGCTCAGATGTTGGGAACTGCTGCTGTAATGTGCAAGAGAGGGGAGGGAACTGGGAGAGTTCTGTTCCCCTGATCCCTGACCCCAATGTCAAAAGAAAGGAATTGCTCTCCCTTCCTACCCCACTCCCCTGCAGATTTGGCCAACCCCCTTTTCTCACTTGTTCAGTTCTGTCTCTCCCTCCAGAAATTGAAGTGCATTGGCAGCTTTACTCTTGACTTCTATGTGAACTAGGTTACGTAGTCACACGACCAAGGTTATACTATCAAATTATATTTTAGCCAAGCACAATGGATCTCGGTCTCCCTTCTCAGAGGCAGGAGCACCCCACTCTCTCCTGCTCGTAGTGCGCTGTGCATCGCAAACGAACCTGAATCAATTTACTGGGAGATGGTTGTAAACACTTCCTTTGATAAACAGAAACTTGCTTATTTGTAATCAGAATTACAATACTGGATTATTATTTTTTAATTGCTGAAAATTAGGTCTAATTGTGGAATGGTCTAGTTGCAGTTTTCTGCTTTATGAACGAGCTATTCTGGCAAAAGTGGGTATGCCATGGGTGGGGTGGGGAAGGGAGGCATGCACTGGGGATGGAAAATTAATCTCTTTGGGAACACATATTTAAGATCGTTAAACATGCTTTTGTCATCAATGATGATGCCTCTTATGTGTGTCTTAATTTACCTGCCCTGTGGTAACTGCAGGAAACTACTGGGGTGAGCCTGCAGACTAGCCTGCAGGCTCACAGGGAATGAGGGGCTTGCTCCTCTGCCCACCCATTGCTTCCTTGCCCCCCCAATGCCAAAGCAACACCAGCCACGAATCAAGGTCTGACAAAGGGGGAGCCGTGGCACTTAATACTTTTGCTATGGATCCCTTGGTGAACTCTGATCTGAGCTACCATTAGGATACTTGACTAGGGCCTGGAGTCTACTAATTCTGCGCCCTAGCAGAAGCCGAGGTATGGAAGAGCTCCAGCTAGTGCAACAGGTTCCCCCGCCCAATGCGCCCTTGCAGTTCCCTCCGGTGAATTGGGAGAAACCCCAGAACAGCAGGGCAGGGAGGAGGGTGGGTTGTTCCATGTGGGAAGTAGGAAGGCTTGCGCTGACATAATGATCAGAAGAGTGCAATGTTGATTTCTTCCCCAAGTCTTTTCTCCCCCTCCCTGTGATTTTCTTTTTCCAACCAGAACTGCTCTATCCCTGCCTTCCACTATGTTTCTTGTATTTTTTAATGTATTGTTTGAGCCCAACTGTAAATAAATATGCTGTTGTTGTCATTGTGTCTTTGATTGTGCAACTTCAGCCATGGGTGACCTGTCTTAGGATTCCAAGTTGCAGGCGACATAACTCACATTTGCTCTGCTTTTAATCATTCTGATCACATCATTTGCCCAAAACTGTTATGTTCTGTAAGAAGGGAAACTTTGCCATGGATGTCTGAGCTGGCAAGAGGAAGAATGCCCATCTTCTCCCTGCAAGACAGCCATTCTTGAAGCTACATGATGGCTTCATTCCGTTTCCGGGGTGGGTGTGTCTCCTTCCCACCGGAGTCCCTACTGCTTCTAGCCTTGAAGGGGTGAGGTTCTGAGTAGTCTGTGCCTCGTTGAAACCATATATGGAGTGTTGGGTTTACCATTTAGTTTCTTAAATACTGCCTTTAAGTGTGTGGAATAATTTTGACCCTGCCACAGCCGCCAGTACAAATTTGAAAAGGTGGTATTTCAAAGCCCAAAAAGAGATCGAGACTTGGGGAGTATCTCTTTTATCCAGACTTATTGAATTCTGAGCAAGGGAGAGAAGTCTTATCAACAGTAATTTTATTAGTCTGTTATATTCCAGGTCACTGGCATTTAATATCAACAAGTAGGGCCAAAAACAAAATGTTGCCATATGTCCCAACCCCTCTAAGCATTCGTTTGTTCAGGGCTGCAAGCAGCAAGTTACTTCCTCCACTCTTGTTCAATCAATCCCGCCCCCGTCTTAGACTTTTCCAGCTGACACTCTACAAAGGCTTCTTAAGCCCACTAAGTATGTTCAATCTACGTAGGAGTCTCTCTAGGAACCACTATTTCATTTGCAGGTGTTTGTTTCATAGTAGCACACACTCAACTTCTTGTGGCTGGCGAGCACACCTCTAGGGGCAAGTCAAACTGCTGGAGAATCACAGCACCTGCTGTGGCTGCAGAAAATGGTACCTCGGACCTGCTGCCTTCCCACATTGTTTTTGTTGTTAGCAGCACTAAAGTGACCTCCCCAGGGTGCAAGCCTGGACAGTGTGTATGGAGGTTCTGGGCTGCCCAGACAACAGGAATTAGATGCCGACTCATGAAGGGACTAGTGGGACGCGGGTGGCGCTGTGGGTTAAGCCACAGAGCCTAGGGCTTGCCGATCAGAAGGTCGGTGGTTCAAATCCCCGTGATGGGGCGAGCTCCTGTTGTGTTGTTTTGGTCTCAGCTCCTGCCCACCTAGCAGTTCGAAAGCACAAGTAGATAAATAGGTACAGTCGGCTGGAAGGTAACGGTTCGTGTTGGCTGGCTGGCAGCTGTTAACGCCGGCTCCCTCGGCAATAACAAGTGAGATGAGCGCGAAACTCCAGGTCGTCGCTGACTGGAGGCTAACGGTCAGGGTCATTTACTTAGTGAAGGGCTAACATGCAACATTTGCTCACCCCGGCAGACAACCCATGCACCCCCGGAATAGGTTTCTAGGGAAGAGCCATAGGCTCCAGCAGGATGAGTATGAATATGGATCCTGGTATATGACAACCTGCGTCATAGGTGCTCCCACTCCCACGACAGACAGCATAGCTTATACTTACATTTTTAATAAGCATTTTCTTTTTTAAAAAACAAAACACAGCTTTCTTTTGGACTTAATTTCTGAAGACAAAGAAAGCTAACCTGAACAATGATGAACTGTACACTTCCCTAATGTTCTCTTTAGTTTTAAAAACCTGGACTTGTAAGAAGTCCTACAATCGATTTTCCCTGCAGGAAGACACCATGGAGGATCTGGGTGGAAACTGGTGCACGGTGACGTTTTCAGGCCGCTCAGTATCCTATGAACCTCAGCTCCTTCTTAAGGGCTTCCGGAATCCAGCTGCTTTTGCATGATATACTGATTGTTGTTTGTGGCCAGTTATCCCACCCTGGGGAGCCTGGGGAGTGCTTCTTTGTACGGTGGAAGGGCAGCCGGGAGGAAGAGACTCTAAAAAGGCTAAGGAGGAAAACAGCTTGTTGAACAGCTGGTGCTCTGGGTGCCGGGAGGTGTGCCTTACATCTAAAGAACCTGAATATAGGCAATTGCCAATAGGAGTCTGTTGTTACATTTGGCTTCTGTCTGCAGGTTCTGATGCTAGGTGTCAATTTCCTCTTGGAGCCACTTACTCACGGCCCACCCCCTTGAAAGAACCCTTTGCATTCTAGGGTCCTGTGCGTAGTTAATGGTTGTTTGCTTTAATGTGTATTGGAGCTGTTGTAGATTGTGTCTTTGTCTTTTTTTCATGATGCTCAAGACTGTGATGGGTCTGGAAGCCCCGCAGAAATACCTCTGCTCACTCGAGAGAGATATATTTACAGTCTTTTATATTATACATTATACAGTAACAGGACATTGTTTCATGCGTACTGAATCCATCGGTCGCAGATCCAGGAAGTTGGGGGTCTGCTGACTCGCGACTCATGCAGAGGAGCCCCTCTGATCCGGCATGTTTAACCCCGTCCTCTCCTGTGCTGAATGGGAAACGAGCATCAACCTCTCCATCTGTCCGTGAGCCCGTGTAGGAGAAAGTCTACTCTAGGACGCACTTGACTTCCCTCCGCTCGCTCCCCTCCCCTCTCCTGTTCCTTTCCTGCTTCATCTCTTTCGTTAAAGGCTCTCTGAGCTACTCTGCTCTTCCCCCGCCCCTGGCTCCAGGGCGTCCTGGCAGTCCCGGTGACACTAACCCATCATCAAGCTGGTTTGAAAAAAACAAGGTGGGGAATAGAAAATTTGGAACGGGGAAGAATAGGTGACGCGGTGCAAGAAATGTGCTTTGGTGATCACTCAGCAAAGCACCAACCCCTCTCTGTGTGCAGGGCTCCTCTTTGAATTCCGGCGGTGGCTTTTCGTGGTAGTGAGAGTATGTTGTTTTGCGAGGAGTGGCGGGCCCTTATGGTAACCGCTCCTTGCCTGGACCTTTCAGTTGTGACGATGCTGGGATGCTGTCTCTTCAGCCTGAGGTGGCCTGATAGACTACAGTCGCTTCTGCTTTCATGTTTCATGGGGTAAGTGGGTGTGGCTTGTCCCGTTGCATCACCGTCTCCCTCTGCTGCTGACCTGAGTGATGGGAGGGTAACCTCTGTTTTTCTCTGCTGTCGCTCCTGCGCATAAGGTTTTGATGGTTTCTCTGCTGGCCGACTCTATCGGAGACATGAAGGCCACCGGTGGAAGAAAGGGGCTTCTGCGTAAGTGATACTGATCTTCACAAAGCTCAAGGGACTTGGAAAGTGATGTGAGGGCAAGACCGTGGAGCCTCATTTGTTTCTGATGATGAGATAACACTGTGGCTGTGGGAAGGGGCCTGGCATAACCTCGGGATAGAGTTGCTGGGGGGTGTGATGCCTTGGAATCTGACCTCTGAATTACAACCAGAAACAGGCATAAAAGAAGAAATCAGGCTTGGGGAGGGATAAATGGCAGTGAAAATGATTTCTTGCTGCCGCCGCATCTTTTATTTATTGTTGGTTAAGGTATGATATTGTTTTATTTATTTTGTTCTAGATTTTATTAGTATTGTGATTTTAATGTTGCTTGCCACCATGGGGCTCCAGAGTGAAGAAGGGACTACAGATTCCTTAAATAAATAAGTTGTATTTGCTGTTAGAATAACTCATGCAGCTTGCAGCTCCTCTGTTTTTGCTTATGACTGACTTGCCAAGGCCTGGCTGCTTCTCCACATCAAATCTTTGTTTAGTCTCTTGCTCTGGGACTTCACTGTTTGCTTCTGGGGCTTTTAGGCTTTTACCCCAAGCATCAGGAGTGCAAACTGGAGATGATTCCTAGCATTTTTAGGTAGGTAGGTAGGTAGTAAAGGGACCCCTGACCATTAGGTCCAGTTAGTGGACGACTTCTGTGGTTGCGGGCTCATCTCGCTTTACTGGCCGAGGAGCTGGCGTTCAGCTTCGGGTCATGTGGCCAGCATGACCAAAGCCGCTTCTGGCAAACCAGAGCAGTGCACGGAAACGGCGTTTACCTCCCGCCGGGGAGCGGTACTATTTTATCTAGTTGCACGCTGACGTGCTTTTGCACTGAGGTGGGGAGGAGGTGGGACCAAGCAACGGGAGTCGCCCATCACGAGAGGATTCGATGACACCAAGCCTTCTGATCAGCAAGCCCAGGCTCTGTTTAACCCACAGCACACCGCCTCAATATTATGTGTTTATTGCTGAAGTCCCTTTTGATAAAACTGAAAGGGAATGTACCTTTGAGTGTGCAGAGACTTTGCGCTCCTCCTCGTTTCTAGTTTTACAACAATCCCTATGTGGCTGGCAAATATTGTTATACCAATGTTGCAGGTGCTTCATCGGGTGCTGAAGCAGTGTTGTTGAGGAACGAATCTGTGCAGATCTGGAATTTGAATTGGGGGCTTTGTGAGTCATAGCTTCGGTCTGTGGACCACCGGCTCTCGCAGAGGCTCTCAGGCTGCTGCCTTCTGCGCCTGGTGCTGTGAAGTGGCGTAATAAACTGCATTAGGTTCCTTGGACAGATGAGCCCTTGCTGATACCCTCTGCACATTCATTATCACTCTTGTAGCGTGCGCGAGCTTACCCACTGTACTCCAGGATCGTCTTTGGGATATGCTTCATTCCGAACTGTTTCATCTGGGGCAAAACCTTGGGTAGCGGTATGTATCTTCCCTCTCTTGTGCTCTCTCTCGCAAACACTTGGCTTGGTCCTACCTCTTTTCTAACTCTTATTATTAAACATATGTTAGTGTGAGTTTATATATCTGAGCATAAGAAATGTTGGTTTCGCTTCTTTTAAGCTCCTCATATGTTTCTTCCCCCAATATGCACAATGATGCATCGTACTTTAATAATAATAATAATATAGAATAATAATATTTATAATATTTGTTTCTTGTACCCCGCTCATCTGACTGGGTTGCTCCCAGCCATTTTGGGCAGCTTCCAACAGAATATAAAAGAACATAACATAAACTGAGAGCTTAAAAGCTTCGATACATTCTGTGAAAGGAAATTACCCCACTCCCCTCAGGCCCCGCCCCCAAGAGGATGTTGCATTTCTGTAGCTATTTAAGAGTTTAAGAATAATTTCTAAATCTTGAGTTTCCAAAATATTCTGTGAACTACCCAAGCAGGACGCATTTTGAACATTAGGAATTATGAAACCACGTTAGCTGCTGTGTTGCATTCAATTCCACCCCCACCCACCCCGGCAGGCATTTCTCTTAGACTCACCGTTCACCAATCTGGTGTCTTCCAGATCAGGGGCAGGGAGCCCTTTCTGGGCTGGTGGACCAAATACCTTATCTCCTGCTGCTCCTGGGCCAAATTGGCAGGTGTGCAGAGCCTGGGATCCAGTTGTGGCAGGCCACATCGGTCTTTTAAAAATGCTTTTGCCCAGCAGGGAGTGTCTTTGAACTGTGACAATGCCTCTTGCCTGCAGGTTGGGGAGAGGTGGTGTGTTGTGCTGTAACTGTGCATAAAATACTCTGGTTTTATGTGGCTACTTGCGCACGGCACGCACACACACACACCACACACACAAAATTTTCACCTGTTTCTCTAGCTTTCACTGCATTATGTGGTCCTCCTAAGGCTTGCATCCGGGAATGAGGTGCTTGGACTGCGAAAGGTTCCCACTCCTTCTCTAAAGAATGCTAGGCAATGGTATCATCTGGTGTGAACCCTCTTCTTGATGCTCTGGGGCAAAGGGTGGCTCCATGGTACACCTTGCCTTGCCAGGTCCCGTTCAGCTATTGCCCGTACTTCTGCCAGTACCTGTTTCTAAGAATGGGGTTGCCTTGCAGGTCCCTTTCCCACCATGGTGGCTCTCCTTTGATGTGGTTCGGCATCTCCTTGCACTAGTCCTACCTGGGATACTACTTGGATTTGCGAAGCAGCCTTACGACAATCCTGTGCGGACCAATCAGATTCAAGGCAGATCCGGAGCAGAGGTGGTACATGATCGATTCGTCGGGTGAGTGACCAGAAAACCGTTTCCTGCGCAGCTGGCCAAATGACTGTTCGGTAGCTCCTCTTCTTTTTTGGAGATCAGTGAGCAAATTGCGGCAGAAAAGCTTGGAAAAGATCCTTCCTTCCACTGCCAGCTTAAGCAGTAAAGCATGGAGACTCTCAGGGTCATGGGTTCAAATTCCACAGGACAAAAAGATGGATGAGTCAGATGACCCTTGGGGTCCTTTCCAACTCTGCAATTCTAGGATTTGATGGTTCTAAATAGGAGCTGGAGCACTGATGTTGCTGGCTGGGTTGGGGATGACGTTCAGTTTGAGCTACCAGAATTGGATGGCTCCGTTAAGGGCTTATTTCTAAAAAGGAATGTGCTGTCCCGTTGCTGGAAGGGAAGGCTTTCTAGTGAGGGCAAACAGTTCTGCTCTCGGAACGGCTTTACCTTGTCATATTGCTGCCACACCACACCAGTCAGCTGGAATCATCTGCAACCAACCGGGTGGGGCTCAGGCACTTTGAGTGGCAGAAAAACGAAAAGATATAACTAGCTCAGTGCCAGATCATATGTTTTGGGCAGGCGATGCCAGGTTCAGTCCGGGTCATGTCCTGTTGAAAGGTTTGGATTAACAGAGCTCAGAACGCTGCTGTCTGTCAGAGTTGTCACCAACTCTGTGCTGGGGTGGTCAAAATGCTGACAGACGAGGGAAGGCTTTTATGCACATGCATGTCCTGTAACTTTCTTACAGCCCCAGAGCTGGAATAGACGGGACTTACAGATAGACTTATAGATGGCCACTCTCCACAGTAAGCTGAATGAAATCCTAGTTTCTGGGGAAGGAAAAGCAGCCTAGAGTGTTGCCTTCAGCACTGCTTGTGGGCTTCCTGGAAGCAGCTGGTGGCTGTTGTCAGAAGGGTGCTTGACCAGATGGCCTTGGATCTTGTCTAGCTGGCTGCCTCTTAAGTTTGCGATGTGTGCAGCCCTAACCTAGCATCACTGGATCTAAAACCTGTTCCTACAGTAAACCAAATTCTGTCTCTCATCTTTAGGATCTTATGCTGGAATTCTGCCTTTCGGAGCCATGTTCATTGAACTTTTCTTCATCTTCAGCGTAAGCGCCACTGCTGCCTCATTAACTTTCTGAGTGGGCTTCCCAGAGAGGTGCACCATATGCCTTTTAAGAATGGTGTTGGGGATGGGGCTATCAGAACAAGCAGGGCTTTTTATTCAAGCTCAGCTCCGGCACCTCTCAAGTGGCTGGCCATTGCTATTCTAAGAGAAACCAGGGAGAAGTTCGTGTTGAGCTCCAGACCTCTTTTTTTTCTAGAAAAATAGCACTGAGAACAAGAGTGTTTTTGGGTGTGTGTGCGCAGGATGAAGGATGCCTTCTCTTCCTTGTCTAGTCTTCTGGGCTTTGCACTCTAGGTAGAGATGTGGCCCTGCACAGCCTTCCAGTATTGGTAATGGCAGCCCCAGAGATTGAGCTGCAGCATTTTGCTTCTTTAACTGTCTCCTATTGGAGAATGCCCTTGCCAGAAAGGGATGGTTCTGGGCTGCTGTGCAAGACAGAGGATGCCTTTCACGAGCACAGAAAGGATCCAGGATCCGCTTACATATTTTCCTGAGGAAATGGTCCAGCAGGAATAGAAAATGCAACTTAGTTCTGGGAGACTGTCTAGAGCAGAGCTGTCACCTTCTTTAATTTTATTTTTTGCAATGGGAAACGGCCATAGCTGTCAACTTTCCCTTTTTTGCAATGGGAAACGGCACTGGAATAAGGGGAATTTCCGCAAAAAAGGGGAAGTTGACAGCTATGGTCAGAGCCAACTCGGTTAGACAAGCAGTTGAAGAATCCCCCAATTCTTTGAGGAAAGCCATGGTTAAAGTGGAGAGAATTGGAATAAAGGTTTGTGATGTTTGCTTCGTGCCTTTTTTCTGTGAAGCAATAAGCTTCTTGTAGTATCAAAGCTGTCCTATATTTCATGTCATCCTCCTTTGTGCACAATATCTTTCTGCATCCAGGCAATTTGGGAGAACCAGTTCTACTACCTCTTTGGCTTCCTCTTCTTGGTGTTCATCATCCTTGTGGTCTCTTGCTCAGATCAGCATTCGTCATGGTGTACTTCCAGCTCTGTGTGCAGAGGTAATAGAGCAGATTAATCTTGGGGTTGTGGGTTGGGCTGGCAGGGAATGGAGCCCAGTTCTGCAAGGGTGCCTCAAAAGGAAGCATGAATCAGATTTAGGCAGAGAACAGGGGTCTGTCTATAGTAACAAGCCAGTTAATATATTTCAGCTGAATTGATTGGTAATGTGTTTCAGACTGCACAAGAAAGCCAGCATGGTCTGGAGGGAAGTCAGCCTTTTCCCCTGATGCCATTTTTTGTGAAGGAGAGTTTTTTGGCTTGGGTTTCTGTGAGGAAGAATTTACCTAGTTTGAAGAGAACGCAGGATGAAAGCAACTGGCTCTCCCCTGTCTGTGTGCAGATCCACTGCCCACAATCTGAAGATATCAAACCTGCATGCTCGATAAGTCACAGCATGCCACTTTGCAAGAGCTTGTGTGGGCAAACAGTGGGTGCCCAAACATGACTGGGCACTGCGAGGGTTGTTTGAGAGTGTTGGCGAATGATTGCCGTGTGTCTTTCCTCCGTTTGCCAGGAATTATACGGGTGGTGGTGGAGGACTTTCTAGTGTCCGGGGGTTCTGCCTTATTGTTGATTACGCAATCTTCTACTTTGTGAACAAGGTACTGCTGCCTATTTACACCAGATCTGAATTCTACATCAAGTAACTATTGAATGGGCTGCGATTATCTTGTCAGGGAGGCGATCGGCGGCAGAAGGCCTTGCTGCTCTTGAGCATTCAGGTGGGAGATGTTCCATGATACACAACATGTTGAGGTGGGAGGCCAAGGGAGGTTCCACCCCTGCTTTGCCTTGGGTTAGGAGGGCCACTACGAGGCTTTAGGCATGCTTCCTCTGCTCAACCGCTCTTTGGTCTCTCTTCGAGCTGACATTGTCGAGGTTTCTCTTCTTGGTATTCGGCTCACAGCTCTCATGGTGCTGTCTTCTGGCTTCTTGACGGGGACATTGGCTTCTTATGCAGCCTACATGTTTGTCGCAAGATTTACGCTGCGTGGAAAATGATGAAGATGCTCTGGCGCAACGTGGCACAAAGCAGCTGGTCCCTCTGTTTCCTCCTAGGAGGAAGGTGGGATCTCCCCCTCCTCTCTCCTGGTTTCTCCGAAGGAACAAACACCGCTGGAGTGGGGACACAGGAATAAAATAGTTCAATTTTTGGAATGTAACCTTTGGACAGGTGTGAGACGGTTTTTGGTGGGGGGGTGTGTAGATCTTTTGCATTTTATACTTTTACCTATTTGGTTATAAGGATTTATTTTCTCTTTCTTTTTTTAGCCGAGACACATTCCCCTCAATGAATAATCTTTTCCCCCCGCCCCCTTCGTCTAATTCATTTTCTGTAATGACATAATAGGGATTGCAATGGTTACAAAATTCAACGAATGAGTTTGGGGAGATTCATCCTGTGGTGATCGCACAGCGTACTTTTGCTGTGCCTTTGCTTGGAGCAAGACGGTAGGAAGAAGTTGGAAATGGGTCTCTGCCACTCATCATGCTCCAGTTCCGGCAGATGCAGTTTCTCTCTTGGAGGGCTCTCAGACTGTCCCGGGCTGCTTGATGCTGGGAGTCGTCACAGTGCAGACGGTGGCAAGGCACCTATTGTCTTAGGACACTCATTTGCTTTGAACCACAATAAATGATTGTGGAACCGGTGCCTGCTGAAAATGGAACAGGCCTGCAAACTGAAGGAAGGCTACTTGGAAATCTGGGAACCCAGGGGATTTCTCAACCCTCCTAGTAACAACTGGGATTTGGGTGAGTTTAGAGAACTGAAAAAACGTGCTCTGTTGTTCACGTGCCAAGGAATTCATGGCTCAGATGTTGGGAAATGCTGCTGTAATGTGCAAGAGAGGGGAGGGAACTGGGAGAGTTATGTTCCCCTGATCCTGACCCAATGTAAAAGAAAGGAATTGCTCTCCTTCTACCACTCCCCTGCAGATTTGGCCAACCCCTTTCCTCACGTTTCAGTTGTCTGTTCTCCCTCAGAAACTTGAAGTGGCATTGGCAGCTTTACTCTGACTTCTATGTGACTAGGTTAACGTAGTCAGCACGAACCAAGTATACTATCAAATTATATTTTAGCAAAGCACAATGGGATTTCGGTCTCCCTTCTCAGAGGCAGGAGCACCCCACTCTCTCCTGCTCGTAGTGGGCTGTGCATCGCAAACGAACTGAAATCAATTACTGGGAGATGGTTGTAAACACTTCTTTTATAAACAGAAACTGTGCTTATTGTTGTAATCAGAAATTACAGATAGTAGTGGATATTTATTTTTTAATTGGCGAAAATTATGGTACTTGTGAATGGTCTAAGTTGCAGTGTTTTCTGCTTTATGAACGATGCTATTCTGGAAGTGTTGCATGGGTGGGGTGGGGACAGGGAGCATGCACTGGGGATGGAAATTAATCTCTATTTGGGAACACATATTTTAAGATCGTTAAACTGCTTTTGTCATCAAGATGATGCTCTAGATGTGTGTCTTAATTACCTGCCGTGGTACTGCAGGAAAATCTGGGGTGAGCTGCCAGAGCTAGCCTGCAGGCTACAGGGAATGAGGGTTGCTCCTCTGCCCACATTGCTCTCTGCCCCCCAAATGCAAAGCCACAGCACGAATCAAGGTCTGACACAAGGGGGAGCCGTGGCACTTATACTTTTGCATTGGATCCCTTGGTGAACTCTGAATCTGAGCTACCATTAGGATACTGACTAGGGCCTGGAGTCTACTAATTTGCGCCATGCAGAAGCCGAGGTATGGAAGAGCTCCAGCTAGTGCAACAGGTTCCCGCCCAATGCGCCCTTGCAGTTCTCCGTGAATTGGAGAAAGCCCAGAAAACAGCAGGGGCAGGAGGAGGGTGGGTTGTTCATGTGGGAAGTAGAAGGCTTTGGCTGACATAATGTCGAGAAGAGTGCAATAGTTGATTTCTCCCAGGTCTTTTCTCCCCTCCCTGTGATTTTCTTTTTCAACCAGAATGCTATATCCTGCCTTCCACATGTTCTTATTTTTTAATGTATTGTTTGAGCCAACTGTAAATTAATATGCTGTGTTGTCATTGTGTCTTTGATTTGGCAATCAGCCATGGGTGACTGTCTTAGGAATTCCAAGTTGCAGGGCGACATAACTCACATTTGCTCTGCTTTTTATCATTCTGACACATCATTTGCCCAAAACTGTTATGTTGTACGAAGGGAAACTTTGCAATGGATGTCTGAGTGGCAAGAGGAGAATGGCCCATCTTCTCCCATAGTAAAGACAGCAATTCTTGAAGCTACATGATGGTTCATTCCGTTTCCGGGGTGGGGTGGTCTCCTTCCACGGATCTACTGTTTAGCTACTTGAAGGGGGTGAGGTTCTGAGTAGTCTGTGCCTCGTTGAAACCATGTATGGAGTGTTGGGTTTACATTTAGTTTTAAATACTGCGTTTAAGTTGTGGGAATAATTTTGACCCTGCACAGCCGCCAGTAAAATTGAAAAAGGTGTATTTCAAGCCCAAAACAGAGATCGAGAACTTGGGAGAGTCTCTTTAATCCAGACTTATGAATTCTGAGCAAGGGAGAGAATCTGATCAACAGTATTTATTTACGTTTGTTATATTCCAGGTCACTGGCATTAATAACAACAAGTAGGGGCAAAAACAAATGTAGCATAGTGTCAACCCTCTAGCAGCATTTTGTTCAGGGCTGAGCAGAGTTACTTCTCACTCTTGTTCAATCAATCCCGCCCAGTCTTAGACTTTTCCAGCTGACACTCTACAAAGGCTTCTTAAGCCCACTAAGTATGTTCAATCTACGTAGGAGTTTCTCTAGGAACCACTATTTCATTTGCAGGTGTTGTTTTCATAGTAGCACACACCTCAAGCCTTTGTGGCTGGCGAGCACACCTCTAGGGCAAGTCAAACTGCTGGAGAATCAAAGCACGTGCTGTGGCTGCAGAAAAATGGTACCTAAGAACTGCTGCCTCCACATTGTTTTTGTATGTTAGCAGCACTCAAAGTGACTCCCAGGGTGCAAGCCTGGACAGTGTGAGGAGGTTCTGGTGCCCAGACAAGGATTAGATGCCGTATGAAGGGATAGTGGGAGCGGGTGGCGCTGGTGGTTAAGCCAGCAGACGCTAGGCTTGCGATCAGAGAGGTCGTGGTTTCAAATCCCCGTGATGGGGCGACTCACTGTTGTGTTTGTCTCATCCTGCCAGCGT